>JAVGWX010000001.1:101265535-101955535 GCA_036924085.1 Ariolimax columbianus
ATAATGAGAGGGTAACCTAATTATTTTGGATTTACAGAGTATGCCAAATTGGGGTTCATTTGTTGACTCACTGTACGAGGGATGGTAGGGTAACAAAGCATAAAGGCGTCAAGACACTTGCCTGGAAATTGGTGTGAACTTTAGTCCTTCTTGAAGTATTCATCCTGCAAGGCGATACATTTCGCACATCTATTTTTCACCATCCCGATAACTTGATTGTTAAATTCATCCGCCTGGAACCGGAACTATTTCTCCAGGTCAGCAATCAAGTCCTGGACGTCAGAGAAACGACAACCATGAAGCGGATTTGTAAGTTTTTGGAACAAGAAGAAGTCAATAGTGAGTCTGGTGAGTATGATGGATGGGACATGCTTTCATATCCGCACGTTCTTCTGACGTCCAGAACTTGTTTACTCAACTGGAGACATGGTTCAGGGCCCATATGGAGGAGTTCTTCAATCAGGAAGGGAAAGCATTGATGAGAGAAGTGTATCGTCTTGCAGGTAGAGAAGGTTTACATCAATGTCCATGTAAGTGCCTCGACTCCTTCGAACTAAAGTGCAAAACATTTCGATTAACCCTCGTATTACGATTAGTGGATCCGTATTTTAATTTTTTAATTGTATCCGTAATTTGACGGATGATAACGGAATTTAGGAATTATTAGTAAGAATTATTTGATCACTGGATACACATGTACGCCCACATACAAACTGGGGCTCAGGAACAAGATGCAGCGCAGTTCATAAGCTGCGGCGGTCAGCGACCGAAAGCTGACTGCTAGCGTCATCAACCGCGAACCAGAGCTGCCAAGACCCTTCTACCCCTCCACTCTGTGATCTTTGATAAAAGGCTGCACCAAACAGGACAGACTGGCCAAGGAGAAGGCATCGAAAAGGGAAAGCTAAGCCGATACTAAAAAATACCTGCTGGATGTGTGTGATCGAAAGGTGCAAATATCACAGTCGAGCTGTAGACTACGACACAACGCATTCCGTTCCCCCGACAACATTCTGTAACTTGCAGAGCCCTTGTTAGGGCTTAGTAGCGGGAGCTTGAGAACGAAGAAGAAAACAACTGAAGTTCTTTATCATAATGCCATAAAATTGTAAAATACGTCGGCCTTCCTGTGAGGCACATATATTTAACAAATACATTGCAATTCTTTATTTACCTTTTCTATATTTGTTGAGGTTTTTGTGGGCCAAAGTTTATTCGACATTGGTTAGAATTCCCCATGTCCAATCCACATGAGTCGCCTGTTGCGAGATGCTTGACAGGTTATAATCTTACCACTATTTGTTCCCCTTTCAGGCGATAGGTACACTTTTATTAACTGTTTCTGGCAACATAAATTAATAAACTTATTGATTAAAAAATTAACATATAATGAAGAATACAAATATTAACTTCTAGTTCTTCTTGTTCTTATTCTTCTTCTTCTTCTGCGTTCGTCATGAAACGCTGTCTCGAAGGTTACAGCGAGGCTGCGATATATGCGCCTTTCTCCCCACAGATCCGATTTCTGCTGGTTTTTTGAGGCACCGGGTGTTTTTTTTACACTGCGATCTCTATTGGCTTAGCCAGACTACACTTCTGCCACCTTTTTCCAGGAACGCAATTTGGAGGCCGAATAGGGTCTTGATCAGTTGATATTCACTGGTCCTGATGCAAGCAGCCAGCTATGAGTTGCTGACTCCGATGTTGTCAGCAAGTTACGAGTCGCTGAGCCTGGAGCATGCAGCCAGCTATGAGCCGCTGACCCCGATGCAAACAACCAGCTATGCGTCGCTTACCCTGATGCAAACAACCAGCTATGAGCAACTGACCCTGATGCAAACAACCAGCTATGAGTCGCTGACCCTGATGCAAACAACCAGCTATGAGTTGCTGACTCCGATGTTGTCAGCAAGTTACGAGTCGCTGAGCCTGGAGCATGCAGCCAGCTATGAGCCGCTGACCCTGATGCAAACAACCAGCTATGAGTCGCTGACCCTGATGCAAACAACCAGCTATGAGTCACTGACCCTGATGCAAACAACCAGCTATGTCGCTGACCCTGATGCAAACAACCAGCTATGAGTCGCTGACCCTGATGCAAACAACCAGCTATGAGTCGCTGACCCTGACGCAAACAACCAGCTATGAGCCGCTGACCCTGATGCAAACAACCAGATATGAGCCGCTGACCCTGATGCAAACAACCAGCTATGAGCCGCTGACCCTGATGCAAACAACCAGCTATGAGTCGCTGACCCTGATGCAAACAACCAGCTATGTCGCTGACCCTGATGCAAACAACCAGCTATGAGTCGCTGACCCTGATGCAAACAACCAACTATGAGTCGCTGACCCTGATGCAAACAACCAGCTATGAGTCACTGGCTGATGACAGATTTTTCACATGCATTTTCTGAACAGGGGGGCATGATTTCAGATTCAAATTGTGACGTCTTGTAAATTAAATTAAGGTAAGTTGCGACGGCACTATAGATTATAACAAAGTTAAGTGTGATAACAAGATAGATATGTATGGTAAGATGTCAGTGTCACAGAGATAGTGTCGTGCTCTTCTCCTCTTCTCTGGCAATCGTCAATGATTTATATTTGGGAATACATTAATCTTCAGCATTGGCTGCCAAAGTCGCACGGCATCAACATTTTCTGTACCGTTTTCTAACCTTTATCTCCTCCTCCCAGCTTCTACCTGCCTGTCTTTCTATTTTCTCTGAAACCATATCGTCATTTGGTCAGTCCGTGTTTGGCCGCTATCGGGTTATCTGGCCTTATCCCACCTCTTACGCCCACCTGGCAATGTCACTTCATCTCGCCTTTTTTTCCTCATTAATTATCAGACCTGTGACACGCCTGCAACCTAATGACGATTTCTCATGCCTTATCCAGCTATACCTTTTTTTCTTCTTACTTATTTGTTCAGATCCTTACTTTATGTATGTATCCTCATCTTATACGATTCGCTAGTTAATTATTATTGTGTGTTGTACCGGATGCATGTCTTTTGGTCAAATAATTTGAGCACGACACTACACGCACCATAGAGTACGAAAAGGTACTTGGCTAGATAGCTAACTCACGAGGACTTGACAAATGTATAATCGCAATGGACTCATCAATTATCAAAGCATAAGAGAATTAATCAAGTGAGTTTTAAAAAAATATCCTCCTACCTTTTTTGATTTCTTCCATTTTTCCTTTGTTCGTCTTGTTCGCCAATTTATGTTTTTAAATGTACACTTATCACCTTCTGGTCATTTCTTGAATGGTCGCTGTCGGCTTATCCGGCTTTCTTCTACTTTTCTCATTTTCTACTCTATAACCGTCCCTGGTCTAATTAATACCTTTGCGATCTTACCGCTGGCGACTTCATTCGCGATTACACTGCTGACGAGTCCCAATGCGGTATAAAGCTAAGTACGTTTCATACTCATTTACGTGCTCGCCTCCTTTTTATGTGTTCCCGTCTCTTTTTTATGTGTTCATATTTATCTCTATGATTTGTTACCTCGCATTTTAGTTGTTTGTTGTCCCCGTTGAAGGTCATTATGTCAAAATTTAGTTTTCTTTTCTGTATTCGGCTTAAGCACAGTATCGTACCCTAATAATAAATATCTTTGTACACTTATCCATAGGACCGCTGTAGTATCGTCATAAAAAAAATATTTTTGTCATAAATTTAGCTTCGCGTCATAAAAGAAACACACTGTAAGCACATCTCAATTATTTTCAAGATATATTTGTAAAGGGCAAGGCAGTTAGAAACGCCTGTCTATTGCAGAAAAGGAATTCATTTCGTGAATAGGTCATTGGACTTTTAAGTTTTTTTGGGAAATAAATAAATACCTGATTGGTTTTGGTTGGGAAAGTAAGACAATGAAACGGTTAACCAGTATTCACAACAACTATAACAAACACTTTATCATGGAAGATAATATATGTTTTCTTCTTTTTCATGAACCCTAAGATCAAGGTCCTTGTTTCTGTTACAAAGATCACTGTTGTTTGTTAGGCTGTTTTAACTCCGTCCTGCCATTTGCATTTAATCTTTTGTTATAAAGGTGGCAGTTCTCTTTCAGAAGATGACGATTTGCTCTTCTCGAGATAAATAATTTGTAGTCGACTTTTCTTCTGAAGTAGGGGTGTTGATCAGTCCATTTGAGGCTAAAGATGCAGCAGCATAGCTGGCTGCTTGAATTAGGGGCAGCTAACCATATTCTTCCTCCAATGTGCGGGGCAGAAACAGGATGCACTCGAGTAATTTTACTAAGAGAATAGGGATCGTAGAAGGTAAACAAACTTGTGTAGGCTACGACAAAACGTCATTCTCAGGACGAACGCCAGAAATAAAAGGAAATACGTGATCCCATTTACCTCTGAAATTGGCTTTAATGATGGTCTTTGCCTCATTATACGCTAAGCTCATGTTTGTTTGAGGAAATCTTAAACAATTTGTTAGTCTCCCTGCAGCTTCAGTGCCTTCGACATTGCATTGGAAGGGGATCCATTGAACTACCAACCTTTACGTGCTCTACTGAGAGCTTCTCCAGGGACCACGCGTATTGTTCGATATCTCTATCTTTATGCTACTTTAGAGAGATACAAAATATAATCAAAAGACAAGCTTCTTCTTCGTCTTTGCTCGTCTTCAGATCTCGAATTCATTGACTCTAACGAAGGCAGCAGTCGACTTGAGGCTCAGTGCACTTCCGTACAGCATCTCGTGGAACGGCACTGGCTGGTGCCAAATGCTACTTCTTTTGTCCGTATACGATGGACAGAACAGCAAAATGTGTTCTACTGCCATAGGAGGGGCTGTGCCGCAGGTACTAAGGTCAATAGTGCCTATCTTGAACTTTTTGTATTGATGACAACTCAGTCAGGTAACGGAAATACTCCAAAAGTTCAACAGGTCAGCAGTAAAAACCTCCCACCTAGTTTATACCAAAATCTACGCATACCTCCTCTCTGTGACCCCACAAACCAAAGTCTACACATACCTCCTCTCTGCGACCCCACAAACCAAAGTCTACACATACCTCCTCTCTGCGACCCCACAAACCAAAGTCTACACATACCTCCTATCTGCAACCCCACAAACCAAAGTCTACACATACCTCCTCGCTGCGACCACACAAACCAAAGTCTACACATACCTCCTCTCTGCGACAACACAAACCAACGTCTACACATACCTCCTCTCTGCGACCCCACAAACCAAAGTCTACACATACCTCCTCGCTGCGACCACACAAACCAAAGTCTACACATACCTCCTCTCTGCGACACCGCAAGACAAGAGCAGTAGAACAAAATAAGAAGCAGATGGCTAACGACGCATTTAGTCAGACATATTATGTTTTCTTGGTTGAATATTATTACAACAGTATAAAAAATAATGTGTGCATTTTACATAGAATACGTTTGAAAAAATGTATTGCTAATTATATCACACACCAACAAGATATCTTATTATAGCAGACATTGTTTAAAATATCGACAAGAGAAATATCACGAGTTCGAACTTTAAATCCTTTATATCACGAACATGTCAAATCAGCGTCGGATTATTTAGAACATTTATAACAGTTCTTCTCCTACATAGCTGGACGTAAGAAATATACTTTCTGACAGACCAGCTTTAGATAGAAAGGTATTTGTGTACATACTGACACACTAATTTACACTCACGAGAGGAAAGACCAAGGGGGTTTGCATCTCGAGTCACCTCAAGTCTCGACCAATAGTCTTGCCACCGATCCAAGTTAACTCGGGGTTTCACTCCATGACCAGCCGCCAACCAAGGCTAAGGGTCTGGTATCCCCTGCCACAATACTCAGCTGAAGTTGCCTTTCCTCGCTCCAGGATAAGGCATTGCATCCTCTTTCGTGTGCTCCTTCGCAGTTGTCAGGTTTGGTAGACGCTGACAAACTTTCAGAATTATCAGAAAACAGGTTACACAGCCATATCTGACAATACCCGATAAGATACGCCAGTATCTTATCTGCAAGGCTTCAGATGGTTTTAAATCTGAGTTTTCCTTTTCCTAGATGAGCTGCTTTTAGACGGTCGAGACCCATCTGCCCGAAACTACTGGTTTTTAAGGCGTCAGTGTTTCGCCTGTTAGTCAAAACAGTTCTGCCGCGGGAAGGCCAGGAGATGGACTTTGTTATCAGAAGCTACTTGAGACGCACGCCATGGAAGCATTTAGTTGGTGTTGAGAGTTCATCCTCAACCCCACTCTCGGCTATAACAACATTTAGAACCAATATGTTCCCAATATGGTCCCAATTTGCCCCACTGGCGTGCAAACTGTATGTTTACTAATTATTTTTTACCTCTGCAATCGCACTATACAAATTAAGTTTTGATTTTACCTAAATTAGCAGAAAGAGAAATAAAAAAAAAACTCTACTTTATCGAGGATATGAACGCATTTCCTCATGTTCAAGCACCCACGGCCAACCCGTGCAGCCAAAGGCTTCTCATATTAATATATTTGTAATAAAAAATAATCGATATTGAAGGGAAAAAAACAAACCCGATCAAGTTCTTTTTCATGTAACAAACAGAAAAAAAAACGGAAAAGTGCAACATATACTTGCTTTATCTTCATTATCATAATGTAGCATATCCTTTATAGAACTTCGCTCCCATCAGTCTGTCTGAAATAAACTCTTTCACTTGCCAAAAGTCCAGCCTCCGCTACAATCATACCCATACATTCCTGGATATCTTGGTGCCGTCGTCTTCTTGGTCTACCCAGGCATCTTTTGCCTGGCACCATACTTTCCATCACTGTTCTCTCAAGACCGTTGTGTCTTTTGATGTGATCAAAGTGTTTCAATTTGCTGGTAAGGTGTCGGTAAGCGTCCATGATTAGCAGCCATATGCTGCCACATGAAAAAAATAGGCTCTCCGAACTTTCATTTTTGAAGTATTGTTGGTGTTCTGCCATAATTTCTTCATCTTTATCGTTATCTTACCTTTTTATTTAATTTTAAAAATGTCATCTTTTGTCCTTCAGATTCAGATAGATATGAAAGGTAACATTTGATGAATGAACGTTCTTCTCTTACTTTGAATTGGTAATTTTCAAGTTGATTGCACTATACAAACAGGGTACTCGGTGTAACGACAGTGAGTCCTGGATCCGCCAGTCCTGTGAGTGGGTGGGTCTTAATTTAAAACCCATAGACACCAGAGAATTGCTTGTGCTTGCCTGAATTAAAATCGTTGACAAGTTCTATCTCTGGTCTAGCAGATCGCTGATAGTTCTCTGTTAATAGAAGTGTCCCTTCGATTTCCTGGTCTGGCAGTCGTTTGTTCGAAGTGTTTTATTATTTGTTGTTGTTTTTTTAAGATTTTCGCGTCTTTTTATCTCAATCGATTCGGTGTATTTTGCACTTCTGTGCCACATATTTAAAAAAAAAGTAAAACTCACAGTATGAAGTATAGGTTATTTATACATTTTGAGAAAATTGTTATTGAGAAACGTTTAAATATATTGCAGTTTATCAAGCCAGTATATCAACTCTGTAATCTTGTGAGAAAGATTGCAAGCCGATACTTCGGCTCTACGGAGTGAGTCAATTAATGTAAATATCTGCAGGGCATTTTCCTCTTTGATTATATTCTATTTGTATTGCTTTACTTAGAATGTTGTCCGCCTCATCTATATCTTCTTCTTCCTCTTCTTCTCCTTCTTCTTCGATCAACTAATTATATGCTTCTAGTCCGGTGAGGTTCATTAAGGTCTTCACCGTCCCTAACATCTATTCGAGCATGGTCGCTCCCCCTGGCGATACCATCTGTTTTTGACCTGTATAAGTGGGACAGCCCTGCATGATAGGTTCTGGTGTAAAGTTTAGATGCTCCACAATTGTCCTTGGCAGTGAAGGAATGCCTTGAGTCTGCAATATCCCTTTCTGACTCTGAAGATCTTTGTCTGCCCATCTCTGCCAAATTTGTCTAAGATGTAATTTTCTGTAATCTTTGTGTTGGTTTTTCCTTTCTTTCTTCGTGACATCTTTGATGGGTGTCTTTGCTTCGTTATAGCTCTGTGGATGGTGAATTTGCGTGTCGACAGCTTCGTCGATTGCGAGCTCATCTGCCTTCCCCTGAGCGTGAGGTTTTATTAACCGTTTTCCTTGTAGTTGTGTATTGGTTGTTAAGAATCTGTGTCTCAGTCACAATTGCTCTTTTATTTACCTATGGCTAAAATAACTCGCTCGTTTTCTACCATCGACTTGAGTGGTCTTTGCTTTCTTGTATAGTTTTTATAGGATGTAATAACTGACCCCGTAGTGTTGATGAGGTGCGCGACATTAGCTTTTAAATGTTGCCCAGACTACTGCTAACACATTCCCTTTATTTATTTTCAACTGTCAATGGTTCTTTTACATGCAGAACCTGTACGTAGGATCTCCGAGTTTTTTTTCGCCCACTTCCAATAGGACTAGGTCATGGTCCAATCTCCCTCCACCACCTAATTTATTAAGAAGTAAGTTCGTTACCTCACAGCGAAATAGCGATGTATTTACCATAACGAATTTCTCGTTTTATCCATAGCTTATGTCTACTATTTAACTTACATTAAGTTGGTGTATATTGATATAGTTAGTTGTTTCACAGCATGTTTCTGTTTTTCGTTTTAGTTGTAATATAGTGTAGCTCTAATGTGCTCTTCATATGAAAACCTACCTTCCGAGCAATAATGATCCCGAGTGCTAGTCTGGCGAGAGTTTTACTCTAGTCATTGTCATCCAAGCCGGGCAGGTCTTTGGAGAAAGGCCAGACTAAACGGCTGTTGAACAGGTAAAGATCTACACGTGTAATTGCAGAATAAAAATAATGACATTCCCTACAGAAAAAAATTATATGGAATGTAGTCGAAGATTTAAAAAATATAAACATTGAAAACGTTTTGTTTTACAAAGTTGTGTAAATTGTTCATGTTATTTCGTTTAGGGTCCATGCGAAGTATCAAGCGACAACTGCAGCTGATGACCAAACAGAAAAACTTTTTAAAATACTTACGTACGCTTTTGTTATTGCGTAATCTGTAGCAATCAGTTTCGGAGAAATAAATAGATGAGAGCTGCAGCGGTGCTGAAGGTTAACATTCGATACAAAACAAACAGGTAAAGGCCCAGTGACCGCAAAAGGACAAAGGCAAATCGACACCTTCATTACTGTCACGAGTCTTTCGCCAGGGACAGTGAGCGGACGAAAACATCCAACAAATTCCAATAGAAAACAAGATATGATGTAAACTGAGGGATGTGCAGGAATTGCACGGAAAGTATTAGAGACGGCACGAACAAGCGTCAAGAAATGGTCAATTTGACTGCACACAAGCAAAATCTGATGAAACATAAACATATCAGGAAAAATAGAAAGAGACAAACCACAATAAACACACAAATATCAAATTACACTTGATATACACAGATATGGTACATAAATAAATTAATAAAAGATAAGAAGAACAGGGAGGCATAATAAGAACCTTACTGAGAGGCAAGACGACACAAGCGTATGTAATGTATTCAAACAATGATGTTTCAGATAATCTATAAGACAAATCAAATGATCATCAAGTTCGAATCGGTGTCGATAATGGGATGAACAGGAGAAGTAAATGCCAGTAAATCTGATATCTACCTTGCCCTGGTGTCCAGAACAGTTGAAGTGACTAGCGATATGAGAGCTGGAGTTATTGAAAATGTCATTGAGTTGTTCACGGAAACTGGTATTGAGTTCATGTACTTCATATTTGGAATCTAATAGTGAAGATTTGGTTTCGTGACAATTAGGTAAACCCCTATTTTATCTAAGTAAAACTTACTGCCAGAAGCGCTCAGAAAATATATGGATAACTTGAGCCATTCATTTTCCATCATGTCTGGTTTTTAAATTGTGATTTGTTTGGTGCTTTCATTTGTTCTGGGTCCCTAATGAAGAACTTATTGCCGTGACATAAGTATCGTTTTGCTTTTGTCCTGGTCATTGTTCACTGAGCCGTTATCTATATGTGTTCTTATCGACCAGCAAATAGTTTTGCATAATGAGTTTTCTAGTCCAATACGCAACTATCATTAGTCGCCTTTTACGGTATACATTTGACAGTGTACATTTTCATCATCTTTTATCCGCCTGGTTCCCATTGAAACATAAGGTCGCATCGTTTGCTGTCCATCTGTTCATTTTCTGTACTTTCATCTCAAGTTCTACCAGCAAGACTCTGACTGAACTGTTTTCTCTTCCACCTTTCTTCGCCAGGTGGTTATTTACATTTCCACTTGTTCCCTTCCCTGGACCGTGTCTAATTATACTGTCCATTTTCTTTGTGAGTGTGTGCCCTATCCATCTAGTTTTTACCTCCATAATTTTCTGCTTCATTTGTTGCTGCAGTGTTCTTTCACGCAGCTCCTAGTTTGCCGTTACGTGTGACCATCTAATGCAAAATTTGCAGCAAAGACATTTCTTGATGAAAATCTGCAGAGTAGATCTGATTCTATTAATCCCATGCCATGTCTCAGAGCCATACAACAGGACCGACTTTACGTTTGCGCTAAACAGCCAAATCTCATTTTCCACCGAGAATGCCGTCGAGTTCCGTTTTCGGCAAGGAGAGTTGAAAGTAAATCTATTATTATTAATCATGGTGTTAACAGCATTGTTGGTTTTCCTTACGGCATACCTGAAAGGATGCAATTTGCCTATTCTTTCCTCGTCGGTTAACACTCAGAAACGTATCTTTTACCTTAGAGGCAGTGACTTGAGCAGTAATTTCCATTACATACAATTCTATTTGTGCTGTTTTATGTATTTTTTCCATAATTTTACCAAGACACGAACGTTTCAACCAGATACAGTACTTTCAGTTATATCAGGTCGTGTTTCACAACCAGGTGGCGTCATAGCTAGTCTGGTATTAACTCTGAACAGACCTCATATTATTATTTATTATAACGTACGTGTAAATTGAATATTCCATTACTTCAAACATTGAATATTTTTAAGGCCGTCTTGTCCTGCCGATCTATATATTATATTTCTCTGTTGTTCCTATCGCCTTCGTTTTTTCAGATGTTATCAATTTTCCCACTGTTATTTTTTGGCAACCTGATAATTTGTGTGGCTACGGAAGCACTATGTGTGTGATAAAGACGAGAATAAGCCAACTGTTACACACATATGATCAGCATTACGACTAACAGGGATATCTAACCTCTCAAGGGTAGAAGATCCTCTAACTCAAGGTTTTGTTTGCATCATTCACACAAACTAATAGTCTGCTGGGTTTAAAGTAGTCTTCTGAGCTTGAAAGAAATGTTTGTGTCGAGATAGAACAATGTTGCCTTATCTATAACTGTTATGATATAAGGACAAAACGAAAAAAAAAAACAACCAACAAAGAAGACAATAACAAATACCACAATTAAAATAACATGCACACAATACACAATTGTAGTCCTAGGAAAGATATAGGAGCCTGCTAAGTCATAGCTGGAATGTCATAGTAGCTTCTCTCAATCCATGTTCCGCGAAACATTTGAGCTTCGCGAGCGACTCCAGGTGTACTGCAAGATTTGGTGATTGCATAAAAAATAACTAGCAGATTCATGCATAAGATCTGCCTGGCAGTAGAGATGTACATGATGAACGAAACAGAAGTAGTTTAACAATTAAAGATTCTCCTCCTCTTGAACCCATCCCTTGACTCAGATCCGAAATGCAGTATTTTATTGTCGTCGCTAATCCTTCACCTGGTCCATCACGCTACAAGTCGCAGGTCGCCAGGAAACCGTTCTAAATAGTGTCTCCTTGAATATCTTCCCCCCTTATCCTACACCCGCCTGTATCTTCTCCATCAAACACACCCCCACCCCCCCCCCCTTCCACCCATTTAAACTCGCCGATTACTGTCTTCTCATTTTCCAACATCATTCGTAATCATCGAGGCCAGTTCCTCAACCACCCAAACCATCTTTTTTTCTCGCAGACAAACATACATACATACATGCACACACACATACATACATACACACATACATATGCACGCACACATACACACATACATATACACGCACACATACATACACACACATACATACTTACATACACACATACATATATCCATACACAACATACACATACATACTTACATACACACATACATACAGACATACACACACATACATACATATATACATACATAACATACACATACATACATACTTACATACACATACATACATGCATGCATACATAAGTACATGTGCATATATACACCCATACATACATGTATACATAAATACATACATACATTCATACATACATACACACACATACATGCATACATACATATGTACATACACACACGCACACATACATACATACACACACATACATATATGCATACATAATTGTACATATGCACACATCCATACATACATATATACATACATACACACATACATTAATGCATTCATATATACATACATATATAAATACATACATGCATGCATTAATACATACATTCTATTATTTGACGGAACACCAAGGGTTTAATTGAACATTCTTTTCTGACGCGTGAAGCACTTTCTAACAAGGATGGATCCAATTACTGAAAAAGCCAGGAATAGAATCGAAGATGAGCTTCTAATTCCAATTAAATGCTCCCACGATACGCACTTCTCGGATTCTCTGACATCAAAAGCCCTGATTCTGAACTTCTTGCGTTGTGACAAGTTCGTACAAAGACCTGTAGGATCTAGGTGCGAGTGTATGGCGTCCTGAAACCAAAATACTGTATGAGATCCTCTAAAAGAGGAAACACTTACCACTTACTGCTTTAAAGGTAGCCTGGGGACAGCTGAAGTCTATGTTACAGTAAAGCTTTACAGTTTTACCCAAAGCCAATGTTCAAAACTGAAATGCTAAAATAATGGAGTTACATGACAAAGGTGTGGACAAAAGATCGAGCGAAAGAGCTATCTCGATAAAATATTAGGGGTATAAACTGCAATTGCTATAACAAAAAAATACCGGACTAGGTCCTGAACAACGCGTGATTAATTGCAACTGGTGCTCTAAGAACAGCTAACCGATGATGCCTCTCTACCCTCTTCAGTTGGCGTTGACAAGACAGGTTTTGCTTGCAAAGTAACAAGCTGCTGTTCAGTTGAACGGCACAATGTGCAGCCCAAAAACGGGACAGTTGACATGGACGCTGCTACTCAAACACAATACAGCTGACATGGACAAGCTGTTACCCGAACACAATACATCTGACATGGACAAGCTACTACCCGAACACAGTACAGCTGACATGGACAAGCTACTATCCAATCACAGTACAGCTGACAGGAACAAACTACAACCCAAACTCAGTACAGCTGACAGAGATCAATTACTACCTACACTCAGTACAGCTGACAGCTACAAGCTGCCACCCAAACACAGTACAGCTGACATGGACAAGGTACGACCCAAACCCAGTACAGCTGACAGGGACAAACTACTACCTACACTCAGTACAGCTGACAGAGACAAGCTGTGACCCAAACTCAGTACAGTTGACAAGGACACGACCAATGATAACAAGACCAGAGGTATGTGAATGTATCAACCAGAAGTCTGTAGTCCTGAGACTACAGCTTTAAAGCAGAGTACACATTATTATTTGAATGCTCTTGTAAGTAAGATCCCGTGAACATATAATTTTGTAAAAAATCTTTATCATTACTTGCCGTTGTTGTTTTGTGCCCTCTTTTCTATTGGTACGTTAAGCATGTCTTAATTTACTTAATGGTTAATTCAGTCCTAGTCCTGATGTCGAGACAGACAGAAACGGTGTGGTGCAATCAGTGACATTCGTCCATCACATATGATGAAGAGTAATCTCTTTGTTTAGCCGTGTGGATAGCCTTTTCTCTTGCTGTGTCCGCTGAAATGGTGTGAATTGCGCGATGATTTGGATTAAACTGAAGAAGAACCTGCGCCCTTTTGTCAACCTCACTCTCTTGTCCATAGTTACATTTGGACAGTGGCAAGAGAATATCGAGACGACTAGTGATAGCACAGGATGCAGATTTTTCCTCAGGGATTACTTTCGAAGCCTTTCCCGTAAACAGGTATCCCGGAAGACACCAAAACCGACGCTGTCTGCATCTAGGTCTAAGGGCGCCAATCTCCTCAAGTTCAGCCATATGAACTAGATAGTGAAAATGCGACACAGTACCGTAGTACTAGTTCATGTAGTCGTTGTCCATGCTAGGATAATTGTAGGGAAGAAAAAACAAAAATCTCTACGAATTAACTAGTCCAAATGGAAAACAACGACACGTTTCTATGGACACGAGTGTAAGTCATCGACTAATGTGAATTCCAGGCAAATCCGTGGCATGGCGGCGTTCAATATGCACTAGAACACCAGAGCTATATTAGACCTGCAGTCGGTACGGCGCCATCTTTTCTGCTCTCCCGGGATCCGAACGTGGAGGGGAACAGTTGCAAACGCCTAGGACTTCTGTTTGGAATTGAAAAATTGAGTTCAATGACATGACCAAAGTCAGAACCGCCATAGTAGGGACCGCAAAGAGAAGGAGATAGAGATGGACACAGGTCTAACTTAAACAACTTTATCAAAAAGTCGCAAAAGCCTATCTGAAAACCATGAATTACATACAACTGGGGAGCCGTAGGAATATGACTACAGTTTGGGTGGTTTATTTCTCTCCTTAAAGACGCTATATAGATCTCTAACCAAGATTCTAAGAAGAAAACATGGCCAAGACAATTTCAGCCATAATATGGATGCATCTGTACAAGCTAGCACACTTAGCGATAATAACTGGAGCACTACCGAAGACATTCGTTGTTGGGATATCAGGTACATAGAACAAGACTCAAATCCAGACATAGATTCGCTAGGAACCTGACCTCCTCTCCCCCTCCCCCTCCCGACATCATCTACCATATACAATAGGGAAGTCGCTGAACTGACTGTGAACTGGTGGATGGCGGTGTAAGAAGAATATGAATCGATGGGGATACACAGATGATGACTCATGTGACTGGGTCGAAATACAGCACCAAGACCACCTGATGACCTGCCGGAACTTCCAGGAAACATATAATAGGTGCGACATGCTTGTGTCAGATGACACAGCAATCCATGTCGCTGAATACTGGATGCATACTGCATGACTTGGTGATTGGACACGGAAAGTAAGTAAGTAAGCACACTTGCGTACTTGATTAAAGGTATTTACAAGATACGGTTACACCGGATGTTTTATATCGATTCCTAATTTGAGCTGTTTTCTAACGCACAGACATGATGCATCCGCTGCTCTGGCAGCGTTTAACATGCCAGGTGTTCTTAATCCTCCCTCTTCTTTATTTCCGCAGTGAGTTTCGATCTAGCACATATATGTCTACTGTGTTAAGTTTTTCTCTAAATTTATTTTACAGTAGAAGACTTTCCAACTTCAAGAGATGTGCACACAGTCTTTCAGGAATCACAGAAACCGGCTAAGTGTGGAGTAGCCAAATATGTTGAAAAGAGAATTCTAGAAAAAAAATTGACTTAATACGATCATGATTTTCCTTTCCGATCCAATTTATCACAACGTCTCCTGTACAGCGGGTCACATTAAGACAAACATGTATACAAACATTTTCATTGCCAGTTTCAATCACAGTGATTTTACATGATGATATTATTAGTCACATGTACGACTCCCTTTAGTCTCATTTTAATATGTGATTGGGAAGGAAGACGTCTGGTAAGGCAAAATATACTGATCAGACATGTTAGTCAGGGTCAGGCAAAATATACTGATCAGACTTTGTTAGTCAGGGTCAGGCAAAATATACTGATCAGACTTGTTAGTCAAAATATACTGATCAGACATGTTAGTCAGGGTCAGGCAAAATATACTGATCAGACATGTTAGTCAAGGTCAGGATAAATATACTGATCAGACATGTTAGTCAGGGTCAGACAAAATATACTGATCAGACATGTTAGTCAAGGTCAGGCAAAATATACTGATCAGACATGTTAGTCAGGGTCAGGCAAAACATACTGGTCAAGACCCTCCGCTTAGCTTCCTCGTAGCCTTTACTGGAAACGGGCTGTTTCCATGGCAGCCTGGCTAATAAGAGAGGGATCGGCGTGATCCTCGTAGTAGTGAGTGACACGTAGATGAAGCCAAACATAGCATACCCACCTGGAGGACCCCCGCCCATCAGGTTTCAGCACGCTCAGGATGTGATGAAAGCTATTGCAACCCGCCACTTAACGTTCTTTTCAGGGCGGACAAAAGAGTAAACCTAGTCATTGTGGGCATTCGAAACAATAAACGAAAACTATACGATTGAAATTTTACAGTGGTTAATTTCATTTCAACATAGACACCACTCGGATGCCTGAATGTAATAGTGGGAATACAATTGCGAGTTACTTGTTGTTTTATTTTTATTTTATTAATTATTTTATTTGAGGGGGGGGGGGGGGGGGGTGATGAAGAAGTTGTTGTTTCGAATGCCCACAATGAGTAAGTTTACTCTTTTGTGCGCCCTGAAAAGAACGTTAAGTGACGGTTTGCAGTAGCTTTCATCACATCCCGAGCGTGATGATGCAGGTGAACCGGAGTCCTCCAGGCAGTAGTGCTATGCTTACCTTCATATGCGTGTCGTTCAATACTATGATGATCATGTCGATCCCTCACCTTGTTTGCCAGGCTGTCATGAAAACAGCTCGTTTCAAGGAAATGTTACGGGAAAGCCAAGGCGAGGGTATTGGCCAATATGTTTTGCCTGCCCTGACTAACATGTCTGATCATTATATTTTGCTTTACCAGACGTTATTCCCAAGTGGGTATTATAATGTTCTTTTCTGAGAATGTGTCCAATCCATATCTACTTTCTATCTCTAATTCAAAGCTGTATTTGTTGACGAAATAAAGTATGGCAGACTCCGACAATTGTCACGACATCTTTGGTTTCAAGGAAAGGAAGTAATTCCTACAGCACGGAAATCAGACTTCAATCAAGGAAGGAAAAAAATCGATGCACAGGATTGTGCAAGAAAGCGAAACATTTGATTGATGTCTGTGCTATAGCGCTGATTGAGGATTAGTTGACGGATGCGATCAGTGGTCTAGGGTGCTTTAGGAAGATCTTTAAACCGCTTTAAAATTAAGTTCCATAGGGAGGACTGAAGTGGAGAAGACAGGGCAGAGCGAGGAAGTCCGGAAGGTAATGAGAATGGGGGCTGGTATGGAGGTAGGGAAGACAAGAAGAACAGAAGAAAGGGGGCAGGTATGGAGATGGGGAAGACAAGAAGAACAGAAGAATGTGGGCAGGTATAGAGATGGGGAAGACAAGAAGAACAGAAGAAAGGGGGCAGGTATGGAGATGGGGAAGACAAAAAGAGCAGAAGAATGGGGAAAGATATGGACGTGGGGAAGACAGGAAGAACAGGAGAATGTAGGCTGGTATGGACGTGGGGAAGACAAGAAGAACAGAAGAATGGAGTCACGTTTAGAGGTGAAGAAGACAGGAAGAACAGAAGAATGGAAACAGGTATAGAGATAGGGAAGACAGAAAAAACAGAAGTACAGGGGCGGGTATGGAGATGGGGAAGACATGAAGAACAGAAGAATGGGGACACGTATGGAGGTGCGGAAGACAGGAAGGAAAGACGTATCGTAATATGAACGAGGATGGGAAGAATGGAAGAGTAGGAGAATGGGGACAGGTGAGAGGGTACGGAAGATACGAATAGGAAATGAATGAGGATATATGAGTGTGGGGAAGACAAGACAATGAGAAGAATGAAAGTAGGTGTGAAGGTGGGGAAGGAAAGAAGAGGACACAAATTAGGGCAGGTGTGAAGGTGGGGAAGGCAAGAAGAGGACACAAATTAGGGTAGGTGTGAAGGTGGGGAAGGCAAGAAGAGGACACAAATTAGGGTAGGTGTGAAGGTGGGGAAGGCAAGAAGAGGACACAAATTAGGGTAGGTGTGAAGGTGGGGAAGGCAAGAAGAGGACACAAATTAGGGCAGGTGTGAAGGTGGGGAAGGCAAGAAGAGGACACAAATTAGGGTAGGTGTGAAGGTGGGGAAGGCAAGAAGAGGACACAAATTAGGGCAGGTGTGAAGGTGGGGAAGGCAAGAAGAGGACACAAATTAGGGCAGGTGTGAAGGTGGGGAAGGCAAGAAGAGGACACAAATTAGGGCAGGTGTGAAGGTGGGGAAGGCAAGAAGAGGACACAAATTAGGGTAGGTGTGAAGGTGGGGAAGGCAAGAAGAGGACACAAATTAGGACCGATGTGAAGGTGGGGAAGGCAAGAAGAGGACACAAATGAGGACCGATGTGAAGGTGGGGAAGGCAAGAAGAGGACACGAGTTAGGGCAGGTGGGATGGTGGGAAAGACAAGAAAAGGAAAAGAATGGAAATTTATTTGAGGGAAGGGAAGATACAAAAAAGAAAAAGAAGGAAGACAGGAGTGTGGGTGGGGAAGGAGGTAGATGGAGAGAAAGTGTGGACCAATGAAGATAGAAAGACCGGAAAAGTAGACGCATGAAAGAGATACACGGGTCACGAAGACAGCAACAGAAGAAAATTGAAGGTAGGTAGGAGAGTGGGAAAACAAGAAAAGGAAATGAGTGGGAGGAGATAGGAGAGTGGAAAGACATGGAGCAACAGAATGAGGGAAGAAGGGGATGGGAATACAGGAGGACGAGGAGAAGAATGAGCGGAGAAAGGGGATGGGAAGACGGGAGAAGAAATCAAATGAGGGAGGTAGGGGATTGAGGACTGGAGCAGGAGAAGAATTGGTGTAGGTAGGGGATGGAGGAGTGGATGAAAGGAAATGAGAGCAGACAGGAGTGTGAGTACTGGATAGGAGAAAAAATAAGGGTACGGAGTAGGGTGGAGGACTGGAGTGTAGAAGAAATGAGGGTAGGCAGGAGTGTAGAGAAGTGGTGGAGAAGAAGAGCGATGGTAGGCAGGATAGTGGAGAACTAGAGAAGGAGAAGAAACGTTATGGAGGAGGGTGGAGGACTGGAGGAGACGAAATGAGGGTAGGGAGGAGGGCGGAAGACTGGGGGAGAAGAAATGGGGGTAGGTAGGAGGATGGAGAACTGGGGGAGAAGAAATGGGGGTAGGTAGGAGGATGGAGAACTGGGGGAGAAGAGGAATAATGGTAGGCAGGAGAATGGAGGGCTGGGAGAGGAAAAGAAATGAGGGTAGGAAAGAGGATGGATAACTGGAGGAGATGAGGAACAGATGATGATAGGATGATCGGAGAGAACAAAAAGAGAATTAGACAGTTAACATGTAATATAACGGAATAGGAAATACGAGATTTAGAGACAATGAACGCAGAACTGGGACGGTGATTGTTTTGTTAAAGTTCATCAAATAATCAATCCACTCAGTGAATGTAGTATTTAATGAATGTAATGAAATTACTATATGGTACCTTCGTTGTATACGTACAATCACTTCCAAATAGGTTTGCTGTGACCTCGTATCAGGGCTACATGAAACATACCGACCAAGACGACCCCCACTTCACGACCTCGCCGTGAATATACAGGCAGTGTTACAGTTGTTGTTGTTTAAGTGCGTCCTGAAAAGGGAGTTGGCTAGCATTTTGCAATAGTTTTAGTCCAATCTCCTGCGTGCGGATGAGAGTTAGGCCGGGCTCCTCCACGTTGTTGAGCCACGCAAGGTGTCATCTGTGTGTCGCTTCCTATTGCGTTGATCTCGTTAGCCAGACTGTCGTGAAGCGGTCTTTTTCCAGGGAGAACTGCGTCTCGATGTCAGGTTTGGTCTTAATTGCGAGGCGTGTTCAAATGAAACCGGACCAAACTGCAACAAGTGAATATACGTTCGATGCGCATAATGACGTCACTTCTGGTGTAAACAGCACATAGCAACCGTCAAGTTTGAAATGTGTCATTATCCTCCTACTCATATTTTCCTCAGCAGACCGTTGTAAACATAGCGGAATTCGTCAAGAGCTCATCAGCGAGCGGTGATTCCATTTCTAAAAGGATGTCGACCAGTTGACATTCATCGCAGAATGCAGGCAGTGTATGGTGACAAAAGTGTGTCAAAGACAACAGTGAACAACTGGTCAACGATGTTTAAAGAATGACGTGAGTTAACGAAGCGTCTTCATAGACTAGATCAGGTGGATATTGTTGCGTTAACTCATGTCCTTCTTTAAACATCGTTGTCCAGTTCTTTCTGTCTTTGTCAACCTTTCATGCAGCGGCCCATGTCAGAGATGATCAGCATATCTCATTTTTTATTGTGCTTCTCCAAGTAGTTCTTGGTCTACTATTCTTTCTTTTACCCTCCGGTGTCCACAAAAACAACATTTCTGTGGACATGTCTGGGCTCGTTCTCAAAACATCTCTCTTTTATAATCAAATGTTGGGGGAGGGGATCGGTGGTGTGTCAAAAGGCGAGGGTGGGGAGTAGGGCGGGAGTAGATAAGCTTTTATGGATGACTGTAAACGAGGTAGCAAGATTTAATGATATCATCCAAATAGACTCCTTGTGGAAAATTGCAACCAAATTGCATAATGAAACAAATGTATGTACTCTGCCATGTTTGTGAAATGAAAGACATATTCTACCTGCAGGAAATATGGCAATGAGTTACATAAAATAGTAACGTATTTACCACCGAAACAATTCCTTAGAACACCAGAAATACTGACAATATTAAAAGATACTTACTTATTTACCTACCTTGTCCGGCAACATCACATAGTTTTCGTTCAAAGACCAGTAACCATTAGTGCTTTTTTCAGTTTCAACCATCAGGTTCTCCCCTGTACATGATTCCTGCATACTGGGAAATATAATCAGATGTTCCGGGTTCTGAACGGCCCCACATTCGCAGTATTCATAGTCTACAGATCCCCAGTTTTTCAGGTTAGACCCACATCTGGACCCACCTGTTCTTAGCCTGTTCAGAGATCTCCACGTAGTATATGACAAATCATGTCCTCGTGCAAGATCTTTTTTTAATCTCCATCCAACCATCACCGTTCTTTTTGCACGACTTTTTTCCGTGGGTCTCTCGGGGCTCTGTTATGAGGTCTGTATATTCCGCAGAAAACTGTTCCTCGATTTCAAGTCGTATTCTTTCTGGTGTATGTCCTAAATGAGAGTGTCTCTAGTCACAGGACTGCTTTTGTTATTGATCATCAGATGCGACATGTTTTCTAATATCCTGAGATGCGATACTGGCGACTGTGTAGACCTTTTCAGGTTAACGAAAAGAGATTAACAAATTATTCAACTAAAACTTTTTTTGGTTTTGTGTGCTTTGTTTTGCGTTCACTTTATTTCTATAATCCCCAAGGCGGTGTGTGTTGCACTGTGGTTTTTATTTTGCTCCTGTAAGCCCTGTGCATCCGCCTTCAGCATGCATTTTATGTAAGGGCCTGCTTCCTCCTGGATTTTCTAAGGGTTTGTTTCCCCGGGGTAACGGCTGGTGTTGTGATAAGGATCGAACCCGGCACCTTCTGGTTGTGAGCCGTGTCACTTAATCACTAGCCCACGCCGTCCCCCTCCAAAACTTATGATTGTAATTACTCTCACGCTGGCAGCTAAAACTACTATTGATGCCTATCCCGGTGAATAGATACATGCATGTTTTGATGGATCTGCATTGAATCCATCATTAAAACTGGTTCTAGCGTTTATATGGAAAACTTAGATCGACTCATCAATTTATTATGCTTACTGTGAGGTCTGTTCTAACAATGAAGATAAAACCACTTTGTGCAACCTGAAGACTGTTGTAGATCCCTTTCCCTCAAAGGTAGAAAACGTTGGGATTTTTACCCTTCAAGACGGGGAGAGAAAGCTAACGTTAAGTCAAGGCAAGATATACTAATCTGTTAAGGTAATATAAGATATACTGGCCAAGTCTTTCTGCTCACTTCCACTTGTGTTTTACTGACACGGGCTGTTTTCATGGCAGCCTGGCTAACGAGATGGGCATCGACCTAATCTTCGTAGTAGTGAGCGACACGGAGATGAAGCCAAGTATAACACAACCGCCTGGAGAACTTTCATTTGCACCCTCTAGATGTGAGGAAAGCTACTGTAACCTACAACTTAACGCCATTTTCGGGACGTAAAAGAGTAATCTTGCTCCTTGTGGGCATTCAACAACAACAACCCTTAGATCGGGGCAGCTGGATAAAGTAGACGTGATCTTATTCACATTTCCTTAATCGTTAATCCCACTGTCATCTCTCATACGAATTTAATTCCTGTACACTCAAGCACACCTGGTTGTGACAAAGCAGACTGATTAGCAAAGGCAAATAACATCCAAATACAGCAAATCTACAACAGCCAAACAACTCATATGAACGGCAAACAACTAGACTAGGGCGAACAAATGGGACAAGGGAGACACATGTGTAGTTAATCTCATCGTTGTTTTAATATTTATAAGTTACTTTAAAAAATTAAAAAAAAAAAAATTGCTTTTGATAATTACAGCGTTTCTGTTATTGTGCAGTGAAGGTTGGCTTACTGCGATGATTAATAAAATCAGCTTTGCCGACAAATGGCAGTGTGTAAGTTAGGATTGTATTTCCTCCGCTAGATGAAGAAAACACAAATTCCTTACCCAGTCATTACTTCTGATCGAGACACCTTCAACTTGTTAATCTATGTAAATTCTATGCTTGGTTTGACACCTGCGCTAAGGCGACAAGCCCAGACAAGCAAATCACATTGTCTTATTTTCAGAATTGATGGGTGAATTTGCTCTGTGAACATGTTCATTCATTCTCCGCAACAACAACAAAAAAACTTCTTTGTTTTTTATATGCCAATTCATAAAAATGGGGGCTTGCAGATGGACACAAAGTGATGATCTCGTAAAAGAAGTAAATTAAGTTGCAAAATATATTTGCTCAACGAATAATAAACAATACCGGAATACCATTATCAGACACCAAAGCCGATGTTTTATGAGCCCATAGAGAAGACAATAGAAAGATCAAAATAAAAAAGCTGGCATAATAACAACAGAAGTTGAATAGGAAAATAATGAAACTTAAAATGCGCACAGTATGTAGTGTAATAGAGGTCCGATGAGGCACGGAGAAAGTATATTCTTCTTCTTCTTGTTCTTCTCTTGTCCTACTGCCCTTGCCAGGAGGCGTCAAAGAGAAGCTGGAGGCACGAATTCCTCAATTTCGTCACGTGTAAGACTTGTGTTGTTAAGGGTATCTTCTGTCAGACACACCTTCGATCCACCGACGTCGAGGTCGGCCCCTTACACGTAGACCGGAGACTTGCATATGCTATACTCTAGGTGCATTCTAGTCATAACGTATTTCTAGTCATAACGTATTTCTAGTCATAACGTATTTCTAGTCATAACGTATTTCTAGTCATAAAGTATCCTGACAAAATGTCCCAACCCCTTGATTTTTGAACTTCAACGTAGCCACTGAGTTGATTTTGTGACCCATCGTAGTCTTGAGGATTCGGTCACGGATAGTGTTTCCGGCCTCACTTCTCACACAGCGCATCTCACGGTTCTGGATCTGAATCTAATGTATTTCTAGTAACGATTAAGATTGCATCGATAACACGTTGTAGGAACAGTGTATTGATCAGTCTACTCTTAATTGTAAGAAGTAGTGTATGGTGTATCGAAATCAATGCCCTTTGATAGTGGACACTTCGACTTCTCAATTGTATGTGCCAACCTTCTGTCCAATTTGGCGTCATCAGTGAACATACTAACTAGATATTTGATTTCCCTTACTTGGTTAAGACTTTTGTCACCGCTGTAGAAACTTTCATCCACATTATAACGTGATATCGTTATAGTCACGGTATTTTCACTTAGTAGACGCAGCCAAAAACCACGATTTTACAGGTCCATTTTTCAACAAAAATGTTCACACCTGACAGCTATGACAAAATTATTCATATATCTGTTATCTTTTATTGTGTGATCATGTTTTATATATCACAATGTTCAGGAATGATTGCTCTTTTTAGAATAGAAACAAGTACAATAAGATGTCTGTACAGTGAAATGGCATGCACAAAATGCTGTAATGAGTATACAAAACCAAACAAAATTAATAATTTAGAAAGAAATTTTCACTTACCATTTCATTCAAATGAATCCTTCACAATGTTGACAAACAAAAATTATTTCTTTTCATAATATATCCATATTTACACAATATTGGGAAGTTTCATCACTCTTAGAGTAGAAATAACATTATTATGACCATTGAGCAGTGTTTGGTAAATTGAAGAAAAAAATTGCTCAAATTTTAAGAACAAAAAACATCTATATACAGCCGATTTTAATTTACATTTACTTTAAATGATGCTGTTCAAAACAGTGATTTGGATAAAGAAATGGCTGGTCTGGACATCCTTGACAAAAAAATGATGTCCTAAATCTCAAATTTGGAGTACTGCAAACAATACATTGACGACACAGTGTAGACTTTTTGATAATGTGTCTTTTTCCACTGTGTCTGTTTGCATGGCTGCTGATGTAAGGTTCCACCTGCATGCTAGGCGTCTCTGTAGCTGCAAAAAGGCGAAGCTCAGTAACTAATTGCCTTTTAGATTCTAGATAGGGCTGCTTTTTTTTGTGTTTGCAGACCTGGTCAGGGCATGCAAAATAAATGAATTCAGCTGAGCTACTTCAAAAATCCAAAATAAAATTTTCTTCCACTATTTCCTTGTTCTTCTAGTGAAGGTACTATATGTTGCGACACACTGATCAACCTTATAACGTCCATTGATGCGGTAGTTGTAGTCATCAATCATTGATGGTTTATCCTTCACTACATCAGAACGACTTGTTAAACGTTTGGTGGTCACAGAGGCTTCACTAGAGACAAGCGAGCAGGGATTTTTTGCTCTGTTATCTCTGAACATCACGCAGAGGAATGTTCGTTCTATATGGAGAAACCATTTCATTTGTAAAAAGGTCAATTTTGTTGTCTTGAAAGGTTGTGGAAAATCTCTGTGGCTTATGTTCACCGTACCAGTGTAGTAATGGCCATTACTGGTAAGGTACTACAGCAGCGGATAGGTGGTGTAGTAACGGTCAGAATAAATGTGATGGCCTTTCCGACAAGGTTCTAAAAGCTTGTCAAATACTTTGACGGCTTGTTGACTGCTGGGATCTAGATCTGGATTGTAAGATGTATTGCTGCCAAAATATATCAATATGTTGACAGCATAAGCAGTGTTGCTGTCGCAGAGGCCAAAGGTTTTGACGTGGTATTTCATCGGCTTTGATGCATTGAACATCTTATGGGCCCACCTTCCCTTCCATCCAATGACCATTTCATCCACAGAAAGTTCATGGAATGGATAATAGGATTTTTGAAATTGAAGTAGCAAGCTCTGCACAAATGGCTCAATTTTGTCTTTGCCCTGCGAATCAGGATCGCTTACGTGAAACATTGTATGGTACAAAGCTTTGAACCTTTCCCTCGTGAATACCTTCCTGAACCAAGGTGTTTCTAGTCTCATCAGGTGCCCTGTAGTCACTAATTTTAGGCTTCTTTAAATAGCCGATAACAATAATGACAGCAAAGAATTTATGTAGCTCAGGCACAGTCACTGGTGACCATGTTAGAAAAACTGACCGTACCGCAGTTGTTTCTTTCATTGCCAGGCACCGTTGGGCCGCATAAGCATTTACTGACCTGACAAGGTCTTCCATAATGGCATCAGTAAATAAAGCTTTAAAGCAAAATAAGGGTGATGCATTCTCTGGAATAATGTCAGGATTGACACCAGGGATTCTTGGCTGAGGTGGAATAAACCAAAAGATATTGTCTGTGCTGCCCTCAAATACCTCTCTCCATTGCCCCCATCACTAACCTGGGTGTCTGCCGTAGTGGTTGCCATTGAGACAGGAAACACTGTAGATGGATCTACTGTGCTGCTGGTACTAGTACTAGGCCTAGGACCAGGATTCCTATCAAGTACAGATCTTAACCTTGCTCCCCGTCCTCTCTTAGGACCTTTACCCTTTCCTCTACTATGGATGAGAGATTCCTCCCCTTGCTCACTCGAACTATCCCTGGTGGCACTGTACAATGATGTATTTCTAACATCCCCTTCTTCTTCTGAATGAGAACTTTCACTGTCAGTGTCAGAAGTCATGTCATCTGTATCTTCTTCAGCCCAGATTTGAATCATCTTAGTGACCTGAACAACAGAAAATCGTGTCCCCCGAGAATTGGTAGAGGAAACTATTTCTTCAAATAAAAAAAAAGGTTGAAAAAAAAATCGCTACTTTTGTTAGATTATTGAACAAAATGTGCCAAATTACTTCTGAATCACTTACCAAGCCCACGTTGTGAGATCGAAAAAAGGACAGGAAGTGGAAATGACGTTGCAGTAGTTTAAAATGTTGGATAGGAAATAAAAATATTAAAAACTTGGCGTTGGTACATTTCGAGCGACAACGCCAATTTTATGGAAACAAAATATCAGTGACGCACTTTCCAATAACAATTTATTATGAATATTTCCTTCTGAATTAGAACTGTCCATGCTTAATAATTCTTCATCTACATGTCTGTCTATTTCAAGTCATGATTAAATTATCTGTTAGACATGTACTGCCGAAAATCGTGTCCCACAAGAAATGGAAGGGAAGACGCCATTTCTTCAAGTAAAAAAACGTTGACAAAATATCTTTACATTTTATTTTTTAAATTTTGTAGTACAAAATTGATAAAAGCTATACCTCACGCTCTAGAAATGGAATCTGAAATGGCATTGTTGAGGGTTTATACTAGCTGGATTTTGATTAAAGCCATATTAAACACATTTAATACGTTGGAAAGAGCTCCAGCCTGTTCATGTGGCTCAGTGTAAATACATGACTGTCAACAAGCCAGATCAAGTGGCTTTGTGTCTTTTAATGGTAACGCTATATCGTTATAGTCTCGGTATTTTGTATGTTAATATTCATGTAAATCAATTACTAGTGATATTGAGAGAAAGTAGATGAGATTGTAGATCCACCCCATTGGGGTAAACGATGTTCTAATCATCCGCAAACAACATTTCGTTTATGGACTCCTGGAGAAAAGTATATTGCGCTTTGAAAGCCTTCCTCAGATGTGATGTTCTTTGTTTGCGTAATCAGATCTGAGAATGGGGGTAATGATAGGACGTGTTACCTGCACTGAGAATGGGGGTAATGATAGGATGTGTTACCTCCACTGAGAATGGGGGTAATCATAGGACGTGTTACCTCCACTGAGAATGATGGTAATCATAGGACGTGTTACCTCCACTGAGAATGATAGGAAGTATTGTTTCCACGTCAAAGGTATTCTGACCACAAAGGATCTCCAACGTTCTATCTCTTCTCTTGATGGTACACTCCGACAAAAGTTGTTTTTTTTAACTCTAATAATATTGCTTTCCCTCTTGCATCTATGTCTTTGTCTTCCCTGCCTTCAACCTTTCCATTCAGTATTGTTTTCAGCAGAGTATTATGTCTCTTTATTTGTCCAAAATACATGATATTTTGCCTTTCAATATTTCCGCTCCCATTCCTAATCTCGTCAGGACTCCTGTATTTGCTTGCTTTTCTTTCCCTCAAATACGACTCATTTTTTCTGTACATTCACATTTCTAAGGCCTCTTTTTTTTGGGTCCTCAAACTGTTTACTCATTGTTCATATTTCCGCACCATATAATAATGATGAATTTATGTTTCCCCTGTAGACTCTTTTTCGGTTTTCTTGTTATTTGCCTGGGTGTTAATATATTTCCGATGTTGTTAAATGTGCCTTTGGCCTTTACATAATCTCTCCTACATTCACATCTACCATCACTTATTTGCATCCGTACAACTAACTGTTGACGTGTCCCAGTATCTCTCCTTTTATTGTGATGGTTACTGTGGCTTCATGACTCTTTTTCTAAATATCATAGTTTTTTTGTTTTCATAATGCCAATGTCCAATCCATATTCTTTACTTCTGTTGTTGACTGTCCCCACCAGTTTCTGCAACTCTGGTCCACTTTGACTCAATAATACTTAATTAATTAATGTCAAACTTATTGATACAGCAATGAATGAGACAGGGTGCCTAAGACCTACACCAACTAAGACAATTTACCCCATAATTGACGTATTGCCACCTGGGACACGACGAATTGTTGCATCATCATCATCATGATGATCAAAAGTCCCGTAACCTTGAAGGTCGTTCTGGCACGGTTGTTGCAGTTGGACGAACCACCTCCCGCCATACGTCTAGATTTTTCACCAGGGTGTTAGTTTCAGCTATAGACCTTCCCGTCCACTCTGTAATGTCGTCCTCCATTACTTTTTCGGTCTCCCTCTCCCACGCTTGCCAGGCAAAGTGCCTTGCAAAACGGTTTTGGACAGCCCCAGCGATTTTGAAGCATGTCCATAACATGTCAAAGAAAAAGAGAAACTAGCACCCTATCAGGTGCATCGCATAAGACAAATTCAAGACGACCCAGCCCTTACAGTCTAGTCAAGAAAAACGGCTCATCGAAAAATGAAAAGAGGTGACGCAGGTCCTCTGAATCGAGTTACGGGAGGAACCTGAGCCTGGACATCATCTACCTTATACAACATGGAAGTCACTAAACAGACTTCCAACTGGTTTATCACGATGCAAGAAAAACCTAAAAAGATGGGGATACAGGGATGATGAAACATGCGAATGTAGAACAACACAAGACAAAGACCACCTGATGATCTGCTCAAAACTGCAGAAGATTAGCAGTATGGACGACCTGCTGATTGGCAACGATTGGGCAATCCATGTGGCTGAAAACCGGAAGAATAATCTGGGACTAAGTGCCTGGGATAGGGGAAGTAAGTAAATTTAAAATACGGTCGTATCAGCTTATATCAGATTGTTTGTTATTCTTCCATTGATATTTGGCTCTTGCATCCCTTCATTCTGTCTGAACATGATGATGTTAAACAGATCAGTGGACAACACACACTCCTGTCGTTCACCTCTTTTTATAAAAAAAATTCTTTGTGAGCAGTTCTTTCCAGACCTGACGCTGCTTGTTCCCAAACAGTTTACAGAGTAGCGTAGTCTAATAGCCGGTCCATATAGATCAATTTGGAAGCACTCAATTCGCTTTTCACGCTGGGCTCTGATAAAAAAGAAAAGCACAAATAAAAAGGTAATACTGTTAAAATTATGTCCAAACAGTCGCATTCACGGCCTTATCCTGACCATATATGGGCAGTTAATTATGATAGGTGAAGTAAAAACTTAGCCTGCACACTGTGCGACGACGACAGGGGCAAACGGGGTCTACTCCTCAGTCCTATAAATTCCCCGTACTGATAGCTTGATACAAAAACAACTTGATAGAAAAGGAAGAGAAAGACACTGCTCAGTTCTGTTGAGAATCAACGTTACTGACCTCCCAACAGATCCATAGGCGCCTAATCTCCATGAGCAAATATAGAAGAGTGTGGACAGGGATGGCTCCAGTAGCCCAATGGTTCTACATACTCCTGCTTCGTCCACGAAGGTGAAGGGCACCATTAAGGACGATTTCACAAGTACACAAATATTCGCAGATAAACTCTGAAATTCTTCACGCCTTTTACTGCGTTTCTCGAGACAATCGCTCACCCCTGGTCCACCCTCGCAACACCACTATAATAACCCCGTCAGAACAACAGCAGTGGAATAAATAACATGTCGGAAATACCACCCAGTGGGCGTGATGCGACTTTACGTGAAACCAGACTGAGGATTATTGTTCTGCGTAGACGTTATTTTGTGCACATAAATAAACTGTGTTGTTACCCACTAGAATGCACAATGGATGTAGAATTTATTTTAGCACATTTGTTATTCAAATAACGTTTGTGTGGGCGAAACATAAGTGACCTTACCTGGCATATAGTTAAAGCATGTGCCAGTAACTCATGTTTAGTATGGCTGGCCGTTCCATGGGTTTCGGAAAGGGGGGGGGGGGGGGGAGTTGTGTGTGATTGAGATGATAATTTGACTAGTGATTCAGTGAGAGAAGGATGTAAGCGGTGACTTTGTGGTCTAGTCCTTCTGGGACTGAAAACTTTCCAACTCATGGTTTACACATCCCGCTATTCTACCACAAATAAAAGTCAAGATGAGTGTGGAGTTGCATTCAAGGTTTCACAGAAAAAGATACAAAACATATCCTAATGAAAGAAACTACATGCTGAGCAAAACAACAAGAGACAATCTCATCTTAAGAAGTAATTTCTGCATTGAGCAGGTGTTCAGTTCAGTTCAAGTGCATCTCTACATCGAAGGTCGGCTGCAATGGATCTCCAGTGCACTCTATATCTTACCGTAATGGTGCAATCTGATAGGCTTTTTCCAGTCCATCTCCTGATGTTATCCACCCACTTATAACGTTGTCTTCCTCTTGGACGACTGTCTTCCCCCCTAGTCTCCAGTATGGTCTTCAACAAGGAGGCAAGTATTGTTGTATGACCAAAATAACATAACTGTTTAACCCTGATTGAGAAAGTGTTACGACACCATTAGCTTTTCGACATCCTTAAAGTAGGTTGGAAGTGCTTTGGATTTGTGGATAGACCCACTTGGGTCACGAAACCCAACTGTCATCTTCCCGATGCCTGTTTATGTATTGTAGTTGCTGTTTTGTTTCCCTTTCGCTTTAGGGATGGAACCCACAATGCTATTCTCCCGTATAATGGGGAAGTAGAATAAGAATAACTCGTTATCCAGATGATGGAAAATAAAAGTGGGAGTGGAAGAAAATGTAAGTTGAAAATGAATGAGTTGTGAGAACGAGTGGAGGTGAATGCTGCACTTTAAATCAGGCAGGCTTGGATCAGGAAACAGAATATCTCGCGTGTACTTATACAACACTAGTGATTTGTGCTTGGGTTTAAGTTAAACATAACTCACTATCAAACTCAAGACATGCCCACATGTGTTCAGTGTAGTTCTGTAGATTGTCGACGATTTATATACGTATGGTTCTTATAGTTAGCTGATAGTACACGCTTTGAATCTGTCCTCGCATATGCTTTCTTCTGTTAGATTTACAATTAATTCCCAACTCCTTCAGTCTATCAAAAGATATAATAACGTCCTACTGATAATATAACTGGAAGGAAAGATAGAGGACAACAATGAGGAAAATAACGCTACTAAAGGAAAACAATGAGGAAAATAACGCTACTAAAGGAAAACAATGAGGAAAATAACGCTACTAAACGATAACAATGAGGAAAATAACGCTACTAAACGATAACAATGAGGAAAATAACGCTACTAAAGGACAACAATGAGGAAAATAACGCTACTAAAGGACAACAATGAGGAAAATAACGCTACTAAAGGACAACAATGAGGAAAATAACGCTACTAAAGGACAACAATGAGGAAAATAACGCTACTAAAGGACAACAATGAGGAAAATAACGCTACTAAACGATAACAATGAGGAAAATAACGCTACTAAAGGACAACAATGAGGAAAATAACGCTACTAAAGGACAACAATGAGGAAAATAACGCTACTAAAGGACAACAATGAGGAAAATAACGCTACTAAAGGACAACAATGAGGAAAATAACGCTACTAAAGGACAACAATGAGGAAAATAACGCTACTAAAGGACAACAATGAGGAAAATAACGCTACTAAACGATAACAATGAGGAAAATAACGCTACTAAAGGACAACAATGAGGAAAATAACGCTACTAAAGGACAACAATGAGGAAAATAACGCTACTAAAGGATAACAATGAGGAAAATAACGCTACTAAAGGACAACAATGAGGAAAATAACGCTACTAAAGGACAACAATGAGGAAAATAACGCTACTAAAGGACAACAATGAGGAAAATAACGCTACTAAAGGACAACAATGAGGAAAATAACGCTACTAAAGGACAACAATGAGGAAAATAACGCTACTAAACGATAACAATGAGGAAAATAACGCTACTAAAGGACAACAATGAGGAAAATAACGCTACTAAAGGACAACAATGAGGAAAATAACGCTACTAAAGGACAACAATGAGGAAAATAACGCTACTAAAGGACAACAATGAGGAAAATAACGCTACTCATGGGAGGATAAAATCAAGAGGTAAGCAGGAAAAAGCCCGGCAGTTAGCACTATCAAGGCACGACAATAAGGACGTTAACAATTCACTGCAGCCAACCATCACCGTGGAGATGACTCTTGAACTGAACTTAACTAAAGTAACTTTCCCAAATAAAGAGGAACATCCACGACTTCAACTCCAAGGTTAATAAATTAATATCTGGTTGAACTCTCTTAACTTAACTTAACGACTTTATACTGGTTTATAAGACTCTACAGAGTCTGTATACAACTAGTTTCTTTGTGTGTGGTTTTATCGATGCGCATGTTAATAGTAATAGACTCACACTAGAGCTAAGTAGAGCCGCAGCCAGTTAGGCGCCATCTATAGCTGCTCTATACTAACTATCAGGTAAACGGTAAAAATAACTTAGGTAGATTGTTAATTTGAATTTTTTAAAGACACCGATCATTAAGCCTATTCTTTTCGATTTGCAACTGTCAAGGAATTTTTGACGTGCTCGACACTGAACACGGGAGTCCGATCTCACTACCCAGAGATCAGAGGAATCTTTACCAGAAGAACCACGTGAAGGGAAAAAACACTTTTAGAATTGGACAGCATTCTCCCAGGCAATTATGATTAAATAGCTCAACATAAATCTGACATTCGTCACTTGCTATGACTGGAACACGTGACAGGTAACCAAAGACTGACAGCTGAATCGTTGATCTTGATCAAGTTATGTCATGTTCTTAATTTACCAACGGCAAACTAAAGGAGAAGTGGTCAGCATCACGCTGACCTCCTGAACTTCCCAGACTTGTTATGTTACAAAATTGTTGAGGCTGGGTCGACCCAAAAAATCCAACATCGATTGAGGATTTACGATAGATCACTCGACTGGAAACCAATGCTTTAAACGCAAACTTACTTTGGATTGTGGATCAACTTTAAACGAAGTGAGTTCAAATGAAAGCGGACCAAACTGTAACAAGTAGACTAAGTAGATCTACAAAAATGTTAGACAAGGCTGTATTTTTTCCCCCTACTTATTCAATATATATGAAAACATAACAATATGGGAAGTTAAAGCAAATGAAAACTATGTGCATTTTGACCAATTCACAATCGGATTAAAGGAGATTCCAGAGCTAAGATATGCAGATGGCACAGTTACGCTCTGTAATAGCGCCAGGTTCGTGGTGCAAAGTCTATTGGCACATACAGACCCAAACCCAAGATCACTATTGGTAATGAAGAAATTGAACACTTGAATCACTTTGAATACCTTGGCTCTATAACAACACACGACGGGAACTGTGTAAGTGAAATATAGAGACAATTGTCCATAGCGAAGCCGAAAATGAATAGTATGCCAAATATGTGGCATAATACAAATAAATCATTACAATTTAAGATCCTAAGAACATCCGTTTTCCCGGTGGCAGTGTACGGATACGAGGCACAGACCATCACACAAATATTAAGGAAGAAGATCCGTGCCTTGGAAAAACAAAATTTGTACAGAAGAATTCAAAAAATTCCTTAGGTAAAGAAAATAACAAAATAATGTCATCCTTTAAAATGCCGTTATATCTCCCCAACTGAGATTTTACGGCCACATCAAACGCCGTGGCGGATGGGAAGACGCAGTTTTGAAGAGCATTGTTCCAGGAAAACGAGGCAGAGCCCGACCAAGGCGTAGATAGACACAATAAACCAAGGATGCCCTAAATTATGAACATGGAGCAGGCGGGCAGACTAACTGATGATCGAGATTCATATCGAATGGCTGCGTTGAGAGCGACGAACTAACAAGGACATGCTAGATGATGATGATGAGGGACCAGTAGTTAATATTCGATAAATTATGATATCGCTTGAAATTCTTTTATTTACTGTGAATTTTAATTGCGATCAAGTGTTAAATTTTAGTATACTAGGTCTCAGCTGTTTCTGAGGTTGAGTAACCAGTTTTCTTCATCCTTTCCCTACTTTCACTAATCAAAAGTCAGGTACCAATGTAGTACTGAATTTGCTAGAGCTTGTTGTTACCGAAAATCCACATATAAGCTGTTTATAATTACTTTAAATTAGTTTTCTGAATACTGTTAAAAAAATACATTCACAAATTCCAGACACAAACACAACCGGAAGACGTAGGAATACTAATGTCAAAGCCTCTAAAACAGCGTGTAATGAAGGTTTCCCAGTAAATACACGGGCATTGTTTCATCCTACATCACAGGATAAAGTCATTTTCGTTAGCAAATAAAATCAGTGTTTCTTCAACACTGTCTGATAGCATAGAAGCTTAATAGCATATATGTACATCGACCTGATGTGTGGAGACACATTCTGGACTGTCAACTTCAGCCATTGACCACTTGTAAATGTAAGCATTAGAGGAACTCCGGTTGAGCAAATTGGTTCTGTTCCCTAGTTCTCTTGTTAATGTATATTTTTGGAAGTGGAAGCTGGAACTCTGTCAACGGACAATTGAGTCATAGCAAATGTGTTTAGTGAGGCATGGTTTTTTCAGAAGTAAGTCTGCGATGTTCTGTAACAAGCGTGCTTCTGATAACAATCAAGTTCTTAATAATTAAGTTAAGCGTTTCTGGAGTAACAAACTTTCTATTCCAAATACAGGACTTGTCAAAGATAATAAATAATAAATATTTTGTGAAGTTATGATCTACTGAGTTTTGACATTTTTAACCTTTCCCTCTTGATAACGGTAGACTATTTCTACTGTACTCGTTACGGCTCATAAAAGTAGTTTTTAATTAGTATTAAAAAGTACTTCCTGGGAACGGCTGCCATTTCCTGGGAGATTAGTATTTCATAAATACCAAGGAAGTATTTACTGGAAATGGCTGCTAACTCAAACAGCAATGCCTCGTAAGTAATTAGGGGTAATTGATGCCATCTCAAACAGTATTGTTTTGTAAATAATTACTGGTAATTTAAGCCAACTCAATGAGTGCTGTACAGTTGTCGTAAATAATATCTCGGCCATTTTGTGATTTGTTACTTGGTTTTGTTTGTATTTTTGTTCCTGGCAAAGGAGTTGCGATTGAAGCGGGGATTTCGTTGTTATTTTTGGTTCTAGGTTGTTATTGAGCCAGTTTTCAATCAAAATTGTAAATAGACTCTTCATGTTGCGTACTTCCGCTGTTTGTTATTGTTGTAGTGTTGTTTAATATACACAATGGGTAGGTTTAGTCTATTGACCTGACCCTGACTTACATATCTGATCAGCATGTTTTGCCTGACCCTCTCTAACATGCCTGATCAGCATGTTTTGCCTGATCCTGACTAACATCTCTGAACAGCATGTTTTGCCTGAGTCTGACTAACATGTCTGATCAGCATATTTTGCCTAATCCTAACATGTCTGATCAGCATATTTTGCCTGATCCTGACCAACATCTCTGAACAGCATGTTTTGCCTGAGTCTGACTAACATGTCTGATCAGCATGTTTTGCCTAACCCTGACTAACATGTCTGATCAGTATGTTTTGCCTAACCCTGACTAACATGTCTGATTAGTATGTTTTTCCTGACCAGACCTTGGTCATCCTTCCAGTCTTGTCAGGTTAAAACATACTGATTGAGTATCTTAGTCAAGGTCAGGCAGATATACTGACCAAGGTCCCCATCTCAATTTCATGCAGGTCTCTCTAGAAAAGATATGTTTTGATGGCAGCGTTGCTAACGAGGTGGATGGATCGATGTCATCTCCATAGTAGTGAGCGACACACATATGAAGTCAGGCATGACACAACCGCCCGGACAATCCGGTCTACCTTCGTCAGCACGCTCGAAATGAGAGAAAAGTTACTACAACTTGCCCCTTAACGCTCTTTGAAAATAATAATGTTACTTATTGTTGGCATTCCACAACAGCAACACTTACAATAATAATAATAGCCATCAGAGATGTTAAAAACATCGAAATAGTCTTGTCAGAGGCACTTTCACAGACCAGTTATAAATTCAACAGAGTAAAAAACGCTCTGCATGTTTACCCGCTGTAGAATGTAAAATGCATGGACATTAGGAGACAAATACACTTGCAAAAGTGGGAGAAGATAATTCTCAAACACCTGCCATGTTATTCGCTATATTGCGCATGCGCACACTGCTCGCTCGTCAAAATTCCTACATGTAGTACTGCTAAAGAACTATTTTGTGACATGAAAAAGGATTTTCCGTTATGCTTACTCTTCATTGCACTTGTTTCCAATAATATTGTTGTTACTTAATGACTGTCTCTCGTACTTGCTGCTGTTAGTTAATTATTTTTATTGTAACCATATTTTGGTGAGTCACGCTCATTGTGATCAAAGAGTCTATTCTTTATAATGACATGTTTATTATCTTGATGGTGTGGCAGCCAATTTGGGATTAGCTCTGATACGAACTGAATTATTTAGCGGCAAGATGAAACCAAGAGAAACACCTTACATTACTGACAGGCCACTGCAGACTCAAGTATCATCTGTTCAATAAATAGCTAATCAAATACACTGTCACATATATGGAGGCACAAAGAATGTGTGTAACTAAGTCAAGTTTATCATCCGGTAGAAAGTATAAGACACAAGAACAGATAATATCTCCCTCCAAACACCAAGAAAGAAGCTAAACGACTATGTCAAGTTTTTCATCCAGAAACACTACAAGACACACGAAACATATAATAGCTCCCTCCAGATACTAAGAAAGAAGTTGAGCGACTGTCAAGTTTTTCATCCGGTAGACACAAGAAACAGATATTATCTCCCTCCAAACACAAAGAAAGAATCTGAGCGACTAAGTCAAGTTTTTCATATGGTAGACACTATAAGACACAAAAAACAAATAATATCTCCCTCCAAACACCAAGAAAGAAGTTGAATGGCTAAAGTATAGACTGAAGGTTTCCTTATTTGCTAATTACAAGCCTCTTTCTTTTTCCCCTATATTCAATTACTGAAACAAACCAGGTTTGATGTGAACGCCTCAAACAACAAGACACTGGAAAAGAATTGGCGTCTTTATCTTCTGGAGTGAATATTTTAATTATCTATGAATGCATGTATCCGACAATAATTTGCTACGGTAGATAAATATTTTGCATGACAAGCAGCTGAGATGAGTTCTTTTTATTAAGGGATGACAAACTATTTGTTAATCAGATGCCACATCACCAAACACTGGCACACACAATCTCTCATATGTATATATAACATGTACAATATTGTTTCTCAAACTGCCACCGCAAAGGCTAATATCCAGCATTTCAGTAAAGATGCCGTCTATTGTGGTCATCAGCGGATTCTCTAAGAAACACACACACAAATAAACACGTTATCAATCATCAAAATTATGTATATATATATATATATATATATATATATATATATATATATATATATATATATATATATATATATATATATATATATATATAAATGTTTATCAATGTTCTTTATGTGCCATACACGGCACATTAGACAGAAACCATTGCTTTCCATTTTGATCTGTTTGACGTTAAGGAGAAAACGGCCTTAAATGGACATTGACGAGACAACTTAAAGATCTCGACTTTTCAGATGATTTGGCTCTTCTGTATATCTACAGTCAGATGAAAAAAAAGGAGCGTATACTCGAAGAGATGTCACTATAATTGGAACTAAAAATACACAGACACAAAACACCTTCGATTCATTCTTGGAATTACATAAAGAGACAGAGTGACAAAGGCAGAGGTGTCCCAAGCCTGTAGAGTCTGCCTATGCAGCGAAAACTACGACAGATTTGTTATATTTGTTCCCACATACGTTGGTCGCATTCCGAAAGATATCCTCTTTGGGCAAATGGCGGATGGCACGAGAACAGTCGGCCAACAACTTTTGAGGTTACAAAATATGTGTCAGCGTGATCTGAAAGTCATGATCATGAGTCTGGCATCCTGAGAAGACGAAGCCGCAGACCGATCCAAGTGGAGATGTGTCCTGAAGGACGACATCACGCTTGGTGAAGTGACGCTCTTGCTACACAGAGACGTGAAAAAGCAACACTACAGGCATATATGAAACAAGAAAAGCTAAATACATATTTTGTATGCATCTCTCTAAGGTGTGTCATCCAAGTCAGTAATGATTGTAAGGAGCTACTACTACAGCTCATTAACTTGTTCAGGCATTTCGCCTAGAAGAGAAGGAACTCTGATTTTAAACCAAGAAAGAAATGTCCAAGTTCTATCATCGGATATCTCCAGTAGCTAGCATCTGCGAGTACCCACTGCCTTGTGGAAACCGCGGGAGATGGTAGGGATAGAGGAGTAAACCCAGACATAAAATCCGGAGTGGTAGCACCTGATGCGGATGATTTGAAAATTGCAAACTCATTCCAGCAGCTTCTGCAGCAGAGCTTGTGCAAAATTGGCATGCTTTGCATTCTTTTGGATTACACCAGCGAGGCCGAGAGGGGGGTCCTGCAGTTTGGGCTCCATATTCAGCACCCAGGCTTGCTCCCTGACAGGCTACTCACAGGGTCCCACGCGCATGTTCTGTAAAGACTAAGACGCCAATGAATAAACTACTAGTATGTTTGGCGCAACGAGGCTACTCACCCTTGCACAATTTAATCCTTAATAGCATATTAGTACACGTAGTGTAACATGCAGTGAAGCTAATGGTTGCTCCCAATGAAATTATCTGCGATGACATAACCCAAAGACTGGGGTTTAAAGCGGCATAGCGCATCGCAAAATGGAGACACCAACAGATAATTAACAATTGGACAGGATACATTGCGGATATCAAATGTTAATTATCAATATAAAATCAAATTGCATAGCACATTTTCAAATTGGGAATTTAAAATTTCCTAGTCACGTTCTAGCAAAAACTATCGGGACTCATTTGAGGCTTTCGGGGATGTCAGCAGCGTTATCCGGCGAAAATGGGATATTTCTTCGTCCTGTCTCGTCAGTGTGCAGGACACATCAGCCAATCATCTCTAAGCAGACCTGTCATGTGTTTTTTGTTAGAGTTGTTGTCACGTTCTCCGCCTTTTTGTACGTGGCATCTATGTTTCTTCTCCATGTGTTATTTATGTTATTTTATGCAATTATTACTCACTGTATTGTGATATCTAAAGAGATGTGAGACATGGATGTATGTTGTCACCTTGTTTCTTTAGCCTTTATACAGAGAAGATCTTCAGACACTAAACGTCAAAGGAAGAACAATCAACAATATGAGATATGCTGATGACACTGTATTGCTAGCTGAAAGTGAGAAAGAGTTGCAAGAACGTGTGGAGGTAGTCAACACCAGAGTCATTAAATGTGATTTAGACATTTACAATAATAAAGCAAAAGTTATCTTATTTACAAAAGCAAATGTGCAGCCCGTCCACACAAAAATATCCAAATGAACAGGCAACATCAGAAGTATTAAATATGGTTTAGACATTAACATTATTTAAGCAAAAATTACGTTATTCACCAAAGTAAATTTGCGGCCCAAAACTGATATCAGGATGAGAGAAAGTGAGATGCTGGTCCGGTCAGGCACATTACACTGACCAAGGCCACAATCTCGATTCCCTAGAAGCAGGCTGTTTTTAAGACAGTCTGGCTGGCGAAATGTGGATCGATGTGATCCCCGTAGTAGTGAGGGCGACGCAGATGAAGCCAAACATAGCACAACCACCTGGAGGACCGCGCTCCACCTTCATCAGCATTAATTTTTCTGCGTGTTTTTTCTTTTTATATTCCTCCATGAGATGACAGGAGCCGGCAGCAATCTCCGCCCAAACCTCTTAAAGCCCTCATTCCACCCTCCTCCTCCGATGTCCACTAAACTCACCCACACCCTCCTCCAAATCTCCATGACGACTGTCCACCACCCATTCCACTCACACTTATTCTCCGAGGACACAATATACAGGCGCAGCAATTTAAGGTTTTCCTTTAAAATTCAAAGGATCTCTTCCACCTGGAGCATCTGTCAAAACAAAACTGCACTGCCGTCACCAGAGGGAACGATGAACCTGAAGAAATAAATCTAGCAGATCACGAGACGTCAAATCAACGATCCTCAAGCCAAGCCAAGAATCATTTATTTTACTTATCCGATATTTCATTTTAATTACTTTCCTTTATATATATTTTTGGCATCTTCATAATCATTCCATTCCATAGATCACCTTTATACATATCATCTCATTACATCCTCACTATTTTTGCAAATATTTGATGATGACTAAAAAAAAATAAAATAATAATTAAGGTCCCTATCACTTTTATTCAAAAAAGAAACAGAAAAAAAAACGCGAGAAGCGATACTTAAAATAAATGTACCCATTCCCACTTTTTACCACAAATAATCACTGGAAATCGAACGTAAGACAGAACCTCCGAATCTGGACGAGAGTACCTCCAATTCAAAAAAAAAAAAAAAAAAAGGAAAAAAAAAAAAAAAGGAAATTGATTACGAAAAAAGGATATGCCAACCACCTATCACTCATAGGAAGGATCAAACAGAGAACCACCAAATGACATGAAAACACTCCTACAACACGGATAACACTAGGTTAGGTACATACAGATACACACGCATCCAAGCACTGGTTTATGCGTCCTGATATCGCCCAATGGACTACGGTCTGGGGTGGAAAATGGCGCGCCTCCGCCAGTAGAAACTAGTGAGGCAAACATCTAAGCAACAACAACAAAGGCTGCACAAACCTAGCATAGGTACATACAGACGCACACATGCATCGAAGCACTGGTTTATGCGTCCTTATATCGCCCAATGGTCTGTGGTGGAATGGGCGCGCCTCCGCCAGTAGAAACTAGTGAGGCAAACATCTAAGCACCAACAAAAAAGGAAAGTTACTACAACCCACCACTTAATGTCCTTTTCAAGGAGCACAAAAGAGTAAACTTACTCATAGTGGGCATTCAGCAACAACAATAACAATATCAGAGTTAACGATGTGATATAATAAAATACATGGGTAGAGAACGTTTGGCAGACATTTCAATTAGCTAAGTCAATTATTTGGGTCATTGAAAACGACACGATGTTTTATTGAAAACAATACTGGAGGGGAAGGTTGAATGTCGGCGGACAATAGGCAGGCAGCGCTATAAGTGTGAGAGTAACATTACGAGATGGATTAATGTCAGTCTGGGAGAGTATACCGATAAACAAACAAAACACAGAATATTGGAGGTCCATTGCCGCAAACCTTCATTGTGAAGACGGCACTGAAATTGAAATAATATTGAATTGAATTAACTGCTGAATTCGGAATTGAATTGAATTAACTGCTGAATTCGGAATTGAATTGAATTAACTGCTGAATTCGGAATTGAATTGAATTGAATTAACTGCTGAATTCGGAATTGAATTGAATTAACTGCTGAATTCGGAATTGAATTGAATTAACTGCTGAATTCGGATGTGTCGGACCGAAATGTCCAAATATCTCAGTCGAGCTATACACTCCGACACAACGCATTCTGTTCTCCGTACAACATACTGATACATGTAAAGCTATTTTCAGAACTTGGTGGCGGGAGTTTGAGAACGAACGTCAAAGAAAAAGAGGAATTTAATTGAATTTAGCCTTTATTTACCTCTTTGCTTCTGAGTGTCACACAACCGAGATTGTCAGGTAATACTAGCTGACGGCTTCGCAATGTATGATATATATCAGCTTCTTCCATATAGTTTATGTTCCACCTTTTGTTGTTCTGTTATCTCTCACAGGTTTTAGTTTGTAATTTTCCCGAGATGGGAATCTTACATTTTCTTCTCACGTTCTTGCCAAAATCGTTATGATTCAATTAAAGTGGATGGAAATGAAGACAGTGCTATACCGCGCAGTTGTGCTTAATCTCAGATATTTAGAACAAAAATGTCAAGGACAGCGGTAACATAACCTAAGCTTGCATAAGTAGAAGTATTGTAATAAACAATTGTCAATAACTGAGAAGGAAGCTGATATTTAATTAAAGTTGACTTCATTTTCGTCTTCTTTTCTGGTTTAGATTTTACATAAAGCCTTTGGCATCCACTGCAGCTGGTCCTCTTGCCTCGCCATGACTGATATCCACTTGATATGGTTAGAGATGTGGGTTGTATAGTACTATGTTCTGCAAGAATGTGTTGCTAATTCTGTGACACTCAGCTTTTAACGTCGTTTATCCACCAGGACGGAATGGAGAGACCAGCACAAAAAGTTCAGGCCAGATAATAGCAGCATAGTCAAACTTGGCAGAGATAGGCAGACAGAGATCTTCAGACTCAGAACGGGAGATTGCAGACCCGAGGCTCATTCTCCACAAAATGGGTCTTAGAGACACTGCTATGTGCGACTGTGGAGCACCCAAGCAAATAAAAGAACGTATCTTACTTGACTGCCCTACTTATACAGACCAAAGAGACAGTCTGACCCGGGGAAGCGACGATGTTCGACAAGCTGTGGGAGACCGATGAAGGACTGAAATGCGGTCTCCTCCGTGAACCTTGTCGTACTAGAAGCATAACATCAGTTGATTGAAGAAGAAGAAGAAAAATCACCGCTTACCAAAGGTTTGTATGTTTATCACCGATCTGTACTTTTCTGCCTACTTAACTGTTCTCAAGATTCGCAAAGAAAGCGATGTGGTCAACGAATGTATGAATTTGGTTCATTTTCCTGTTTCATCAGTTCTTAAATAAAGGAAGTTGTAACTTGAAAATTACGTGAGTTTAAAAAAAAATGTAAATACTGCGTTTGTTTCCATTACTGAGATCCCCTAAGATGTTTTATATGGCTGAAGTATAAACGCCTCTTGCTTCTACACTGAACATCATAGATTTGTTATGCTTCTTAGATGATAAATGCACGTTGTCGTCGTTGAGGACTGTAGACCACGTCCTTGTCATAGGGCATCCAGGAGGGTGTAGGTCCATGTGTGGCGGATCAAACTAGGTCAGGTAAGGTCATCTTGTAACCTGTGAGATCGTTGGAGAACACATAAAGACATTCACAACCCCACGTCATCCGTATCTGTCATTGATCGCTACCTGTGCCTCCTCTGGTCGAAGATAGGTGAATTCTTTTATATTATCCTCCCATCTCTTTTTGGGTCGACCTCTTCGTCGTCCTTGCGCCTTTCGTACAGGATCGTATTTGCAAGACGATTCAATCTCGATATGTGACCGTACCAAGCAAGTTTCCTTCTATTAACAGTTGCAAGCAGTTCTTCAAAAGGCCCTATTGCTGTTGTAATTCTTACTCGTATTTCCTCATTTGTAAATCGATCTTTGTGCGTGACGTTCAGAAGTCTTGTGAAACATCTCATCTCCAAGGCCTGTATCCTCCGCTGCAGGTCAGCTGTAATTGTCCATGTCTCACAAGCAGAGAGGAATTCATATGCGTCTCAGTCTTTGCAAACTCCAAAATGCGGGTGGCACCCTGTGAGAAGTCTCTATAGCGCAAGCCTGGGCGCTGAATATGGAAACCATGGGCTGCCAAAACTGCAGTTTCCTACTCTCGGCCTCGCTGGTGTAGTCCAAAGGAATGCAAAGCATGACAATTTGGCACCAGATCAGCTGCAGGAGCTGCCGGAATGAGTTCGCAATTTTGAAATCATCGGTCTTAGGTGCTACCACTTCGGATTTTCTGTCTAGGTTTACTCCCGTAGCCCTACCCTCTCCCGAGGTTTCCCCCAGATGCTAGTAACTCGAGACATCCGATGACACTCTCATTGTCCCAAGACTAGAGAGGAATATTGACGGGACATTTGTACACATTAATCTGATTTTCGTGCACAGCACAGTGAAGAACTGGACAACGATGTTTAAAGAGGGACGTGCGATAATACAACAATATGCACCTGACCTGGTCTCGGTAGATCTTTCGTTAACTCGCGTACTTCTTTAAACATCATTGTCCAGTTCTTCACTGTTGTCTTCAACACACTTTTGTCACCATACACTGCCTGTATTATGTGATGAATGTCAACTTGTCGACATCCTTCAGCTGATAGGAACCGAATCACTGCTCGCTGATCAACTGGACAGATTCCGTATCACACCCACCATATTTTCAAAGGTCTGCTGAGGAAACTAAGAGTCGGAGGATTATGAAATTTTGCAATTTTGACAGTTGGTATGTGCTGTTTACACCAGAAGTGACGTCATCGTGTGCATCACACGTATGTTTAATTGTTGCAGTTTGGTCCAGTTTAATTTGAACACGCGTCGTAAATAAAAACTGATATATATATATATATATATATAGAAAATCTAGGCGATGCTGTTATATGTGAAGTGGTTGTAAAAGATCATGGGATCAAACAAACATTTAAGGGTGTCAAGACAAACCACATCATGATGCAGAGTCTGGACACCGTATGCAGGACAGCTACGAGGTAGCCACAATTCAGATGTAGAGGCTGGAGTTGTTGCTGTACTTGAAGACGTCAGCAGGTGCTTTGGTGACTGATTTTGGCTTTCAAATACCAAAGATCAAAACAGAAAACACGCTCACAAAATATGTTTCTTTGAGCAAGTAATGTAATAGCAGTTTAAGGGGTACTTGCATCTTAATTCATCTGAAACAAAAGAAATACCGATTTTTAGCACTGGAATTTGGAAATAACGTCAAAGAATAGTCCACTGTTTAGACTGGTTTTCTATAGATATCTATCTAAAGAAGGTCATGGTTTAATCATTTTGTGCGAGAATAGATTCTAATTTCTGCTTCCATTTATTCCTCCCGTCTTAGCAATGAATTTCTTGGGTAAGGGTTAGGATTAGAGTTAGGATTAGGATTATGATTAGGTCTAGGGTCATGGTTTGGGTTACAGTTAGGATTAGGTTTAGGGTGAGCATCCATTCTACTATTCTATCTTTATCTAAGTATTTTCATATTTTTTTTACATCAAATTATGTAGACCTGTTCTTCCCTTAACCAGAAATGGAATGCCCCATATTATCAGCTGTCAAATAAGGGATTGAAGTATTTGAGAGACAGAATACACGATCACGATGTCTGAGGTGACCTATTTCCTTCTAGCTGGGGCGAGGAGACTAACGTCCGGTCAGCCAAAACATACTGAAAGAATAATGTTAGCCAAGGTCAGCCAAAACATACTGATAGGATAATGTTAGTCAAGGTCAGCCAAAACATACTGATCGGATGTTAGTCAAGGTCAGCCAAAACATACTGATCGGATAATATTAGTCAAGGTCAGCCAAAACATACTGATAGGATAATGTTAGTCAAGGTCAGTCAAAACATATTGATAGGATAATGTTAGTCAAGGTCAGCCAAAACATACTGATAGGATAATGTTAGTCAAGGTCAGCCAAAATATACTTATAGGATAATGTTAGTCAAGGTCAGCCAAAACATACTGATATGATAATGTTAGTCAAGGTCAGCCAAAATATACTGATAGGATAATGTTAGTCAAGGTCAGCCAAACATACTGATATGATAATGTTAGTCAAGGTCAGCCAAAACATACTGATAGGATACTGTTAGTCAAGGTCAGCCAAAATATACTGATAGGATAATGTTAGTCAAGGTCAGCCAAAACATACTGATCGGATAATGTTAGTCAAGGTCAGCCAAAACATACTGATAGGATACTGTTAGTCAAGGTTAGGCGAAATAGACTGATCAAGACCCCTACCTTACTTTCACGTACTTTTCCCTGAGAACAAGCTGTTTCATGACAGTCTGGCTAACGAGGTGGGGAATCGACGTAATCACAATTGTAGTGAACGACATGCAGTTGAAGCCAAGCATAGCACAACTGCCAGGAGGACAGCGGTCCACCTTCATCAGCACGCTGGGGATATGAGGAAAATTCATCCTCAACATTAACACCTCTATTGAGCTGCAAGAGTTCCAAAACTGTATCTGAGCCCTTATCTAGGGTATGTGATAACAGTTATGACTTTCTACAGGGATCACAGGAAAATTAATCGTGTATTCGGCAATCCTTTTTGGGTATATATGAACACACTCTATTCTCTACCTTCAATGGAAGAAAATACAACCAGAGTTTAGTTTTAGCAATAGCTTTACTAGCATTTTTCTGACAATGCCTTAGAAACTACAGAATCTGTTTAATGTTCACCCTCGGAACTTATAAATAAAATAATAGCCTTAATATTGCAACCAAGTAAAACCGAGGATATCGCACATATAACACCTCTTCGTATGGTATAAGTAGTTAAATAAGAAAATTAATAATACATAGTCTTGTAACCAAAACAATACTAACAAGTCAATGATAATGCAATCGTATAAAGTACCCGAAACTATGGATCAATGATTGGGGTACGTCAATAGCTTCATAAGATCAATATAAATTTTCTGCGTGCTTTGTTTTTTTATACTCCTTCATGACATGACAGGAACCAGCAGCAATCTCCGCCGAAACCTATTCAAGTCATTATTTCACCCTCCTCCTCCGATGTCCACTAAATTCACCCACACCCTCCTACAAATACAAATGATGACTATCTACCACCCATATCAACCACAATTGAACCCCGAGGACCCAATTTGCAGTGCATTATTTTCAAGTTTTTACTTCTAAAGTCAAAGAATCTCTTACATCTGGAGCAATCGTCAACACATGACTGGGATGGAAACACCGGAAGGAGCGTTTGACCGTAAACACAAAAAACTAGACGATCAAGAGAAGTCATTAAAGAGGAACCTCGAGCCAAGCGGAAGAATCATTTATTTTACTTATACAATGCTTAATTTTAATTGATTTAAAGCTTATATATATTTTTGCAACCTCATAATCATTCCATTTCATAGATCAATCTTCATACATATCATTTCATAGATCAATCTTCATACATATCATTTCATAGATCAATCTTCATACATATCATTTCATAGATCAATCTTCATACATATCATTTCATAGATCAATCTTCATACATATCATTTCATAGATCAATCTTCATACATATCATTTCATAGATCAATCTTCATACATATCATTTCATAGATCAATCTTCATACATATCATTTCATAGATCAATCTTCATACATATCATTTCATAGATCAATCTTCATACATATCATTTCATAGATCAATCTTCATACATATCATTTCATAGATCAATCTTCATACATATCATTTCATAGATCAATCTTCATACATATCATTTCATTGTATTCTCACTATCTTTTCCAAATATATAACGATTTCAACAACAACAACAACAACAACAAAAAACAACAAGATAAAAAAGGTCTTTATCAATTTTATGAAAACAAAAGAATAAAGTGTGGGGAACATAAAATAAATATACCCATTACAAATTTTTGGCGCCCCAATCCCTGGAAATCGAAAGTAAAACAGAGCCTTCGACCGGACAGAACACCAAAAATAAAAAAAACATTAAAAACAAATTGGAGACCACCTATCAATGACTGGAAGGATCAACGAGAGGATCAACAAATGATATGAAACATTTTTGCATCACTGAAACACTAGGTTAGGTACACACAGTTACACACATGCATCCAAGCACTGGTTTATGTGTCCTGATATCGCTCAACCGACCACGGTCTGGGGTGTAAAATGGCGCGCCTCCGCTAGTAGAAACTAGTGAGGCTAACATCTAAGCCAAAAAAAAAAAAAAGGAAAACTACTGCAACCTGCCACTTCACGTTTTTCTGGGGCACAAAAGAGCAATCTTACTCATTTTAAGCATTCTACAAAGCACAAACAACAATAATAACCTTTTACGCTACATATTGTTGTTTACAGTGTAAGTCAGATACCAATATACAGCTTTACATAATGGAAAGTGACACAACCAGGTACAAACGCAGTCCACATTGCCGTAGTAGACAAGTAAGTTTGTCTCTCATATGCTGTTATTAGAGTAATCAACAATTTTTATTATGTGTACCTGTGGTAGAATTGTTTTCTTGAAAATGTAAAGGTCGTCTATAGCAGACACTGCTGTCGGAGATGATGTGTTATAGATTTAAAGTAATAGGCTTCATCTGTTTTTTAGATCGGAAGGAGGGGCGGTGTGGGGCAGCGCCATTCTTTGCTTTCTTTTCATTCTTTGTCTGTTATCCAGGTAATCATTTGTTGCTAGGTAGAACCGAGCAGAAACATCCTTTCATTCTGATTCTCTGACTCTGACTCTCTGTTACCTGTTACACAAACTCTGCATTTCCCCAGTGCTTCTTTTTTTGTCGCCTTACTTTCTTTGGGTTGTAGCCCAATGTGGTAGAATGTATTTGTCTTTCGCTTCTCTGTTGTCGCCTTACTTTCTAATGGGTTGTAGCCCAATGTCGTAGTATGTATTTGTCTTTCGCTTCTCTGTTGTTGCCTTACTTTCTAATGGGTTGTAGCCCAATGTCGTAGTATGTATTTGTCTTTCGCTTCTCTGTTGTTGCCTTACTTTCTAATGAGTTGTAGCCCAATGTCGTAGTATGTATTTGTCTTTCGCTTCTCTGTTGATCCGAGTAACATTTTCCCCCATTTTACAGCAGGTGTCGTTTACGCTTTCTATCCACCTTTTCCTCGGTCTACCTCTCGCCCTTCTTTATGATGTTCTCCTATAGAAGGTTGCAGGACTAATGCGGTCTAGTTACATTCTCACAATGTAGCCAAACAAACTCATTCTCTGTTGCACGATGTACTGTAGGCAAGGGAATTGTTCCAACCTTCTTCTGAAAACTCAAATTTGTGATTCTGTCTTCTGGTGTTGTTTGTATTCCTTCGTAGGCACGCATTTCGCAGGTGGCTAATTTTCGTTCCGGGGTCTTATTCAATGCCCATGTCTGGTACGGATACCACAGGGTTGGGATGAAGATACTGTTTATCGTCTGCTTTTTTGCTTCGAGGAAAATCTTGGTTTGCCTTAGAAGTTAAGACAGCTGGTAAGTGACAGCGTTTGCCCTATGCACTCTCGTCTCTAAATCTCTGTCCAGTCTATTGCCTATGTGTCATGTAAAGAAAAACAAAATTTATAAAGTACTCCATCCATATATGATGTTTTAGACTGTGAGCAGTGCCGATTGCTGAGTTAACCAATTCTGAAGAGCCCTGGTAGGCTTACTATCTCCAACAACATAAGGGATCTCGGAAAAGTAGAGAGAGAGAGTTACAATTTCCTCCAGCAAATTCCAACGATAGCCATTTTTGCAAATGACTGCTGACACGATCAACTTGATTGATAACTGTGAGGAACACATCGAACAGAGCAGACTATCAGCACAAATTAGGTCCATGTGTGGCCGCCGCAACCCCGCTTAGGTGAACGACGATTGGAATATACAAGAAAATAACTGTTTAGTTCGTGAAAAGACACTGTTATAAAGCAGCATTATTGTAAGGGCATGTATATCGTTTGCCTCTTGAAGAGAATATATTCAGTCTATATCCAAGTTACGGCATGCTTCAGTTCACCCAGTTATAAAATGAGTAACATACTCAAAATTAAAGGAAAGATACTGCACAAACGAAATTAATAACGTGTTTCGTTTATGTCCCGGCGGGACAACGGCGGCATACGTATTTATGTGTCTATCGACGTTTGACATTCACTCCCGCAGCTTTATTTAATATGTTTTCCAAGGAAATGAAGAGATCACCCCATATTATTAAGAAAAGAACCTAATATAATTAAGTTACTTGGCTATATTTCACTTCTTCATTATCTTCTCCTTCCTTGCTGTTATATTTATGAAACATCACGTTCATTTCCTTCATAAAACTGACGATTTGCCTCAGGCTTCTTTAGGCACCATTAATTTTATATCTCTATCAAGTTATATCCTAGATAAACTTGGCAGTCTGTCTCTGAGTATTTTATACATGAAATGATTACATAAACTTGACGATCTGTCTGAGACTTTTCTTGATACCTTACATTAACCTACAAATAACCACACATATAGCCATAATAAAATTGGCAGTTTGTCTCAGACTTCTGTAGTTATCATACAGTTTAATAATAAAGAAAGCCGTCCATCGCAAGCGATGACGACAACAGCAGTGACACATGGTGTGTTGCACCTCACCGGTGAGTTCGGAGGTGGCTGTACAGTTCAATTCTGGCACGGAAATATTTTTCACATACGTGGCATTTAATGTCAGACTTGGACATGTAAGTATCAATTGTTTTGTCTTTTCGCAAAGTGCGTTTGTTTGTGTGCTTCGGAGGTTCGGCGTTCCTCAGCAATGAAGGCGCCTCTGATAGTGGTTCTACGCCATACCTTGCAGTTCTATGCGAGGTATTCATTCCCATGTGCGTGCATCTATACTGAAGCGTGTCAGAGATACTTTGGGGGAGTCCTTTAAACGCTTCTTTTGGCCACAGACTTGACGCAGACCATCTTTCAGCTCATCATACATTAGTTGTTTTGGGATGCGGTTGTCTGGCATGCGCACGACATGGCCGGGCCAGATGATCTGCGTTTTTTGCAGCAGTGTGTGGATGCTCTGCGTTTTTGCCTTCGTGAGGATCTCGGTGTCTGGTAACCTATCCTGCCACTTTATTTTGACCAATCTACGGAAGCACCTTATATAAAAGTGGTTTATTTTCCTAGCTTGCCTGCTGTTTTCAGTTCACGTCTCACTGGCATACAGAAGGGTGTTGGGCAATACGACTCGGTTTCATATCAACCCGTCCGATTCCAGAACTGGCCTTGGAGATTTTAAAATTCAATCCCCATCACAATCACGGCCATTACTCCGGGGAAGCAAACCCTTATAAAATGCAGGAGGAAGCAGACCCTTTCATAAAAAGAATGCTGAAGTCGGATGCACTGATTCGACAAGCGCAAAATAAAAACCACAGTGCAACGCACACCGCCTTGGGGATTAGAGAATTAAGGCGAACGCGAAAGAAAAATTAAAAAAAATTTAAAAATATTAGAGTATGTACCTCGGCCCCTGAACACATTGGTTATACGACACGTAAACATAAAGATTTGTTTTATGAGAACGACGAAGAAATCATGTCCCTTATCAAAGAAAAAAATGAGCTATTTAGAGTTCATCAAAGGGACATATCGTCTGCAACGATAAACAAAGTGCGGACCAAGGAAAGCTCAGGAACATGACGGACGCGTAGTTGGGAAACAAGGCAGATGAAATTTAACTTTATGCTGACAGAAACGACTCAAAACGCTTCTATGACGCTTTAAAGAGTGTTTATGGCCCTCAACCGTCGAATGGATCTCTAATTCTGAATGCAGATGACTCAGAACTGCTGACAGACAACCCGAGAATACTGGAACGCTAGGCAGAACACATCCTCACGGTACTCAACCAACCGTCCTCAGTCTGCAAAGAGGCAATAGATCGCTTGCCTAAGACACCGTTGAGAAAGAACTGGGCGTTCCTCCAAATATCGAGGAGGTCAGAATTATCTGAACAACCAACTATCAAATGGGAAGGCTGCAGGTGTTGACCTAATACCGGCTTAGATCTACAAAGTCGATTGTTGTGTCCTAAAACAGAGTCTAACTGAGTTGTACAACACAAGATGGACCACTGTGACTGGCCCACAAGAACTGGAGGATGCTACCATGACAACACAAGATGGACCACTGAGACTGTCCAACAAGAACTGTAGGGTGCTACCATCACAACACAAGATGGACCACTGAGACTGGCCCACAAGAACTGGAGGATGCTACCATCACAACACAAGATGGACCACTGAGACTATCCCACAACACAAGATGGACCACTGAGACTGTCCTACAAGAACTGTAGGATGCTACCATCACAACACAAAATGGACCACTGAGACTGTTCCACAAGAACTGTAGGATACTACCATCACAACACAAGATGGACCACTGAGACTGCCTCACAAGAACTGTAGGATGCTACCATCACAACAAAAGATGGACCACTGAGACTGTCCCACAACACAAGATGGACCACTGAGACTGTCCTACAAGAACTGTAGGATGCTACCATCCCAACACAAAATGGACCACTGAGACTGTCCCACAAGAACTGTAGGATACTACCATCACAACACAAGATGGACCACTGAGACTGTCCAACAAGAACTGTAGGATGCTACCATTACAACACAAGATGGACCACTGAGGTTGCCTCACAAGAACTGTAGGATGCTACCATCACTACACAAGATGTACCATTGAGACTGTCCAACAAGAACTGTAGGATGCTACCATTACAACACAAGATGGACCACTGAGATTGCCTCACAAGAACTGTAGGATGCTACCATCACAACACAAGATGGACCACTGAGACTGTCCCACAACACAAGATGGACCACTGAGACTGTCCTACAAGAACTGTAGGATGCTACCATCACAACACAAAATGGACCACTGAGACTGTCCCACAAGAACTGTAGGATACTACCATCACAACACAAGATGGACCACTGAGACTGTCCAACAAGAACTGTAGGATGCTACCATTACAACACAAGATGGACCACTGAGATTGCCTCACAAGAACTGTAGGATGCTACCATCACAACACAAGATGGACCACTGAGACTGTCTCACAAGAACTGTAGGATGCTACCATCATCCACTTATATAAGCAAAAGGGAAATCGTCAATCCTGCTACAACCACCGAGAAATCTCCCTCATATCGACTGTTGGCAAGATAATGGCATGCATTCTCCTCAACCGATTGATCGTCCACCTAGAACATGGTCTTCGTCCAGAGAGTCAGCGTGGCTTCAGATCGGGTCGCTGAACTGTGGATATTATATTCGCGACTCGGCAACTTCAGGAGAAATGCCAAGAGTAACAATGTGGGCTTTTCGTGGACCTGACCAAGGCTTTAGTTGCCATCAACAGAGATGGACTTTGGAAGGTCATGGCGAAATTAAGCTGTCCAAGCAGATTCAAAAAGATGGTCAAATAATTCCACGAAGGTATGAATGCTCATGTGCTGACTGATATGGACACGTCAAATACCTTTCCTGTGTCAAATGGCGTCAAGCAGGGCTGTGTACTAGCCCCAACACTCTTCTGCATAATGCGTCAGCGTCAGCTATCGGGGTTGTACCTAAAACGGAATGGGAATAAAATACAGGACTGACGTAAAACTATTTAATCCCAGGCAACTGAAAGCTCCCATCAAAGTAAAGAACACTATCATCTCAAACTTGCTTTTTGCTGATGACTGCGCCTTCGCTGCCAGCACCGAAAGAGACATGCAGAGATATGTCATACAGTTAATCACTCAAAAAACTGTAGTTGAAATTATCACTCATAAATTTGGCGATCTGTATTTTTGTTCGTGTCATTCTTCCTCCTCTTCTTCTTCTTGTTCTTCTTTTCTTGATGTTTTTATTGTTGTTATTCTTCTTCTTCTAACTCTTCTTCTTCTTCGTCTTACTTGGCGTTCGTGTCGCATTTTACAGCGCCTTTCGGCTCGAATGCTCCGATTTCATCAAAGTATTTTTGGATAAGGTTTGCTTCAATTTAAAAAAAATTCGGATCACTTAGCCAGGCTGCGTGATTGCAGTCAGTTTACCGGACCATCACTTGAAGGCAGAATAGGGTATTGGCCAGATGTGATTGGTTGAAACTCACCCAAGCATACAGCTATGAGTCACAGGCTTTTGTCAGCTCATTCGCTGCTGGATCTTTGACCCTAGATCTGGCTTAATCTTCTCTAAGCGGTCTACATTTATCCTTCAAGTAAACAAGACAGTCTGTATCATGCCTTTCTAGTCAAAATGCATTGCAATGTATCCTTCAATCTTGGTTGGAAAGGAACGCACTGCACTTACATCTCTCTTGCTTGGTCGTTACAGTTGATTATCTGCAGTAGTTAGGTCTATCGTAGCTTTCAAATATCTTAAAACACAATGTCCCCAAATCATGTTTTAGACTGGAACACTAAGACAAGTTGACTCCAAATGGAACATCAATAAGAAAAGAGGGTAAAGAGTAATTAGGGTCAGGTAAAATCAACTTTTCAAGACTTCATCTGAGGTCTTCATTGGAGCTGCTAGAAACAAGCTGTGTCATAGTAGTCTGGATAACGAAGTGTGATTGACACTCGAATCCCCATAGCGGTGAGCTTTACTGTGAGACCTGAAATTAAATTTCATCCAGCAAGACCCGGCCAACATTTCTGGATGTAGAAGAGCCACTGTAACCCGCTACCACAGAAACATCGACAAGAAATATCTGAATTCAGTATCAGTAGTGTCAGGCATAAATAGCAACACCAACAATAATAACAAAACAATAATTACGATTTCATAAGACTGATGAATAAAATATGTGTGCTCCTGCAGTCGCAACGCACTGCAGAGGCTAAGTTTGTATTTTACTTCGACAAAAAAATACATATGCCTCACCGAGGATTTAAACGCATATTCTATTGATCAAAGTCGAATTTTCAAACTGGTTGCCCCAGCCGCTCTTAGACTACCTTTACTTGGTACTTGAAAAAAACACCAAACCTGGACGCGAGATGAGGTTGTTATAATAAACCTAAGGGTAACCAACTCAACTTACAAAGAAAGGAAGCTCGCATCAAATCACATCAGTTCGTTGTTACAGTGGTGGTTTTGTTTCATATGATGAGTTTGCTAAACCCTTGCACTTCGCTCCTTTCTTTTAAGACGTGCTTTGAAAGTAAAGTAGTAAAACTCTCCAGGAGTGTGTAGGTGACTGAATCCCCTAACGCATGCTTTACTTCCAGCAAGACACTTTCATCACACTGAGGTCCGACGTTCGATTCCCGGCAGACCAAGGGATCCCTTCTTTTCTGTTGCCTGTTGCGAATTTTCACTGAGTTCACTTTATATTTGTACTTACGATCATTGTTTATTAATTTTGAAATGGTACAGTTGCCATGTCGGATAAATGTATAAGACTGAAAAATAAAAGCCTGTTGTCCTGGTTATCGCCGAGCAGTCTGCAGGCTTGGTTTTTTTTCCGCAAACACAATAATCTTGGCCGTTATCAGAATTTGAAGTGCAACCACTCGGCGACCCATAATCCATACCGATCCCACAGCCAGACCCCAACAATGTTAAAATACCCCGTACTGAAAGTGATTTTAACAGTAGACCTGTTATATCCTCCCAAATTAGTGATTTGTGAGTTCTATGTTTAAAACACCGGGAGAGGAGACTAAACATACTGATCGGACATGTTTGTCAGGGTTAGGACAAATATGTTTGCCAAGATCCCCGCCTCAGTTCCACACAAGTCTCTCTGAAACGGGCTGTTTCAGTTGTAGCCTGGTTAACGAGGTGAGGATCGATATGATCCAGTAGTAGTGAGCGACACGCATATGAATCCAAGCAAAACACAACTGCATTGATGACCCGAGTCCACCTTTATCAGCACACACGGGATGTAAAGAAAGCTGCTGCAATCCGCCACTTCAAGCCCCTTTTAGGGCACACAATAGAATAATCCAACTCATTGTGGGCATTCAACAACATCATCAACAACATCATCAACAACATCATCAACAACATCATCAACAACATCATCAGCAACATCCTCGACAACATGATCAACAACATCATCAACAACATCATCAACAACATCATCAACAACATCCTCAACAACATCATCAACAACATCATCAACAACATGATCAACAACATCATCAGCAACATCCTCGACAACATGATCAACAACATCATCAACAACATCATTAACAACATCATTAACAACATCATCAACATCATCAACATCAACAACAACATGTCTTACACACGGTACACCTCCAATCAACCCTTTGCGCTCCCCACCAATGAACCAGTCTCGTAAGAGTGGCGAGTGTTGGGATGACGCTGAGAACTGGCACCAGAGGCTGACAAGCTGGCTTCAAGCTCAACACGTAGCTACGAGTGACGGAGATAGAAGGGAGAGCACGTTTTCTCAATATGATTTGTCTGTTATTCTAATTGATCCGTGGTATCATTTAAATGTAGTTTTTAAAGAAAGTGTATGCGACAAACAAATAACAAAATCAAATCTGTTATTTCAACTCTCGGTAAGTTGTATTTGTAAAGTTGTTATTTTAACTATCGGTAAGTTGTATTTGTAAAGTTGTTAATTTCAACTCTCGGTAAGTTGAATTTGTAAAGTGTCAATGTCAGCTTTAAAAGCTGATTTGTTTGAATTGTGGTATTTCATATATTTATATCCATATTTCCATTAATTAAATCGTTGTTTATACACTTATTCATATTTTTTATTCTTTGTTTAATATATTAGTTTTTTTTGGTTTTTCCTGTAATATATCGCTCTTAATATTTTTAACAAGTTCTTGTATGTTCATATATTCTTAATTTTTTTTAGTCTAATATTGTTGACGTTTTTTTTGTTAGAAATTTTTACTTACTTTGTTGAATAATTTTTGTTTATACGCTTTATATTACCTCAATGTATGCTTTTATCTCTTTCGTTTCTTCATTTTTATTCTCATCGTTTCTTTTCTTTATACTTTCTCAGGTTTTCACTTCCTTATTTGTTGTTTTGTTTAACTTATATTTGTTTATTTCTTACTTTAAAATTTCTTTTGTTTTGCTTAATATTTGCTTTTAATTAGAGCATCTGTGTTTCTTTACTTGTTATTTTCTTTGAACCTTTATTTACATTTCTTTTTTTTTGTATTTTCTGTAATTCTTTGCTGTAAATTTTCATTCAGTGTCTGTTCTTTAATATTCTCTTTATTTATTTGCTAAAAACTTTCTTTTTGTTTTCCCCAAACAATTTTTTTGGTTTTTTACTCGCATTTTTGTTAAGTTTTACTTAGTTTTTTTAAAGTTTCTGTGCTCCGTCATTTCATGCAATTTTTGCTTTGTATTTTCTGCATCAATGAATTTTTCTTTCTCCAATTTATATTATCTTAGTTTTTTAAAGAATAATTTTTTGTGCGGTTTCTTTGGCTTATCCATTACACTTTTTATCTTTTTCTTTCAATTTTTAACTCCTTTTTCGTAAATTAACTGGCACTTCTTGAAATTAGATCATTTGTTTTTCGTTGTTGCCAGAGAAAGTGTCTCCTTAGTATTCTCGTTCGCCTGCTCTTGTTATTATTATAGCTACACGTGAAGTTCAGTTGTTAATATTATATCTTAACGTCCACAAAATAGACCGCCAGGTGCTAAACCAATTGGCAGATAGCGACCACAGGCCAATTAGGCTAGGAGTTGATATGGAAGTAGGCCCACAGGAAATAAAACCGCTCCCACGTTGGAATTATAAACGATCCGACTGGGACAGATTTGCAGTCCTGACAGATGGGCTGTGTGAAACCATCAACACACGGAATAACAATATGAAACCCATGGTGGAAAGCCTAAGCAAAGCAATAATGCAAGCAGCCACCGAAACCATCCCAAGAGGGGCAAGGAAAAACCACAAGCCATATTGGAACGATGAATTGCAGAAAGCGGAAGACGAAGTCTCAAATGCTAGGAACATGGCAGAAAGAGAACAATCTATGGAGGCAAATATCGCCCTCAAAGCCATCAAGGCGAAATACTAAAGAACACTAAACCAAAATAACAAGAGACAGCTGGAAAAACAAAACAGAAAGCCTCAATTTAGATAAAGAAGGGAACAAACTATGGAAGTTAGTCAGAGCCATGAATGAAGAAACTCCATCAAACAAACAAATTACCATCAAGCAGGTCGACAACATGCTCACTGGAAAAAAAAGCAGCAAACGTCTTTATAGAACATTAGGCCAGAGCAAACCACATTGATGTCCCTACAGATAGGCATACAGGCATAAGTGAAGAATAAAAGAGCCACGACAACATCAATATGGCACCAGAGGAGCACATGATGGCAAAACTAACAATGAACGAAATGAAAGAGGCCATGAGAATCTTAAAGAAAAAGAAATGGCCCGGAAAAGATGAGGTAACAAACGAAATGCTGATGGGGCTGGGCCAAACAGCAAAGAGGATGTTACTATCAGTCCTGAACCAAAGCTGGAAAAAGGGAATTGTACCTCAGGCATGGAAAGATGATGTAATTATACCAGTACCAAAGAAAGAGATAGATAGAGCAGATCCAAATGGATACATGCCTATCAGTCTACTGAGCTGTATAGGCAAACTGATGGAGCGTATGACAAACACCAGACTGATGTGGCATCTGGATGAAAAACACATACTAATTCCACAGTAAGCAGGCTTTAGACAGAACAGATCCACTGAGGACCAGATCACTCTCATAGCCCAGGAAATAGATGATGTCTACCAGGAAAAAAAGCATACAGTAGCGGTTTGGGTGGATTTAGAGAAGGCATTCGACAAGGTGTGGAAAGAGGCACTTAAAGTCAAGCTACGAAGAAGTGAAGTTTGTGGGAAAATGTACAGATGGATCAGCCACTACCTCAAAAACAGAACAGCCAGAGTTCAAGTACAAGGTCAGATGGGCAAAAAGGTGACACTTGAGCAGGGAGTACCCCAAGGGGGAGTACTGTCACCCACACTTTTCCTGGTGTATATAAACAACATCACAGAGAATATACCAAGAAGAGTCCACAGCTCCATGTTTGCAGACGATATGGCTATGTGGACTTCTAAAACAATCTCACCATAGCAAGAAATCGGATGCAAACTTACCTGGAGGCAGCATATATTTCCAGAGGGGGTAGAAAATATACCAGGTATTGGAAACAAGAACAGCCAGACTGAAACAGAAAGAAGAGACATAACCCTGAGGTACATAACGAAAAACTTCCCAAGCATGGACTGGACCCATGCATACATGGACAGCTCTGTAACAAACACAACACAGAATGGAGGGGCAGTGGTATTCCTGAGCCTACGAAATGGTAGAAAAATAACACTGTCAGTGGCAACTGGAAAATACTCAAGCAATTTCAGAGCGGAGGCAGAGGCACTGAGGGCTGCAGCAGAAGCAATGCTGACAGGCAAAAGGAATGAAAGCCATATAGTCCTGTTTACAGATGCCCTGGCCGTAGTCACAGCACTAAAAAGCCAGAAAAATACTGAACTTAATGATTTAAGAGCAGTACTCTGTCAACTATACCAGAAGACCGCACCAAAAAGAGTAGTGGTACAGTGGGTTCCATCCCATTGTAACATCTAAGGCAACGAGGAGGCAGACAGACTGGCAAAAGAAGGTGCAAGACTACCAGAACCAGATTCTAGTGTGACCTACGAAGAGTCAAAAAGGCTCATTAGAGCCAGATACATAGCCAAATGGGAAACAGAACATACTGGCTACACAAAAAACAATGCCTATTACCAATTGAATAGAAGAGAGCAGGTCGTAGTCTTCAGACTCCGCACAGGCCACATCAGACTGAGGTACCACCTATTTAATAAACTGAAGATAGGTGGCACTGGCGAATGCAGTTGTGGTACCTGAAAAATGACCGCTGAACATCTGCTGCAAAACTGCCCGAAATACGAGGACCAGAGAAAGCAGATGTGGCCATCACCAGTGGCAACAATAGACAAGCTCTATGGCAGTGTCGACAGCCTCAGGATGACCGCTGCGTTTTTCGAAAAAATAAAGGTTGAAGTTTGACAGCGTAAGAAGAAGAAGATATCTACACGTGGAGTTCAGTTTTTTAGATAAAGGTTAATGTGGTGGAACGTTTTTCAAGGGCTTCAAACAGCTTCGCGTGGAGGTATCTATCCTTGAGGCCATTGCTCAGAACACAGCTTTGTACGATATATTCAGCTGTCTGTGCTGCTTGTATGCAAGCATACATGGGTGATAGTATAGTTTATAGTAATCTCTTTCAATCATGACTGGCTATAAGATGGTATAACTTAAAGTGATAAACAAACAAAAAACCTATATACTTAACTTGTGTTCTTGTCTTTCTCATTGCTGAGTTCTCTTTTTACTTCTCTGTGTTGCAAGAGCTTCTCTTCACCAAGCGTGAGTTGGCCATTCAGAGTAAATCTTAACAAGGATCGTTCTTCAGCTTCGTCTTCTCAGGACGTCAGACCCATGTCCGGGGCCTTCATATCACGCTTTCACGCATCTTCGAACCTCAACTGTGATCGGCCGACTGTTCTTTTGCCATTCGCCAACTGTCCATGCAGGATAGCTTTGGGAATGCGACCATCCTCCCTGCAACAAACGTGACCACGCTAACATAGTCATCATTGCCTAGGAAAAGTGTATATGCTTTGGAGAACAGTGTGAGAGTGCATATCTGCATTTGTCATTCTATTCTTCCATGAAATTCCAATAATGGATCGCAGGCGCCGTAGTAAGAAAGTGTTATGCCTGTGTACTTGTTAGGCATAAGTTTCCAAGTCTCGCTGCCATATAGAGGTGTACTGACAACACATGTATTGTACACCATGGCCTTGAGGCGGGCATGACAGAAACAGTCGAATTTAATGGTAGCATATCATAATAATTTTGGTTTTCGAAGTGGTGTTAAGCAGGGTTGTTTTCTAGCCCAGATACTGTTCGGAATCTTCTTTGCTCGGTTACTGGAAGATGCATTTGGTTACAAATGTAGAAATTTGCTTTCACACTATGTCGGATGGTAAGCCATTTAACCTTGCATGGCTCAAGGTCAAAACGAATGGAAAATCAGGAAGATCCACACCAAGGACCTGCTTTTCGCTGCAATTGTCACCTACAGTCAGCAGAGACTTCGCTTCTTCCAGGCTTACAAAGATTTTGGTCTGACAATAAGTCTCAACAAAAGAAATGTGTTGAGACAGGAAGTAGATGCCACGCCAACTCGTATCATCGATAATCACATACCTGTGATCTCTCACCAACGACAAGCTCTCCCTAGACACAGAAATAGATAGTCGTATTTGCAAAGCTGCTGCTATATTTTCTCGCCTCACAAAGCGTATTTTCAAAAACAGAAAACTGACAATTATAACCAAGGCCAAGGTGTTCAAGGGATAATAGAGCCAATTTTAATCTGTGAATGTGGGCATTTAATCTATTATGTTTTGTTCTCATGTGCATCAGGTTCACCTTCTCTTTTTGATTGAGGTAATGAGGTAAATTGTTTCTCGTTTTGGTCGACTTTCTTAATGACTTGGTTATGAGTCATCTTTCCATGGAAAGTGCTCACATGTTGCTCTCTCTTTAATTTACTTGACAGCTCTCTCGTTTCCTGGTATGTTACAGCGTGACAGGTTTCACAGTAGCACTAACTTTCTTTTCGCTGAAAATTCGCCGAAGGTTTTTCAAAGCTATGTCAATATATCCTTCTCGGGGGCTTGCAGAACTGATATTGAATCTGTAAGGAACTCAATCCGCTTATATTGGCACATATATAGTAACAACCAGATAAGACTGAAAGCTGATTCTGCAAGAAAAAGTGGGACTGTAACAAATCGGTACCCTATTGAGGTATCTTGTCTTTAGTAATACAAACACACCAACACCATATGCTCTTAGTGGAAGTTCCGATCCCATGCCGTTGTGGTGGGGCTCTTTTACCGTTAACCATGACCTTGATTACTTGTGTTCATAACAGTTTTCCTCTTGTTTGCAATGCATTCTCTTTTCAAACACATGGTATTGTTGTATATATCAAGTTGTTCTTACCTTTGTAATTGTGTGTCAGTCGGCTTGAGATTTGCAATTATATGGTAGAATATGTATATTTGTGTACTGTTGTGAACCTGCTGCACTGGTCTTGACTGTTTTTTTTTAAAGACTTTTTTTGTTGTTGTCATTTTGAATTGTATCTAGTAGATTGAAACGTCTTGCTTGGCAAGGCTACTGTGTTGGATATGAAGCGCTGAAATATTGTTTATAAGTAAACAGTCAGTAATATGGCAGTGGTTTCTTTACTGAGGTCATATACTCAATGATTGTCGTCGTTGCAATAACACTATTACTCACCAGGGGTCTCCATAATTTTAAACTTAAGAACCTCTTTTCTAAGAGAGGAACACACGCATAACATATTTGTTTGATTTTCATTTCTGTTAGTTTCTCTGTCATCATTGTTAATTTATTGATTAGAAAAGTGTTTACCAAACTTTTTACACCGGAGGGCCTGTGAAAATAAGAACAATTTTTTCGCTGACTTGTGAAAATAAATTGTTTTTTTCGCGAGTCGCTTCGGCCGAAATGAAAACTATTATTGACATAATACTTTGTGCTAGTTTTTAAATTTCAGATGATTAAATAATACAAATGTTAATAATGGAAGGTCTGGCACGTTTGAGAAAGCAATATTTCATTCAAATAAATTCGAGAGAAATATAGTGCTGCTTCTTTGCTAGAATATTTGACAACGTGACTGCAATGTTTTTTTTAAGAGACGAAGCGCTGGATTGACATCCATTCAGTTTCTCTATTTGGTTTTGATCACTGACAAGGCTCAAACAGTCTTTTCACACAAACAGGCAGTCAAAAATACGACCAGCAATTTAAATAGAGCTAAAATCGCCGCAGTTACGAGGTTAAACCACAACAACATTTTCGAGGCCTGGTAGGAGATTCCTGCTGATCGGTACTGGTCCGCCGACCGGCGGATGAGAAACACTGGTTTTAGAAGCTATGTTTTGTTGTCGTTGTTGATGATGATGATGCTATGCTTGTTTATCTTCACGACAAATTATTTTTCATCTGTCAGAGCTCCTCAAAAGTTCTCAATGTGTACTTATTATGCCATAAACACCTCCTTTTAACTAATGTTAGCCTGTGTGAAGAAGTATAGTCTTCTTTCATAGCCATATATATTTTCGTTAATCCATGTCTGTTGAGTTTATTTTACCACCATAAAGCTATTTATTGACCTCCCATTGGTCTGAAAGCTGCTGTCAATAGTTCTCCGTCTTTGTAACGTCCGTGTCCTGTAGATTTGACACAAACAAGTATGGCTGGCAAAGATCCTCTTCTGCCTCCACTTGGCGGCCCTGGAAACAGGCTGCACTGATCACTAGTGTAGTCTGGCCAACGCATAGGAACAACAAACTCGGTAGTGAAAAAAAGCCAGTTGAAATCGGATGTATCAGATGAAAGGAACATACATCGTAGTCTGGACTACGATAGAACATCCGTTTCAGGACGAGCACCGAGGTAGAAGAAGAAGAATAAGAGCAAGAAGGAGAAGAAGAAGAGGAAGAAGAAGTTGAAGAAGATAGAAAAAGAACAAGAAGAAGAAGCAAAACAAGAAGAAAAAGAACAAGAAGAAGAACAAGAAGAAGAAGAAGAGCAAGAAGAAGAAGAAGAAGAAGAAGGAACTATTTCTCTATCTATAGAAGCCTTGTCTGCCATAGTCCCATTTCAGTCGCATTAGGTTACTGCTCACTGCATCAAACTGAAAATTGATGCTTTACTAAACGCTATCTCCATCTAATTGAGCCAGTTTCTCTCTCTATATCCCGCTCACTCACTCTATCTCCCTCTCTCTCTCTCTCTCTCTCTCTCTCTCTCACACACACACACACACACATAAACACACACACGCACACAAACACTTTACTCATTAACAATTCGATCACCAAGTTCTCAAACTACAAGTAATAAAAATGTATTTTCATATTCACCCAATGTTCCAAGGTCAACAAATTGCACGAAAAGAGGTGGAGCAAGTGATTTATTTACCGCTGAAAGATTTCAGATTTGATAATGAAAAAATGTTCGATAGCAAATTAATTACAAGTATCTTTGTCGAGATACGTAATACGAATTAAAATTTTTCATTCTATATTTTTCACGTGTTTCGTTGTTGGTAATCCAAAGGGGTAATGTTCAAAAATTGTTGAACGGGAAAATCAGTTACAGGATTCAGAAGTTTAAATGATTGGCTATTTCCTTGCTCAGCGACAAGAAACTATTACATCTTTTGTGAATGAGAAAAAGTTCCCGTACATGGATTTTTCTCAAATTTCTTCTCCTTGTTCCTGGTTCGTCTTCAGAGCTCAACTACAATGACTCTAACGAAGGTGGAAGGACACTCGTGGAAGGACACTCGTGGAAGGACACTCGTGGAAGGACACTCGTGGAAGGACACTGGCTGTTGCCAAATGCTACTTCTTTTTTCGTATACGATTGACAGGACTGCAAAATATGTTAGGCCTTCATCTCAAATTTCAGAGATGGTAAGTTATTTTGAAAATAGATGGAACTTCAAATTCATAAACATTTCTTAGAGCTGGTTTATGATTTCACTGGAAATTTGTCGATATGATTTAAAAACAGGTTCATTATTTCAAATAAGGGAAAACTTCATAATCCCATGTTTTCAGATACTTAACTTTAGAACTTGCACATTATTTTGGAAAGATAAAAAGTTAAACAAAAATGGTGGACATTTCCTGACACATAACTGTGGAACGAGTTCAATGTTTCGGAAGGAAGAACCGTTCACATAAGTGACCCTTTTTGACATATAACTGAGGAACTGGTACATTATTTTGGAAAGACGAACAGTTCATATAAGTGGACATTACTTAACATATACTTTAGAAACTAGTACATTATTTTGGAGTGACGAAATGTTAATAAAAGTAAAGATTACATCATACATTGCACAGCAACTTATACGTGTTTTTGGAAAAACTAAAAACTAAAATAAGTGAATATTTGTTGAGAAAGGGAATATTCAAAAAGATGTAAACATCACATAAATAGACATTTCATTGTACATTTTTCATTAAGTTAAGTGTGATTTAATCCTTCTGGTTTTCATTTGAAAGTAGAATTATAAGGCATGTTCTTCAAGTAATTATTCTGTATGCGTCGTCTTTTTGAGTTTTATCTTTGAGACTCTAGCCGTTCTGACCTCACCTTATGATGATTTCGTGATGATATTCTTTCTTTATCCACTCGTCCATTCACCTTTGTTGTTTATCCACCACATATCTGATTAAATTGTTAGGTTTCTTTCTCTCTTTTATATGCGGTGTTTAGGTTTGCTGTGGTGTTTTTGATTAACAAAAAAACAATGTTTATTATTCATCCCGCGATTAACACAAAATATATAACGGGTACATATGTTGCCACAGTGAGTGATAAAGACATTGAATTAAATTATAGAGACTCGGGACACATCAAATATTATATTTGTATTTGATGAAAGTCGATACTGCATGGTTCCGGGACGTCCAAGGAAGAGATGGGCAGACAACATCACTAACTAGTCAAACCTTCGTCTCGGTGAGGCACGGCTGGCGGCAGCAGACAGAGAGAGATGGCGTGGTTTTGTGGAAGTGTCTTCAAGTGTGCCCCAACGACCTGATGGATTACGGGATGAACTGAACTGATTCGATTTTGTGCTGAATAGTGCATTCTCTGAACTATTCATATTTTGTGAAATACTACCACGTAATCGAATGGGAATATGTCAAATAATATTGTGATAATGTTAGATCCGAAAAGTTTGATAACTTTCCCTTTTAATTGCGCATATTTGGAGCGCATTTTACAAAAAAGGATTAGTAATTAGTTAGTACTATTAAACATGTTTTGTTTAGATATTTGCAATAATAATGTAAAGATGAAAAACGTGAAACGTATAATGTTAAATTAATTAATTTTATATACAAAACTAGTTTTACTGAACGGCTTTACATGGGAACTCTCAAACCAGCATGAAAAATAATTGAGGTTTACAAGGAAAAAGTGTTCCACAGAATGCACGATGAGCAAGCACAATACTAGAACTCTTTTACTCAATTTTCTGATTGACAGAGCAATATCGTCACGTCTGCATATTCTGACGTAACAAATTCTTGGAGAGAAGGACATTGAGCAGTGAGCAGAAAATAGTGCTTTCAGCTGGATTCCAGACAGAATGAGATGTGCAATTTTGTTATCGCTATAGATCTCAGTTTGTGGGCTTTAATGTTATATTACTCTGCAGAGCAATATGCAAATCGTTGAAAATAGTTGCAATGACTTCGAAATTCCAGTGGGATCGGTAAAAATTTCAAGTCACTTGAACTTACCGTTGCCGAGTTTACAGCAATACGGACACACATGCACATGTATTGTCTGCCTAATAATATTAAAGTAGATATATATGTATTGAGCACAACTTTTTATGCCAAACATTCACTCATAATTCGAATTATTATTTGTATCTGGTTGAATAGTTACAGATTTGTATTCAGTCGAATAATAACCTAACTTGTCACTTCCGTGTACCTTTGCGCCTGTGAAACTTGGATTGACGGCGGTTTTAAAACGTAGGACTAGCACAAAGGAGATAAGATGTCTACCTCGAATCATCAACATTTCGAATCTATGCCACGTCGCGAATAAGGCAATTTGGAAAGCAGTTAAGAGAGAGGACGACCAATTGAAAACCTAATGATTATAGTAAAAGCACACACACGTGCCTAGTTTGGGCATGTGTTGACCAAGACGATCCTGCAAAGTACTGTACCTAGTAAGTCTAAAAGAGAGAGACAGAAAAAGAGATGGGAAAACACAGAGAATTGACGAGAAGGTCCATAGCTAGAACAAATATCCTGGCACAAAACCGAGTGGAGTAGTGGGAACTGGTCCAACAATCTACAGTATTTGGTGCCCCAGCGACCTTTCAGTTTATGGGACGGATGAAAATGTTGATGATGTCGAATAATACAATTCGGTGCATTCCTAATTTCCCGATAAAGCGACTCATCACGTGAAACCAGTTTCTACCGAAACCACAGTTACACGAGTTCAATTCTTGCTTTGGTAGGCAAGTTGGAAGTCTGGTTAGACGGCAAGTACCCGCAGCACGAGCCGTCTATGAGCACGATGAGTAGGTTAGTCCCAAAGTTGCATGCGATGAGGGCGATCTGACCTGGTCAGGTGATCCGAAGACAGCAAGTGTCGTTTCGCACCCTTGATGCTCATGGCTTGCTTTTGGAGCTGGTGGGATGGGGCGTTCTCGGCACGCTAGGTCACGCCCAAATATGGCCAATTAGCGACGGTTTCGCATGGTGAGCGTGCTTTCAAGGTCTGTCAGATGGATTATTTCGTTGTCTAAGAACCGCTCATAGCAGTATTTTGCAAGAATGTGCCTCTACCTACACATATGGAAGGCGTCAATGCGTTTCAGAACGTTCTTCAAAACATCCAGAATATCTTATTCTTCTTCTTCTGCGTTCGTTCTCAATCTCCCGCTCTCAAACCCTGAAAGGGCTTAAGTAGCAGAATACAGTCCGTAGAACGAAATGCCTTGTGTCGTAGTTTACAGCTTGATTGCGATATTTGCACCTTTCGGTCCAACACATCTGACTTCAGCAAGCATTTTTTTAGTACCGGGTTAGCATTCCCTCTTCGATCCCTTCTCCTTAGTCAGTCTGCTTTGCTACAGCCTGTTATCCAGGATCACCGCGTGGAGGTGTAGAAGGGTCTTGGCAGCTCTGGTTCGCTGGCCCTGATGCTAGCAGTCAGCTATGGGTCGCTGACCACTGCAGCTCATGCGCTGCCCAGCCCATCCAGGTTTTGAAACCGTACAGTGCAATGGGGACGAGACATATAATAACTTAACTTAACGTTATATAAATCAATGGCTTGGTTTTCACTAAAAGCCTTCAATGGATCCAGACTATATGCAGACTCTTTAAGACGTCAGCCAGGCCGAATCTTTGAATGATGTCCAGATGACTTCTTGCATCGAAATTTTGTTTATTGTCCAGGTAAATGAAATCTTCAGCGGAGTTGATATAGTTGTCATCGACGTAATTCCTGTCGTTGGGGAGTTGCAGCTAAGGTTTTGTATCTTTGTTGTTTCGGAAGTGATCTCTACAAATTGGAAAGGAGGATTATCCGCAATAGACGGCCTACACTTGGTACGGGGCGAAATAAAGAAAACAAAACACCGTGCCTGAAGAGGACAAGTTAGTAGATTACAACGTCTTATATACGAAGGGGAGGCATAAAGTAACCATACTATTTTCTATAACATGATATTCCTTATCAACATGAAGAAAAACCGAGCTGTAATTAAAGAGCCAGTCATGCTTAGAGGTGAGCAGCTTGAAGACGTGGACACCTTCCTAAATTTGGGCAGCACCATTGATACTCCATGCGTGACAGAGGCAAATGCAAAAGGATAGAATAAGAATAACAAGAACAGTACTGTTGTTACTAAATAATATATAGGCATCCAGGGAAATAAATACTACTACTAAGTTCAGATTATTTAAATCTAATATTATATTATTTTTAAATATAAAATATATTATTTATATATTATATTATTATTAAATATTATTATATGTTATGTATATATTATATTATTATTAAATATTATTATTAAAGAGAAAAAAAACAAATGTAGACATTCGACAAGAGTTGAGCATAGAGGAGAACTAGTTGATCAATTCTATTTTGGCTAGAAAATGCAAATACTTTGGTCACATCAAGAGACACAACGGTCTTGAGAGAACGGTGATGGAAGGTATGGTACCAGGTAAAAGAGGAAGGGGTAGACCAAGAAGACGATGGCGCCAAGATATCTAGGAATGCCTAAGTATGACTGTGGCGGAGGCTGGAGTTTTGGCAAGAGAACGAGTTTCTTTCAGACAGACTGTGATGGTAGCAAAGTTCTACAAAGGACATGCTATATGATGATGATTCCTGAACGGACCAGAAGTTTGGAGAACGACAGGCAATACAGAAACAATTCCAGTCGTTCGTCAGTAGAAAATGGAGTTGGATAGGACACACGCTCCTGAAAACAGCATCAAACGGAGTAAGACAGGCCCTGATAGGCGAAGAAGAAGAGAGATAGACCATAAATCACCCAGAGAAGACAGTGAAAACCCTGGACCTCACATGTAGAGAGGTCGAAAGGACAGCTTAAGATCGAACTAGCTGAAGGGGCTGAAATGATTTTTTCAGTCAAGCATCTGGCCCAACCGGTCGTTTAGACAGACCGGGTCAACTATCAGATAAGTTGACCATTTTTGTCCTTATATGTTGATTTGTTAGTTCAGCATTGTTGTCCCTGATGAAGCCCTATTGGTCGTAACGTAGGTTTTGTTTGTGTTCTCGTCTCGGTGCAGTACCTGACCATACCAATTTGTTAATTTTGATTAAACTCAACCTAAATCAACTTTTACCATTTGTGTTCATGTTTTTTTTCCAATTATATACACCCACAGAGCCGCCGCAGCCTCGCCTTATTTTAATAAAATCGTAAAGAGTAGGCTTAACGGCCGTTTCCCGAACACAATTCAAAATTATAGCTTAAAAGCTTCCCAAAAGTTATTTGTACCTGGTTAAGAGCAGCCATAAATGGCGTCTAACTGGCTGCGGGTCTACTTAGCTCTAGCGTTTGAGTCTATTCAACCACCCTCCAAGAAACGGGTTGTATACAGACTCTGTAGAGTCTTTGAAACCAGTATAAAGACGTTAAGTTAAGTTAAGTAGGGTCAAACAACACCAACACAATTAAGAATTGAAATGTTTATACCGTGAAGTGCTTCATTAGTTGTTATTTTTTTGTGTGAAAGATATTCCCAATCGGGTTTTGCTAGTCGTGACTGATATAACCCACACCTTGCCAGGTAATTTTTTCTTACAAGACTTTTTATCAATCCTTGTTACAAACTTTCTCTTTTTTCAAGCCCACTAAGAATTGTGGCTATTTCAATAGCTCGATTTGAGACGTAATTGGTTCGGGTCTGTCGAGCATTGACTTTCAAGTATCTCTCTCCACTTTTCATTGTTTGTTGCAGTATAGAGGAAATATTAGATTTTCTCTGTATGGTGTCGGTATTGTCTTCAAATCTCCCTGCTTCGTTGTGCCGTTATTATGTCTTCAAGATTAATTGTGATAATTGAAATGCAAACTTCCTCTAACCTTATTTTTATCTGCACTGTTTTCAACTTTCTCAAATCTTCTCATATTTAGCTATACCCGTTTAATCTTTCTCCAATCTTTTCATGTTTGTCTACACCGCTTTTATCTCTAATCTTTTCATGTTTGTCTACACCGCTTTTATCTCTAATCTTTTCATGTTTGTCTACACCGCTTTTATCTCTAATCTTTTCATGTTTCTCTACACCGCTTTTATCTCCAATCTTTACATATTTCTCTACTCCACTTTTATCTCCAATGTTTACATGTTTCTCTACACCACTTTCATCTCAAATCTTTACATATTTCTCTACTCCACTTTTATCTCCAATGTTTACATGTTTCTCTACACCACGTTTATCTCAAATCTTTACATATTTCTCTACTCCACTTTTATCTCCAATGTTTACATGTTTCTCTACACCACTTTTATCTCAAATCTTTACATATTTCTCTACTCCACTTTTATCTCCAATGTTTACATGTTTCTCTACACCACTTTTATCTCAAATCTTTACATATTTCTCTACTCCACTTTTATCTCCAATGTTTACATGTTTCTCTACACCACTTTTATCTCAAATCTTTACATATTTCTCTACTCCACTTGTATCTCCAATGTTTACATGTTTCTCTACTCCACTTTTATCTCAAATCTTTACATATTTCTCTACTCCACTTTTATCTCCAATATTTGCATGTTTCTCTACACCGCGTTTATCTCCAATTTGTTCATATTTCTCTACACCCCTTCTAACATTCTCCAATCTTTTTATGTTCCTCTACACAGCTTCTAACAATCTTCAATCTTTTCATGTTCCTCTACACAGCTTCTAACAATCTTCAATCTTTTCATGTTCCTCTTCACCGCTTCTAACAATCTTTTCTTGTTCCTCTATACCGCTTCTTACAATCTTCAATCGTTTTATGTTTCTCTACACCGCTTCTAATTTTCTCCAATCTTTTAATTTATCTCTTCACCACTTGTAACTTTCTTCCAACGTTTGATTTATCTCAAAACTGGTTTTAATTTTCTCCAATCTTTTAATTTATCTCTTCACCACTTGTAACTTTCTTCCAACGTTTGATTTATCTCAAAACTGGTTTTAACTTTCTCCAATCTTTTCATTTTTGTTTATGTCGTGTCTAATGTTTCTCTAATTCTTCATTATTCTATACCCGGTTTCTAACCTTTCTCAATCCTTTTGTATTTGTAAACAGTTTCAAACTTTCTCAAATCTTTTCATTTTTCTCTAAATGTGTTCTAATCATTTCCAACCCTCTTATCTTTTTTCCACTGGTTCTAAATTGCTTTAATCCTTTCATTACTCCCCTTGACTAATTCATTGTCCTTTTCGCATCAAACAAAGCAATACAGTATTTCCTTTTATCTGAAACCTGGATAAATACAATTATTTTCAGTAGTAGTTAAATGAAGATGATTTTATTTTACACCATGAGGTTGCTAGTAACACGCACATCCCTGTTTAGTAACCTTCTACTACATGATTAGAAGGATACACTGCACTTATTTTTTTCATGATCGACACAACTTTGGGGATTACTGTTTTAACTGGCTTTCAGTTCATCCAATCATTTTTTGCTTCTCTAAAGTAGTAGTCCTTAATTCTGTTTGACTACTGTTTTAATTGTTCACAAAGCAATACACAAAAACACATACATTTTACATTTGAGTTTTTAAATGTATATTTTGTTATTTTGTCCTACTGTTCTTGTCTTGCGGCGTCGCAGAGAGGAGGAATGCATAGACTTCTGGTTTACGCTGGGTGGAAAGCGTATGTTGTCGGCAAGTTAAACTTTTGAAGTGTTTCTTTGATTCCCTCTATCCATCGTCACCGATGTTGACTTCTTGCTCCATTTTGTATGACCTGACAGCAGGGTGATCGTACTGCATCCTTTATCAAATGTTTGACAATACTTGTTTATTATATCTTTCAATTTATGTTTTCTTACACAAATGTCCAAATCACTTTATTTTATATCTTTCAATACAGTAATTTACTGATGTAATTCCCACCATTTTCCTCAACATGATGTTGTAAATGTTATGGCGAATTCTATCCTGCTTCACTTGGAAAACAGAGCATCTCACAATTGTGGATCTTACGTTTGTGGTCATCTAATTAGATCCAGATTTCACACTGATAACATAACGAGGATGATCAGCGTGTTTATCAGCGTATAATTAATGGACACAGTGACACATGCATGTTTCAGTATCGGTGCTAGCTGGAAGTGTTCCTTGTTTGCCATATGAATTATATTTTCTAACTCTCTGTCCAGTCTGCACTCGTCGGCAAAGACACTTAATTCATTTATAGGATCTTTCTGTCTTGTCAGACGATAATATATTGTGCTATGAAAACAAATGGATGTAGCTATAATCCATTTTGATAACGAATGTGACTTGTAAGACCAATCCGAGCAGAGAAGAGTATTCTACAGTGTGTGAAAGAAAAATAAGGACTTTGTCTGTATGGCAGGGTGTGACGTGTCTTCTCAAACGGTGAGTCCTTACCCTATTCGCAATCATTATCTCATTTGTCTGTCTTCCATGCTTAATCATGACGCTCCTTGTAACACGATCCATGACACCCTCTTCCCATGATTACAAATCTATGCCCATATCATTCATACCCTACTTGCATATATCTTTGTACCGACGTAGTGGTCGGCCCTGAGACGTTTTCACCAGCTTGTAATTCCCTACATAAAAATCCTTTGGTATTCTGCACTCCTCCATCATCCGAGTGAAGACAATTACCAGGAACATACTTCCCATTCGTGTTTTCGGTTCTTGCCGTCGGTGTGTAAATTGACTGTTAACTGTTGATGTTTACATTTTACTTGATACATTTTTTTATCATAATGTTTCAAAGCAGCCGAAAACCTATTTTGCATTGCCTTATTTATATCTTTAATCTTCGTTATTAATTAAGGAATCCGTAATTCGTGTTAAATAAAAACATCTTAAATAAATGTCAGGAAGGAGGCGTCTTAAGCAATACATTTTTGTTCATATTTGGTGAATAGATCACACCATTTGGGTGATTGTTTACCATCTCAATATTCGTAGGAAAATTTATAAAGAAATATATGGTTCATCTCTTGTGACTGCGACTTGTGGAAGTAACGGAACGTGTCCCTATGGTCGCTAGAGTTATTTTGGCTGTATTAGCTAACAGTAGAGCAGGCGCCTGCGACTTCGTCATGAACGCATTGGTTGAAGGGTGGGGTGAAAGCGAGTTTTCAATATATAAGTGGATATACCATGGATCAATTTATAAAAGGCCGTCGGATTAATTGGGAAAATACCCATGAAACGACACATGTATAGGTCACCTAAATTACAGAACTCGCCAGTACTCAGGTTTAAAATCACACCACACATCCTCCACAGAGAGAAATAAAACAAATAATGTACAAAACACAACAAATCACTGTTGAGAGTGATCCGTGTTGAGAATGATCCGTGTTGAGAGTGATCCTTGTTGAGAGTGATCCTTGTTGAGAGTGATCCTTGTTGAGAGGGATCCTTATTGAGAGTGATCCTTGTTGAGAGTGATCTTTGTTGAGAGTGATCTTTGTTGAGAGTGATCCTTGTTGAGAGTGATCATTGTTGAGAGTGATCCTTGTTGAGAGTGATCCTTGTTAAGAATGATCATTGTTGAGACTGATCATTGTTGAGAGGGATCCTTGTTGAGAGTGATCCTTGTTGAGAGTGATCCTTGTTGAGAATGATCATTGTTGAGACTGATCATTGTTGAGAGGGATCGTTGTTGAGAGTGATCCTTGTTGAGAGTGATCCTTGTTGAGAGTGATCCGTGTTAAGAGTGATCCGAGTTGAGAGTGATCCGTGTTGAGAGTGATCCTTGTTGAGAGGGATCCTTGTTGAGAGTGATCCTTGTTGAGAGTGATCCTTGTTGAGAGTGATCCGTGTTGAGAAAGATCTTTTTTGAGAGGGATCGTTGTTGAGAGGGATCGTTGTTGACAGGGATCATTGTTGAGAGGGATCCTTGTCGAGAGGGATCTGTGTTGAGAGGGATCCTTGTTGTGAGGGATCCTTGTTGACAGGGATCCTTGTTCAGAGGGATCTTTGTTGAGAGGGATCGTTGTTGAGAGGGATCGTTGATGAGAGTGATCCTTGTTGAGAGGGATCATTGTTGAGAGGGATGCTTGTTGAGAGTTATCCTTGTTGAGAGTGATCCTTGTTGAGAGTGATCCGTGTTGAGAGGGATCGTTGTTGAGAGGGATCGTTGTTGAGAGGGATCGTTGTTGAGAGGGATCCTTGTTGAGAGGGATCCTTGTTGAGAGGGATCCACAGAATCCTGCCCTGAAACTAACTTCGTTTATTTATTTACGGTATGCAACAACCAGCGCTCCTAATGAAACCAGTCTTTTGATATCATTACCCATTTCATGACAGTGAGTATTTTTGGCAATAATGTTCCAGGTATTTTACGAAATCCTTTCAGCATAAATCCAAAGTGCACGCGTTTTAAAGAGTTATGTCAGCATCAGGTGCCTTCCATTTGTAGTTAAAAATTATGTGTGAGCAAGTACATAGGTGTATCAGATCATGCAAAAGAGATTAGGGCAGGGAACCTATTTATCTGAGGCTAATAAGTACTGAGAGGGTATTGGCGATGTAGCCTTCAATAACAACATTAATCTCCAGTATTACTTCAAAGTGTTATCGGGACTCTAAAGTGGAGCAAAGAATCGTGACCGGCCAAGCTGGCTATCACACCTTGTTGAAACTGAAAGCCACAAAAACTTCAATAGATATGGACATGCTAATATTAGTTAACTTGGCGTGTATATGTTGAATAGCTTTGCTCCAATAGAATATAAACATCTTCTGATTGATTGATTGATTGGTGACTCCAAAAGATGTCAGCAGATTGATTTTACTTTTATATGGATATTTAGGAACAGAACAGCTGATCGAAATTCATAAAGACTGTAATGGCCTTATTTATAGCAAAAACGGCAAATCCCAAACACATAATCTCGTTACAAATAGTGCGAATTTCCGTTGCTGTTTTCATGTTATAAAAACATTAAGTCCGGGTACATTTACTGACAATGTTATCCGTATCTTCTCTGATACTTTTTGGCGTTTTTTCGCTTTAATGTCAAACAATAAATTTTGTTTAAAAATGTAATTGATTATGTCACATACTCCATTTTTTAGGGTTTCCGCATGTCCACGTGGTATGAATCTTTATTTCTATTTCATGATGTAGCATGTCCTTTGTAGAACATCGCTAGAATCACAGTCTGTCTGAAAGAAACTCGTTCTCTTGCCAAAACTCCAGCCTCTGCCACAGTCATACTCAGGCATTCTTGGATATCTTAGTCTACCCCTTCCTCTTTTGCCTGGTACCATACCTTCCATCACCGTTCTCTCGAGACCGTTGTGTCTCTTGATGTGACCAAAGTATTTGCATTTTCTGGTCATAATGGAATTGATAAACCAGTTCTACTCTATGCTCAACTCTTGCCGAATGTCTACATTTGTTTTATCTCTGTCTAGGGTATTCTGAGGACCTTTCTGTAACAATTTGACTCGAAGTATTCGACTCTTTGTCTGGAAGTTTTGGTAATCGTCCATGATTTGCAGCCATAAGCTGCCACAAGAAAAACACAGGCTCTCAAGACTTTTACTTTCATCATTGTGTTGGTGCTCTGCCATAATTTCTTCAGGCTGTTCACTTTCTGCATTGCCATGGCTAGTCTTCTTCTTATTTCTTTCTAGGAGTCCCAATTTTTGTCATTTCTGAGCCCATATTTTGTTGGTGGTCATTATCTTTGTTTTATTTATGTTTATAAACAGGTTATGACTTTTACTATGTCCACTTACGGCTGAATGTAGCTGCTCTGGCCCTTCTGCACTTCTTGATAGTATCATTGTGTCATCTGTGTATCGTAGCTCTGGAATCTCGTACCCTCCAATCGTAAATGGGTCGAAACTTTCAATGTTCTCATCTTCTCGAACATTTCTCATTATACATTTCGCATATATGCTGTACAGATAAGGTGAGAGGATACATCCCTGTCGTACTCCCTTTTGTACTGCAAACCAATCTGATGTTTGCCCAGATACTCGGACACGGCTTGTTGATCTTGGTATAATATGTCTATCTATCCTTTCTTAATCGTTTGTCCCACTGCACCTGCAATGAGCCGTCGCAAAGAGGAGGGATGCGTGGATGTCTTATTATCGTCAGGTAGGAAGCTTGACTGGGGTTAGGTCTAAATTCCCGACTGTGTCAGAGACACTCTCGAGTCCCCGCGTAGTAGTCGGCCTTAGCACTTGGACCGGGGAACTGCATATGATATGCTTTCGCTGCAGGATGGTCATAATTTATTCTGATTAAATAATCAAACCACTTGATTTGTTTGGTGTCCATGTATGCACTAACTAGGTTTGGCCCTACTATATGCTTCGGCGTGGTGTTGCGGATTCAGTCACAGATTGTATTTCCGCCTGCACTTTTCACACAGCGCCACTCGCAGCTCTGGATCTTACTCTTATGTGTTTCTAGTAAAGACAGAGTGACGTTGTTAACATAATGTATTTATCAGCCTACTCTTAGTTGAAAGAAGCACTTTATAGTGTTTCAAAATCGGTGCAATTTCATAATGCACACTGTTCGCTTTCTGAGTTTTATATATGATCTCTCTGTCCACTCTGCCGACATCAGTGAACATAGTCACCTAGGGATTTGAACTACCTTCTTGCTTGCTACTTTTGTCACTGCTATGAAAACTTCTATGTACGTGGTCACGTAATATCATCATAGTCTCGGTTTGTGTTAATCTTCATATCATTTTAGTGTCAAGCAAAATTGAAAGATGTTGGAAGTCTTTTAGATCTTCCTCATGTTGGTAATAGGTGACCTGGCCATGAGCAAACAACAGTTCGATCAAACAGTATCAATACTTTTATTGGAAACATTTATTATAAACTATTATTACAAGTACACTGCCGAAGACGGATGTGTCGGACCGAAAGGTGCAAATATCGCAGCATAGCTGTAAACTAGCGACACAACGCATTCCGTTTTCCGGACTTCATCCTGCTACTTAGGAAGTCCTGTTCAGGGCTTGGTAGGCGGAGATTGAGTACGAACGCAGAAGATGAAGAAGATTACAAGTACAAACGTGTATTACAAACTTTCACTACAAACATATATTGCAAAATTTTGCTTCCAACTTTTATTATAAACTTGTATTACAAACTTTTATTGCAAACCTTTCTTACAAATTCTTACTACTTTCATTACAATTTTTTTTTTTAGCCTGACATGAATGTTGTCTATTCACATACTGGATTGTTTGCGTGGACTTATGTGTGTTAAATCCGTTGTCCATTTGTGTCCACTTCTATTTTTCCTATTTTAACCAACTTCCCCATAACCGAGAGAGCTGAAATTGTGTGCATACCGTCTACTAGTCCGACCTGTTAATCTATCACATTTTGATCCGAACAAAGTATTTACTTACATCGACAGGCTTCATTCAGTTGAAAAATCACAAACCACGCGATTAAACATTGACAACGACGAAGCTTAAAAAATCGACATGAACAATGATCATTTTCAAAGATTAAAGTCGACAATGAATGTTGACCAACTTAATCTCTTCAAATTCATTACGAGATATTTACGTGATCGGGTCATGAATGACGCAGATGAACGAATCAGACTATTCATTAACATAATCAAAATATCGATATATTTGTTCAAAAATCGCCCCCCCCCCCCCCTTCACCAAGAAACACCAACAAAGAAAAATTAACTACACGCCTGTAATACAAAAAAAAAACATTACTAAGTATAGATAAAAGCTTGTACCGAGAAACGTAGTTTAAAAAAATATTTACTTGTTCATTTGTGTATGTGGTAAATCTACTCCTTACGATCACCACTATGAGATTCACAGTATAAGTCCCGACCTCGTTGGTCAGGCTGCTGTTACACGGCCTGTTACCAGGGATATTGTCTGGGACGTGAGGTTTAGGTCTTGATAAGTATGTTTCACTTGACTTGTATGTTCGTCTGTTATACCCCACTTTAATGCGTGCAACATTGTGGGTTTTTTCACATGATAAATAAAATACATCGCTTGGTTTTCATTATTCCCACCGTTTCCAGTTTGACAAACACTGGGTTTTTTTGTCAGGCGATTCCTCCTCCAAGTACAGAAAGCAATGGTAACTTACCGTGCTGCACGCCTTCCAAGAAACTTGTAACAGTCAAATAGGTTGGCGGTTGTAAGAAGTGACGTTCTGCAAGTGCACGTTAGTGGATTATTTACTTGTTTTTTATCGGGAATATAACACTGGTCCACAAAGTGCAAAATCAGATAATTGGCAATCAATCAACCAATCAATCAAAACTCTTAAATTCCCTGCAAAACACAGGTCATCAACAAATACTCGCCACGTCTGCATGTCATGCGCGATGACGATATTAATAGTAATTTAATGTGCAGATGTTCAACTCCAGGCATATCTGTCCGTGTGATGTTAAGTCTCTATGTGTTAATTTCGTTAACATTAAAAACTTCATAAACGCGTCATTTACAGCTCAGAAACTGAGTGACAAAAATATGGCAGGTGAAAGAGATACATACTGGGGATGAAGACAACCGTACAAGAGAAAGGACGATACAGGTTATATAAAAGGGAATAGGACAGCGACTTGAAGTTTGATGTTGGTAACGCAACTAATTAGGAGATCGCGTGACCTTGAGATCATCAGGTTGATTCCCAACGTCGTGCTCTATTTAGGAGACAGGGCATGACGTTTGTTTATGTTACGGCCGCTTCTTTATCTATAAGTTCTTGTTATTCTTTTTTCACTTCTTCTTCTTCTTTTGATTCCTCCTCTTCTTCTTATTCTTCTTCTTTTGTTTCTTCTTCTTCTTCGAGCGGTGCCAGACGTCGACTTGAATTTGTTTAAAAAAGCAGCGGCCATCCTGAGGCTGTCGACACTGCCATAAAGCTGGTCTAGTGTTGGTGCTGGTGATAGCATCATGTACTTTCCCTGGTCTGCGTATGTCGGATAATTTTGGAGCAGATGTTAAGGCGTTATTTTCTCAGTGCCACATGTGCATTCACCATTATCACCCATCTTCAGTTTATTGAATAGATTGTACCTCAGTCTGTTGTGGTCTGTGCAGAGTCTAAAAACCACCACATGCGGTGCTCACTTCTGTTCAACATTAATTTTCAAGTTGATCCAGCTGTACATGAGTACCTGGCGAAGTCAGCGAAAAATTTCGAAACTTCCGCTGGAGCAACATAGTACGCGCTTTTGCTGGCACATTCAGCAATGAAAAGGACTGAGCACATGTGGATACTGCTAGATGTATTAAAGATGGTTCTATGGACAATTTTCCAATTCATAAAGCAACTATACAGAAACAGAGAAAAACGACAAACACAAATGTCTAGATGAAAGCGAAGTTTATATTTGGCAATCTTTTATTCCACGTTCTAACATTCAAACAAATAGGAAATGTCAAACCATCTCATGTAAATCTTTCGGCTCCCAGCGAAGCCCAAATCTGCGCAAAACAAATCTTTCTGTAATGTATTATCCGTTCCTGCTCCCATTAAGTCATATTTATTCATTTTATATCTGTCTTAAATTATGGTAATATTTGGCTTGTCCATACTTGTTGAAGTATTTACGACCTCAAATTTCAACGGGATGAGATAACTGGCACCTTGTCAAACCATTTGTAGCCGACGCGCGTGACAGGTCTCGTGGCAACTGTTCTAAACTACCCTCACGGAACTGGTAACACGCGAATAAAGACGGTACAAATATGGTAGAACGTTGTATGATTTGCGCACTTTCTGTATATTTTGATACTGATGGGATATTTTCAAAGAGGGAGTGGGCACTTCTTTAGCTACTCATTTCAACGGTCTTGACCAGCAGTCACAAACTTCAAACACCTGTGAGGGCCGCGCGAGGACAGGTTAAAAATGGTCTGTGAGCCGCATGACATTTAACCCGACAAACTTCCTTGTCATGTTCCGCGTAAGAAAGAGTGTGTTGTGTTTTCACATCTCCTCCAGGACTGTGCATGCTGGCAAGATGTTATACATGACCTATGCACTGGGAGGAGCGACGGGCTTTGATTGATTATCAATGTTCAATAAAACATATCGTTGTTTGAGGACTCGCTTCAGGACTGCTTACCTTCTAATTAACCCAGTGACAGTATTAGATCTGGCCAAACATCGCGTGGAACATATATTCTCTTTTTGCGCGCGGTATTTATTCTCAGAAGAGGTAAATAAATGCAACTAACGGCGATCAGGTTGCGTTAGAAGACATCCTTCAAGATGTGAAATCTATCACATATCCTGGTAGCAGTATAGGCAAACTACAAAGGTACGGAGACAGATATCAAATTAAGTTGTAAATAATCTGTCATATATCCTGGAAACAAAATAGACAAAATAGACAGGAAATCACTTTAGCGGATACGAATACATGATTTCGTGTAGGAAAGTTCAGAGTTTATCTATCTGGATCATATAACACCTACCAGAGAGTGCGGTTGTGAAAAAGAAATTAGAAAGAAAATAGGTTTTAACAAGACGGCTTTCAATAACATACAACACATACAGAAGGCAGACAAATCAGAATTTGAATATGAGAATGGTAGAGTGGTATGTATAATCTTCACTACTCTATAACGCCGAGACTTGGCGGAGACTGGCGGAAACACACGGAAAATAGAATATAGGTATTCAAGATATGCGCTTATACAAGATGGGGCTTTGCCTCGTGGAAAAAAAAGAAAACAAATGCAGAAGAACTGCTGTCAGAAATCAAGAGTCAGACAGTTGAAATAGTTTGGCCATGCAACAAGGCATACCACGTTGGTGAAGGTTATACTACACAGGAAGGTGAAAGGCAATCGACCAAGAGGCAGACAGCGTTACAAGTGTTCGGAAAAAAAAAAAGAAGATGGACTGAAACGACTACACTATCAGATTGCACTATCAAAGCAAGAGATCTTTGTGAAGATAGTACCTGCACTGAAAAGAAGATGAGTCCTTTTTATATTGTATAGTTTAGGGTAACTCCCTCTCTATATGGAACTATAGGAAAGGAAATTGGAGCCTCTTTTCATCGCAGATTGACAGCTCTCTGTTGAAAATCAAAACCGGACTTAAAAGCCTAAACTCCAAACTTCAAACCGTCAATAGGTGCATTCTTGACGCTGCCAAGAAAAGTATCTCAAGAGGCTGCAGAAAAGACTACCAACACTTCTGGAACCCAAGAATTGGAAGAGCTGCAAGGCGAAATTAGTAGGTGCAGATAAATCATGGAGACGAACCCAAGAAATGAAAATACAATCTTGCACAACAAAGCAAAGGCAGCCTTCATAAAAGAGAAGAAGAAGAGTATGAGAGAAAGCTGGCACAAGCTAACCAGCTCTTTAGACCTGGCAAAAGATACTACAAGAATGTGGAATCTCACCAAAACCTTAAACGGTGACAAGACAGAGAGATCGAAAACCATGCTACATACGACCGTAGGCCATGTGACGGGCAAGGCGGTAGCAGACCTTATAGCCAGAATTTATCAGTCAGAAAATAAGACGCAAGTTTCAAGAGACAGAGCTAAAGAAGTAAGAACACAGATCACAGCTCTCCAAAAAGACCGTGGCACATGCGTTCCAACAGAGTGCATGACAGTGAAGTTCTCCCCACAGGAGCTAGCAAGAAGATGAAACTTAGAAACTAGTGGAGAGAAAAGCACCAGGGACAGATAGTATCACAAATGAATTCCTTAAACACATTGGTCCCAAAGCAATTCTCTTTGGAATATTTTATCAAAGATGCCATGTGGGTACTGTTCCGGCACTCTGGAAGGAGGCCTACATTCAGCCTATTCCTAAACTAGAAAAAGACAAACACGTTCTTAAAAACTACAAGCCAATCAGTCTCTTAAGCTGTGTGGGGAAACTTATGGAAAGACTGATAAATAAAAGACTCACCTGGTATCTTGAGACAAACTCGATACTCGCTTCAACTCAAACAGGATACAGCCAGCACAGAGGACCAATTAACATATCTAACACAGGGCATAGAAAGTGCCTTTCAAGAGAAAAATAAAGTGCCAGCCATCTTCTTTGATCTCTCCTGTGTCTTCGACACTGTCTGGAGAGAAGGCCTGAAGCTAAAAATCCTTCAAGCAGGAGTTTCTAACAATATGTTCTCATGGATTAAAACTTACCTCTTCCAAAGATCTGCCAGATTTAAATTGGACAACTATACCAGCAAGTCAGTTAGGCTGAGAGAGGGAGTGCTAGATAGAAATGTAATAGCGCCTACTCTCTTCTTTATATATATATATATATATATAAACGACATTACTAATAGCTGCCATCGACATGTATCAAACAGCTATCACGCAGATGACTTTGCTATATTGACAGCCACAGAACATGCAACAATAGTCTCATACTTTCTCCAACAGACAGAAGGTGGAGAACTGGACAAAAGAATAGGGACTGAAAATAATCCCCAACAAAAACCTCCACCCCTCTCGTTTTTCTCTTTCCCCAAAACTGAAACAATTACAATAAAGATAGGAAACCAACAAATGCCCCAGTTGGACACGCCCACATTCCTTGGAGTCACATTTGACACGAGAATTACCTGGAAGTCAAATATAGAGAACATCCAGACAAGGGCTATAAAAAGACTCTGTGATGAAAAAAACTGTCTGGTACACCGTGGAGGGTCAACAAAAATATCCTCAAACAAGTCTACACTGGTGCAATCAGACGAATCATGGAATATGCCTCTAGCACGTGGTCAACAGCGGCCAATACAAACACAGGAAAACTAGACCAGGTTGAAAATATGGGTCTCAGAATTACCCTTGGGGCATTGAAAAGCACTCCAATTACAGAGCTGGAAAAACAGCAAATATTGAGCGTATTGAATTAAGGATAAAATATGAATGGCTTACTCAGTTTGAAAAAAACTGAAGTGGTTACCTGATCATCCTCTGCGCCATAAGTTACGAGAGAGAACAAAAGACAGACTTCTAAGGAAAAGCCCCAACCATCTGGCCAGAGAAATCCACATAAAATACGCAGACATCCTTGAAGCGGAAACCAAAGAGTGCAAAGCACTCATTCCAGAACCCTAGACACGGAGCCGGGACCGGTTCAAAATAATCTTAGAGGTTCCATGATTAACGAAGAAAAGTGATCAGTCGGCAACAGAGCAAAAAATCCATGTTCTACGGAAGCTCAAGAGAAAGTACCCTAGCAACTCTTGGACACAGGTGTACACAGATGGGTCTGCCTCAGTGAGCGACAAAATGGGAGTCAGTGGAATCTACATTGAACACTCAAATTGCAACATAGAACATCACCCCATACCAGCAGGAGAGACTTGTACCAATTTCAGAGCTGAAGCAAAAGCTGTTCATGCAACAACTCAGATTCTTATCAGCCAAAACATAAATACAAGGAGATCGATCATTCTAACAGACTTCAGGAGTGTACTCCAAGCCATCTCAAGCAGCAAACAAGACAGACTTCAGGAGTGTACTCAAAGCCATCTCAAGCTGCAAACAAGATAAACTTTTACATGAAATAAAATACAACATAAGATTTATGTCTAAAAAACAGATTTAGTCCTACATTGGATTCCGTCCCACTGTGGGATCCCTGGAAACGAGAAAGCAGATGAGCTCGCAACAGCCGGAAGTAGCGGCAAGCAGATTCCCCATCCACAGAGCTATAAAGAAGCAAAGACGCTCACCAAACGATCCATGAGGACAGAATGAAGAGACCAGCACAAAGAATACAAGCCAGAAAATGACAGAATAGACACACTTTATCAGAGCTGGACATACACAGATCTTCAGATTCAGAACGGGACATTGTAGACTAAAGACCCACCTCAACAGAATGGATCTAAGAGACAATGCCACGTGCGATTGAAGAACACCCAAGCAAACACCAGAACATATTCTGAAAGAATGCCTCACCTATGCAGACAATAAAGAGGCTGTCTGGCCTGGAGAAGCGACCATTCTCGAAAAGCAGTGGGGTACAGGCAAAGACCTGAATGGCAGTCTTTTTCGTGAACCTCACTGGACTAGAAGCATAGCATCAGTTGATCGATGAAGAAGAGTAACCAAGCAGATAGTCAGATACCCGTAACAGAGGGATCAACTGTAACGTGTCATTAACTGCTAACGAACCCACATACCTTTACTATATTAAGCGAACGTTCTATAACTCTGCACCTCAGACGCTCTTATGTGGGTACCTATACACACATAAGTTTGGACACTACTCAAACATGACATGTCGAGACAAGAGGTCATCCGCATGCCCAACCAACGGCGTATCCTGAACATCCGTTGGCATGACTGCATCCGCAAAGTAAAGGTCTCTGCTAAGACAGGCTTCCTCCCAATTTCAGTTCGAATATGTTGTACGGCTGTGCCAGGAACCCCGGCAAAAAAGATAATACACAAGTCATTCCTCAGCGCCAAAAGTCTTCCCCTGACTGGCTGGAAGTGCAAAGAGACTGTCTTCTCACAGTATAGCTTCAGTAGATAGCAACCTTCACATACGCTCTGGGCGATGCTTGCAACGACGCCGCTTTAGTGAGTTATGAATGTTGTCGACAAACGCAACGAGCTTAGACGCCTAAGCGAACAGTATTATTAAACACACATAAAAGATAAGCAAACAAATAAGGAAGTTCTGGCGGGATTAGCAACGAGAAGGGAAATACAAATTAGATAGATCAAATATTTGGAACATATAAAAAGACACGATATACAACTCAAAACTATACTGGAGGGAACGTTTGAAGGCAGACGGGCATTAGGATGACAGCACTATAAAATGGACTAAAAACATTCTGCTGGAATGCACCGTCAAGGCTCGAAACTGAGCACGTGGAAGGTCAATTGAAGGCAACTTTCGATGCAGATACCTCACTGGCCACTTCATCTCCGGCAAAAACTGCATCTTTTACCTGTCACTCCAGATGGCATAATACAGCTCCAACATTAAATTTTGTTTACCATATCCAACGTTTTTGAGAATCCATGATCCATTTATTTGCAGTGACATTTCAGTAGTAATGATTTTTACATGGTGATATTGCCATTCCATTGCAACCTCTTTCCTTGTCGCCTGTTTTGACATGCCTGAAAGGAAACAGTGACCGTATTAAGAATAACCCGGGAATCAGTCGGACAACCGGGCGAGCTCGCACAGGTACGATCTGTAGCCCGAACAGACATAGGAGATCTTTTTCGTCTGCTCTGTGAACAAATCGCACAGTCCAAGTTGAGTCTCACCAGCTCACAGATGGTTCCATGTTGAGGCCTTTGCTACTACCACCAAGTACGCTACCCGAATATTGCCTCCTTGAGCAATAGCATTCTTCCAACGTTACCAGTCTCAAATCATCGCACGCATGAGCGTCACAAATTAGATGACGAGGCATTTGGCTAGGTTAAGAGAGTCATAGTTACTCCCGCGTTGTCCCTCGATGAATTGAATATCTTCACTTTGACATTCAGTTCACTGGGCAGGAATTACATTGCGTGTGACCTCTGAATCCAGACTAAATGAAGCTGGCGAGCACTTGGTCGTACAGTACCATACCGCCTAAATATTCTCTTGGGAGGAACGTTAGGATATTGGGATCTTATCTGAGAGGGCACATGTTCAAACCAAAGTAAGGTCTATGAATTTGTTTTCTATCGGGGGAGGGAGGGGGGGGGGGTAAAAGTGAAAACCTAACCCGAACACTACAAGACGACTTTACTGGTGCAAGGCGCTTGTATTTCATTTTTTCACAAGTGATGTCTGTGTATTTGTTTAATTATTGCAGATAATTTACATATACAAATTAATAATTATTCTACATAACATTGTAGATATACGAAAACATGTTTTTTGTCATAGAGTGGTGAATGCTTGGAATGCATTGCCAAGGGAGGTAGTGGAGGCAGGGGCAATTAATGCATTTAAGAATAAATTGGATTCGCATAGCTTTTAGAGCAAGGCAATGTAAATGAATGGTTGTATACAGACTCTACTAAAACAGTATAAAGACGTTAAGTTAAGTTAAGTTAAGGTGGAGGGATCTTTCTAAGACTAAAAAACAATACACAAATACAGCTTATCTCTTATAATTAGCCTGTCTTATCCATTTGATGAGTAACAAAACGAATCTGGACCTAATAGATAGACAGGATGACGAGCCAAGCTCAATAACAAGAATGTGTAAGATGACCTCCAATCCAGGTTTGGCCTTCTCCACAGGAAATATTCATCGTTAAATTACTAGAGAAGTTATCTGTTTACTAGCAGGAGTGACTGCTGGGATATACGGCTGGAAATAGTGCCGAAGACTGAAGTGTAGGACCGAAATGTGCAAATATCGCAGTTAAGCTGTAAACTAGCGACACAACGCATTCCGTTCTGGACTACATCCTGCTACTTGCAAATCCCTATTCAGGGCTTGGTAGCGGGAGATTGAGAACGAATGCAGAGGAAGAAGAAGAAGACGGCTTGAAATAATTACGGAATATGTTCTCCATACACAACCAATAAAAGCATAGCCACGGTGAATCTACACAAGATCTGACTGGGACAGATTTGCTATGCCGACATAAAGACTTTATGAGACCACGAACACGCGAAACTGAAGCAAGAAAGGAATGGCGGGAAGCCTAAATAATGTTATTCTACAAAATCCCGTTGAGATCACTCCCAGAGAGGGATGGAAGAACTACAGACCCTACTGCAGTGAAGAGCTACAAACCATAGTGGAGTGAAGAACTACAAGCCATACTGTCGTGAAGAACTACTATTTATACTGGAGTGAAGAACTGCAAACCATACTGGAGTGAAGAACTACAAACCATACAGTAGAGAAGAACTACAAGCCATGCTGTAGTGAAGAACTACAAACCAAATTTGAGTGAAGAACTACAAACCATACTGGAGTGAAGAACTACAAACCATACTTAAGTGAAGAACTGCAAGCCATACTAGTGAAGAACTATTATTTATACTGGAGTGAAGAATTACTATTTATACTGGAGTGAAGAACTACTATTTATACTGGAGTGAAGCACTACTATTTATACTGGAGTGAAGGATTACTATTTATACTGGAGTGAAGAACTACAAATCATACTAGTGAAGAACTACAAACCATACTGTAGTGAAGAACTACCATATATACTGGAGTGAAGAACTACAAACCATGCTTGAGTGAATAACTACAAACCATACTGGAATGAAGATCTACAAACCTTACTAGAGTGAAGAACTACTATCTATACTGGTGTGAAGAACTACAAACCATACTGGAGTGAAGATCTACCAAAGCTTGAGGATGGTCTATGAGATGACAGAAACTTGATAGAGAGCAAACATCGCTCTTCAACAACTCAAAATATGCAAGAACTTTAAATCCGACAAGAAATGTCTGGAAAGAAAAGTAAAACAATATATTAACCTAGATAGTGATGGAAACAAGCCCGAGAACCTAAAGACCTGAACAATGAAGGATACTCCATCAAGCAAATCACAATGAAGCAGATTAACGTTTCCATAACATGATATTATTTGCAGAAGCACGTTCGGAACAGCAGGCTAGTGCAAATTACATGGAAATTCCAAAACCGTCATTGGTGAACAAAAGAATCATGTTCTTATTGTTGTTGAATGCTCGCAATGAGAAGTATTACGTTGTGTGTGCCCTGAGGAGGGCGTTGAGTGGCTGGTTGCAGTAGTTTTCCTCACCTTCAAAGCGAGCTGATGAAAGTGTACCGGGATCTCCCATGCGGTTGTGCTATGCTTGGCAACATCTGAATGTGTCACTCACTACTACTGGGTTCACTTTGATCCCCTACCTCATTTGTCAGTTTGTAATTTGTTTGTTTGTTTTTTTTTTTTGTTTTTTTTTGCGTTCGCCTTATTTATCTATTCCCCAAGGCGTGTGTGCGTTACACTGTGGTTTGTAATAAAACAGCTCTTTTCCAGGGAAATGTAGAGGGTGTATTGTCCAGTATATATTGCCTGACCCTGACGTACATGTCTGATCAGTATATTTTGGATGACCTTGACTCGCATGTCTGATCATCATATTTTGCCTGCACTGACTCGCATGTCTGATTAGTATGGTTTGCCTGCACTGACTCGCATGTCTGATTAGTATGGTTTGCCTGTCCATGTAATGTTCTCTTCTCTCCAACAAAAGACACAAATATTGTTACAGAAAAGCACATGATGCGAAATTTAGATAGAATAGATAAAATGTTGATGGCAATAAGATCACTAAAGAACAAGAAATGACCTGAAAAAAGATGAATTGACAAATGAAATGTTAAGAAGTCTGTCAGAAAGGCGAAAACGAGGCTCATGGCGGTCCTAAACTACAGTTCTCAAAAAGATAATTGTACCACAGGCATGGAAGATAGACATATTGACACCAATTCCGAAGAAATGTAAAGACTTGTCAAATCAAGATGGCTACCGGCCAATTAGTTAACTTGGTGGTATGGGAAAACTGATTGAATGCATAATAAATACCAGACTCATGTGGCATTTGGTAGAAAAAAAATATTTTAATTCTTCAGCAAACTGGATTAAGACAACAGCGATCAATTGGAGATCAGATCACACACAATGTGGAAATTGAGGATACCTTTCTAGAAAAAAGCGCTCCCTGGTGATTCAAAGCGGATTTAGAAAAAAAAAATCAATCAACACGTTGTGGAAAGAGAGGTTGAAAGTCAAGTTGCGCAGATGTCAAGTCTGCGAAAAAAATGTGCACATGGATCAATCACTATCTTGAAAACAGAACAGCAAAGATTTCTCATTCAAGGACAGACTAGCAGGAAGAAGACATTAGAGTAGGGAGTCCCCAAAGCCAACATAGAATAAAGGTGGATTGATCTTTCTGAGCCTATAGAACAGTACACAAAGACTGCTATTAGTGGCGACTGGAAATTTTTCAGGCAACTTCAGAGCAGAGGCAGAGGCCTGGAAATCTGTAGCAGTAGTTCAAATAACAGATGGGAAGACAGAGAACAAGTGATATAATTCACAGACAGTCTGTCGGTGGTTGCGGAACTGGGAAGCCAAATACGGACCTAAAAGAACTAATAGTGTTTCTCTGTAAACTTTATGACGGATTCAAGAGAGTTGTGTTACAGTGGACTCCATCTAATTGCAATACTGTTGGCAATGAAGAGACTGACAAGATAGTGAATTCCATCTGATTACATTGACAAGATAGACACAATAAGCTACGTCAACCTGATAAAGGTATAACATATGTAGACGTTTACCAGATTTAGATACAGGAACAAGTGGGAAGCAGAGCACGCATGTCATCAGCCAAATGACGAATATTACCAGCTCAACAGAAGTGAGGATGGGTGATCTTTAGACTCCACATATGTCACACCAGACTGAGATAACATCTATTCTACAAACTTAGAATAACACATATGTATGAATGTGTCTGCAGCCCTGACAAAATGGCCGATTAGCATCTGCTCATCCAACCTGCAACGAGAGCATATCGTATGCAGGTCTCCGGTCCATGTACAACGGACCGATCTCGACTTAAGTGGATCGAGGGTGTCTCTGATACACACAGAAAGTTACACCTAACCACACCAACAAGCCTAGTTCCTGGAGATAACACGAAATCTACGCATCCCGCATCTCTGCGACGCATAATTCTCTAGCAGTAGTACAATATGCTTTTGTTTTTTTAAATTAGTAACTGGTCTGCATCTGCTGAACGCTTGTAATCCTTCACGTCTTAGCTCAAATGGGAATCATTCAACTACAGCTGGTCAGTTGGGTTTGAAGCTTTAATCTAAGCGTTTGCTGTAAAATAATAATATTAAAATAGATTTGGTGACCAAGGCCGATAGCCTAGTTTGTTTTTGACCACAATTGATGGTAAAGTCCATGCGGAGTATAATTTTGATAAAGAGTGAATGATCGGTCGCAAACAGGTGATACACTTGCAACCTCGGGTCTCCTCCATGTGAAACAAGTTCTTTTTTCGCCGTTGATTTTGACAGCTAAGCGCATGCTCTAGTGGGATGGAACATCCTGGCGGAGGTTGGCCACATTACCTGAGACAGAGATACAGCCACAGTTAATCACAGGAGCGATACTTTCGAGATGTTAATGCATTTAAGAATAAAATGGATGCGCATAGCTTTTAGAGCAAGGTGATGTAAATGTAACTGGTTGTATACAGACTCTGCAGGGTCTTCTAAACCAGTATAAAGACGTTAAGTTAAGTTAAGTTATGTTTATCGGACGACCTCAATGTTGGTAACCTGGTCGTATCAGTGGATTCCAGGACACGCCTCTGGCTGTACATACGGAAGGCTTCAAAACTATTCTGATCGCTTTGTAAGACCACTTAAGTTTCAGAGCCACACAGAAGGATTAGCATGATGCAGGATTTGTAAGGGCGCAGAGTAGTTTACACGGAGAGACTGCTAGAACCAAACTATGCAAGAAGCTCAAATACTAGACATCCATACCAATTATTCGGACAATCCCAGTACTGCTACGAACGTTATACATTATAATAGATGAGACTGGTTCTATATTTGCATTTTGGCGTTTCTTATTCCCCGATGAAGATTAGTTGGTCGCAATGTTGGATAGGCTTATGTAATCTTTGATTCATTCATATGTATGTTAATTTATAGAGAACAAAACATCACTATATATCAGACATCATTGTGTATCTAAGCACGGCATTATGTGTTTAAGACAGGGTATGATTATAAGATAGCAATATGTATCTATCTACACAGCGCTGTGTATCTGAAATAATAACGTGTATCTAAGATAGCAGCGTGTATCTGATATAGCAACGTGCATCTAAGGGATTGATGTGTATCTGATATAGCAACGTGCATCTAAGGGATTGATGTGTATCTGATATAGCAACGTGCATCTAAGGGATTGATGTGTATCTGATATAGCAACGTGCATCTAAGGGATTGATGTGTATCTGATATAGAAATGCGTATCTAAGACAGGACTGTGTATCAATGATATGAATGTGTATCTTAGATATAAATGTATATCTCAAGTTTCACTGTTTATAAGATAGATATGAGTATCTAAGATATCACTGTGTTTCTAAAATAACAATGTGTATCTAAGATAGCAATTTGTATCTAAAATAACAATGTATATCTAAGAGAGCGCCGTGCATCTAAGATAGCAATGTGTATCTAAGATAGCAATGTGTATCTAAGATAGAAATGTGTATCTCAGGTTTCGCTGTGTATCTAAGATAGCAATGTGTATCTAAGACATCACTGTATATCTAAGATAACAGTGTGTATGTAAGACAGCGATGTTTAAAGCAGACCGCACTGTCAACCTAAGATATCAAAGTGTTTCTAAGAAAGCAAAGTGTATCTTAGATTGCAATATGTATCTAAGATAGCAAAATATTTATATTACAGCACCGTGAATCTAATATAGCAAAGTGTTTCTAAAACAGCAACATGTTTCTAAGATAGCACTGTAAATCTAAGACAGCAAAGTGTTTCTAAGATGGCACTGTGAATCAGACAGGAAAGTGTTTCTAAGACAGCAATGTGAATCTAAGACAGCAAAGTGTTTCTAAAATAACACTGTGAATCAGACAGGAAAGTGTTTCTAAGACAGCAATGTGAATCTAAGACAGCAAAGTGTTTCTAAAATAGCAATGTGTTTCTAAGAAAGCACTGGGGTTTTAAGACAGCACTGTGAATATAATACACCAACGTGTTTCTAATACAGCACTGTGAATGTAATACACCTAAGTGTTTCAAATACAGAACTGTGAATCTAAGACAGCAAAGTGTTTCTATGACAGCCCTGTAAATTTAAGACAGCAAAGTATTTCTAAGACAGCACTGTGAATCTAAGACAGCTAAGTGTTTCTAAGACTGTAAATCTAAGACATGACTGCAAATCTAAGACATCACTGCGAATCTAAGACAGCAAAGTGATTCCAAACAACAGCACTATGAATCTAAGACATCAAAGTGTTTCTAAGACAGCACTATGAATCTAACACAGCATAGTGTTTCTAAGACAGCCCTGTAAATATAAGACAGCTAAGTGTTTCTAAGACAGCACAGTAAATCTAAGACAGCACTGTAAATCTAAGACAGCAAAGCGTTTCTATGACAGCACTGTGAATATAAGACAGCAAAGTCTTTCTAAGACAGCACTTTGAATCTGAGTAAGTGCTGTGAATCTGAGACAACTGTGAATCTGAGACAGCGTTGTAAATCTAAGACAGTGCTGTGTATCTAGGATAACTCTGCCTATCTAAGACATATATGTGTATCAAAATGAGCATTTTATATCTGACAAAACTGTGTATCTAAGACAAAAAAGTGTATCTAAGACAACACTGTATATCTAAGACAAAAACACTGTATATGTTAGAAAACGATGCATTGCTTAGACATCACTGTGTATTTAACACAATATGTGTGTTTAAGACATAATTGCTTATCGTAGACAGCAAAGTGTGCCTAATACATCATTTCGCATCTCAGACAGTTGTGTGTGTCTAAGACAGCTGTGTGTGTCTAAGACAGCATTGCGTATCAAAGGCAGCGCTGTGTATCTAAAACATCTCTGCGTATTTAAATAATCACTATTAAAGACAGCAATGTGTATCTAAGACAGCTATGTGTATCTAAGACAGCTTTGTGTATCTAAGACAGCTATGTGTATCTAAGACAGCTTTGTGTATATAAGACAGCTATGTGTATCTAAGACAGAAATGTGTATCTAAGACAGCACTGTGTATCTAAGACAGCTATGTGTATCTAAGACAGCTATGTGTATCTAACACAGCTATATGTACCTAAGACAGCTATGTGTATCTAAGATAGCTATATGTATCTAAGACGGCTATGTGTATCTAAGACAGCTATGTGTATCTAAGACAGCTATGTGTATCTAAGACAGCTATGTGTATCTAAGACATCACTGTGTCTCTAAGACAGCTATGTGTATCTAAGACAGCTATGTGTATCTAAGACATCACTGTTTCTCTGAGACAGCTATGTGTATCTAAGACAGCTATGTGTATCTAAGACATCACTGTGTCTCTAAGACAGCTATGTGTATCTAAGACAGCTGTGTGTATCTAAGACAGCTATGTGTATCTAAGACAGCTGTGTGTATCTAAGACAGCTATGTGTATCTAAGACAGCTATGTGTATCTAATACATCACTGTGTCTCTAAGACAGCTATGTGTATCTAAGACAGCTATGTGTATCTAAGACAGCTATATGTATCTAAGACAGCACTGTACTAGTTATTGCTAGTTACAAAAGTGTGTATAGTAATGGTTTAAGTTAGTGAATCGACAATGAAACAAGTCGTTCTTCAACTATAAAAGAGTATCGACTTGAGACTCGACTAGAGAATTTCCTATTAACGGCTTGACTAAACATGCGACTTGGACAATAATTTGGCGAGGTGACACACACTGACTTTACGAAATCGAATCGCACGTGTAATATATTTATTCTAAGGATGCACCGAAAAGGTTTCTGTTTTTACTATCTGCTGAACACGAATAGAGGTCTTAAACTATTCGACCGAATACGAATACGATAACGAATGGTTATGTTCTGTTCTGTTACTAAGAATCTTAACAGAACTTAACTTAACTTAACGTCTTTATACTTGTTTAGAAGACTGAGTCTATTTACAACCAGTTTCATTTATATTTCCTTACTCTTAAAGCTATGCGCATCCAATCTATTCTTAAATGCATTGAATCGACGCCACTAAAGATCAGGAAAAACCTTGAGATTATCAATCCATCTCAGAAAAGGGTTAATGGTGTAGATACTGATAGTTTCTGCAGATCGTTGGTTGTACGCACTTCTACGAAGTCATCTCTTGCGCGTCAGATGTCTCGAACCTTGTTCAAAATCACAGATATAGACTCAATGAATTTGCTGATTGATCTATTGAGGTGTCATCCTCTAACAGGTGGTCATGGATAGGCTTCAAAATGTCACTCCTATCAACATCTACTGTACCGTAATTGGTGTCTGTAAAGCCAGGATGTCAGCTCTTTCGTTGTCCTGGAGCCCAGAATGACCAGGACATGTGAGGACTAGAATGTGGAAGCGTCACGCGATCTGCTCTTTCAGGCTGCACGATTTATCTGATCCTCAGCGATGGGGTTATCTGTTCGATCTGAGCACCTTGCGTGATGTAAGCTCGCTGGATAGAACGCTTTGATGCAAGCAGCTCCCAGGAGGTGTCATCAATGTTGAAATATATATATATATATGTATTATTCACTTTCTGTTATAAATAATTATACCTCTCAAACACAAATGTTTATCAGTTTCTGCAATCGCTGCAATTCACTTCTAACCTAATCATTCTTACCTAGGCACCAGCGCTGAAAAGGACTGGGCACCTCTAGACCAGTCCGAAGTTCAATAATAGGAGTTCTGTTTGTCATAACCATTAAAATAGTATAAACGGTGTTAGCAGATTTTGCCAGAGCCTGTCATTCAACGACGAGTGGAACTGAGCTTGAGTAATAAGGGGCGCAGTGTTAGATAGTCCACTTATTCCCTAGTATGCGGCGTGGAAAGCCTAAGTCGCCTCTTCTGGACCAGATGCGTCGCGTCTGACATAGTCATTCGGTGTCGCTGGAAAATCGTCTTTAAGCCGTCTATTCAACGTCCCTTCGGTCGACGTCTTGCCTGGAATCCCGAATTTCGGAGATTGTAGGCCCGCAGGGGAAGATGATTATGGAACATTCTCGCTAGAGGATCAAGTCATCGCAACATCTGTCTGGACACGGGTGATGAAACCGACCCTTTTACGAATGTCCTCGTTTCTCAGTCTGTATCTCACAGAGACCTCGGTAACCATTCGCAGATATCTTACTTAGCACCTGACGACTTTGCTAGATATCTCATTGTGCTGGTGGATACTTCACTCTCTCATACATTGTCACGGCCCATGTTTGGATCTTGGAAGCATAACCAAGCATAAAGTATTGTCGGCTATATTATGTTACGCATCCAGCCTCTTTAGTGACAAATTTCACTTCTCGCTAGCAGGCGTATGACACCCCTAATTTAGAATGAGCCATGTACCATTTTTGTCCTCACTTTACTGAATTTGCAAGGAGTGGATGGTCTAGTGCTAAGGATATATGTCTTCTTGTCTTGAGAAAAGGGTTCGAATCATTGTAATATTTATATCATTCACCTCCATCATTTACCGTCATCATTCGATATCATAGTTCATATTCATCATTATCAATCAGTATCATTGATCATCATCATTTATTACATATCATTCATCGTCATCGCTTATTATTTATCATCTGTTATCATTTATCCTCATTTATTATTCATCATAATCATGTAACATTCGCCCTCATCATTAATCATTAAACATTCATTCATGTTCACAATTATTATTTTCGTTATAAATTATAAATCTTCTGTTATTTATCGAGTGAAATGCGATATATTAATATTTATATTTATTACATTAATGGGGGTAGCCAGGTCTGGTGGGCTGGATGTCCCGCCCGTTAAAGGAAAGCGAAACGTCTGATATAGCCTCTCCTTTCCAGGTGTTGAGATCGTCGCTGGATTCACTGTTAGGATTGTCGGTTAGGCGTTAGCATGCCAATGGCCTCTCCTACAGTATTGTATTCCCGGCAGCACCTTCATGAGGGAGGGGCTCCCTGTTTTTTACAGAGACTGCTGTAGGGCGCAACCGAGTACCCAGCGGTTTAACTGGACGGGCAGATTGGGTTCATTAGCCTTGGTTGGCAGCCAATCTTAGAGAAGGTCAACTCTGACTCTAAACCAGAGTAGCTCGTTAGCCTGTTCAGGCAGTTCGCGTAGGAGAGGAGGAACTCGGATTTTAAACGCATACGTCCCAAGAAGTGCTGGCTAGTTTTGGGACGATGAGAGTATCATCGGATGTCTAGAGTAACTATCATCTGCGGGCAACGACTCCACTACCTTATAGAAACCTTGGGAGAGGGCAGGGCTACGGGAGTAAGCCCAGACAGAAAATCTTGAATGGTGGCACCTAAGGCGGATGGTTTCAAAATTACAAACTCATTCCCGAAGCTCCGACAGCTCCTGCAGCTGAGCTGGTGCCAAATTATCATACTTTGCATTCCTTTGTATTACACCAGTGAGGCCGAGAGGGAGATCCTACAGTATGGGATGCCCAGGGTCTCCATATTCAGCGCCCAGGCTTGCAGCTGAGAGGCTTCTCACTTGGCGCCACTCGTATAGTCCACAAAGACTGAGACGCATATGATATGATTACATTTAACTGAGTCCTTTCTTGGAAGATGTGTTTGGGACAGAGATTATAATTATCATGACTTTCACATCGAGCACACATAGCAGGAGGAGATAAACAATGAAAGCTAGATATCTAGGCTAGAAGACCATAATCCTTCTTCTTCTTCTTCTTCGTACGCTGTCAGATGTCAACTTGTATTTGTTCGAAGAAAGCAGCTGTCATCCTGAGGCTGTCGAGGCTGCCATAGAGCTTGTCTAGTGTTGGCACTGGTGATGGCCACATGTGCTTTCTCTGGTCCTCGTATGTCGGACAGTTTTGCAGGAGATGTTCAAAGGGAAGACCATAATCAATGACACTGCTCTCGACGCACTGTTCACAAAAGCTAATGATTACTAAGCAATGGAACAGCTTCTGCGTTCTAATAATATAAAATAAAAGACACATAACATCAACTAAATTAAACTATTTTCACAAAATAAATTACTCGTTTTCTAAGGATGAGAATAATAAGTTTGTCTGATTAAAGATATTTCATTACTGCATCCATCTGCACTAAAAACAAGTTTAAAAAAACATTCTATTACACATGCAGCAAAACAAAAACCGCTAAAAAAATGCATTTAATCAAAGAGTAATACGAAAGCAAGATGTTCAAGACATCTAGTATTGCAATTCTAAAATTTAAAAAAAAAATACTATTGAAAAAAGTAATGAAAGTGTACAACTCAACATTTCTGTAATGTAGTTTATTCTCTAGTGTTTTCCATTAATTTGTTTATTTTCTAAAGTATAGATGAGATTCACTCAATATCAGTGTGGGTAGACGTACAAAGCCAGGCTAGACAGCAGTATTACATAATAAGAGCAAGTTTAGTAGGGGCTGATACAAGCCAGGTTAGACAATAGTATTACATAATAAGAGCAAGTTCAGTAGGGGCTGATACAAGCCAGGTTGAACAATAGTGTTACATAATAAGACAAGTTTAGTAGGGGCTGACATACACTCTAGGTTAGAGGGTAGTATTACATGAAAACAGCAAATCTTATGCAGGTTACATTTGCAGGCACAAAATTCGTTGATTTTGGTCATCTCATGAGAATACACCCTCATCATCTTACATTGATAGCTTACAATACTGGTAGATTAGATTACCGGGTAGCATGGCGGCCGCGAGGCAGGTGGATAGATGACATTCGAGTAATTGTGCAACGACACGGGCTCACATTAATCGACGCAACGCACTTCGCGCAGGACATACGACTTAAGTCCCCCACTGCATAAGTGGAATGAAAATGAACTAGCTAACCGTAAGAGAAAGGCTATTTTCCTTTGTCCACTTCCTTAGAAAGACTGTTTAAGGTAGGACATCGGTACACATTCTGTTAATGTTCACATATTGAATATCTTTTTAAATGTACGTGTGTTTATGCTATTATTGTTTCCAACACTATTCTTTGTTAACAGGATATTATAATTTCTTTTTTTTGGTTTCTTTTCTTTAAGGGGGGGGGGGGGGGTGAGGGGGTGGGGGTGAGGGGGGTGGGGGTGGGGTGTTGTTGCGTTCGCCTTATGGCCCTTTTTCTTAATGCGGTGTGCGTTGCATTATGTTTTTATTTTGCGCCTGTTGACTCAGTGCATCTTACTTCGGTATGCATTTTATTAAAGTGTTTGCTTCCCCGTGGTAACTGCCGGTGCTGTGATGGGGATCAAACCCAGCACCTTCAAATTGTGAGCCGTGCCACTTAACCATTAGAACACGCTGTCCCTTGGATAGTGAAATGACAGCTTAAAAGTATAGAGGAGACAGAATTCGGTGAAATCAGTTTTACGGGAGAACTGTGTGCCACTCACGGCTATGGGAAATTGTTTGCGCAGATGACAATGGTCAGATGTAATTAACTTTAGAATCTAGGGACTAAGGACAGTCCTAGAAGCAAATACGGTATGATATGTATATGAAGCACAAACAGACAATGTAAACACGGTGAAGTCACTAACCTTCAAATTTAAAAAAACAACACACCTTAGTCTTAGTCGACCTGTACTTCTACAGGAGCGGATGTCCCTGTGCTGGTCCCACTTAGTCGACCTCTACTTCTACAGGAGCGGATGTCCCTGTGCTGGTCCCACTTAGTCGACCTGTACTTCTACAGGAGCAGATGTCCTTGTGCTGGTCCCACTTAGTCGACCTGTACTTCTACAGGAGCGGATGTCCCTGTGCGGGTCCCACTTAGTCGACCTATACTTCTCCAGGGGCGGATGTCCCTGTGCTGGTCCCACTTAGTCGACCTGTACTTCTACAGGGGCGGATGCCCTTGTGCAGGTTCCAGCTCTGGTGTGAGCTGGATGTAACCGGGAGGAGGATTTCCTGCTTAGCCGGCTAGGCTTGAGCAGCGTGTTACACCGCTGTGCTGGGACAAGTGACGCGTAGGGTGGTTAACCGATGTGCAAATCTATCTTAATAGACTCAAACACTAAAGCAGATTAGACACACAGCCTGTTAGGCGCCGTCTATGCTGCTCTTGTCAAACCACCTAAGTATGGCCGGTGTTATGTCATTTCACACAGTCGCTTTTTACGACATGCTCCGTGAGGCAGTGGTGCTATTCCTGTCTTTGTCATGCACAATAATCCTCGGCGAAACATTCGGGATATTGAACGGTTACATACTAACTTTCTTTTTGGTACGATTTTTCTGCAAACTGACGTGAATTTGAATTTGTTCTTTTGAGATCATGTCTTGAGTATGTTGTCATCCGATTAAGCTATACAAACAAATACAAAAAGCCACTGAATCCGTAAACCTCACACTGGTCCCCCACCTATTTGTCTTGCTTTGTCCTGCCCCCTTTCTTCTATAGATCCTCTTTTAAAGTCTCCTATATTAATGTCACCCCCCTTCCCAGCTTATATCACTTTTTTGTTCTCTCACTTGGATCACTGTTTGGCCGTTCCCATATTTAGCTACCACTGGCGTATCCGGCGCATTCCCCCTCACTTCTCACGCTCTCCTGGCCACCTTATTTGACCGCTCCTCTTCATATTCAGTCAAGCATCTGACCCAACCGGTCGCTTAGCCAGACTGGGTCTACTATCAAATAAGTTGACCATTTTTTCCGTACATGTTGATTTGTTAGTTCAATATTGTTATTTATTGTCCCGGATGAAGGCATATTGGTCGTAACGTAGGTTTTGTTTGTGTTCTCGTCTCGGTGTAGTATCTGACCATATCCATTAAAAAATTGGCATTAAACTCAATCTTAATCAACTTTACATTTACAAAATTTTTTTTTCCATATGAATCCGTAAACCAAGAGTGGATTAACATTACTAGACTTCGCTGAAATGTGGCGTGACCGTTGACTGTCCTCTCTTGAGATAAGTGGCACACGCGTGCTCTCTTTAAGATTCTGGTCTATTCTGTTTATTCACATAACGAGTGTTGGTTCAGGGTCCTTCATTTCAATTGCAAGAAGGGGTTCAATATTTCCTACCATAAATTATGTAGCAGGAAACCAAATGGGAAAAAGGGTGGTAGGGGGTGGAATCTGCGCAGGTTTATAGGAAGAAATGGCAAACTCATAAAACAAACTTCAGCAGCACCCATTAATATAAGAACACTTTATACAGCGTGTTACACTAGTTACCGGTCCCTGGTTTTCCCTTATAGCTTTTAAACCAATTTTCGTAATACAATAAAACTTTAACACGGGCATACATTAGGGTGTGAGACACATAATGGGCTCATATTAAATGTTACAAGTGTATGTACGCGCGCGCAGCTGTATGTGTGTGTGTGAGTGTGTATGTGTGTTGTTGCTTGTCTATACACAGGATATCCCACTCGCTGGTGGCCTCTGGTTTCCCCTTGCAACTGTTAAACTAATGAACGTAATCCAATATAATCTGACATGAACATAGGAGAAGAAGAATAACGTCTGGTCAGGCAAAATATACTGGCCAAGACCCTTCGCTCGGCTTCCCCGTAGCGATTCCTGGAAAAGGGCTGTTTTTATGGCAGCCTGGCTAAAGAGGTGAGGGATCGACGTGATCATAGTAGTAGTCAGTGACACGCAAATAAAGCCAAGCATAGCACAACCGTCTGGACTACCCCGATTCACTTTCATCAGCACGCTCGGGATGGGAGGACAGCTAGTGTATCTCGCCACTGATCGTCCTCTTCAGGGCGCACACAAGGGTAAACTTACTGACTGCAGGCATTCGCAAACAGCAACGACAAAGACATACTGTGAACCAGTTGGACAACGGAGGCCTGTGTACTGGTTCTTTAACATCAGTATGGAGCTAGATGTCACACCTTAAATGTTATCATGGCTGAACTTCCTTCCTTCTTGAAAGATCCTGTCATTTCAAAAGGACTGACCGCCAACGTCGCCTGACCTCCCCCCACCTGCCTTCTCCCTATCTTGCATGCTGAAAAGGAACGTGTTTCACATCAAGTAATATATTTGATGAATATACAAGAAAATATTCGGCTGAAAACTGAGTCTGTAACTCATGATGCGTTAGAGAATACCTCCCTTAAAGTGGAGAGGTGTGTACAGGCGGCCTTGATACTAATGTGGACAACGAACAATATTTAATTTGAGCTGATTTCTTCCGCATCAATGTATGTCCTTGTCAAGTAATATTTAATTACGCTCAATGGTTTAAAATTTACAAATTAAAACCAGGGCCAGTAGTGAGTGGGATACTCTGTATAAATAGTTGATGGATCTCTCTTTGTTGGTGTCGTAAGCTACAGTATTTGTCCTACGGGGCATGAATAAAAGAACAACTTGATCCATGTGTCATGTTGGCTGAGAATAATCCTAATTTGTGTGTTTCTCCTTGTCCTTAGTATTGGCTATGTGTTCTGTTGTTGAATTTAGTCCTTAGGGAACTGAATATAATCTCTTTAGTCAAGTGCTCTAGGTAGGTTGTTTTAACTATGAGGCTTGTCAACTGTCACTACCACTTAAACATTCTAACAATAGCTTGGCAACAAAGTAAGAACTAATAGACAGTGTATATTTATAGTAAATGTGTTCTACTAATTTCAAATTTGATGCTTATCCAAGGCCATGAAAGAAAGGTTGTAACTCGCGAAATGAAATGTCTCAGAAAAATCAATGACCAATATGAAAACTTATTCAGTATGATATAAACATGCAAGCTCATTTGGTAGTAGCGTGTTTCAAGATCGTCTTGGTTGACTAGGACGGTCCTGTACTGCACCTGGGAAACGTAAGAGATTGAGGCCAAAACAAGAGGTGGTAAGACAACATCAGAGAGTGGACGGAAAGGTCCAAAGCAGGAACAAATATTATGACATAAAACCGGGTGCAGTAGCGGGAACTGGTCCAAGAATCTGCGGTATTGGTGCCTCAATGACCTTTCAGGTTACGGGACTGATGATGATGATGAATGAAACATGAAATATGATAAGAATGACCTATTGTGCTGAGTACAAATAATGATAGAAAATACTATGATTAGGTCATCTCATGAGAAGGCAATCTGTTCAACTACCACTGCACGTTTATAGCGCAGCAAGATCTGGTTTCAATGTTCAATGCAGGAATGATGGATAGATGCCAAAACATAACTACTTCAACAACGCACGTTTACAACAGCCAATGAAAATCACTTAACACAAGAACGACAACGTTAGCCCAATCAAGGACGGATTCTTGTCATATGTATAATTAACTCGTTTACTTGGTTTGTGTTCCGGTAAAATGGCGACCAAGCAACAACTGCTTTCATGGTCTGCGATATTCGAGTGGTTTGTTCGTTCCAATTAATGTATAGAGCGCAGTGTTGTGTGACGATCATTTTCTAGCACGTCATACGCAATTCACAGTATGTGTGTAATTTTCCTCGGAATTCTGAGAAAACACGATCTGTCCTTTATATGTTATAGAATACACGTTGTTGGACAGGACGTCACTACAGATTGCGCACCGTTCTTAGTTGGTGTGCACGACCTACTTGGAATTTGCGTCCATTTTCATTGCATGCCACGACCGAAATCTCTACTCAGCCATGGGAGAATGGTCCCTCACCTAGACCTACAGGTGTGGGCGCTGGTCAGCAGCAGCGTTTTCTGGTCTACGCGTGAGGGCGGCTGCTTTCGTGAGGTACGACATTCGCCTCTCAAATCGTCAATAAAACGGTGAACGATCGACTCCCACAAGCGTCAAGCGACCCCTAGTCTCACGGATTGTACGACCTGAATGTCTGCATCTTGAGCTACTTCCAGTCATCTTGATTGTATGTCTTGCCACTGGTTCGCGGTAGCTCAGGACGAGAGAGTGAGATTGGTGTCCAGTGCAGCTTCTTTCTCACTGTAATCCAAATTCAGCGCAAGTTACATCTTCAGAACGAGGACAGTCTGATGATGTCGCCATCTTCGCTTGCGATGGGCAACTTACTTACTTGGTTTGTTCATCTCATTAGAATTCCCCATCATCAACCTCCACTGATAGCTTACAACGCTGGTAGATCTATCTACAGAGCAAGGGGGCAATCGCGAGGCAGGTGGATAGATAGCAGTAGAGTGATTGTGCAGCGAGACGGGCCCACATTGACGGACGCAGCGCACTTGGCTCAGGACAGACGACTTAAGCTCTCCACATCGCGTAACGGCAGAAGTGGAAAGGGAATTAACTAAGTAAGTCCTTTACTGCATTCTCCCCCCCCCCCCCAAAAAAAAAAAACCACCCTCCTCCCTTCCTACCCCCCCCCCCCCCCCCCCCGTACCAATAAAAGTTAAAGTGGAGAAACAATTAATTGTAATTCTTTTGTTAAATTCAAGAAAAAATAAATAACACATCCAATGTATAATTTGAAGACAAGTTCATATTACAAGAATAAAACATACACCCTGACATGTGACACAATCCATATATATATATATATATATATATATATATATATATATATATATATATATATATATATATATATGTATATATATATATATATATATATATATATATATATATATATATATATATATATATATGTTCTTAGTCTTAGATTTTAGTTGACGTGTACTTCTGCAGGGGCTGGTCCCAGCTCTGGTATGAGCTGGATGTAGCCGGGAGAAGGGTTTCCTGCTTAGCGGGCCAGGCTCGAGTAACTTAATACTCCGCTGCGTTGAGACAAGCGCTTACGGAGGGAGGTTAACCGATGTGCGAATCCATCTTAATAGACTCAAACACTAGAGCAAAGTAGACCCGCAGCCTGTTAGGTGCCATCTATGCTGCTCTAAACAAACCACCTAACCATGACAGGTGGTATGCCATGACACACAGTTAGTCGCCTCTTACTATCCTTGTCATACACAACGACCCCGGCAGACCACTCATGAGAATTCTCCCTCATCAACGTTCATTGTGGCTTACATCGCTGGTAGATCTATCTACAGGGCAAGGGGGCGATATACACAAGCGCTAGTCATGCAAGTAGGGGGATTCAACGTCTCACAAAACAAAAAGGTGTCTCCAATCTATTGAAGTATGTCTGGAAGGTTATCTTGGAACTGTGAAATCGGAAAATGCCTAAAAAAACATACTTTACTGCAGCTGGGCGCAACCGTATGTCCTCAGTCTATTGCATTGCTGAAAGTGACGACAGCAGAGCACGTGCTTCGTAGCTCCTGCAGCGGCTCCCAAATGTCCAATGACTTCGTCGGGTACTCATTTACAGCTGGGTTTACTGGAAGAAGCAATCATACCATGAAAAACCCACGACATGGTCAAACTGAGAACGACGGGATTCGAACCTGGTACGTTAGAATTGTAAGCCAAACTCACACGTCCTAGACCTATAATGTTCCGGTTATCTTGTTGTTCATTATTATCGTTAATCGTAAGTACAGTGACGCTAATGGTGTTGATGATATTGTTGATGGCGACATGTTACCCAAAGTGATGCATAGCTCACCACTATAACTGACCCTATCATTGGAAGCCTGCAATCCGAGCAGTTACAGTGGCTGTTTCGTGTTGTTATGGATCCACCAGCATCCGGGCTTCCGCCCTTCAGCACAATGCCATGCATACATTATTTGCGAGTGTGTGTTAGTTGTTGTTTAGTGCCATACAAACTGTTCCATTTATCTGACCTCAGAGGAAGAAACATTTCCTAATATCGTCAAGCGCCGAGCACTCAAAGAGATGATAATCAACGGCTTTGTATGGTTATGTACACAACTGACACTATGAAGTGTGGTCAGATTCTGTTAAAGATCTTGTTAAATGCATTAAATCAAGTTCTGGTGACAGATTCTTAGCAACAAAGATGGCGTCGTACCGACTGCGGATCCAACATTGCTATGGTGTTGTGGTTCATTTCGGATGCCGCCATGCCACGGATTTGCCTGTAGTTCATATTAGTCGACGACTTACACTGGCGTTCACAAACAAGTGTCGTTGATTTCCATTTTGGACTATCTAATTCGTTCATTTTTTTGTGTTTTCTTCCCTCCGATTATCCTGGCATAGACGCCGGCTATATGAATTAGTGTTTCGGTTTGTGTCGCATTTTAATGATCTAGTTCGCACGGCTGGACTTCACGAGATTGGCGCCCTTTGCTCTTGCTGCAGACAGTGTCGATTTTGGTGTGACTGAAATTTAGACACGTGAGTACCAACTGTCTAGAATAAACTAAATCATTATATTACTTTTCTGTACAAGCCACAACAGAATGAGACACAAGCTGTACAACAAATTCAAGATAGGTACCACCGGTCAATGCTACTGCGGCCTGAAATACATGACAGCAGCACATGTACTTCAAGACTGCCCCGAGCACACAGATTTGAGGAGAAGGATGGGGCCCACGCAGAATACCCTCGAATAGAAACTGTACGGCGATATTGAGGACCTGAGAAAAGACAGCATACTTTATTGAGTCCGGAGTCCTAGTCTAAATTAGAAATGATCACATAAGAAGCAGAATACGAGCAGCACTAGAACAAATAATGTAAAGAGAGATGGTACAGAAATAATAATGGATAAATATAAAAGTCTTATGAGAACACTTAAGGAAAAAAAGTTTAGAAAGGTCACAATGATGGGCATTTTAGAAAAAGCAGATGGGTCAGACTATCTAGATAGCAAAATAAACCTTAGGTTACAGGTGATGTGTGCGGACATGGGAATGGAATTTATTGATGTTAAAGTAGACAAAAGTAAAATGTTAGATAGGGGAGGTTTACATCTAAATGAGATAGGACAGCATGTTGTAGAAAAGTATATGTTCAATCATTGGGTTAGAAATTTAAACTAGTAAGGCCTATGAAGTATGAGACTAAAGATAAAGATAGGCCTACAATAGGGTGCTATAGAGGATGTAGTCAAAGGGGCGAGTTGGTGTCAGGGAAGTGTGAAATACATAGTGGAAAAACAAACACTAAAAAGATAAAGCAGAAGCAAAATTCGAGGAAAACCAACAACATTACAAACTAAAATGTTTTTATGCAAATTTGAGAAGCATAGTAAATAAAAAAAAAGAATTGGAACTGTATATAGAAGAAGAAAAACTAGATATAATAGGATTAACAGAATCATGGGCATGTGAAGAGATTGCAGATAGTGAACTTGAAATTGAGGGATATACAATGTTAAGGAAATATAGGATAGTTGGAGACAAGACTAAGGGAGGTGGCGTTTTATTATACTGTATACATTCTGTTAATATAACGATCAAAGATTATTTATCATGTGGTAACAAAAATGAAAGTGTATGGGGAGAAATAGAAAGTGGGGGTGAAAAAACAGTGATTGGAGTTTGCTATAGATGTCCATCAAGTCAAAAAGAGGAAGATGAAGAGCTGATTAGTAGCATAGCAAAGGCAAGTGAAGGGAAATTATTATTAATGGGAGATTTCAACTTTCCAGAAATAAAATGGGATATGGCAGAAGCACTTGTAGAGTCAAAACCTTTTGTTAAGTGCATAACTCACAGTTTTTTAATTCAACATGTAGAAGCAGGTACCAGAGGCAAAAACATACTCGACCTAGTTTTTACTACAGAGGAAAATATGATTGAAAACGTTACCGTTGGGGAACTGTTTGGCTCAAGTGACCATCAAATAATCCGTTGGGATCTTATTGCAGGGAAAGAAGTAAACATAAACAAGCGAACATACGACTACTCTAAGGCAGATGTTAAGAGGGTGAAAGAGGCAGCAAACCACATAATCTGGAAAGATATTGTCGTAGGAACAGATGTTGAACAGGAGTGGGAAAGTTTTAAAACAGTTCTAGAAACGCTAAAAGAGGAATGTGTGCCATGTAGGGAGGTAAACCCCAAGCGTAAAAAATGGATAACTAGATTTGTAGTGAAATGAAGAAGAGCAAAAAATAAAGCATGGAAAAAATATATAGAGGCAGGTAAATCAAAAGAAACATATGTAAAATATTTGGACAAGCAGAACATATCTCAGAAAGCGAATAAAACAGCAACAATAGACTTTGAAAAAAAACTTGTTCAGCGGATCACGACTGACAGTAAAAGCTTCTTCTCTTATGTTAGGAATAAACAAAGAACGAAAGACAAAGTAGGCCCTCTCATAGACAGTACAGGGAAAATAATAAGTGAGAACAGGGAGGCAGCTAATCTGCTCAATCAGTACTTTGGCACAGTCTACACAAAAGAGGACTGCTCCAAGATCCCAGAGCCTATAGATATTTTTCAAAGCGACATGGATACAGCGGGATTAAGATCAATCTGTTTTACAGAGGAAATGGTTTTTAAAAAATTTGAGGGGCTGAAAGTGAATAAATGTCCAGGTTAAGATGGTATTCATCCAAAATTGCTGTATGAAATTATAGACCAACTAGCAAAACCATTGGCTATATTATGTTCTCAATCACTTACAAAAGGGATTGTTCCACGGGATTGGAAAGATGCAGGAGTGATCCGCTTATTCAAAAAAGGCAACAAATCAGATCCTGCAAATTATAGACCAGTGAGTTTAACGAGCATAGTCTGTAAATTGTTAGAGTCAATAATAAAAGAAAACATTGTAATGCATTTAGACAAATTTAATATAATTAAAAATTGTCAGCATGGGTTTACTAGAGGGAGATCATGCTTAACAAAAACTATTAGAATTCATGGAGGAAGTTACTAAAATCATAGATAAAGGGGAGCCAGTGAATGTTATTTATCTAGACTTTGCAAAGGCCTTTGATAAAGTACCTCATCAAAGATTATTTCGAAAGTTAAAATCACATGGAATAGGTGGGGAAGTTGCCAAATGGATTGAAAATTGGTTAACGGGAAGAAGGCAGAGGGTGGTCATAAATAAGGAGTACTCTGAGTGGTGTGAAGTGAAAAGGGGTGTGCCACAGGGCTCGGTTTTGGGACCAATTTTGTTATTGATATATATAACTGATTTGGAAATTGATATGGGATTCATGATTGCAAAATTTGCTGATGGCACAAAACTATGCAGTAGTGTCTCATCTAAAGCGGAAGTGGATATATTGATGTCGGATTTAGATAAAATTCGAGAATGGTCTGTAAGCTGGCAAATGGAGTTTAATGTAGATAAATGTACAGTCATCCACATGGGTAGATCCAATATGGAACATAATTACAGAATGGGAGAAAACAAAATTAGAACGATAGATAAGGAAAGGGACCTAGGGGTTATAATAGATCATACAGGAAAGGTGAGTGAGCAAGTTAAGGCAGCAGTGAAAAAGGCAAATGCAATGTTAGGTATGATAAAAAGAAATATTAAACATAGGAGCAAGAAAGTGATCGTCAAACTGTATAAAGCTTTAGTTAGACCTAGATTGGAGTAGTGTGTACAGGTGTGGAATCCTTATCATAGAGGGGACATACACATGCTAGAAAGAATACAAACAAGAGCGACAAAGATGATAGTGGGATTCCAGAATTACAGTTATGAGGAACGACTCAGAAAAACCGGCCTACAGTGTCTCGAAGAGAGAAGAATTCGTGGTGACTTACTACAGGTTTATAAGATGATCTGAGGAATCGATAAATTAGACTATAGCAAGTTTTTAAAAAAACACAGCCACCTACAATAACAAGAGGGCATAGCTACAAGCTGACTAAAGAGAGGTCCAGGTTAGATATTAGGAAATATTTTTTTATGTCAGAGAGTGGTGTCTGCTTGGAATGCATTGCCAGGGGAGGTAGTGGAGGCAGGGACAGTTGATGCATTTAAGAATAAACTGGATGCGCATAGCTTTTAGAGCAAGGTGATGTAAATGTAACTGGTTGTATACACACTCTGCAGGGTCTTCTAAACCAGTATAAAGACGTTAAGTTAAGTTAAGTTAGAAAGACAATATCGCTTCCAGAAATGCCACCTTCAGTGAATGAAAACAAGATCTTCAAAGCAACTGCGTCCTGTTCTGGGGTAAAAAAAACCCATCTTAAATGAAACAGTGCACTCTGTCAATTCTATCTCGGAAGGTGTCGTTGAGGAACAGTCGGCAGAAATGTACGAGGTCTTTTTTTTACATCAACTTCCGGTCAGTGGCGATGCTTAGTGATAACTTTCTTAAGTGACCTTCCGTTTCCTACGTTTTTCTGTTGTGATTGTTTGCCGATTTGCAGCTACTCGTTAACGTGCGTGGAGCTTGGAAAAACGACTCTTGCTGACCATTAAAGAAGTTAAAGGTAATTCGCAGATGATCTTCACGGAATCCTCAAAAATGCTTACTATTACTGCATCCAAGTAGAAAGGACATTCAGAGACAATAGTAAAGATAATAGTAAAGGATTGTCCCATAGTAGTTATTTTACTTTCGGGGAATGGAGTTGTTAAACACTTTAGTACACTAAGCCACATATTATATGCGGTAGGGTGGCCAGTTCCTTTCTTCTGCATTTTACATTATTAGACGTATGCCAAGTGATGTGATTATTTCGAACGAAGCAGGGATGTCTAGGTTCAAGGTAATCTCAAACAAGTTATATACAAAAGTTGAGGTACATTTTTAACATACCACGAATTTGCTATGGCAATAAATTATAATTATAAGTGTACAAGTCACACACAGCAGATATTTTTTAAATTGTTGTTGGCGTTCGCCTTATTTCTTTAATCCCCAAGGCAATGTGCGTTGCACTATGGTTTTTATTTTGCGCCTGTCGGCCTGGTGCATACGACTTCAGCATGCATTTTTATGTAAATGTCTGTGTCCTCCTGCATTTTCTAAAAGTTTGCTTCCCCTGGGTAACGGAAATGCTGTGATGGGGATAGAACCCAGCACATTCGCATTGTGAGATGTGTCACTTAACCACTATCCCACACCATCCCCAGCAATCTATTTTAAATGCATATTTTTGAAATGTGCAACCCAAACTGATTACATAATCAACTGCTGCCAAACAATCGTCTAGGCAACTAAGCGGTCAGAATGACTCTCTGTCAATCAATTTGCGAAACAATTAAAAGAACGCATATACATCTCAGTCCTACCAGAATGGAATGAATAGGACAGCTGAAACCTCACAAATGCGTCGTTAAAGACGATTAAAGAGGGCTGTGCATGGGGTTAGCAACTTCATCATGCACAGTCCTTTAATTACAACCATTGCCGATCCTCGGATACAAGCTTCGATTAAAGAAGGCAGCTGTATTGGTAATTCTAAGTTACTCTAAGGGCGGAAACACGAGCCAATCATGCAATATACTGGATTAATTTGATTAACTCGAGAACAAAACACTAGTGACTAGATTGTTGATACAAATCATTGCACATTATAACTTAGTCTTATGTTTAGAGCTCAAATCGTAATGGATTAAAACTCGTATGCAAAACGTGTATTGTCTTACGTGGATGAGCGTAGGGAGACGGCGTGCAAAATGCGTGTAGCCAGTTCTATCCTGTTCTGTTAAGAATTGACATTCAATTAAATTCATGAGCGTTTAGCTTAGTCGACAGTGAACTGTCTTGCTAGACTAGGATTACAGCGAATTCCCTTACGGACAGAAGACAATCCATTTCGTGGTTCGTGCCTGGAGCGACCGCTCCTCGAGTTGACCTAGCTGTGATTGGGTTCCTAACGTGAATGGGGAAGTTAAAAACAGTGAGAAAAAGAACTTACCAACCCACCTCACATAGGCTACGGAGGCTTAGTTCGTGAAGAGTTATCTTCATCCCTGACGGCAATTGCTCCAGTTAAACCTACAGGTACTCAATCGACCCTCACAAAAAGAACAAAGAGTGTGTAGGATGTTGGTTCCGGTAGTCCTCTGGATGCACATACACCTGCTGATTACTCGCAGGTGCCTCTACAAACTTGGCTTACAAAGCATTGTTATAGCTTTGAAGTCCGTGAATTGCAAGCTCATGAATTGCAGTGTCAACATCCAAGAACGGAACCTCAACATATCACCCCTGTCCTAAAACAAATTCCATACGTCGATGCCTTCGAGGCGCAGTGGCCAGTTGATTGGTTTCAATGCACCCCAGCATGACCAAGGCAGTAGATTCGTATTCTTCTTCTTTCCGTGTTCGTCATCAAAAGGACGATATGTTGAAGTTGACCCCGAGGGTGCGATATCTTTGTCTTTTGACCTCACATATTCGATTTCAGCAGTCTATTTTAGTACCGGGTTGCCTTTCCGCTGCTATCCCTGTTCTCTTAGCTGGACTACACAAATGCAGTCTGTTTCCAGGGTCGTCTATTAGAGGCCAAATAGGGTCTTAGTCAGTCTGGACCGTTGACCCTGATGGAACAAGTTATACAACCCAAACATTCAATTTAGAAGATGTCCTTTGTCAAGAGCGCTAGTAGACAGAGCTGGGATCGATGGTCAAGAACAGAAGAAATTGGCGTGTATTTCTTGAAGAAATGTGCTGCACAGGGAGCCGACAAGTTTCGACTGATTGACTTGGCATGTGCTGCCCAGAGAGCCGGCATGTTTCGACTGATTGACTTGACGTGTGCTGCCCAGGGAGCCGGCATGATTCGACTGAATAACTTGACATGTGCTGCCCAGGGAGCCGACAGGTTTCGACTGATTGACTTGAAACGTTAACGTAGACTTTCATTACATCCTTCCGCTAAAGTCGACGTCTACAAGACACTCATTGTGCGACGTAGTAACGTTGTATGACGATAAGTGACCCGTTCTGCCTTACCCAACTTTGACAGTATCTAGTAGCTATTATCACAACAGGTAAACACGATCTGACGTAACTAAAGTTGGTTATCAATGGTTTACATCAGCGCATCTCCCCTGTTGAATTATTTGACGAACATGGCGATACATCCCACCTCCTTCCCCTTCCCTTTCCCGTAATCCCCCCACCCCCTCCCCATACTCCTTTTTTCTAGGAAGATCCATTAAGATACTTTCTTGCGATCTAGAAGTTGTGGTGTCTGTACTTACTATTTTTACATGCCGAGGTTACTAGTCACATGGACACACTCATTAGTCATCTTTAGAAAGGGCTTAATTACAGTTGTTTTATTCTTTCCTTCCCGGATGTCACCCAGACTCGCAGCATCGCAATAGGCAGGATGGCAATTAAGATTCTCATCTAATTTGGGTGTTTGAAACAACATTCTTACTTTGGGTTTTTGACACAACATACTTAATTTGGGTGTTTGAAACAACATACTTAATTTGGGTTTTTGAAACAACATACTTAATTTGAGTTTTTGAAACAACATACTTAATTTGGGTGTTTGAAACAACATACTTAATTTGGGTTTTTTAAACAACATACTTAATTTGGGTTTTTGAAACAACATACTTAATTTGGGTGTTTGAAACAACATACTTAATTTGGGTTTTTGAAACAACATACTTAATTTGGGTGTTTGAAACAACATACTTAATTTGGGTGTTTGAAACAACATATTTAATTTGGGTTTTTGAAACAACATACTTAATTTGGGTGTTTTAAACAACATACTTAATTTGGGTTTTTGAAACAACATACTTAATTTGGGTGTTAAAAACAACATACTTAATTTTGGTGTTTGAAGCAACTTGTTTTAATATTGGTGTTTGAAACAACATACTTAATTTGGGTGTTTGAAACAACAAACTTAATGTGGGTGTTTGAAACAACCTACTTAATTTAGGTGTTTGAAACAACGTACTTAATTTGGGTTTTTGAAACAACATACTTAATTTGGGTTTTTGAAACATCATACTGAATTTGGGTGTTTGAAACAACATACTTAATTTGGGGTTTTGAAACAGCATACTTAATTTGGTGTTTGAAACAACATACTTAATTTGGGTTTTTGAAACAACATACTTAATTTGGTGTTTCAAATATATTACTCATTTGTGTTACAACATCTTACTTAATGTTGATTTTAAAATATATAACGTATTTTAATGTTTATGTTAGAGCATCATATTTCCTGTGGGTGTTTAAAAAATATTTCTTTTTGTGTTAATACAGTAGCCTTAATGTGCGTGTTTTAAATATTACAATTATATTACTAGAGTATGTTAAAATATCTTACTTAAGGTGAGTGTTTTTATCACGTTTTGTTTTCATTTTGTGTTCATCTTTCTGCATTTGTGTGCTTAAAACATCTTGCTAGATTTGTATTATTAATCATCTTCCTTAAAGCGGGTGTGGATAGCATAATTCTTTTTAGTGTTAAAATATCTTATTTAAAATATGTGCTTAAAACATCTTACTTTATTTATGTGTTAAACGATATTACTTTGTTGAGTTAACACGTCTTACTTACAGAATGTAGTTAAAACATTTGATTCTTCTTCTTCTTCTTCTGCGTACACAGTCAGACCGTAACCATTATTTTCTCGAAAAAAGCGGCGGTCATCCTGAGACTCTCGCCACTACCATAGAGCTTGTCTTGCAGTTCCACTGGCAATGGCCACATCTGCTCTCTCTGTTCCTCGTATGTCGGGCAGTTCTGCAGCAGATGTTCAGTGGTCATTTTACCAGTACCGCACGGGCATTCGTCGGTACACCCTATCTTCAATTTGTTGAAAAGGTGGTACCTCAGTCTGTTGTGGCCAGTGCGAAGTCTGAAGACAACGACCTGCTCTCTTCGGTTCAACTGGTAATAGGCATCGTTTTTGGTGTAACCAGTATGTTCGGTTTCCCATTTGGACATGTACCTGGCTTTGATAAGCCGTTTTGACTCTTCGTACGTCATACTGGTATCTATTTGTGGTAGCCTTGCACCTTCTTTTGCCCATTTGATTCAATTTGTGTGATAAAACATTTTACTTAAATTGTGTGCTACATGTAGAACATCTAACTTCAATTGCGTGCTTGAAGCACTTTCCTAAATTTGTGAGTTAAAACAACTTACTTAATTTGGATGTATAAAGTGTCTTACTTTTTGTGCTGAAATATCTTACTTACAATGCTTTGCTTAAAACATCTGACCTGTTTATCGTGTTTAAAAAAAAAACACATTAAGTAATGTAACTAAATTTAGGTATTTAAAACATCATATCTAATTTGTGTATTGAAAACAATTTACTTTATTTTGAAATGAACAACATGTACTTAATTTGTATATTTTAAACATCTTTTTTGAGTTTTTTTTTAAAACAGTTATGTATTACTCAATTGTTGTGTTTTATACATTATTTGAATTGTTTATTTGAAACGAATTACTAATATTGTTTGTTTTAAACATCCCCGTTAATGATGTATTTCAAACATTTTATATAATTTCTGTGTTTCTTCATCGGTGTTCGTCCTGAAAAGGAAGTTGTGTTTTAGTTTACAGCTAGGCTGCGATATCTGCGCTTTTCATCCGGATACATTCGATTTAAGCTGAGTTTTTTTTCAATGCAGGGTGTGCCTTCCCACTGCGATCTACATCCCCTGGCTAGACTTACACCAATGACTAGTGCAGCCTGTTATTTCCGGTCCCATGTTGGGACGGAATACGGTCTTGATCAGGTTTGGTTAGCTGATCCTGATGCAGGCAATCAGCTATGAGTCGCTGGCTGCTGTCAGCAAATGTACTGCTGCATCTTCGCCCCATTCAGTGTTTAGGACATCTTACTTAATTTGCTTGTTTTAATTATCGTACCTACATTCTGTGTTTAAATTATCTTTAACAGGACACAGTGGAAGATAAAGCTTGACAAGAACAGAGCCGTGCATAGAGCATATTCAATGTCTGATGGTAAGCCACACTAAATACATGTATGAAAGACCTATGAAAGACTGTCATGAGAACAACGTTAAACGACATTTTCATGATAATGATGGTGATGAAAGACTTTCTTCTCTCAATGAATGTATGTCCGTTTAATCCAGACCAATTTATTGACTCGATTACGTCATAACCTTCATTTCATAACGTATAGACATGTATTACAATTTTACGGCTTTTGTATAATACCATTTACTGTCACATTTCGTGGATATCTTATAATTCTATAGTGACTATTTACTGAATATATTATAAAGCTATTCTCTAGAATAGATTACAATATTGTTATTGTCATCATTTCTCGAAGTGACGATACGTTCAATTGTTCCAATTTCCCGGATATATTCTAATTCTAATTATTGTCATTAATTTACCGGGTGGGAAATAATTATATTATCACGATTTCTCGAATCAATTTCTTGGATAATCTTAAATAATATTGAATGCTACTATTTCACGCATAGACTATAATTGTAAGTCATTGTCATCATGTCTCTAATTGATCGTATTTCTATTTATTATTATCACTTATCAGAAAGTTTGTAGCTTTATGTAATTTCCCGATTTTTAAAAACCCTGAACATAAATATTCTTCATTTTCCACGAATTGTGTAAGAATTATCAGAACTGTTGCATATACATAAACCATTTGACAAATTTTGTTTTGATTTTGTTAGTTGTTATTTGTGTGTTCTTATTTTGATTTATTTAATTCCCAGAAAAACAAAATATTCCCTTATTCATTCGTGCGTTAGATATGGGGTTTTGCAATAGTATTTCACATTAAGTGGGTTACTCCATATACACAATATATTTGGCTTGCTAGAATAACAAGGCCCTATTGTCATCGCCTATTACCATAACTGGTACATATTATCAACGTAGTAGTGGTCCTATTCTCATCTCTATCACACACACGGTCTTCACGGTAATCATTCTGGCAAAATGATGCATTAAAAGTACCAGAATTTCCTGGAACGTGAACCTGGTCCCTTGCTGAAAAGTGTTTGGTAAAAATAGACCACACCGAGGGAACTAAATTACATAGAAGAGTCTATTAGAGGACATGACGAAATAGGAAAGAGTTGAATTGACCCAAGATTGAAATTTATCTCACAGGAGAAGATGTCTGGGTGCTGGGCATAATCAAGACACACTGGAGTTGCTAACAAGGACTGTAGTCTACGATTCTATAATTGGTCAACATGGGCGGTGATAGAGTTCAGAATGTCATCCAGTCTACTTTTTGTCCGTCGAATGATCTACGTAACAAAATATCGTATAGAAACAAAGATTTCATTCAAATGTATTTCGTACGGCTCGGAACAAAAATATTCAACAATCAACAAAAAAAAAGTGAATTACAAGACAATACAGATTTAATCTACATACATCCAGGGGATGAACGCGGCTTGTCATAGCAATAAAGAAAAGATAATCTAATAGCAGAAAATACTGTCAAGGGTGAAATGTTCATTGTGCGAGGTCTCAGCTTTTTAATGAGGTCTAGTGACTAATTCCCTTCTTCCCTATCATTCCTTCCCTAACGGCAAGGCCCAGGAGCAAGAAGAAAGTCAATGGTAATACTTTGTTTGTCACAGAGAAAGCAAGTAAATATTTGTTTAAAACTATTTTCTTTGGTACAAGCTTTCATTTAGACTAAGACCTGTTTGTTTTTGTTTTTGTTTTTGCGGCCTAGGATTGTAATTTTTTTTCAAGTAATTTTTTTTTCCGGGTAAATCCGTGCATTGGTCTATTTGTGGGTTTGTTTGTATGTGATTTATTGGTTTGACAACATTCATTGCCAACTTTAATCTTTGAACATTATCTTTCTTTATGTCGATTTCTTCACATGCGTGATCGTCTATGTTTTCTTTCGGGTGGTGGGGATATTCCAACTCAATAAACGCGTGTGTCTGTTTAATTGCGACTTGATGTCACTGATCTTGCCGACGATGCAAGTAAATGCTTTCGTAATTTGGTACACATTTGTGAATGCACTGTCCGGGATCAGTAAACATTTCCTAGATTAATAGGTCGCACTAGTACAGGCTGTGCGTACTATTTCTTTTACTTCTTCTTTTGCGTTCATCCTTAAAAGGACGTTCAGATGTTGTGTTGTAGTTTACAGTGATGCTGCCATATCTGCGCACTTCGGCCCGACATATCCGATTTCAGCGGATTTGAGTACTAAGTTTGCCTTCGGACTGCAATTTCAATCCCTTGACCAGACTACACTAGTCGCTAGAGAAGCCTGTTTCCTGGGTCATTGTGTGGATGCAGAATATTGTCTTGGTCAGTTATAGTTTCCTGACCCTGATGCAAGCAGCCAGCTATGAGTCGATGGTTGCTGTCAGCACATCCAGTGCTGCATCTTGGCCCCGTTCAAAATTTCAGTTCTCCTGGATATGGGAAAGTTGGTGAAGATATGAGAAATAAGAATCCACGCTAACGGACAACGGACATAATAATAATAATGTTTTCTTAGTCGTCTGAAGCCCGTTGCGTCAGTTGGCCACATCCATGACCCACTGCAGCGGCGTGGTTCCAGGCCTCGTCCAGAGCGGAGGTGGAGGCTGCTATCTGCTGGAGCCATACGTACAGGGACAGCCTCTTCTGTTCCTCCAGGCGGTAGGGGAAAGAATTTCGGAGCTGAGGAACGACTTGTGAAATATTTTGTGAGCCGGTGTTTCATGTCGCACAACTTGATCGAAAAAAGAAATTCGGCGACGGTCAACTGTTTTTGAAATTAGGAGGTTTGTTTTATTAGAGAACTTCACGTTGTCGATGTAGTCATGCCATCGGACGCCCAGGACACGTGGCTGTTGCCGAAGGTGGAAGGTCTCTACTCTCTACATGTCAGATTAATTAAAAACGTATACAGATACACAAAGCAAACAGACAAGATCTTGAAACAGTGGACCGTCTCAAATTGTTGGGCTCAACAATCAGTGATGAAGGAACAAAACAGAAGTCTCAGCCAGAATAGCACAAACAACAGCAATGGTTAGGCGATTGAAACAGAAAGGGAAAGTTAAACGACTCTCCCTCGCCATAAAGATCAGATTAATGCGCTCACTGGTTCCTTCGATATTCATCTATACCTGCGAGAAATTGACTATTACAGCAAACTTCCTAAAAAGACCGTATCACAAATGATGAAGTACGATGTAGAATCGAGAATGCTAGTGGACTGTACGACGACCTCCTCACGACGATCAAAAGGTAAAAGCTGACTTGGTACGACCACGTTCCGAGGTCTAATGGACTTGCAAATTCCACAGGGCGCAAGTACAATGAAAGCGAAGGCCCTGACTGAGAAAAAGCTAGGAAGACAACATTCATGAATGGACTTACCTACGAGTCGAGGAGGCACAAAAAGCAACAGCAGACAAAAAGGGATGTGCAGGATTGTGGAGGTGTCAGTAGACGTGCCTCAGCGATCTCAAGAGGGTCACATCATGAACTGAACTGAAATACACGAGGATTGTCATGGATGAGGCTGGCTACGGCATTGTGTCAGGTTAATGGCTACAAACACGCCCTCGCCTCTCTTAACGTACGCAAAGGCCTTCGATAAATGCATTTGGCAGGAATACAATTATATTGATTGCTCCACGTACCGACTGAAATATAACGAAACAGGTGATGAGGATGATCTTTCTACATAACTCAATCTGTCACATAATTTACTTTTCCTCTGTCATGTGATTTTCTTCTTCTTTTTCTTCTTCTTCTTCTCCTATCTCTTTTTATTCTTCTTCCTCTTCTTCGTTTTCTTCTTCACCCGTTCTTTCCAGCTCATCGCTGTTCTTTTTGTCCTCTGCATATCTTCTCCATATATTTTTGTTACCTTCCTTTGCCATTTCCCATGTGGGTTCCATGACATCGATTGCCTGCTGATACTCACTTGGGAATTTTGCAGCATCTGGTCTATGCACTGCCACTTTCTTTCCAAAATGTTATGTTACACCATTGTTTATCCCGTTCTATCCCATAAGCTTCCGTTTGTAACCTTGTCGCTACAGATCCAAATTCATTCTGAGGGACTTATTGCGGAATTTTAATATGGTCTCACCTGTTTTCTCTTCAAACAAACTAACGACTTCACGATGGAGTTGACAATTCTTGTCTTGTCTATATTAATAATTATGATATGTGACAAAACAGCCTGACGTATCCCAGTGGGTGACATAGTCTGTTTGTTATATGGAACGTAATCGTATAGTATAGTCCAATGCGCTACTTTATATAATTCGTATCTGTGCATGACCGTCTGATATACGAGGTGGGTTCAAATCAAACCGGGACTTGTTGTTCTAGTTATACCTTAATGGATTATATCATGCTGTAACTACTATCGTTAGTTAGGGGCACTCATGTCCTATTACTGCTTGGTGATCCACTTGCCATGGACAAGTCACGTGACATATAAATATAAATGGTGAACGAAACTGATAGTGCTTTGCATGAAAAAGCGTGTTGTGATGACGTTTCTTGTAAAAGAAGGCGTTCAACCTGCGAAAATTGACAGAGGACCGAAATCGCAATACGGTGATGAGACACTTAGCCGAAATAGGACATTATAATGATGTAAACGTTTTACTAAAGCCCATACGAAGGGAGTGATGATCCCGGCCGTGGTGGCTCTTAACCCACCACAGTCATTCATTTGAATAGCAAGACTGCGGAACGCCTTATCCTGGAAAATCGACGCATAACATGTTATGAAATTGTAAAACAGACAAGTTTTTCTCAGAGTACGGTGAACACTTTCATTCATGAATGTTTTCATTTTTAGAAAGATTAGTGCACGTTAGGTGCCATGACAGCATTCCGCTTTTGACCGGCAGAGAAGAGTTCAAGTCTGCACTGAATTGAAGGAACGTTTTGACATAGAAATGCATGCCATTTTGGATCGCTTCATTACTTGTGACGAAACCTGGGCTCATCATTATACTCCTGAATCGTAACGAGCATTCAAGCAGTGGAAACATACGCAAATACCTCCACTAAACACATTTCGGACAGTTTCGTCTGTACGTAAACTGATGGCAAGTGTTTGTCTGGAACAAACTTGGCATCATTCATGTTAATTTTCTATTCCGTAGTTCCGATATCAACAGTACATACGCATTTTGAATTGTGTGCATAACCCTCTGCGGAAATAAACGGCCTGGTTTGATCACAAAGAGCGTCCTGCTCCTGTAAGACCTTATTCGACTAACATCACTATGTGCCATGTGCAGCAACTCGTTTGAGAGGTATTGCCACATCCACCTTTCAGCCGAGATCTCACTCCAAGCGATTTACACCTGTTTGGACCCCTCAAAGAATTGATGGGAGATCAGAATTTCAGCACTGATGACGAAGTGAAACAGGCTGTACTGGATTTGTTCAGACATACTGACATTTTTTGCATTGCTGGGGTAGTCCAGAGGTTTTGAAGGATGAGGACTACAGACTGCTTCACCACTGCTGTCGCCACTTCGCGTGCTGGCTATGTTTTGTTTATTTCACCCCCAACATCAGACACGCAAGCCGTACTTCAGAAAGTACAGAATGGATAGCTTAGGTACAAGTCGATAGCTACTGTTGAGGCCTCAAACCTCCAGGCGCTGACCTGGATCTATTGTCCTGCTCATGCCGGGGTTCGGGACAATGAAAGAGCTGACATCTTGGCTTCATAAACTCCCATCATGGGCACATTAGTGATGGATAGAAATGACAATTTGAAATCAATCAATGGCCGCCTGCTAGATGAGGACACCGCAATAGATGAAGCAGCAATCCACAGACTGCAAAGTTTCGACATTAAACGAGGTTCGAGTGGAGTGGGGCATGTGAGAGGACGGCGTAGGAGAGTGTACAACCAGCGAGCTACAGGGACCATCAGCATCCATACTTTACGCCATTTGATGAGAGAGACTGAGCACCTATGGATATGCCCAGAGTGCAGTGACGTCAATTCTTAGAAACAGAAACAGAAACCCCCAACAGAAAAATAGCATATGCCATACCGAGGATTCGAACCGCTGCTCTCCTTGTCGGCAGGCAGGCCTCGAAACCATTCGGCCACGCGCAAACAACAGGTCTAAAAGTGTCAGCAGCCATGTAGGTACTAGACAGAAAAGCATTGCAAACAATGTGAACAGTAATTATTGATATGGATGAGGAATACTGAAATGAATAAGTGTCCTCCTATAAGATTACATTGTATTTTTGTAATGATTCTGCAACACGCATATTCCATGAGTGTGGAATCAATACAAGAAAAGCATATACACGAGGCTAATTAATACGTTCAGAGCACGGATCAGCAGTGTGTATAATTTGCAAGCTATAGAAACCAATCCTTTTGTTATCTGTTGATAAGAACTTAAAACCATTGAGTCTACCCAGAATTTTGCCCTGTTAGTTAGTTTAATTTCCACTTGTGCCGTTTAGCGTCGTGGGGAGCTTGAGTCGTCTATTCTGCGCCAAGTGTGTTGCGTCGGTCAATGTGAGCCCTTGTCGTTGCACAATCACTCTAATGTCATCTATCCACCTACCTCGCGGCCGCCACCTTGCCCTGCAGCCAGATCTACCAGCATTGTTAGCCATCAGTGGATGAGATGACCAAACCAACTTATTTTCTGCCTGAAAATGTATTTGGCACAAAAAGTATTGCCGACCATACTTCGAATGTCGTCATTCCGCATTCTGTCTATTCTGGTAACACCTATGACTTTCCTCAAACACTTCATTTCACAAGTCGAAATTCTGCTCTCGCACGCCCTTGACAGAGGCCTTGTTTGGCACTGGTAGCGCAAAATCGGCATAAATATACTATTTATCAGCTGTTGGTTTATTGCCAAATTACTGCTAGTGTGTCTAAGCAATGGGGACAGCTGATACGTCACCGCAAATGCTTTCTGGCACCTTGTCTCTATTTCCTTGTCGATCCTACCGTCTACCGAAAAAATACAGCGCAAATACTTGAACTCATGGACCTGTTGAAAAGCAATATCATTTAGACGTATCTTGAGTGGCCCAGGAGTTCTACTGATCATCATAGTTTCTGTTTTGCCCTGTCGGTCTTCAAAAGAAGAAAAAAAGGATAATTAACTCTCTCGTAGCCAAACCATTTTAGCTGACCAGAGTATGACAAGTTAATTACCGGCATACATTTAACCATATATATTACATGCATATTACCAGAGAGATAATTGAATCTCAAATGACTCAGAACAATTACAACAAACAAAATGATTTTATTAACTTAAATAATACATCCAAGTCAGATCGCCAGAAGGGAACACAGGCTAACAGAATTTGTGTCAAAAAGGGAACGAAAAGATCAGATTTGCCACATTAAAAGAAGCAGATCAGCAACTAAATAAAAATGCTTGTTAATGACTACAAAAATAGCTAAAAAATATATAGCCTTATTTTGATTTGTTTTCTTTCCTACATTACCTTTGTGGTAAACATCATAGAGCACTGTCAAGATAAAGAGACTTCGTTGGTGTCCAGGATGCTGCACTCTCAAGTCATCCCTGTTGTAAATGGATATGTGATTTACAGTTTCAGAAGGCAAAGCAGGGGATAAATGAAATGGTCATCCTTAGTCAGCAAATACTGAGATCTTGTACAATGAAGTATCTAACATGTTATATACGAGGGCAATATCTCTGCGGGATTGTCTTTACATCAACAACAAAAGTATACAAGTTAACATGGAAGTAGTTTGTGGGGTTTAATGCGTTTGAACCAATAACTTTTTTAACAACAAAAATGTCGAATACGATCCGAATGTTAATTTTCAACACAGACAATATTTGACGGACAATAATATCACACATACATCACTAAAGTGTTTGATACCATAAATCGTAACGGTCTGTGGAGAGTTATGACCAAGTTATGGCCGGCAACATTCGCTACAATGCTGCGTGAATTTCATGATGGGTTAGATGTCCGAATTATTGATCCAGGATAATATTCTGCTCCATTTACTATCGCTAACGGTGCGAAGCAGGGATGTGTGCTGGCCCCGGCTTATTCTGTACGTTGTTTTTTTTTTGCTGTGCTGTGAAATGCTTACAGCGATTGGTGGACACTAGAGTTGGGCTTCACTACCGCACTGACAGCGGGATATTCAATGTGAGAAGGTTCAAGGACAAAACCAAAATGCACAGTGTGACTGTTGGTGATTTGCTTTATGATGACTGTGTCTTAAATTCAAAGACGCAGATTGGCATGCAAGAATGCATGGATCAGTTCGCTACTGGTTGCGGAATGTCAGCCTTACCATCTCTTTCGCAAAGACAGAGGTTATACATCAACCGGTATACACACCCTGATATGTGTAGTACATATGAGATGGGCTAGTCATGTTGTACGCATGTCGGATCAACGTCTGAAAAAGTAGCTCCTCTATGGTGAACTGCAAATTGGCAAGCGAGCAAGTGGTGGTCAGCGGATACGGTACCAGGGCTTAATCGCTTAATCCAGTCCGGTATTAACCACGATGAACGGGAAAGAATCGTCACCAATCGCACAGCCTGGCGGAAGGCTGTCAGAGACATAAGCCATCAAGAATACACGAGGCTATACAGAGATGATGGCTCCGTAAATCTGATCATATTAACCCTTCTTCAACCATGGTGGTAGTGGGTGTCATATTTCCGTGTACAAAGTGCGAAAGACAAATCAGGACTCTGACAAGCTTATCTTCTAACTCATGAGAATAGTGAATGCTGACTATGTGGTCCTCATTAATTAAGATGAACGAACATCACACACACAATGATATAACCCATACAATAATACCGTACATAAAGTAATGCCACACAGACTATAATACTACACATATAATAGTATTACATAAAACAACAATATCACACAAACAATAATAATATAATTCAGAAAATAATGCTACACAGACAATACAAGAAATACTACCACACATTAAATAAAAACATGCAAGCAATGATACCACAAACACAATAATATCAGACACACAATAGTAACAACATACAGTAATACCACACAAACGATAATATCTGACAGTTAATACTATCACGCAGACAATAATATAACTCAGACAATAATACAACGCATAATAATATCACATTGACAATAATATAAAACAACGACTAATATCACACATACAACAACATCGCACAGACAACAACATCAGACAGACAATAATACCACACATAACAATATCACATGTACAATAATATAAAACAACGAACATTATCACACAAACAATAATCTCACGTATTATATCACACAGACAATAATACCACGCATAATAATAACACATACAGTAATATCAAACAACGAACAATATCACACCGATAATAATACCACGCATAATAATAACACATACAGTAATATCAAACAACGAATAATATCACACAGACAATAATATCACGCATAATAATAACACATACAGTAATATCAAACAACAAACAATATCACACAGACAATAATACCACGCATAATAATAACACATACAGTAATATCAAACAACGAACAATATCACACAGACAATAATACCACGCATAATAATAACACATACAGTAATATCAAACAACGAACAATATCACACAGACAATAATATCATGCATAATAATAACACATACAGTAATATCAAACAACGAACAATATCACACAGACAATAATACCACGCATAATAATAACACATACAGTAATTTCAAGCAATGAACAATATCACACAGACAATTATACCACGCATAATAATAACACATACAGTAATATCAAACAATGAACAATATCACACAGACAATAATACCACGCATAATAATAACACATACAGTAATGTCAAACAACGAACAATATCACACAAACAATACTATCCCGCATTATATCACACAGACAATAATACCGCGCATAATAATAACACATACAGTAATTTCAAACAACGAACGATATCACACAAACAATACTATCACGCATTATATCACACAAACAATAATACCACGCATAATAATAACACATACAGTAATATCAAACAACGAACAATATCACACAGACAATAATGCCACGCATAATAATAATATACCATACAAATAATATTGAGCCACGGTGTAAGTAATTGATTTAATTAATGCTGCCTGAAAGGAAGCTGTATGCAATGATTGTCTTACGTTTTGCACGGAGCGAATAAGAGACGAGAGTATTATATTTTGTAAGGATTTAGATGCAAGAACATTCTAGACGTGTAAAAGAAAATCATACTATAAGCATATGGTAAACAGGGTCAACTATGCATAAGTTGATCACGTAATAACAACATAACAGAAAAGTCAATGTCGTATAAGTTAGGTTAATAATGAACAACTAGTATCCTTGACATACAGATGTTGTTTTGGTAAACCGTAAATAGTATTCTCAAGTTAGGTAAACCGTAAATAGTATCCTCAAATTAGGTAAACCGTAAATAGTATCATCAAGTTAGGTAAACCGTAATTAATATCATCAAGTAAGGTAAACCGTAAATAGTATCATCAAGTTAAGTAAACCATAAATAGTATCATCAAGTTAGGTGAATCGTAATTAATATCATCAAGTTAGGTAAACCGTAAATAGTATTATCAAGTTAGGTAAACCGTAATTAATAACATCAAGTTAGGTAAAAGGTAATTAATATCCTCAAGTTAGGTGAACCTTAATTAATATCCTAAAGTTAAGTAAGCTCTCATTAATATCCTCAAGTTAGGTGAACCTTAATTAATATCCTAAAGTTAAGTAAACTCTAATTAATATCCTCAAGTTAGGTGAACCTTAATTAATATCCTAAAGTTAAGTAAACTCTAATTAATATCCTCAAGTTAGGTGAACCTTAATTAATATCCTAAAGTTAAGTAAACTCTAATTAATATCCTCAAGTTAGGTGAACCTTAGTTAATATCCTAAAGTTAAGTAAACTCTAATTAATATCCTCAAGTTAGGTGAACCTTAATTAATATCCTAAAGTTAAGTAAACTCTAATTAATATCCTCAAGTTAGGTAAACCCTAATTAATATTCTCAGGTTAGGCAAACCCTAATTAATATTCTCAAGATTGGTAAACCATAAATAGTATCCTGAAGTTAGAAATGTTGTTCTTGGTAAACTCTAAATAGTATTTTCAAGTTACAGATGTTGTTTTGGTAATCATTATCAACATAATCATTATCATCATTTTCTATTAACTGGAATTTTTCGACGTACTGGTAACATTCCGTTGAGGTCCTCCATTATTTCAGTTTTGGTAGGCGAAAATTAATTGGTGGTTTGCCGCAGCAGTTGTTCTTAATTTAACTTAACTTCAAGTTGCTATACTAGTTTAGAAGACAGTCTGTAGACAACCAGTTTGTCATTCCAGTCGTATAGTGTCGTCACAAAATGACCATCGGGCAATTTGAATGGTAATGCCCATCGAATTCTCCCCCACACTGTTATAAGTGACGCTGGAGGGGTTTGAGCTGATGGATTTGGGGTTGACATAAATACAAATGTACACTCAAGTTACGGATGTTGTTTTGGTAAACTCTAAATAGTATTTTCAAGATACAGATGTTTTTAAGTAAAACATGAATATTACTTTGGCAAAACAGATAGAGTACCTTAAAGATGTAAATGTTTTAGTTTATGGTAGTAAAACATTTATAGTACCCTGAAATTATAGATGTTGTTCTGGTAAAAAATGGTATAGTACACTCAAGTTTTGAATGTTGTTTTGGTAAAAATGGTTGCATACAATCAAGTTATGAATGTTGTTTTGGTAAAAATGGTAAAGTACAATCAAGTTATGAATGTTGTTTAGGGAAAAAAATGGTAGAGTACACTCAAGTAATGTATGTTATTTGGTAAAAATGGTATAGTTAACTTATGTTATGTATGTTGTTTTGGTAAAAATGGTATAGTGCACTCAAGTTATGGTTGGTGTTTTGGTAAAAATGGTATAGTACATTCAAGTTATGAATGCTATTTTAGTAAAGCAAATTTACTACCATAAAGTTATAGATGTTCTGTTGCTAAAATTGAGGTAATGCTATGAAGTTATAAATGCTGAGTGTTTCGACATATATAGTACACTCAATATATGGACGTTGCTCGATAATGTAATTATACATAATTGGTACATATTCAACTCTTTCAATATATAATATATATAATATAATAATATTATATATATATATATATAAATATATATAAATATATATAAAACATAAATTTGTAAGTATGTATGAATGAATGTATGTATGGTATGATCCGCATTTTCGCTCCAAGTGAGGCACAAGGTCACAAATTGAGCTGCCCTGTTTAATGAAAGTCTGTAACCAAGCACTTGCAGAGACAATTTTATGATGAAATAGTAAGAAATATTTTATATTACCTTTTTTTTTTTTTAAATAACAGCGATCTGATAATGAAACACCTTTCAACGAATAAACGTTAATGGAGAAGGTGGTGTATTTACTTTCCTCTATTCGGCGGGGTTGCCTTTTTTTTTTTTTTTAGCTTTAATTAAATATAATGATTATCGGTTTTCTAGACAATTCACAGCATATATAGTCCATTATAGCCATCCGAGGGCAGGTGTAATGCTTTTAAATCTGGTTTGGCTCCCGGGCTAGATTCCACCCTACCACGATGGTTAAATCTGACCCGACAATCACCTACAAGAAAGTTATAATTTAAAATTATGTCTGGATTCTGTACACGATTTGTGAATTTTGATCAGTGTAACAAGTGAGATAAACTGGTTGAGTATAACATTGCTTGTTGTTATTCAATATACTAATGTAAAATGTATGTACTACTATCGGGAGATGAAGTTGTGAGATTCTCCAGTACTAAGCCACAACTTGTATGAGGTAGTATTAGCCAGTTCCTTACTTTGCCGTCTTTTACTTCCTTTTTTGAATGGCATGTACTCATTTACAGCTGAGTCGACTAGAGTGTACCGATAGCGGGATTCATTTCCCTGTATCAATGCCATGGAAAGCGAGTTATCTACCCATCGCTAATCGTAAACCGTCAATGTACACTAATCTAAATCATATGATTATTTATGGATGGCGTGGAGTTGTGGGGATGTCTTCACGTGTGCCCCAACGACCTCACCGGTTACGGGATGAACTGACTTGACCTGACCTGTGTGTGTATCTAGGCTTTCCCGCCACAAATTGTGAATGAAGCCACAGCCTACTCTAGATGCTAAAGTAGGCCATGATGTAGCCTACAATTTTAAACAGCTGAACATTAAAGTGACAATTCTGGCACTCAAAACTAAATTGTTGCAGAAAATTCATTTATGATGCCCAAATATCTATAAATAGCTATTTCTACATCATCCTCTTTTGTGCTCTAAATCATGGCGTATTTTAGATGATGAGCAGTTAACCTATTTTCAGGGTTGGTTGATTATTGACCTAGCAGCGCATGGACCCGTGCCATTGGCCCACAGCCTTTTAGTGATATCTGCAAGTGGTTGTGAGCTGTTGTTTAGTTCCATAATGAGTGTTACAATTGTGTGGACTCATAAGATGAAGCTCTTTCCTGACACTATCAACAACAAGACACTCAAAAAGCTTGTTTTCAACAGTTTAGTAGGTATGTGTGCACAGCCGGTACTCTGCAGTTTAATGTCTCTGGATCCTGTTCAAGTGACTATTACGTTGTATGTGTGCACAGCCGTTACTCTGCAGTTTAATGTCTCTGGATCCTGTTCAAGTGACTATTACGTTGTATGTGTGCACAGCCGGTACTCTGCAGTTTAATGTCTCTGGATCCTGTTCAAGTGACTTACGTTGTATGTGTGCATAGCCGGTACTCTGCAGTTTATTGTCTCTGGATCCTGTTCAAGTGACTATTACGTTGTATGTGTGCACAGCCGATACTCTGCAGTTTAATGTCTCTGGATCCTGTTCAAGTGACTATTACGTTGTATGTGTTGAATGCAAAGCCACAGAATGGTGCTTTTATCTCTGCTTTTTAGGAAATTGATGTTGCATTTTGGGATTTGGGATGGCCATTTTTTGTAGATCACCATTTCTCACATGTTTAGACAAACTTCTTTGGTCTCAGTTTTCAGCAGTTGTTTGACTGTGTGTAGGGTTGTTGGTGTATATTGTTGTTCTTTACTTGATCCCTTCTTTGGCAGTCTGTCAATTCTATCATTGCCAGGTGCATTTGAGTGGACTTGGATTCATTGCATAATCGTTTCATGAGGAAACTTGCTGGCACAAGCTGGGGAGCAGACGAAGGCATACTAAAGAAACTGTACACTGGAAGAGTGAGACCAGTTTTCGAGTATGGCATCGCGGCATGGACAACAGCAGCGAAGGCGAACTTCGATAAAGTTAACAAACTTCAAAACCAAGCCATGAGAATTATAACAGGTGGCATGAAGTCAACGCCAATTGTAGAACTTGAAAAGATTACAAAACTGCAATCCATGACCGACAGAAGAGACTGCAGAGCCCAGCTGCAGTAAGAGAAACTCCGAAGACTGACGGACCATCCAATGTACCAGAGGCTAAACAATTTGGGAACTGGGAAACTAAAGCGGAGAAACTTTGCAGAAATAGCCAAAGCAAAGATGCACGAAGATCCCATAAACGCACTAACAACACCAAAACCCATCACTACTGTACGAAAACCTACCTGGAGGCAGCATATATTTCCAGAGGTGGTAGAAAATATACCAGGTATTGGAAACAAAAACTGCCAGACTGAAAAAGAAAGGAGAGATACTGCCCTAAGCTTCATATCGAAAAGCTACCCAAGCATGGACTGGACCCACGCATACACCGACGGTTCTGTAACAAACACTACACAGAACGGAGGGGCAGGAGCATTCCTGAACCTACCAAACGGCAGAAAAATAACACCGTCATTCGCTATTGGTAAGTACACAAGCAATTTCAGAGCGGAGGCAGAGGCACTGAGGGCGGCAGTGGAAGAAATGGTGACACACAATGAAAATGAAAGCCATATAGTCCTGCTTACAGATGCTCTCGCCGTAGTCACAGCGCTAAAAAGCCAGAAAAACACTGAGCTTAATGAATTAAGAGCAGCACTCTGCAAACTGTGCCAGCAGTCCGCACCAAAAAGGGTAGTGGTACAGTGGGTCCCATCACACTGCAACATCCAAGGCAACGAGGAGGCAGACAGACTGGCAAAAGAAGGTGCAAGACTACCACAAACAGATACTAGTATGACGTACGAAGAGTCAAAACGGCTTATCAAAGCCAGATACATGACCAAAGGGGAAACCGAACATACTAGTTACACCAAAAACGATGCCTATTACCAGTTGAACCGAAGAGAGCAGGTCGTTGTCTTCAGACTTCGCACTGGCCACAATAGACTGAGGTACCACCTATTCAACAAATTGAAGATTGGTGGTACCGACGAATGCCCGTGCGGTACTGGTAAAATGACCGCTGAACATCTGCTGCAGAACTGCCCGACATACGAGGATCAGAGAGAGCAGATGTGGCCATCACCAGTGGAACTGCAAGACAAGCTCTATGGCAGTGGCGACAGCCTCAGGATGACCGCCGCTTTTTTCGAAAAAATAATGGTTACTGTCTGACTGCGTACGAAGAAGAAGAAGAAGTTCTGACTTCATAGGATGTAAAACGCTGATTAGTAAAGTTATAGATTACAATGAACACTGTCTGCTAGAGCTTAAGGAACGGACAATGAATATGTAAAGATAACAATGTTTCGGGCTTTGGTGGAAAAACATCAAATACAATCTTCTAAGGATACAGGACTACTTCCAATACTGCTATGTCGGTTTCATAGAATCCTGTACCCAAAACACTGCGTGCTCTTCTAGCGGGCTCTTCGATTACTTCCACATGAAGAACTCTGTGCAGATTGCCATTACGACATGCAGGGAAGTGCAGGAGTTTATTCTTTTCATCCTAGGAGTCCTTGAATCCACAAGGGGAAAAAGTCGCTACATCAAATATATTATTCTGACTACTACGCCTGTCAAACATGTGTTCATCCATAACACTGCTATGTGCATGAATGGGATTGAGATAGTTAAATGTACACCGTAGTACACGTGTCTTTTTGAGAGATACGAGTAGCTTAACACCTACGCCGACTAAAAATACTTGTAGCCCCCTTCGATAACATTGGTATGGCTACTAAATCCAAATATATATCTCTGGTTGGCACCAGATTACCGATAGATGATGCCACGAAATATAGTAACAGTTTTAAATTCGGCGAATTGTCATTTATCAGAGGAGTGTTACAAATACCGCACCGAACCAGATTCACACGTTTAAGATATTAAATGTGGCCCGTCTATAACATGAAAAAAGGGGATGAAGGTGCCATGAGTAAAATGGCAACACGCAGCTATCCTTAGCAAACTGCTTACGTCAGGGTTAGCGGACCAGAATTGTCCAAGCCCCTACTCGCTGGACAGCCTTCAACTCCATCATGCCAGTAACAGACGCCATAATAGACACCAGACTACGTTAGGGCATGTTCGACTCGATAATACTACCAGCCCTCTGCTAATGTAGCGAAACTCGGTCTCTAAAAATAGCAGCTGTGAATCAACTGAGAACAGCCGACGCATCTCTTGACACACGGTTTTGGGGAATGTCTCTCAGATAACAGTGGCAAAGCGAACTACATAATAGCGACTTCCGGAGAATGTCACACATCAAGGATGTCCAATAGTACGTCAACCATTCAAAACCCCCTGGGCAAGTTATATAGCTAGACGACAAGATCAAAATGGAGTATCATAACCCCTACGAGCTAGCCGTGCGACAAAAAAGAGACCTCGGGTACGGCATGACGAGATTCACTAGAAAAGCACAATACACACGACCCCACCACAGACATACTACTATTTCATTTGACGACACGCGCCGGCGATAGAAACGACTGAACCCTGAGTTGGGACCCGCTCAAGGGTAACCATCCCTTGGTGAAGAACGGGTCGAACTAAGAACTAATAACTAAGAACTAATAACTAAGAAAGAAAAACTAAAAACTAAGAACTAATAACTAAGAACTACTCCGCTTCTACAGAACAGTCCTGAAACAGGCTTCATCCGTGCAGACTAGCTGGGGAGAATAGGAATCATAGAGGGAAGGCAAACCATGTTTCAATAGGTACCGTGCTGAAACCAGATATATTAAACCGAAACCCACAGATACCGCAGTCTCGCTGCAAACTGCAACTCAACAAAACAAAATCTCTTTTTCAAAGACAAACAACGTGCAGATTTCTCATAAAATGCGTGTCCAACCATAGACCGGAAGTAAATTTGAGATCCGAATTTGTGAACTATTTATTTTGTTTAAAAAAAAAACATTGCTTGGAGTACATACGGTCCCTACACTCTTGAGACCTAGTCAGCTTTTTTGGGAAACCCGGCACTGAATACAAGATATGTACATGAATGTTGTTGTTGCTTAGATGTTTGCCTCACTAGTTTCTACTGGCGGAGGCGCGCCATTTTCCACCCCAGACCGTAGTCCATTGGGCGGTATCAAGACGCATAAACCAGTGCTTGGATGCATGTGTGCGTCTGTGTGTACCTATGCTAGGTTTGTGCGCCCTCAGAATCTAGCCCAACCAAAGTGCAATGGAAGGGTCTCACCATGAGGGCACGTGTGAAAGTTGTGCAAGAGTGTGACTGTAGGATAGAGTCAAATGAAACAGAGTGAGGTAAGAGGAGAGAGCAGAGTTGCCCCCAGGGTGAAACCTCTTCTATGTCTATGTACATGAATGTACATTTATTCTTTACTGACAAGTTTATTTACAGTCAGATCGGAAAAGGTCTGCCAAAACTGGCAATGTGGTTCGAGAATTAAAATAATTGGACACTCCTGCTTTAGACAAACATTTACGTTAAAATATTGTGCAGGTATTATAGAAAATCTGGGCAGACGTACTGTACCACAGCTCTAAAGTAGACCATTATTGAATCCAACCGTACTCGCGTATCAATCGTCCATTCACTATTCATATTCGTTTTTATATAAGTACAAATTATTATGGCCTCGATTCGTCTTCAGCCGAATAGCGCAAACGTATTCTTTGCATCCATAATATTATTGGTTCCCTTAGGTTGCTGGCTGCACACGCGAGTTTTCTGCCCAGACAACCATGTATATATACTCAGTTCAACACTGATTTCAAACTACTGCAGCAATCAGTGGATTGCTAGTTCATTGATTCTGCTGTCGAACCCGCTTAGATCCATACCCACATAAGTCCGTGCAAGTACACAAATTGAGACTCTAATGTCTAAAAGATTATGTAAATATCGCTAAGCTAAGCATATCTAATCGAACTTAGTGCATGCTCTATGGTCAATAGGCGAATCAACATCTCATCGCATTCATTGGGGCTTCTGGGAAGTATTTGGGGCCTAACCCAACCCAGTTCAATCTAAATGCTAAATCTACGTGCAGACAAATTACTGTTTGTAATCTTAGAATGGAAAGAAAATCAAAATTGGTCGCTGTTTCTGAAAACAACAACTTATCAAGAGAAGATAGAAAAGCCTGTTGCACGTACCAAGACCATATTCACGAAGTACTAGCATGAATTTCTTACAATGAAGGACTGCAACAAAAACAGGCAGAGAAAACAAGTGAAAAGATTAAAAGAAATGAGCTGACAGAATTGGAAAATACTGTACAGGTTGTGAGTCCGTGAAGACTTCTTTGAGAAATCTTAATACAGATGACTACAATGAGCTGTCCAAATAGGTGGTAACTTCAGTGAACAGCCCAAATAAGCAAAGAAACCATCACAGCAATGGGGAACTGAGGCACTAGTCCAGTCAGGCCCAACATGCTAACCAGGACGTGACGTTGGGCACAATATACTGACCAAGATCACCATTTCCTGTCCATATAGCGTTCACTGGAAACCGGCTATTTTCAAGGGAGCCTGGCTGACGAAATGTGGATTGATGTGATCCCCGTAGTAGCGAGCGCCATGCAGATGAAACCAAGCATAGCACAACCACCTGGAGAACTGCGGTACACCTTCATCAGCACGCTAGGGATGAGAGGAAAGCTACTACAAACCGCAACTTTTCGCCCCTTTCACGTAGAGAAAAAGAGTAAACTTACTCATTGTGGGCATAAACAACAACAACAACAATCACAGCAATAGCGAAGCAGAAACTGTAAAGCACGTCTCCTACAAAGGACAAAAATCCTTTGCTGGCTGCATTTGCTAGAAAGCAGCATATCTGGGAGAACAACTATGTCTATGCAGTAGGAGATTAATAGTAATGTCTAACTAGTGGAAGAATAATAATAATGTCTAGACGCTAGGAGAAAAATAATCTCCAATTACATGGAGAATAGTAATAAGGTCAAAGTACACGGAGACTAATAATAATGTCCAAGTACAGGGAGAATTATAATAATGGACAAGTATACGGAGACTAATAATAATGTGTAATTATTGGGAGGATAATAATAATAATGCCTAGGTGTTGGGAGAATAATAATAATGCCTGGGTGTTAGGAGAATAATAATGTTTAAGTACAGGGAGAATAGGTATGTCTTTGTACGGTAGAATATTAATGTCTAAGTACAGGAGAATAATAATAATGTTAGAGTCACTGTAGCCAAGAGATTAAGGCACTCGACTTTCACAGTGATGAACGAAACGGTAGGCGATCGAATCTCGCAAGTTTCAAGCAACCCCCTGGTCTCCAGGGAGGTAAAACCAGAGTGCCTGCATCCTGAGTTACCTCCAGTTGTCTCCACCAATAGTCGTGCCACTGATCATCCAAGGTAACTTTGGACAGGAGCGTGATAGTGATGAGCAGTGCATTCACTCCCTCACTATAATCCAAACACAGCGCACATGACATTATTTAAACAAAACCGTATGGTGTTGTGGCCATCATATCATGCGATGGCCAATAATAAAAATAATAATATAAATGTGGTAAGAAAATCAAAACAACGTCTAGGTAATAGGAGACCAACACTGATATCTAGATACTGGGAGAATAATAACAATGTCTAGATACCTGAAAAATTAAAAAAATAATGTATAGGTACTGGTAGAAAAATAATAGTGTCTAGGTAGTAGGAAAATAATGATGTGCAGGTATTGGGACAATAGTAGTATAGTCTAGCTATATAGTAGGGAAATCATAATGATGGCCAGGTACTAGATGAATGTTAATAATGTCCACGTTAAATTGGAATAATAATATTGTCCATGAAGTAGGAGAATACAAATATAATGATGTCTTTGACGTAGGAGACTGTCAATAATGTCCATGGGGTTAAGGGAATAATAGTATTAAAATAAGGCGAGGCTGCAGCGGTTCTGTGGATGTGTATAATGGGAAAAATACATGAAAAAAACTAGTAAAAGTTGATTAAGGTTGAGCTTAATCAAAATTTAAAAATGGGTATGGTCAGATACCGCACCGAGACGAGAACACAAACAAAACCTACGTTACGACCAATAGGCCTTCATCAGGGACAACAACACTGAACTAACAAATCAACGGGAATAATAGTAATGTCCAAGTGCTAGGTGAATGATAATAATGTTCACGTGGCAGGAGAATGATAGTAATGTCCAAGTGCTAGGTGACAGTTAAGATGTGCACATAGAATGAGAACAATAATAATGTCCATGTGGAAAGATAATAATGATATTATAATGTCCATGTGGAAGGAGAATAGCGCTGATATTTAGCGCAGTGGTAGGGCACTCGCTTTTCGTGCTAAGATACGGGGATCTTAGCTACAGACAGCTCCAGACGACTCAGTTGTAAATGCGTACGTACCTGACGTTTCAAATCAGGTCAGGGCATCCCGTAACAGGTGATGTCGTTGGGACACACATGAAGACATCCTGACATGCCGACGCCACCCTTCTCTGTCAGCAGCCGCTGTCTCTGCCTCTTCTGGTCGGAGATTGGTCCATTCTGTTATGTTGTCCTCCCGCCTCTTTTTGGGTCTGCCTTCAACCTTTCCGTGCAGGATCGTATTTACAAGACGATTTGATCTCGATATGTGACCGTACCAAGCGAGTTTCCTTCTTTTGACAGTTGCCAAGAGGTCTTCAAAAGGCCAGATTATCTTGCCAGATTTTGTTAAGCCGCGAAAGCGCCGCTATTATCTGTGCTTTTCTGGCCAACACCTCACATTTTCATCCTACATCACTGACTATCGAACTCAGATATTTAAAACGGTCAACCACAACCAGGTCCTGTCCATTAGCGTTTATCCTACTGTTCAAGTCATCAACGTTGTTGGTCATTAATTTTGTCTTTCCAGCGTTTATCTCCATACCATTGTAAAGGGCTGTTTCATCGAGCCTTCTGATCCATTCTTGGAGTTCTGCTTCTGAACCCGCCAACTCGACGATGTCATCTGCAAAACGAAGGTTGGTAATCGTTAGGCCCCCCTATCTTGACAGTACCAACATGACCTCCAAGTGCCTCACTCATAATTCCCTCGAGGAATATATTGAAAAGAGTTGGAGAGAGTGTACAACCCTCTATCACACCAACTGATGTGCGAAACCTGTCTCCTCGCCTCCAATTCACAAGAACTGCGCTGGACGCCTTGTCATACAGGTTTTTAAGGACCTTTATAATATTTCCGTTGATTTTATACATTCTCATGGTTGCCCGTAGCGCTTTATGCCATACGTTATCAAACGCGTTCTTAAAATCAACAAACACATGATACAGTCTTTGCTGCTGTTCTAGATATTTCTCGCTTAGCAGCCTTAAATTAAATGTATGTCCTGTAGTGCTTATTCCATGTCTCAACCCTGCTTGCTCCACGGCAATAATGTTCTCTGCTTGGGGTTTCAATCGGTCGAGGATTAATCTAAGCATGACCTTGCTAGGGTGGCTGATGAGGCTTATAGTTCTGAAATTTTAGCACAGCTGTAGGTTTCCAGACTTAGGTAACGGCATAACCATTGTTTTTACCCATAAGACCGACAGTTTCCTGTTGCCCATATTTTGTTGCAGGTATATGTCAGGCCTTCCACCACGACCTCTCCACCTGCTTGTAAGAGCTCAGCTGGTATATTGTCCACGCCGACCGCCTTCCCTCTTCTCAATATCTTCACCGCATCAGCTACCTCTTTCTTCGTTATCAGTTGGTTATCCATTCTCTATAGTTGTTGGTGTTGGAGGGATTGTTTTCTCAGGTTCGTTCCGTCCCTCATAGTTGTATAACCGGGAACAGTACTCTGTCCATCGTGTCAGTACGTTATTGTCCTCAATAAGGCACTTGCCGCTTTTATCCTGGATCATAAATGTCCTGCCTTGTCTTAGTGTTACCAGTTGTATGCTCCTTAGCATCATTTCTGTTTAATCTCCCTTCGATGTTTGTACATTGCTCACATATCCACGCTTCTTTCACCTCTCTCATCTTTTGTTGCATCGCTTTCTTGACCTCTTTATATCTGCCGACCTCAGATAGATGATTTTGGTTTTTCAGTGACCATTTTCTATCACAAAAGTCCAGAATTTTGTTGGTCACCCATGGCTTCTTTTTTCTTTGGCGGTATTCCATGAATTCTGTTGCTGAATCTATGAGTGCTAAGTTAAGATGCTCTGTTACTGTATCGGTATCCAGTCCCTCTCTGAGAGCAAACAGTGGAGCAAATCTCTCTCCTACCCTTGATTGGAACACTTCGATGATTGTTGGGTCTTTTAGTTTGTCCAGGTCAAACTTTAATCTAGGCACATCTTTCTTTGCGACTCTCTTCAATCGCAGAAGCATCGTCATCATTACAAGATCGTGGTCGCTTCCTATATCCGCTCTGGTGAAACTTTTCGTTTTGTCGGTGTTGATGCTAGATCTAAATCTCCTCTGGACCAGCATATAATCAATTTCGCTGTGCACTTCATTATTACGCTATATCCAGCGTCTAGAGGGCTTGTTAAACTCGAACGTGTTTGCTATCAACAGCTTATTGCATCGTGCAAATTCTAGGAGTCTGAGGCCCCGGTCTTTAGTTTCTTTATTTCCGTATGGGCCACATGTTCCCCTCCAGCCATGGACTGCATCTTCTCCAATGTTTGTATATCAATCACACTGGACTACCAAAATTTTCTTTTTTGGCGTTTCGGTTTTCAGACTGAAATTGAGAATGCCTCTATTTCACAATCTTCATATTCTGCAGGGGGTGCGTAGCACTGTATTATCGTAATATTAAACGATGCCGTAAGATGATACAACGGCTAGATAATGGACAGCAACCCAAAATGCATCTGGCTGTGTCTTCATGTACCAGTATCCCCACTCCATGAAAATGTTTGTCCTCCCTGCCGCTGAAGTAGAATCTGTGGCCCTCCTCCATGGTAAATTCACCAACGTTTTTCCATCTAGCCTCGCAGATACCCAGAATGTCCCACCAGTAGTTCTTCATCTCGTGTGTTAGCTCATTGATTTTACCACATGGGTTCAGTGTTCTGACATTCCATGTTCCTATTATGAGCTTGTCTTTCCTCAGCTTGATGGTTCCACCAGTAGCACACTTATCGCCCCCCCCCCCCCACCCGTGTGGGAAGGCAGGCGGGGTTATTGTTAACCCAGGCTGCGACCGAACCGGTATAGTTGATTGTTATTGTTAATCCGGGCTGCGACCGAACCGGTATAGTTGATTGTTATTGTTAACCCGGGCCGCGACCGAACCGGTATAGTTGATTGTTATTGTTAACCCGGGCTGCGACCGAACCGGTATAGTTGATTGTTATTGTTAACCCGGGCTGCGACCGAACCGGTATAGTTGATTGTTATTGTTAACCTGGGCTGCGACCGAACCGGTATTGTTGATTGTTATTGTTAACCCGGGCTGCGACCGAACCGGTATAGTTGATTGTTATTGTTAACCCGGGCTGCGACCGAACCGGTATAGTTGATTGTTATTGTTAACCCGGGCTGCGACCGAACCGGTATAGTTGATTGTTATTGTTAACCCGGGCTGCGACCGAACCGGTATAGTTGATTGTTATTGTTAACCCGGGCTGCGACCGAACCGGTATAGTTGATTGTTATTGTTAACCCGGGCTGCGACCGAACCGGTATAGTTGATTGTTATTGTTAACCCGGGCTGCGACCGAACCGGTATAGTTGATTGTTATTGTTAACCCGGGCCGCGACCGAACCGGTATAGTTGATTGTTATTGTTAACCCGGGCTGCGACCGAACCGGTATAGTTGATTGTTATTGTTAACCCGGGCTGCGACCGAACCGGTATAGTTGATTGTTATTGTTAACCCGGGCTGCGACCGAACCGGTATAGTTGATTGTTATTGTTAACCCGGGCTGCGACCGAACCGGTATAGTTGATTGTTATTGTTAACCCGGGCTGCGACCGAACCGGTATAGTTGATTGTTATTGTGATTGTCACGCTGACGTTTACGGAAGAAAAAAGCCTCAGAAAGGTAATTGACCACCCTACCTCACAAAGCTGCTTTAGCTAAGCACAATGAAAGTTCTAACACTTGACCCCCGACGGCAGTGTCTGCTTTAGGAATGCCTACCTAATTAAAGAAAACAATAAAGCTATCAAGATTTTAGAAGTTCGCGGATACACAGACAGGCAGGCAGACAAACAGTCAGGTAGATAAACATACAAACACACACACGGGTACTTTTGGGCGGAAAGGGGGGGGGGTTAGGTGTGTGCATGGATAGACAGACAGACGGACGGACCGACAAACAGGTATATAGACAGATAGATAGATAGATATATAGATAGATAGATGTATAGATAGATAGATAGATAGATAGATAGATAGATAGATAGATAGATAGATAGATAGATAGATAGATAGATAGATAGATAGATAGATAGATAGATAGATAGATAGATAGATAGATAGATAGATAGATATATAGATAGATAGATAGATAGATAGATAGATAGATAGATAGATAGATAGATAGATAGATAGATAGATAGATAGATAGATAGATAGATAGATAGATAGATAGATAGATAGAAAAACATACATTTATACAGATAGATAGATAGATAGATAGATAGATATATAGATAAATAGATATATAGATAGATAGATAGATAGATAGATAGATAGATAGATAGATAGATAGATAGATAGATAGATAGATAGATAGATAGATAGATAGATAGATAGATAGATAGATAGATAGATAGATAGATAGATAGATAGATAGATAGATAGATAGATAGATAGATAGATAGATAGATAGATATATATATAGATATATAGATTGATAGATAGATAGATAGATAGATAGATAGATAGATAGATAGATAGATAGATAGATAGATAGATAGATAGATAGATAGATAGATAGATAGATAGATAGATAGATAGATAGATAGATAGATAGATAGATAGATTCAATTGTGACAGGGAGATAGAGAAAAATAAACAGACAAAATGCATAACGAATAAGAAAGGAACAAAGAACAAAAAAAGGTTAAAGATACATTGACAAAAAGATAGAGAGAAATAGACAGAGAGAGAGCGAGAAAGAGACAGAGACGGAGAGAAATAAAGGCAGTTACAGTAGAAACACACGCAGATAGGGACAGATAGAGAGAAACATAAATACTATATATTCTAATATTGATGTTTAATAGTTTAATTTTAAAGTCCAATATATTAGTAAATTATAATAGCAAAGTCTAATAGTCTAATAGTAACGTTTTACAGTAGTATAATCAAATAAATATAACCTAATAGTAAAGCCTAATAGTAAAAGTACTAATACTAGTCTAATAGTCTAGTCTAAAAGTTTTATAGTAAAGTCTAATAGTAAAGTCAAAAAATATAAAAGTTAACTTTATAAGTCTAAAAGAAAAGTCGAATAGTAGAACCTAATAGTAAAAGTACTAATACTAGTCTAATAGTCTAATCTAAAAGTGTAATAGTAAAGTCTAATAGTACAGTCAAAAAATATAAAAGTTAACTTTATAATTCTAATAGAAAAGTCGAATAGTTCTAATAAAAACGCAAATGTAGTCCCATATCAGACACTGTCGTCGGAGTTGAAGTGTAAGATCCTTCATTGTACTGAACCACATCTCTTAGAGGTTGGGTGGCCAGTTCCCTTCCTCGCTTCCTTTTTCCTTTTCTATTTGTCAGCCAGGTACTCATTTACAGCTTGGTCAACTGGAGCTGCCGGTAACGGCAGTTGAAACCCGTACTTTTGCCCTGACAAGCGAGTGCTCTGTCACTGCGCTTATCAGCAGCCCAATAGTACAGTCTAATCCATCTATAAATTCTATGTTCTTTGCATGCACTCGCCAAATTCAGCATTTAAGTCAGAAACAAATGAATTACAACTGGAACAGTGGGACGACACGTCTTTTAGAGATCTTGAATGGGACTGAGTTCCATAGTATGTTTCCTTGGGTCTTCCTCTTTACCGAATGTCCCTTGGTGTCCACTCGAGTGTTTGGAATGGAAGACGGTTGTTGTTCTTTCTAAGGACATGTCCTATGTATGTCAATCGCTTTTTCCTGATGCTGGTTGACACGTATAGTTGATTTGTCTCTGTTCTTATCGAGTCATTAGTTATAAACTGGTTCCAGCGCATATTCAATAATTCTCTTGGAGATTTATTTTCAAAGACATTTTGTTTGTTTTCCAGCGCTTTTGTCGTTTTCCAGCTTTCACGTCCATATGTCAGGACTGATATTACAATTGAGTTGAATAGTCTGAGCTTGGTATGTTTGCTTAGTGTTGTTGATTTCCAGATGTTGGTTGGCTGACTAAGGGTGCATGAGATCAAAGCAATTCTAATGGACATTTATTTCGTGTCTAATAGTTTACTTTAAAAGTCTTACATAAAAGTGTAATAGTGTAATGGCGAAGTCTAATGGTGAAGTCTAATGGGGAAGTCTATTAGTCTAAGATAGGCACACATAGAGATAGAGAGATAGAGAGAAGTGGGAGAGCAGATAGAGAGTCAGGTTGATCCAGATAGTGAGAGAGAGAGAACGCTGGCAATGGACCTCAAAATCTTTATTCCCTTAAGGCATTTAGCAAATACTCACATAAAAAGTCCTTTCAATGGCAGTGACGAAAATAATAATAATTAAGAAATGCAAAAATGGAGTACAGAAATGAACATCAAAATAATGATCTTTCTGTGGCCTGTCTTTGCTGTAAGGATTAACTTCTGGAACATGGACAAATAGACTGCAGTTTAGTTTTTTTGGTGTTACTTCTTATTTTAAACTTGATCAATTCTTTCATCTCTTTCTTTCTCTCTCCTCTCTCTCTTTCTTTGTATTTCCACGCTCAATACCTCATCAGTTTCACTACAGTATATATGTTTATCTGTATATCTTTCGCCACACTAGACCTCTTCTATTTCCCATCTCTACCGTTCTTTATCTTCCTAGCTTCACACTTAACCTCTTCCATTTCACATCTCTACCGCTCTATTTCTGCATTTATTCAAATTATACCCATTCATATTTTCGCACTTTACCTCATCCGTTTCAGATTTCTACCATTCTTTATCTTCATATCTCTACATTATACCTTTTCTATTTCACATCTCTTACGCTCGTTCTCTTTATATCTCTAAACTTTACCTCATCCGTTTCAGAAGCTGCTCTCTCTCTCTCTCTCTCTGTCTTTCTCTCTCTCTCTCTATATATATATATATATATATATATTATATCTTAACTTTATACCTCACCCATTTCACATCTCTACTGCTCTCTGTTTTCATATCTCCAAATCCATTTTAATTCTACATCTTTATCCTTCTACGTTGTGCAATATATACCTCTTGCATTCCGCCTTTCTATCCCCATCTAACTATCGTCACTCTATCCTCCTTCTGTTACAATTACCATCACTATCATCATCTTTTCGTCTGGTTCCCGTTGCTGCAAAAGATCCACTCCATATGTCCCTATTTTGTGCCGTCTTCTTTAGTTCCGTCCCGGGATCGCGATTGCACTGACTTCCTCCTCGACTGTTCGTTGCTAGATGTTTCTTCCCCTTCCCACTCGTCCCTTTCTTTGTGTGTTCCAACCAAGTGATATCTAGTTAGCTGTTCGTCTTTTTACTGAGGGTGTGTCCTATCCATCTTTACTTGCTCTGTCGTTTCCTGCTGGTCTAACTCCTGCCGTGTTCTTTCGATTCCCGATCTTTGATTACCATTACCTTTGGCCATCGAACACGAAGTGTGCAATCCTCACTCTGTACCTCATCAATTTGTACATGGTTTGCAATGCCTTTCTTTAATAATTATTCATGCAGTTGTGTGTTGGTGAAGGTGAGGAGGGGGGAGGGGATAGTTTCAGCAGAAAAAGCAAAGGAGAGTGTGGGTGGAAGGCAACTTAGTTGCTGATGGCACTGCTTGCTTGCAAACCAGACTTGAATGTGTTCGGATGTGAGCCTAATACGAAATTGAAGCTGTTGTTAGAAGCTCTGGTCCATCAAGCGCAAAACACATCTTCAAAACACAATGAGAAGAGAATAAAAGAAATATTATTAACACCTCATCTGTCGTTTTGTGCAACTGATAGCCATCTTGTCTCTTCTTTCCCATACTTTGTACCTTACTCTCATCTCATCTCATCTCAACACATATAATCTATTCTCTTCTCATCTAATCTCATCTCATCTTATCGCATCTTATCTGATTTCATCTCACCACATCTTTTCTGCCCTTATGTTCTTAGACGGTGAGGAGCGAAGGGGCGTGGTTTTTTTTCAATCAATGAATGCAGCAGTGTTTCTTTAGCACAGCCAATCCTTTCTTTTGTGTTCAATCTTTCTCTTACTTTTGTTATAAGCGTGTGAAGGTCAGAGTTGAAATGATTTTTGTATAACTTGACCAAGAAACACTTTCCACTTCAATTCGGATTTTCTAATGTTCCTATATCCACACAGCTCGGCCAGACACCCGTGACGAATATCTTCTTCATCTTGTTCGTCCGTCTTCAGACTTCGACTTCAATGACCCTAAGCTAACAAAGGCAGCAGTTAGCGCGAGACTATGTACACTTCTTGTTTTTTTATGAAAGAATATTGGTTGTTGCCAGGTGCTATTCCTTTCGCTAGTGTATAATGTGCGTGTCAAAGAGGTCATAGAGCTGTGACACGGGTACAATTTACCTGAGTTTATTATAAGTATGATATCTCAGTTTGTTGTGTCTGGCTAGTAGTCGGAAGATGATCACATGATCTCGCCTGGAGAATTTGGAAAGCGCCATTTTTCTATTTGGGCAGAGTGGACTCTTCCATTTTGATCTATCCTTGCCAATTTCTTTTCTCTCAAATGGTTTGATTTGTCACTATTTTGCAGTATTTCTTACCTCTTTGAAAGGGGAGGATGACTAACGTATGGTCAGGTAAAACATACTGATCAGATATGTTAGTCACGGTCAGGCAAAATTATATACCTCCACACGGTGATTCTGGATAACAGGATGTAACAGAGCAGACTGCTTAGAAGAAGAAGAAGGGATCGACAAAAGAAGACTTTGACGTGTTATGATAATTTTTCCTCTGATTATGTTGCTCATTGTTCTCAAAACGAAGCATACGACCACCTCTTTAAGATGCATGTCTGAAAACATTCAGTTTTATCTTGCAGTTATGGTTTCTTCAGCAATCTGTTTTCATGAAGAAGTTGCCAAGTCAATACGCAGCATTTTGTATGGTTTTTCCGAACGCTTTGAATGATTTCGTGAACTTATTCTTTGTTTCTCGGTATACAACTCGAGCAATGGTGCTAATTAACAATTAATAACACAATTCTATAGGTTTGGCTCAATTGTCAAGCCCTCAATGTCCTTGCTTACAGTCATGTGCCAAATTTGTTACCAAACTTTGAGGATTACCCTCATAAAATTGTATAGTACTGATGTGACGTAGTATTGTTTCGTATCAGTGCGACATTTGACACGTCACTTGCAGTCAGCTCAGCTGCTGTCTTTCGACATTTAATAATTAGCGAACCGGTGCTCTTGGAACCTCAAAATTCAGGCATAGCTTCTTCCTGTAGAGCTTTGTCTGTGGGACATTGAAATAAACAATTTTTAAGTCTTTTATTGCATGTTTGATGTAAGTGTTTGAATGAATCGATAGTCATGCAGATATTCTGCAGGAGTATGGTTAGTTAGGTTAATATTAACTGAAAGCAATGCCCGCTCAATGAGAACGCAAACTGAGATCAATGCAATAGTGTATTAAACAAGCGCCTTATTTGTGTAACAGTAGAGCACTATCTTTTCACAGAGAGTGAAACAAACGGTCTTAGTCTGGCAAACGAAATGGGGATCGACGTGATCCCCGTAGTAGTAAGTGTCACGCAGATGAAGCCAAACATAGCACAACACCCTGTGGTCATTCAACAACAACAATAACACAACCTGAGTACGGGATTCAACTCATGTCACGGGCTCGCTCCAGTCGATCCAGCTGTAAATTGGTCTCCTGCTTACTGTTGTACAGGTAAAGGCAACAAAGGAGGGAGCTGGCCACTGTACCTAGAAAACAAGAGGTGGCCTCGTAAAACACTTCATCCCCGACGGCAGTGTCTGCATAGAGTACTACATTTAGCTGCCTAATATAACAGAGCAATAAAACGGTTGTAAATAATGTACATGTTATTATTGTATTATTTTATCAACGAATCCCGTTGTTATTTTTTGGGGAAGAAGACATGGCATCACTATATCCGATTATTTGAAATAAAATAAGTCTTATAATAAAAATTGCTGTCTGAGATGCAGTGTTAGATTGGGCTCAACTTGTTATGATGAGAATGGGCAGTTTCTATACTCGCTACATTTCCTTAAAGTTAAAGGTGAGGGTTCGACTTCATCGCCTCGGGTTTTCCACATATGGATTGGTCTCTCTCAGCAGAAAGGTATCCCCGCCTGCCGAGAGCATCACACAAAGCACAAACACCGTAGCTCAAGCGATGAACCCAGGGATTTCCGGAGACATTGACATCATGAACCGACCGTCGCAGTTCGAATTCGAACCCCGACCGTCTGAAAACGAGGCGAACGGCTTGACCACTTCGCAACAGATACTTTGATACAGAGAAGAACAGAGAAAACCAGAAACCGGTAATCTAGGAAAATGATAATCTCTTCAGAAGCCACTATTGCAGAGGTACCTTGAAACTTTGATGTAGTCTGGCTGAAAAGAAGCCAAATACAGTGGTATTCGCATGCTCCTGCTGGAGCAATGCATATTTGTTTCCTGAGCCAAATGGGAAGTAAAAAATAGTTGCACTACCAACCGCCAGATACGTCCTAGGAGGCTACATATGAAGAGATGGATATGGCTATCTCATCTTACAGACACCATGGCTACATATGAAGAGATGGATATGGCTATCTCATCTTACAGACACCATGGCTACATATGAAGAGATGGATATGGCTATCTCATCTTACATACACCATGGCTACATATGAAGAGATATATATGGCTATCTCATCTTACAGACACCATGGCTACATCTGAAGAGATGGTTAGGGCTATATCATCTTACATACACCATGGCTACAAATAAAGAGATGGATATGGCTATCTCATCTTACAGACACCATGGCTACATATGAAGAGATGGATATGGCTATCTCATCTTACAGACACCATGGCTACATCTGAAGAGATGGATAGGGCTATCTCATCTTACATACATCATGGCTACAAATGAAGAGATGGATATGGATATCTCATCTTACAGACACCATGGCTACATATGAAGAGGTGGATATGGCTATCTCATCTTACAGACACCATGGCTACATATGAAGAGGTGGATATGGCTATCTCATCTTACAGACACCATGGCTACATATGAAGAGATGGATATGGCTATCTCATCTTACAGACACCATGGCTACATATGAAGAGGTGGATATGGCTATCTCATCTTACAGACACCATGGCTACATATGAAGAGGTGGATATGGCTATCCTATCGTACATACATCATGGCTACATATGAATAGGTGGATATGGCTATCCCATCTTACAGACAACATGGCTACATATGAAGAGGTGGATATGGCAATCCTATCGTACATACACCATGGCTACATATGAAGAGGTGGATATGATTATCTCGTCTTACAGACACCATGGCTACATATGAAGAGGTGGATATGACTATCTCATCTTACATACACCATGGCTACATATGAAGAGGTGGATATGGCTATCTCATCTTACAGACACCATGGCTACATATGAAGAGGTGGAGATGGCTTTCTCATCTTACAGACACCATGGCTACATATGAAGAGGTGGATATGGCTATCCCATCGTACATACACCATAGCTACATATGAAGAGGTGGATATGGCTATCCCATCGTACATACATCATGGCTACATATGAAGAGGTGGATATGGCTATCGCATCTTATAGATACCATATTTTTTAAATTAAATATTAAAAATAGTTCCTCACCAAATGCCAGAACAGGAGAGTATGTCAAATCAGACTTAGAAGGGATGTTAATGGGGATGGCATATATAATATCATCATCAGCATCTGGTTGATCAGTCCTAAGACTGGCTGTAAGACTGTCTGAGCATGTATGTCCATTTGACCCTATCCTCTGCAGATTTGTTTCATTTCAGCTTAGGTTCGTACTTTAATGTTTCTCTCTGCATGCCTGACATGTAATGATGAATCGTGGTCGTCTTCACCCTCTTTTTCCCTGAATCTCGCCATCTAGTAACTGTTTTCAGGTCAGGTCAGGTCATCTCGCAACCGGTGAGATCGTTGGGGTACACATGAAGACATCCTCACAACCCCACGCCACGCCTCTCTGTAAGATGAAGCTGCATGTGACTCTTCTGGTCGGAGACTGGTCCATTCTTTTATGTTGTCCTCCCATCTCTTTTTGGGCCGGCCTCTTCGTCGTCTGTCATGCACCTTTCCGTGGAGGATTGTGTTTGCAAGACCATTTGATCTCGATATGTGACCGTACCAAGTGAGTTTCCTTCCTTTGACAGTTGCCAAGAGGTCTTCGAAGTGCCCTATTGCTGTTGTAACTCTATCTCGTATTTCCACATTTGTAACTCGATCTTTGTACGTGACGTTTAAAATTTTTGGAAACATCTCATCTCCAAGGCCTGTATCCTTCGTTGAAGGTCAGCTGTAACTGTCCCTGTCTCACACGCATAGAGGAATATTGACAGGACCAGTGTACGCATTTATCTGATTTTCGTGCATAGTGCTAACCGTTTATCTTGCCAGATTTTGTTAAGCCGTGCAATCGCCGCTATTGTCTGTGCTATTCTGGCCAACACCTCACATTTTGATCCTTCATCACTGACAATCGACCCAAGATATTTAAAACGTTCAACCACTTCGAGTTCCTGACCGTTTGCTTTTATCCTTCTGTTGAAGCCCATGGCGTTGTTGGTCATTAATTTTGTCTGTTTTAGAAGTCCGTTATAGCGCAATTGGTCAAATAAGACTTATGTCCTGGAATTCTTTGAAATTATCTATTTGTTTTCTTAATTTCCGTCTCATTGTTGCCGTCTGCTGCCATGGTTTGTCCTAAATATGTAAACTTCTGAACATGTTAGATTATTTCTTTATTGGAGATTACAGTCGCCTAATGCTTAGTCTTCGATGTGCGTATTTTTATACCATACTCTTCTGCAGTGCTCTTAATTCTTTCAGTAGATAGCCTTCACAGCGCTGGTAAAGACCCTCCCGCTTTGGCTTCATCATCGACATATTTGTTGGCATTAACATTCTTGTCATTAACTTTGACACCCCAATTACAACTCGAGAACTTTTACTATCACCATCTCAGAATATACACTATAGAGACGTGATGAAAGCAAGCAACCTTGTCATACCCTCTGGTTACTGAAACTGGATCTGTTAAACTCTTATTAAAATAACTGTGCTTTATTTTAATATTAAGGCAGTATTTTAATTCAGTATATGTAATGATGTGTCTCTCGATATCTATTTTATGCAACAGCTGAACACGTTTGGTCCAGAGGACTCGATCGAAGAATTTCTCAATAGTCAATAGAAAATTTCAGTCATTAAAAATACCTTCACATACTACGGCAGACTGAGGAGGGTTGTTTATTGGTCTGGTTATTCCATCCAGTAGAAACTATAAGCCACACCAAGGAACAATACATTTGCACATCGTAACACAAAAGGAACGAATAATCCATGTTTGCCTAAGCAGGATTAGACATTGGGAACTGTTACCCAATCTTGTAGAGACTTTAATCCCCACCCAAAAAGCTAACATATCTACAGTCCATGGTACAAGAGATAAGGCAACTATTCATGTCTGACTAAGGAGAGCGAGACATTGGGGATGGCTACTCAATTGTGTAGAACTTTAATCAATACACACAATAAAAGCTAACATATCTACAGTCCATGGTACAAAAGATAAGACTAATCCATGTCAGGCTAAGAAGGATCAGACATTGGGGGCGGCTACTCAGGCCCGTAGAAACGTTAATCCGCACCCAAAAAACTAACATATCTACAGTCCATGGCACAAGAGATAAAACTACTTCATGACTGACTATGGAAGATCTCACATTGGAGAAGACTACCCAATGATGTAGAAACTACAGTATAATCCTTTTGTTGTTGTTGCTTAGATGTTTGCCTCACTAGTTTCTACTGGCGGAGGCGCGCCATTTTCCACCCCAGACCGTAGTATATTGGGCGATATCAGGACGCATAAACCAGTGTTTGGATGCATGTGTGCGTCTGTATGTACCTATGCTAGGTTTGTGCGCCCTCAGAAGCTAGCCCAACCAAAGTGCAATGGAAGGGCCTCACCATGAGGGCGCGTGTGAAAGTTGTGCAAGAGTGTGACTGTAGGACAGAGTCAAATGAAACAGTGAGGTGAGAAGAGAGAGCAGGGAAGAGTGGCCCCCAGTGTCTCTCATCTTTCATTTCAGGATAAATTGCATGGCAGTTCTAGTTAACGATACTATTCACGCTAAAGTTTTCTCCACAACATATTAGTCAAAGGTATACACGAGGACAGGTAACAGATCAACAGTAGACATCAATTACCTGCCCTTTGTTTATTGTTCTTTGGTCCATGAAAAATATATTGATCATGTAAGGATTAGAATTTTGATCATGCACGGATTAAATAAACCACACATTTGCACTTTGCAAAGCGGATTAAATGTCAAGTATTGTGGGTTTTTCCAGAAACATGGTCTGTGATATAATAAAAAGTGTCGATTATGTGATGTTCTGTTTTCAAGAATTCCAGTATCCTAATGAATAGATAAGGAAAGTGAATTCCGTCTTTACAAATTTTCACAAGCAAATGAACTCCTCTTCTACTATGTTGGAGTCGAAGTATCGCAGTGGTTAGTGCACTGTTTACCAAGCTTAGCGGTCGGGGTTCGGTCCCCGTTTGATGCTGGATTTTTTCCGATCTCGGTTCCCGCCAAACGTCAAATATGGTTACCAGAATAATCTGGGAAGGTAAAGGCGGCCGGCGTGATTTTCACCTCATCACCAGTAGTGTGCAGATGGTCAAGAAAAATATGAGTCATATTCCCAAGCAGGTGAGACATCAAAATATTTACTTTTCTACATCTACGAGGCGTGTTAAAATTAAACCGGTCATAAATGCACGAAGTGAACATATGTACGATGCGCATGATGACGCCACTTTTGATGTAAACAGCACATACCAACCGTCAATTTTGCGAAATTTCATTATCCTCCGACTCATAGTTTCCTCAGCAGACCGTTGAAAACATGGTGGGTGTGATTCGGAATACGTCCAGAGTTGATCAGCGAGCGGTGATTCGGTTTCTAACAGCTGAAGGATGTCGACGAGTTGACATTCATGGCAGAATGCAGGAAGTGTATGGTCACAAAAGTGAGGCGAACGTAAGCTCCGGCGACGACCGACCCGAATTGCTGCATCAATTTTGGCGATGGCATCTTCTGACGCAACAATATGCGCCTGACCTGATCTCAAAAAAATATTTCGTTAACTCACGTTCTTCGTTAAACATTGTTGTCAAGTTCTTTACTGTTGTCTTCGACACACTTTTGTTACCATACACTGCATGAATTCTTCGATGAATGTCAACTGGTCGACATTATTCAGCTGTTAGAAATTTAATCATCACCGCTCGCTGATCAACTCTGGGCGCATTTCATATCACACCTGCCATGTTGTTAACGGTCTGCTGAGGAAACTGAGTCGGAGGATAATGAGATTTTGCAAACTTGACGGTTGGTATGTGCTGTTTACATCATCAATGACGTCACCATGCACATCGTATGTATGTTTACTTGTTGCAGTTAGGTCCGGTTTCATTTAAACGATGCACTGGTACATCTGCCTTCGTCTGTGCTGGATTGCGGACAATAATCATACAGGAAACAGCAAATCACTAAAATTTCGTACATAACTTATTATAGTGTTATACAAGAACAATACAATATAACAAATACTGTCATCGCAGATATCACAGTAAACTGCGACATGGCATCACAACGCTCTGTTCCATACGACCGCAGATGAAGAAGCAGAAATAGTATTGTTGTCAGGTCAGGTCAGGTCAACCCGTAACCGGTGACGTCATTGGAGCACACATGAACCGTGGCCACTGGCTGTTCATCCTCTGGTCGGAGATTGGTCCCTTCTTGCTACATTCAGTATTGTTGATGTTGTTGGTATTGTTGAAGTTGTTGGTATTGTTGATGTTGTTGGTATTGTTGATGTTGTTGGTATTGTTGATGTTGTTGGTATTGTTTTTATTGTTGATGTTGTTGGTATTGTTGAAGTTGTTGGTATTGTTGAAGTTGTTGGTATTGTTGAAGTTGTTGGTATTGTTGAAGTTGTTGGTATTGTTGATGGTGTTGGTATTGTTGATGTTGTTAGTATAGTTTTTGTTGTTGGTATTGTTGAAGTGGTTGGTATTGTTGATGTTGTTGGTATTGTTGAAGTTGTTGGTATTGTTGAAGTGGTTGGTATTGTTGATGTTGTTGGTATTGTTTTTATTGTTGATGTTATTGGTATTGTTGAAGTTGTTGGTATTGTTGAAGTTGTTGGTATTGTTGATGGTGTTGGTATTGTTTTTATTGTTGATGTTATTGGTATTTTTGAAGTTGTTGGTATTGCTGAAGAATGCCAACAATGAGCATTTTGGTTGTTTTGCACCTTGAAAAGTGTGTGTGTGTAAAGTGCCGGTTTGCAATCTTTTTCCACACATTCCGAGCGTGCTGATGAAAGTAGTCCGTGGTACTGCATGTGGTTGTGCTTTGATTAGCTTCATCTGCGTGTTGCTCTCAGAAACGGAGATCACGACGATCCCAACCTCGCCAGCCAGTCTGTCATAAAACAATCTGTTTTTAGGTACAACTGCGTAGAAGGGAAGTTGGGGTCTTAATACTAATAATAGTAAGCTCGCGTAGGGGTCTGAGCCGTAAAGTAAGACTGGGCTAATGCAACACTTAGGTCTTGGTCAGCATATTTTGCCTGGCCCTGACTAACATGCCAGATCAGTATGTTGTGCCTGACCAGACGTTAGTCTTCCTCCCCTGGTCAGTATATTTAATCTGATCTTGATTAACATGTATAATCAGTGTGCTTTGCTTGACCAGACGTTAGTCTCCTCTCCCGATGACACAATGTACTGTATTATATTGTAACAGTGGCAAATCTCGTCAGATTAAGGCCAGGACTGTCGCCATTCCAAAGACTGTAATCAATTTCCCCCATAACATGGCCGAACATGTATTCGGCCGAAGTGTAGAAGAGGGGTCTTAAACATACAATCGGGGATCAAGATACTGAGCAGCGCATGAGATGCAGTGGTCAGCGACTCATAGCTGACTGCTAGCGTCAGGGTCAGCGAAACAGAGCTGCCAGGACCCTTCTACACCTCCACGCGGTGATCCTCAATAACAGGCTGCAGCAGGGCAGACTGGCTAAGGAGAAGGGATCGAAGAGAGAAGGCTAACCTGGTACTCAAAAAATGCTTTCTAAAGTCTGATGTGTTGGACCGAAAGATGCAAATATCGCAGTCAAGATGTAAACTACGACACAACACATTCCGTTCTCTGGACTACATTTTGCTACTTAAGCCCTTTTAGGGCTTGGTAGCAAGAGTTTAGAACGACGAAGCCAAGCCAAGCCAAACATACAACTAAAAAAATGGGTGATCAGCCCTGTCCTTCGTTGACGTTAACACAAACATGACCAGCCACGACCCCAAAAAGTTAGATGTCTCTATCACTCCTATCCATACTTCTTGCAGTTATCCATCACGAACGTTCTGAAACACGGATTCAAATTCAGACACGTGACTGGGGTCTCAGTTAAGCACTTAGAGCTGAAATAATTCCTTCAATCCCTTTATATATTGTGTTACCAATGTCAGTCTTGGTCCTAACTAGAAACACATAAGAGTACAATCCGGAACTGTGAGATGCGCAGTGTGAGAAGTGCAGCAGAAACAAAAAGAATCCGTGACCAAATCCGCAACACTACTCTGAGACAGACAGTGGGGACAACCCCAGTTTGTGATTACATTGACGCCCAACAAATCAACTGGTATGGTCATTTAGTCAGAATGCATTGTGTCCAGCTTAGACCAAGAGCAAATCATATGCAGGTCTCATGTCCACGATCAAGCGACCGACTTCGGTGTCGGTGGATCCAGGTTGTATCTGACACTCTCGTGAAGTTACACCAAACAACAGCACAAGCCTCCCACTTAGCATAGCAAGAAATCTACGCATCCCGCCTCTGCGACACCTCAACACAAGAAACTCGCGGTTGTTTCTATGTGTGCCCTGCTGTTTATATTATATTATACATAATTTAGCTTTGTATTTACATTCGCAGCTAAAGTTTACATAAGTAATCTAGTGGCATCGGTAATCTGAGATTTTCTAATCCAGAGATTATCAAAGGACGTGTCACGGCACACAATAACACCGTTAAAGTGCACGCCTGTGATGTGCCCAACAAAGCGTATTTTAATTAAATCACAAAATGAAAACAAAATATCAAATAAGTATTAAATAATTAAATTTGTATCATTTCATGAGAACTATGGGCTTCAATGCGTTTGCAAAAATGTTCTGTAAGATGTTGAATCACAGACGTCCACATGCAATTCTTGATCAAGAAATGGAAGTTGCTACCGTTTATTATTTTAAATGTTGCCCAATGCAAAAAAATCCCTAGCTTATATAAGCCAGCTTATGTAGCCAACTATAGTAGTGTAGACAGGGCATCTTCTGCAAGAGGTGAAGAGGTTCACCCTGGGGGCAACTCTTCTCTCTTTTCTCACCTCACTCTGTTTCATTTGACTCTATCCCACAGACAAACTCTTGCACAACTTTCACACGTGCCCTCATGGTGAGGCCCTTCCATTGCACTTTGGTTGGGCTAGCTTCTGAGGGCGCACAAACCTAGCATAGGTACATACAGACGCATACATGCATCCAAGCACTGGTTTATGCGTCCTGATATCGCCCAATGGACTACGGTCTGGGGTGGAAAATGGCGCGCCTTCCCCAGTAGAAACTAGTAAGGCAAACATCTAAGCAACAACAAAAATCCTGCAAGAGGTTCACCCTGGGGGCAACTCTTCCGCTGCTCTCTCTTCTCACCTCACTCGGTTTCATTTGACTTTATCCTACAGTCACACCCTTGCGCAACTTTCACACGCGCCCTCGTTGTAAAGCCCTTCCATTGCACTTTGGTTGGGATAGCTTCTGAGGGCGCACACATTCATCCAAGCACTGGTTTATGCGTATTGATATCGCCGAATGGACTACGGTCTGGGGTGGAAAATGGCGCGCCTCCGCCAGTAGAAACTAGTGAGGCAAACATCTAAGCAACAACAATTCTGAAAAAGCAAGGATCCTATCTGAGGCTCACCCTGGGGGCCACTCTTCCCCTGCTCTCTCTTCTCACCTCACTCGGTTTCATTTGACTCTGTCCTACAGTCACACGCCTGCACAACTTTCACACGTGCCCTTATGGTGAGGCCCTTCCAATGCACTTTGGTTGGGCCAGCTTCTGATGGCGCACAAACCTAGCATAGGTACATACAGACGAATACATTCATCCAAGCACTGGTTTAGGCGTCCTGATATCGCCAAAATGGACTACGGTCTGGGGTGGAAAATGGCGCGCCTCCGCCACTAGAAACTAGTGAGGCAAACATCTAAGCAACAACAAAAAAACATTCTGAAAAAGCAGAAAACTCTTTTGTCTTGTTTTTTTTGTTGCTGTTACCAAATCCAAAATTGAAGTAGTGTTTTCCCCGAACTGTAGCTGAAAAGTTCGCTGCCTAAAGTTCTGCCTTTTTTCCCGAATTATGTTTTGTGTCTGCAATAGTAAGGGCACAGGGACTGCGGCAAAGTTTATCGTCCATAACTGAGACATTTTCTGAAATCAAACAGGAAGTTATATCCGGATCACTATACGCTGTGATTTGAAACGTGTTATGGGTTGTATTTTTAACTTTTGTCTTATATGATTCTATTTTTCCTAAGAACCCATGCAGCTTCTCATTTGATATAAAGATGGCTTCATTCTTCCCATGAATAATCACAAGGGAGTGTACATTCTTTAAATTAAAAGCAAGAAATGCAACTTTTGAAAACTACATATTTTTCTTAATCATGTCGTCAAAACTCAGGTTTCTCTTTGCTAAACATTTCGAGAAAGTAATTCTTCCCTTTATATTATCTGAAGTGTACCTTGGCTTTGAACAACTAGAGAATACCGGTATGAAGGACCGGGGTTTCATTTTGAGCCCACGACTGGTCCATGACGAGCCCCTGGCAGTCCCTGCTTTATTGCTACCGGTCACATGACCTTTGAAAAGTTCAGTTTTAACTGAACAGTTGAGCCATTGGGAAACACGGTGAGGTCTAAATACATATGGCAAGCACCAATCCAAATGGCAGTATAAATCAAATCACAAGAAAAGATCAGAGCACCATTTTCCGACTGAGAATCCAACGCTTTCCACTAAACAAGCACCAGAACAGAATCCAACCACAACATACTCCTGAGTGCCAGCTGTGTACACACCCATATGAAACCGTTGACCATCATCTCTTTGAGTGCTCAGCCATCAGCACTCAACGATGTTAGGGAAATGCTTCTTCCTCTTAGGCCACGTAAATGGAACACTTTATTTGACACTAGACAACAACTAATAAACACGTGGAGATACCATTACAGGGCAATGGGTCAAAGCACGAGATCCCGGATGTTGCAAGATCCCTAACAACAACAACTGCTCTTCCTTAATACAGCTAACGATCGCAACTACTGTACATACTACGCTATTTACAACAGCAATGACCGTTGTGCTGCCAAAGCTTCTCGTTGTAAAACAAATTGTGAATTAAGAAAATCCTGATTTCATTGTAAAATACAAATCATCATCAGTCCCGTAACCTAGAAGGTGGTTGAGGCACCGTTATTGCAGTTTGTCGAACCCGCCATACATCTCAATTTTAAATCAGGGTATTAGTTTCAGATATAGGCCTTCCCGTCCACTCTTTTATATTGTCTTCCCTCTCCCATGCTTCCCAGGCACAGTGCTTTACAGGACGGTCTTGGTCAGCCCCACCGATCGTGATATATGTCCATAGCATGTCAATTTTCGTGTTTTTACTATAGTCAGTAGGTTTTTAGACTGACCTAACTCTTTCCTAACAATTTCAAGAACACTCTCAGAAAGTTATAGCTATCGACAGCACAAGCGTCTCACTTGACGATTACAAGAGATCTACGCATCACAATTTCTACGACTCCTCGTGACAAAAAGTAATGCGATAAACAAAAGAAGAAGTTGACTGCTTAATAAACATGTCACTGAGTTAGCGGGGAAGGAAGACTAACGTCTGGTCAGGCAAAATATACTGATCAGACATGTTAGTCAGGTTCATGTGAAATATACTAGACAAGACCCTCACCTTGGCTTCCTCGTAGCCTTTCCTGGAAACGGGCTGTTTTCATGTCAGCCTGGCTAACAAGGTGAGGGATCGACGTGATCGCCGTAGCTTTGAGGGAAACGCAGATGAGGTCAAGCATAGCACAACCGCCTGGAGGACACCGGTTCATCTTCATCAGCACGCCGCTCGGGATGTGAGGAGAGCTACTGCAAACCACCACTTAACGTCTTTTCCAGGACGCACAAAAGAGTAACCTACTCATTGTGGGCATTTGCAAACAACAACTGAGATAGCCAGCGTTCGAGGAATTCCTCGAATTTAAGTTCATCCAATCGACCTTGGTAGGGGTAACACTTTTAGTCCGGTGCTGTCACCTGCTGTATGAGTGTGCCGTAAAATCGCAAACGCTGAAACAATGTACAACGAGATAAACACGTTTTAGAAACATATGCACTGGGCTTAGAGAAAGATTGCCCGCAGATCTAAATATGCCACCGCGTGCATATAAATAAATGAAAATAAATATGTCAATATTATAAATAAAAGGAAATGTTTGTGTTGCTTGAAGATGACCATGCACCAACCAACAGTTATTTTGCTCCCTTAAATCGTCGAACAACATTGAATACATCCTTTCAGCGGACAATGATATTTCTGCACCAACAAACTCTCACCTGCAATGATGCAAATTTACAGTGTACCTTTACAATCTCAAATTACCATTGTGTATTTCCGGCACTGTTTATTTTTTATTTCAATATTTACAAAATCCTTCATCATTTGTATATATATTAATAAAGTTGACCTGTACATTTAATTAACAGTTAACGATGTGTGACGGAGAACCAAATAAAGAACAAAGATCAATTAATTAGTTCGTTGACGGGATGAATATGGACATATGGGCATGCCTTAAAATAACATTTAAAATTCCCCACTTTAAAGCAACTGGGGATTGGCTACACTAAGGATGTAAGGGTGATTAGTGATGTAGAAAAAGGGGACAAAATTTAAATCTTTCATAACTACCCCATGCAATGATAATACTCCATATATTTAAACTAATACATTTTGACATGCAACTATAGTCCTAGATAAGTGAAGACTGAACCTTCATTTGTTCAAAAATGTTAATAGATGTCACTCCTTCGATGCCAAAAAAATAACAACCGAACATTTTTAGTGCACTTCCCTAGTAAGTCAGAGATCTTCAGACCTCTATTTGCTGCCAAATCGCTAGCGCTATCACTGTGATACCCAGATGTAAGAGACTATTGAAGTCCGTATCAACGATACTGTCAACTTACACTGCAATATTACAGCGTTTCATCAAATTTATATTGCAACTGTAAGGCTCCAATTGTAAGCCCTCTCGTTAATTTACAATACTTGATGCCTAAATAACTTTACAAAATTGCAGCGAACACTGTTGTTTTTGTCCTTCTAATATTTCAGAGCGCTACGTTCTTTTATAGTGACTATTCCAGTCGCATTTGTCTATTCTCCTACAAAGATTGCGATTTTATATTTATATTGATCATAAAAAAAACATATACACAAACAAACAATTTCTTATAATCTAAACAGCAAATACTTCGATATCTGCGTAACGCTAACGATCATCAAAGCCATAATGACAGCACGTACCAATCCCAAAACAGACATTGAAAAGATCAGATAGACGTTGAAGACTGGGATTAGCATAACTCGTCTACACCTTCAGACACACTCTAGCTATGGAATGTAACTCCATTCTATGAGGCTTTGGACGTGGAACAACAATTCGAACGTTTCGGTTTTGACATTTGACCTAGACAGTAGTGGTAGCCATTTTTGTTGAATGGATACGTGCGGGGAAGCAAGTTATTGTGACATACAGTGGTGCTCTAGTTTGTTATGTACTTGTTTTGTTTTTTTGTTGAAAATGTTTATCCTTTATTATAATGAGGGATGTATTTTTCAACCTTAGACAATAATCGTTTTGGTTTTACCCTAGATTCATTCCTCATCGTCTTTGTCAGGCTAGTTGGTCAGGAGGCTGAAGTTGAAGTCGTCTGATCATGTCACTCCACTGTCCTGTGTTGGTCAGTCCGTAGACGCGTTGAAGTCGCCTGAAGATATCCCGCCACTGCCTTCTGTTAGTCAGTTCTGATACTGGTATTGAAGTCTTCTGTTCATGTCACACCGCTGTCCTCTGATAGTCAGTCCGGAAACCGACGTTGAAGTCTTCTGATCATGTCACGCCACTGTCCTGTATTGGTCAGTCCGGAGACTGGTGAAGTCTTCTGACCATGTCACGCCACTGTCCTGTGTTAGAATGTCCGGAAACCGGTGTTGAAGTCGTCTAATCATGTCACGCCACTGTCCTGTGTTGGTCAGTCCGGAAACCGGTGTTGAAGTCGTCTGATCATGTCACGCCACTGTTCTGTGTCGGTCAGTCCGGAAACCGGTGTTGAAGTCGTCTAATCATGTCACGCCACTGTTCTGTGTCGGTCAGTCCGGAAACCGGTGTTGAATTCGTCTAATCATGTCACGCCACTGTTCTGTGTTGGTCAGTCCGGAAACCGGTGTTGAAGTCTTCTGACCATGTCACGCCACTGTTGTCCGTGCCCATCAGATCTCATCAGACCAGTACACGTCTGCACCCCAACGCTGCTGCATGCATATGTGATGTAAATGTTTCCTGGACGTCCCCTTCTTCATTCCCATGAATCTTGCCTTCTAGTATTTTCAATAGTAAGCTTCCATGTCTAATTCTATGACCAAGCCAAGACAATTTACTTTTTTATATGATCGTCATTAGTTGTCTATTTGACTCTATATCTTTAAGCACTTGGTTATTTGACTTTTTTTGCGTTACTCTTTGCATCCTGCATCCCACCACATCTCAAAAGTGTATAATGTATTTCCAACCTTTTTGGTTTTAGTCCATGTTTTAGAGCCGTACAATACAACCGATCGATATGTATAGTGACTATTGTTTTCCAAACCTCAAAACTGATGTCATTTGTTGTCAAACGTTTCTGTTTCACACGAAATGCCTTTCGCGGGCATCGTTTGTAATCATTTGTTTCAAATAAGAAAACTCTGCACTTGTTATATGGTGTGTATCTAGATGCTGATATGTAATGTGTAGGTTTATTTGGCTATTACCATCGCTTTTGTTTTACTAGCATTTATCCTCATAGCAAATACCTTGGCTGTGTCGCTGATACATGTGAGGAGTTTTTGTAATGATTTCAATGTTTTTCCTATGATTGTTTGATCAACCGCAATCTTGATAGCACATATTCGTTTTCCATTCTCCTTTATACCTTCATCGTCATCCTCAGAATATTTCAGTACCCTGCAGAGCGTATGTCTTCAACAGATATACACCGTAATCCTGTTCTGGGATCTCCGTTTATCTTTTTCCACGTGTTTGCTATATCCGTTTTGTGCATCTTGTTGACTTTCCCGCGTGTATTTTGGTCTGTCTCAACAACAACCAGACATACACTCCTCACTTCTGCAATACTCGAGGTTGAAGTCCACTATAACCTTTCATATGGTATATGTATGTGGCTAGCAACCTCATCGCGTGAAACGAATAGCTAATGGAATTACTACATCATGAACGTCTGTTACAACTGTAGAACATTCTTCCAGACAGTCTAAGGAACTCACTGAACAGTTTCCAGATAGATATCACTACATAGGAATGTCTTACAAAACAGATCTGACTGGAGATGCGCAGTCAAGGCACGTATAGCTAGCAGTGAAGACCACCGAGATGTGAAAGCCCAGAGCAGACGCGAGACTGAGAAATAACGAGCAGCGGGAACACGATCACCTTCTACAGACCTCGTGTGCCCGTTATGCGGCAGATGTGTTCGTGCCCTCCTTGGTCTGTTCAGCCACATGCGCACCCACATCGAACAAGGACATCTGTGACAAGGATGATGTCGGCGGTCCTCATCGACAGCTATGGGCAGCTATTATTACATTCTTCCTGTAATGGGCAACTACAATACTATATTAATCTCGCGAATAAGGAAAACAATAAGCCGAAAATGACATACAATAGAGAGTATACTTTCGGTTATACGAAGGCGTGAAGGAGAGGATACCTCACATTAAATGAGTTGGCATCTGCCAGGCAAATCTTATCTGGCTATTTGCTTCAGGGTCAGAAAACTACAGTTGACAAAGACCCTATTTTGTTTGCCAATGGCGGCCCTGTTCAAGGCTGGACTAGTGTAGTCTGGCTAAGAAATTAGGGATCGAAGAGAGAAGGCAAAACCGGTTCCAAAAAACGCCGTGCTGAACTCGGATGTGAGTCGTCACAGACATTGCAGCCTTGCTGTAAACCACGACGCATGGTCATAAACGTACTTTACAGGACGACCGCCAAAGAAGAAGCTATTTTAAATCATCACAGAGTATTGAACTGTTGAGCACGGTTTTAAAATTATTTGTTTTCTTGGTTTATTATTTACAAACCAGAACTAAGAAATTCTTCGGTCGCCAGAAACATCAAGGGGTGCCACTCACGAAACGTCACGCGGTATGGGAGACAATTAATAAACCTCACTTGGTGATGACAGATTTCCAATATTAAATGGAGATTATTTGGAGTACACATTTTGAGTTAGACTATCTTGGGGATGGGCGAGAAGGGGGTGGTCGGTGTTGATGCTTTGCTGAACAAAGGTGAAAGACGGAAATGAAACAAAAAGGTTAGACTATCCTGGTAAGGAGAGGGGATTGATGTTTTGAACAAAAGAGAAAGAGGCACACGGAGCAAACAAACTTGAGAACCAGTGTGATTTGGAGGTCTCTTATTTTTTTTCAGATCTGAAAGCCTTGATGTCACCTACTTGTTCTTCTTTTTCGTCGTTTGTTCTCACACTTCCGCCATCAAGAAATAAAAAGTGTTTTGCAAGTAGCAGGATGTAGGCATGAGAACGAAATGAGCTGTGTCATAGAATACAGCTGACAGCGATATTTACGCATTCGAATCACCACATCCGACTACAGTAAGGCATTTTTACTACCGTCTTAGCCTTCCCTCTTCGATCATTTCTCCTTAGTCAGTCTGCTCTATTGAAGCCTGTTATCCAGGATCATTACGTAGATGTGGAGAAGGGTTTTGACAGCTCTGACTCTAAACAGCAGCTTTGGGTCCCTGACCACTACAGCCTGTCTACTGCTCAGCATCTCGATTCAGTGGTGTAACCAAAAGACTATTTGTCGCTGAACACGGGTGGGCTGTAGGAGGATGGCGTAACCATACGAATAACCCTCATGTCAGACGCTGCTGTCGGGTACCAATTGTTACAGACTTCATTCTACTAAGTCTCAGTCTTATCAAAAGTACGGTAATCTTCGTTGGCATTATTTCCCTCAAAGCGTGTCAAGTGTCCATTTACAGCCAGGTAGACTGGTAAGTTAAAGCAGAATTATTGCTGAATAAATTGGCGGTCTGGCCACTAATGGAACATGTTTCCTTCACACCAACATTATGTTTCAACTCGGCGAGTTTAGAGTTTAATAATATGTTAAATGTTCGTTTACAGCTAAGTAAACTAGAGCAGTCATTTTGATGGGAGAAATTAGCGGCCTAAACACTATACCAATCGAACAGGTACTCTTCACACTAAAGCTATGCTCAAACTGTCCAAGTCTCCGACTATAATAGCATGTAGCTTATAATGCTTATCTGACCTATTCTGTATAACAACTTTTCTGATATGATGATGAGACAAATTCTTTGGCGTTGGAATAGGTATTAGTTAGTTTTCTTTCGACTTGTGCGGTTGAGTGTAGTCGGGAGCTAAAGCCGTCTATCCTGCGCCAAGTGTGTTGAGTCGGTCAATGTGAGCCCGTGTCTCTGCACAATCATTGTAATGTCGTAAATCCTCCTGCCTCGCGGTCGCCCCATTACTCTGTAACCATATCTACGAGGGTTCATTCTCATTAGATGACCAAACAATTTTATTTTCTGCCTGGAAATCTATTAGGCACAAGACGTAGGGCCGACAATACTTCGAATGTCGTCGTTCTGCATTCTCTCTCTCCTGGTAACACTGATGAACTTCCTCAAGCACTTCATTTCCCAAGTCCAAATTTTGCTCTCACACGTCCTAGACAGAGGTCATGTTTGGCACTGGTAATACAGAGTCGACATAAATATACTGTTTATCAGCTGTTGCTTTGTTGCCAAACGAATGTTCGGGTGCCTAAACCGTAGAGACAGCTGATAAGTGACAGCAGTAATAGAAGTGACATAGTTAATTATATAAATATTAATACCATCAAATTTAACGATGATCAAGCCAAAGGGACAGGGTTAGTAACAGTATTGAAAAGGCTGCTCGAGAAAATGAACATCCCAGTCAAAGAGTTTTACATGAAAAAAAGAATGATAGTCAAATGGAGAGTCATACTCAGACAACCTTGCAACCAGTTTTAGGACTGTTTAACCAGAGGATAGCGTCAAATGGAGAGTCATACTCAGACAAGCTTGCAACCAGTTTTAGGACTGTTTAACCAGAGGTAGCGTCAAATGGAGAGTCATACTCAGACAAGCTTTAACCAGAGGATAGCGTCAAATGGAGAGTCATACTCAGACAAGCTTGCAACCAGTTTTAGGACTGTTTAACCAGAGGTAGCGTCAAATGGAGAGGCATACTCAGACAAGCTTGCAACCAGTTTTAGGATTGTTTAACCAGAGGATAGCGTCAAATGGAGAGTCATACTCAGACAAGCTTGTAACCAGTTTTAGGACTGTTTAACCAGAGGTTGCGTCAAATGGAGAAGCATGCTCAGACAAGCTTGCAACCAGTTTTAGGATTGTTTAACCAGAGGATAGCGTCAAATGGAGAGTCATACTCAGACAAGCTTGCAACCAGTTTTAGGACTGTTTAACCAGAGGTTGCGTCAAATGGAGAGGCCTGCTCAGACAAGCTTGCAACCAGTCTTAGGATTGTTTAGCCAGAGGATAGCGTCAAATGGAGAGGCTTGCTCAGACAAGCTTGTAACCAGTTTTAGGACTGTTTAACCAGAGGTAGCGTCAAATGGAGAGGCATGCTCAGACAAGCTTGCAACCAGTTTTAGGACTGTTTAACCAGAGGATAGCGTCAAATGGAGAGGCATGCTCGGACAAGCTTGTAACCAGTTTTAGGACTGTTTAACCAGAGGATAGCGTCAAATGGAGAGACATGCTCAAACAAGCTTGCAACCAGTTTTAGGATTGTTTAACCAGAGGATAGCGTCAAATGTAGAGTCATACTCAGACAAGCTTGCAACCAGTTTTAGGACTGTTTAACCAGAGGTTGCGTCAAATGGAGAGGCCTGCTCAGAAAAGCTTGAAACCAGTCTTAGGATTGTTTAGCCAGAGGATAGCGTCAAATGGAGAGGCATGCTCAGACAAGCTTGTAACCAGTTTTAGGACTGTTTAACCAGAGGTAGCGTCAAATGGAGAGGCATGCTCAGACAAGCTTGCAAACAGTTTTAGGACTGTTTAACCAGAGGATAGCGTCAAATGGAGAGGCATGCTCAGACAAGCTTGTAACCAGTTTTAGGACTGTTTAACCAGAGGTAGCGTCAAATAGAGTGGCATGCTCTGACAAGCTTGTAACAAGTTTTAGGACTGTTTAACCAGAGGTAGCGTCAAATGGAGAGGCATGCTCAGACAAGCTTTCAACCAGTTTTAGGACTGTTTAACCAGAGGATAGCGTCAAATGGAGAGACATGCTCAGACAAGCTTGCAACCAGTTTTAGGACTGTTTAACCAGAGTATAGCGTCAAATGGAGAGGCATGCTCAGACAAGCTTGCAACCAGTTTTATGACTGTTTAACCAGAGGATAGCGTCAAATGGAGAGGCATGCTCAGACAAGCTTGGAACCAGTTTTAGGACTGTTTAACCAGAGGATAGCGTCAAATGGAGAGGCATGCTCAGACAAGCTTGCAACCAGTTTTAGGACTGTTTAACCAGACGATAGCGTCAAATGGAGAGGCATGCTTAGACAAGCTTGCAACCAGATTTAGGACTGTTTAACCAGAGGATAACGTCAAATGGAGAGGCATGCTCAGACAAGCTTGCAACCAGTTTTAAGACTGTTTAACCAGAGGTTGCGTCAAATGGAGAGGCCTGCTCAGACAAGCTTACAACCAGTCTTAGGATTGTTTAGCCAGAGGATAGCGTCAAATGGAGAGGCATGCTCAGACAAGCTTGTAACCAGTTTTAGGACTGTTTAACCAGAGGTAGCGTCAAATGGAGAGGCATGCTCAGACAAGCTTGCAACCAGTTTTAGGACTGTTTAACCAGAGGATAGCGTCAAATGGAGAGGCATGCTCAGACAAGCTTGTAACCAGTTTTAGGACTGTTTAACCAGAGGTAGCGTCAAATGGAGTGGCATGCTCTGACAAGCTTGTAACCAGTTTTAGGACTGTTTAACCAGAGGTAGCGTCAAATGGAGAGGCATGCTCAGACAAGCTTTCAACCAGTTTTAGGACTGTTTAACCAGAGGATAGCGTCAAATGGAGAGGCCTGCTCAGACAAGCTTGCAACCAGTTTTAGGACTATTTAACCAGAGGATAGCGTCAAATGGAGAGACATGCTCAGACAAGCTTGCAACCAGTTTTAGGATTGTTTAACCAGAGGATAGCGTCAAATGGAGAGTCATACTCAGACAAGCTTGTAACCAGTTTTAGGACTGTTTAACCAGAGGATAGCGTCAAAAGGAGAGTCATACTCAGACAAGCTTGCAACCAGTTTTAGGACTGTTTAACCAGAGGATAGCGTCAAATGGAGAGTCATACTCAGACAAGCTTGCAACCAGTTTTAGGACTGTTTAACCAGAGGTAGCGTCAAATGGAGAGTCATACTCAGACAAGCTTGCAACCAGTTTTAGGACTGTTTAACCAAGGGTAGCGTTAAATGGAGAGGCATACTCAGACAAGCTTGCAACCAGTTTTAGGACTGTTTAACCAGAGGATAGCGTCAAATGGAGAGGCTTGCTGAGACAAGCTTGTAACCAGTTTTAGGACTGTTTAACCAGAGGTAGCGTCAAATAGAGTGGCATGCTCAGACAAGCTTGTAACCAGTTTTAGGACTGTTTAACCAGAGGTAGCGTCAAATGGAGAGGCATGCTCAGACAAGCGTTCAACCAGTTTTAGGACTGTTTAACCAGAGGATAGCGTCAAATGGAGAGGATGCTCAGACAAGCTTGCAACCAGTTTTAGGACTGTTTAACCAGAGTATAGCGTCAAATGGAGAGGCATGCTCAGACAAGCTTGCAACCAGTTTTATGACTGTTTAACCAGAGGATAGCGTCAAATGGAGAGGCATGCTCAGACAAGCTTGCAACCAGTTTTAGGACTGTTTAACCAGAGGATAGCGTCAAATGGAGAGGCATGCTCAGACAAGCTTGCAACCAGTTTTAGGACTGTTTAACCAGAGGATAGCGTCAAATGGAGAGGCATGCTCAGACAAGCTTGCAACCAGATTTAGGACTGTTTAACCAGAGGATAGCGTCAAATGGAGAGGCATGCTCAGACAAGCTTGCAACCAGTTTTAGGACTGTTTAACCAGAGGATAGCGTCAAATAGAGAGGCATGCTCAGACAAGCTTGCAACCAGTTTTAGGACTGTTTAACCAGAGAATAGCGTCAAATGGAGAGACATGCTCAGACAAGCTTGCAACCAGTTTTAGGATTGTTTAACCAGAGGATAGCGTTAAATGGAGAGTCATACTCAGACAAGCTTGCAACCAGTTTTAGGACTGTTTAACCAGAGGATAGCGTCAAATGGAGAGTCATACTCAGAAAAGCTTGCAACCAGTTTTAGGACTGTTTAACCAGAGATTGCGTCAAATGGAGAGTCATACTCAGACAAGCTTGCAACCAGTTTTAGGACTGTTTAACCAGAGGTTGCGTCAAATGGAGAGGCCTGCTCAGACAAGCTTACAACCAGTCTTAGGATTGTTTAGCCAGAGGATAGCGTCAAATGGAGAGGCATGCTCAGACAAGCTTGTAACCAGTTTAGGACTGTTTAACCAGAGGTAGCGTCAAATGGAGAGGCATGCTCAGACAAGCTTGCAACCAGTTTTAGGACTGTTTAACCAGAGGATAGCGTCAAATGGAGAGTCATACTCAGACAAGCTTGCAACCAGTTTTAGGACTGTTTAACCAGAGGTTGCGTCAAATGGAGAGGCCTGCTCAGACAAGCTTGCAACCAGTCTTAGGATTGTTTAGCCAGAGGATAGCGTCAAATGGAGAGGCATACTCAGACACGCTTGCAACCAGTTTTAGGACTGTTTAACCAGAGGATAGCGTCAAAAGGAGAGTCATACTCAGACAAGCTTGCAACCAGTTTTAGGACTGTTTAACCAGAGGTAGCGTCAAATGGAGAGGCATGCTCAGACAAGCTTGCAACCAGTTTTAGGACTGTTTAACCAGAGAATAGCGTCAAATGGAGAGACATGCTCAGACAAGCTTGCAACCAGTTTTAGGATTGTTTAACCAGAGGATAGCGTCAAATGGAGAGTCATACTCAGACAAGCTTGTAACCAGTTTTAGGACTGTTTAACCAGAGGTTGCGTCAAATGGAGAAGCATGCTCAGACAAGCTTGCAACCAGTTTTAGGATTGTTTAACCAGAGGATAGCGTCAAATGGAGAGTCATACTCAGACAAGCTTGCAACCAGTTTTAGGACTGTTTAACCAGAGGTTGCGTCAAATGGAGAGGCCTGCTCAAACAAGCTTGCAACCAGTCTTAGGATTGTTTAGCCAGAGGATAGCGTCAAATGGAGAGGCTTGCTCAGACAAGCTTGTAACCAGTTTTAGGACTGTTTAACCAGAGGTAGCGTCAAATGGAGAGGCCTGCTCAGACAAGCTTGCAACCAGTCTTAGGATTGTTTAGCCAGAGGATAGCGTCAAATGGAGAGGCATGCTCAGACAAGCTTGTAACCAGTTTTAGGACTGTTTAACCAGAGGTAGCGTCAAATGGAGAGGCATGCTCAGACAAGCTTGCAAACAGTTTTAGGACTGTTTAACCAGAGAATAGCGTCAAATGGAGAGGCATGCTCAGACAAGCTTGTAACCAGTTTTAGGACTGTTTAACCAGAGGATAGCGTCAAATGGAGAGGCATGCTCAGACAAGCTTGCAACCAGTTTTAGGACTGTTTAACCAGAGTATAGCGTCAAATGGAGAGGCATGCTCATACAAGCTTGCAACCAGTTTTATGACTGTTTAACCAGAGGATAGCGTCAAATGGAGAGGGATGCTCAGACAAGCTTGCAACCAGTTTTAGGACTGTTTAACCAGAGGATAGCGTCAAATGGAGAGGCATGCTCAGACAAGCTTGCAAGCAGTTTTAGGACTGTTTAACCAGAGGATAGCGTCAAATGGAGAGGCATGCTCAGACAAGCTTGCAACCAGATTTAGGACTGTTTAACCAGAGGATAGCGTCAAATGGAGAGGCATGCTCAGACAAGCTTGCAACCAGTTTTAGGACTGTTTAACCAGAGGATAGCGTCAAATGGAGAGGCATGCTCAGACAAGCTTGCAACCAGTTTTAGGACTGTTTAACCAGAGGATAGCGTCAAATGGAGAGGCATGCTCAGACAAGCTTGCAACCAGTTTTAGGACTGTTTAACCAGAGAATAGCGTCAAATGGAGAGACATGCTCAGACAAGCTTGCAACCAGTTTTAGGATTGTTTAACCAGAGGATAGCGTTAAATGGAGATTCATACTCAGACAAGCTTGCAACCAGTTTTAGGACTGTTTAACCAGAGGATAGCGTCAAATGGAGAGTCATACTCAGAAAAGCTTGCAACCAGTTTTAGGACTGTTTAACCAGAGGTTGCGTCAAATGGAGAAGCATGCTCAGACAAGCTTGTAACCAGTTTTAGGATTGTTTAACCAGAGGATAGCGTCAAATGGAGAGTCATACTCAGACAAGCTTGCAACCAGTTTTAGGACTGTTTAACCAGAGGTTGCGTCAAATGGAGAGGCCTGCTCAGACAAGCTTACAACCAGTCTTAGGATTGTTTAGCCAGAGGATAGCGTCAAATGGAGAGGCATGCTCAGACAAGCTTGTAACCAGTTTTAGGAGTGTTTAACCAGAGGTAGCGTCAAATGGAGAGGCATGCTCAGACAAGCTTGCAACCAGTTTTAGGACTGTTTAACCAGAGGTTGCGTCAAATGGAGAGGCCTGCTCAGACAAGCTTGCAACCAGTCTTAGGATTGTTTAGCCAGAGGATAGCGTCAAATGGAGAGGCATGCTCAGACAAGCTTGTAACCAGTTTTAGGACTGTTTAACCAGAGGTAGCGTCAAATGGAGAGGCATGCTCAGACAAGCTTGCAAATAGTTTTAGGACTGATTAACCAGAGGATAGCGTCAAATGGAGAGGCATGCTCAGACAAGCTTGTAACCAGTTTTAGGACTGTTTAACCAGAGGTAGCGTCAAATAGAGTGGCATGCTCTGACAAGCTTGTAACCAGTTTTAGGATTGTTTAACCAGAGGTAGCGTCAAATGGAGAGGCATGCTCAGACAAGCTTTCAACCAGTTTTAGGACTGTTTAACCAGAGGATAGCGTCAAATGGAGAGGCATGCTCAGACAAGCTTGCAACCAGTTTTAGGACTGTTTAACCAGAGTATAGCGTCAAATGGAGAGGCATGCTCAGACAAGCTTGCAACCAGTTTTATGACTGTTTAACCAGAGGATAGCGTCAAATGGAGAGGCATGCTCAGACAAGCTTGCAACCAGATTTAGGACTGTTTAACCAGAGGAGAGCGTCAAATGGAGAGGCATGCTCAGACAAGCTTGTAACCAGTTTTAGGACTGTTTAACCAGAGGTAGCGTCAAATGGAGAGGCATGCTCAGACAAGCTTGCAACCAGTTTTAGGACTGTTTAACCAGAGGATAGCGTCAAATGGAGAGGCATGCTCAGACAAGCTTGCAACCAGATTTAGGACTGTTTAACCAGAGGATAGCGTCAAATGGAGAGGCATGCTCAGACAAGCTTGTAACCAGTTTTAGGACTGTTTAACCAGAGGTAGCGTCAAATGGAGAGGCATGCTCAGACAAGCTTGCAACCAGTTTTAGGACTGTTTAACCAGAGGATAGCGTCAAATGGAGAGACATGCTCAGACAAGCTTGCAACCAGTTTTAGGATTGTTTAACCAGAGGATAGCGTTAAATGGAGAGTCATACTCAGACAAGCTTGCAACCAGTTTTAGGACTGTTTAACCAGAGGATAGCGTCAAATGGAGAGTCATACTCAGAAAAGCTTGCAACCAGTTTTAGGACTGTTTAACCAGAGGTTGCGTCAAATCGAGAAGCATGCTCAGACAAGCTTGCAACCAGTTTTAAGACTGTTTAACCAGAGGTTCCGTCAAAAGGAGAGTCATACTCAGACAAGCTTGCAACCAGTTTTAGGACTGTTTAACCAGAGGATAGCGTCAAATGGAGAGTCATACTCAGACAAGCTTGCAACCAGTTTTAGGACTGTTTAACCAGAGGATAGCGTCAAATGGAGAGTCATACTCAGACAAGCTTGCAACCAGTTTTAGGACTGTTTAACCAGAGGTAGCGTCAAATGGAGAGTCATACTCAGACAAGCTTGCAACCAGTTTTAGGACTGTTTAACCAGGGGTAGCGTCAAATGGAGAGGCATACTCAGACACGCTTGCAACCAGTTTTAGGACTGTTTAACCAGAGGATAGCGTCAAAAGGAGAGTCATACTCAGACAAGCTTGCAACCAGTTTTAGGACTGTTTAACCAGAGGTAGCGTCAAATGGAGAGGCATGCTCAGACAAGCTTGCAACCAGTTTTAGGACTGTTTAACCAGAGGATAGCGTCAAATGGAGAGACATGCTCAGACAAGCTTGCAACCAGTTTTAGGATTGTTTAACCAGAGGATAGCGTCAAATGGAGAGTCATACTCAGACAAGCTTGTAACCAGTTTTAGGACTGTTTAACCAGAGGTTGCGTCAAATGGAGAAGCATGCTCAGACAAGCTTGCAACCAGTTTTAGGATTGTTTAACCAGAGGATAGCGTCAAATGGAGAGTCATACTCAGACAAGCTTGCAACCAGTTTTAGGACTGTTTAACCAGAGGTTGCATCAAATGGAGAGGCCTGCTCAAACAAGCTTGCAACCAGTCTTAGGATTGTTTAGCCAGAGGATAGCGTCAAATGGAGAGGCTTGCTCAGACAAGCTTGTAACCAGTTTTAGGACTGTTTAACCAGAGGTAGCGTCAAATGGAGAGGCCTGCTCAGACAAGCTTGCAACCAGTGTTAGGATTGTTTAGCCAGAGGATAGCGTCAAATGGAGAGGCATGCTCAGACAAGCTTGTAACCAGTTTTAGGACTGTTTAACCAGAGGTAGCGTCAAATGGAGAGGCATGCTCAGACAAGCTTGCAAACAGTTTTAGGACTGTTTAACCAGAGAATAGCGTCAAATGGAGAGGCATGCTTTAACAAGCTTGTAACCAGTTTTAGGACTGTTTAACCAGAGGTAGCGTCAAATAGAGTGGCATGCTCTGACAAGCTTGTAACCAGTTTTAGGACTGTTTAACCAGAGGTAGCGTCAAATGGAGAGGCATGCTCAGACAAGCTTTCAACCAGTTTTAGGACTGTTTAACCAGAGGATAGTGTCAAATGGAGAGGCATGCTCAGACAAGCTTGCAACCAGTTTTAGGACTGTTTAACCAGAGTATAGCGTCAAATGGAGAGGCATGCTCAGACAAGCTTGCAACCAGTTTTATGACTGTTTAACCAGAGGATAGCGTCAAATGGAGAGGCATGCTCAGACAAGCTTGCAACCAGTTTTAGGACTGTTTAACCAGAGGCTAGCGTCAAATGGAGAGGCATGCTCAGACAAGCTTGCAACCAGTTTTAGGACTGTTTAACCAGAGGATAGCGTCAAATGGAGAGGCATGCTCAGACAAGCTTGCAACCAGATTTAGGACTGTTTAACCAGAGGATAGCGTCAAATGGAGAGGCATGCTCAGACAAGCTTGCAACCAGTTTTAGGACTGTTTAACCAGAGGATAGCGTCAAATGGAGAGGCATGCTCAGACAAGCTTGCAACCAGTTTTAGGACTGTTTAACCAGAGGATAGCGTCAAATGGAGAGGCATGCTCAGACAAGCTTGCAACCAGTTTTAGGACTGTTTAACCAGAGAATAGCGTCAAATGGAGAGACATGCTCAGACAAGCTTGCAACCAGTTTTAGGATTGTTTAACCAGAGGATAGCGTTAAATGGAGAGTCATACTCAGACAAGCTTGCAACCAGTTTTAGGACTGTTTAACCAGAGGATAGCGTCAAATGGAGAGTCATACTCAGAAAAGCTTGCAACCAGTTTTAGGACTGTTTAACCAGAGGTTGCGTCAAATGGAGAAGCATGCTCAGACAAGCTTGTAACCAGTTTTAGGATTGTTTAACCAGAGGATAGCGTCAAATGGAGAGTCATACTCAGACAAGCTTGCAACCAGTTTTAGGACTGTTTAACCAGAGGTTGCGTCAAATGGAGAGGCCTGCTCAGACAAGCTTACAACCAGTCTTAGGATTGTTTAGCCAGAGGATAGCGTCAAATGGAGAGGCATGCTCAGACAAGCTTGTAACCAGTTTTAGGACTGTTTAACCAGAGGTAGCGTCAAATGGAGAGGCATGCTCAGACAAGCTTGCAACCAGTTTTAGGACTGTTTAACCAGAGGATAGCGTCAAATGGAGAGTCATACTCAGACAAGCTTGCAACCAGTTTTAGGACTGTTTAACCAGAGGTTGCGTCAAATGGAGAGGCCTGCTCAGACAAGCTTGCAACCAGTCTTAGGATTGTTTAGCCAGAGGATAGCGTCAAATGGAGAGGCATGCTCGGACAAGCTTGTAACCAGTTTTAGGACTGTTTAACCAGAGGATAGCGTCAAATGGAGAGACATGCTCAGACAAGCTTGCAACCAGTTTTAGGATTGTTTAACCAGAGGATAGCGTCAAATGTAGAGTCATACTCAGACAAGCTTGCAACCAGTTTTAGGACTGTTTAACCAGAGGTTGCGTCAAATGGAGAGGCCTGCTCAGACAAGCTTGCAACCAGTCTTAGGATTGTTTAGCCAGAGGATAGCGTCAAATGGAGAGGCATACTCAGACAAGCTTGTAACCAGTTTTAGGACTGTTTAACCAGAGGTAGCGTCAAATGGAGAGGCATGCTCAGACAAGTTTGCAAACAGTTTTAGGACTGATTAACCAGAGGATAGCGTCAAACGGAAAGGCATGCTCAGACAAGCTTGTAACCAGTTTTAGGACTGTTTAACCAGAGGTAGCGTCAAATAGAGTGGCATGCTCTGACAAGCGTGTAACCAGTTTTAGGACTGTTTAACCAGAGGTAGCGTCAAATGGAGAGGCATGCTCAGACAAGCTTTCAACCAGTTTTAGGACTGTTTAACCAGAGGATAGCGTCAAATGGAGAGGCATGCTCAGACAAGCTTGCAACCAGTTTTATGACTGTTTAACCAGAGGATAGCGTCAAATGGAGAGGCATGCTCAGACAAGCTTGCAACCAGTTTTAGGACTGTTTAACCAGAGGATAGCGTCAAATGGAGAGGCATGCTCAGACAAGCTTGCAACCAATTTTGGAACTGTTTAACCAGAGGATAGCGTCAAATGGAGAGGCATGCTCAGACAAGCTTGCAACCATATTTAGGACTGTTTAACCAGAGGAGAGCGTCAAATGGAGAGGCATGCTCAGACAAGCTTGTAACCAGTTTTAGGACTGTTTAACCAGAGGTAGCGTCAAATGGAGAGGCATGCTCAGACAAGCTTGCAACCAGTTTTAGGACTGTTTAACCAGAGGATAGCGTCAAATGGAGAGTCATACTCAGAAAAGCTTGCAACCAGTTTTAGGACTGTTTAACCAGAGGTTGCGTCAAATCGAGAAGCATGCTCAGACAAGCTTGTAACCAGTTTTAGGATTGTTTAACCAGAGGATAGCGTCAAATGGAGAGTCATACTCAGACAAGCTTGCAACCAGTTTTAAGACTGTTTAACCAGAGGTTGCGTCAAATGGAGAGGCCTGCTCAGACAAGCTTACAACAAGTCTTAGGATTGTTAGCCAGAGGATAGCGTCAAATGGAGAGGCATGCTCAGACAAGCTTGTAACCAGTTTTAGGACTGTTTAACCAGAGGTAGCGTCAAATGGAGAGGCATGCTCAGACAAGCTTGCAACCAGTTTTAGGACTGTTTAACCAGAGGATAGCGTCAAATGGAGAGGCATGCTCAGACAAGCTTGTAACCAGTTTTAGGACTGTTTAACCAGAGGTAGCGTCAAATGGAGAGGCATGCTCAGACAAGCTTTGAACCAGTTTTAGGACTGTTTAACCAGAGGATAGCGTCAAATGGAGAGGCCTGCTCAGACAAGCTTGCAACCAGTTTTAGGACTATTTAACCAGAGGATAGCGTCAAATGGAGAGACATGCTCAGACAAGCTTGCAACCAGTTTTAGGATTGTTTAACCAGAGGATAGCGTCAAATGGAGAGTCATACTCAGACAAGCTTGTAACCAGTTTTAGGACTGTTTAACCAGAGGATAGCGTCAAAAGGAGAGTCATACTCAGACAAGCTTGCAACCAGTTTTAGGACTGTTTAACCAGAGGATAGCCTCAAATGGAGAGTCATACTCAGACAAGCTTGCAACCAGTTTTAGGATTGTTTAGCCAGAGGATAACGTCAAATGGAGAAGCATGCTCGGACAAGCTTGTAACCAGTTTTAGGACTGTATAACCAGAGGATAGCGTCAAATGGAGAGACATGCTCAGACAAGCTTGCAACCAGTTTTAGGATTGTTTAACCAGAGGATAGCGTCAAATGGAGAGTCATACTCAGACAAGCTTGTAACCAGTTTTAGGACTGTTTAACCAGAGGATAGCGTCAAAAGGAGAGTCATACTCAGACAAGCTTGCAACCAGTTTTAGGACTGTTTAACCAGAGGATAGCCTCAAATGGAGAGTCATACTCAGACAAGCTTGCAACCAGTTTTAGGACTGTTTAACCAGAGGTAGCGTCAAATGGAGAGTCATACTCAGACAAGCTTGCAACCAGTTTTAGGACTGTTTAACCAGGGGTAGCGTCAAATGGAGAGGCATACTCAGACAAGCTTGCAACCAGTTTTAGGACTGTTTAACCAGAGGATAGCGTCAAAAGGAGAGTCATACTCAGACAAGCTTGCAACCAGTTTTAGGACTGTTTAACCAGAGGTAGCGTCAAATGGAGAGGCATGCTCAGACAAGCTTGCAACCAGTTTTAGGACTGTTTAACCAGAGGATAGCGTCAAATGGAGAGACATGCTCAGACAAGCTTGCAACCAGTTTTAGGATTGTTAACCAGAGGATAGCGTCAAATGGAGAGTCATAATCAGACAAGCTTGCAACCAGTTTTAGGACTGTTTAACCAGAGGTTGCGTCAAATGGAGAAGCATGCTCAAAAAACTTGTAACCAGTTTTAGGATTGTTTAACCAGAGGATAGCGTCAAATGGAGAGTCATACTCAGACAAGCTTGCAACCAGTTTTAGGACTGTTTAAACAGAGGTTGCGTCAAATGGAGAGGCCTGCTCAGACAAGCTTACAACCAGTCTTAGGATTGTTTAGCCAGAGGATAGCGTCAAATGGAGAGGCATGCTCAGACAAGCTTGTAACCAGTTTTAGGACTGTTTAACCAGAGGTAGCGTCAAATGGAGAGGCATGCTCAGACAAGCTTGCAACCAGTTTTAGGACTGTTTAACCAGAGGATAGCGTCAAATGGAGAGTCATACTCAGACAAGCTTGCAACCAGTTTTAGGACTGTTTAACCATAGGTTGCGTCAAATGGAGAGGCCTGCTCAGACAAGCTTGCAACCAGTCTTAGGATTGTTTAGCCAGAGGATAACGTCAAATGGAGAGGCATGCTCGGACAAGCTTGTAACCAGTTTTAGGACTGTATAACCAGAGGATAGCGTCAAATGGAGAGACATGCTCAGACAAGCTTGCAACCAGTTTTAGGATTGTTTAACCAGAGGATAGCGTCAAATGTAGAGTCATACACAGACAAGCTTGCAACCAGTTTTAGGACTGTTTAACCAGAGGTTGCGTCAAATGGAGAGGCCTGCTCAGACAAGCTTGTAACCAGTTTTAGGACTGTTTAACCAGAGGTAGCGTCAAATAGAGTGGCATGCTCTGACAAGCTTGTAACCAGTTTTAGGACTGTTTAACCAGAGGTAGCGTCAAATGGAGAGGCATGCTCAGACAAGCTTTCAACCAGTTTTAGGACTGTTTAACCAGAGGATAGCGTCAAATGGAGAGGCATGCTCAGACAAGCTTGCAACCAGTTTTAGGACTGTTTAACCAGGGGTAGCGTCCAATGGAGAGGCATACTCAGACAAGCTTGCAACCAGTTTTAGGACTGTTTAACCAGAGGATAGCGTCAAAAGGAGAGTCATACTCAGACAAGCTTGCAACCAGTTTTAGGACTGTTTAACCAGAGGTAGCGTCAAATGGAGAGGCATGCTCAGACAAGCTTGCAACCAGTTTTAGGACTGTTTAACCAGAGGATAGCGTCAAATGGAGAGACATGCTCAGACAAGCTTGCAACCAGTTTTAGGATTGTTTAACCAGAGGATAGCGTCAAATGGAGAGTCATACTCAGACAAGCTTGCAACCAGTTTTAGGACTGTTTAACCAGAGGTTGCGTCAAATGGAGAAGCATGCTCAAAAAACTTGTAACCAGTTTTAGGATTGTTTAACCAGAGGATAGCGTCAAATGGAGAGTCATACTCAGACAAGCTTGCAACCAGTTTTAGGACTGTTTAACCAGAGGTTGCGTCAAATGGAGAGGCCTGCTCAGACAAGCTTACAACCAGTCTTAGGATTGTTTAGCCAGAGGATAGCGTCAAATGGAGAGGCATGCTCAGACAAGCTTGTAACCAGTTTTAGGACTGTTTAACCAGAGGTAGCGTCAAATGGAGAGGCATGCTCAGACAAGCTTGCAACCAGTTTTAGGACTGTTTAACCAGAGGATAGCGTCAAATGGAGAGTCATACTCAGACAAGCTTGCAACCAGTTTTAGGACTGTTTAACCAGAGGTTGCGTCAAATGGAGAGGCCTGCTCAGACAAGCTTGCAACCAGTCTTAGGATTGTTTAGCCAGAGGATAGCGTCAAATGGAGAGGCATGCTCGGACAAGCTTGTAACCAGTTTTAGGACTGTATAACCAGAGGATAGCGTCAAATGGAGAGACATGCTCAGACAAGCTTGCAACCGGTTTTAGGATTGTTTAACCAGAGGATAGCGTCAAATGTAGAGTCATACACAGACAAGCTTGCAACCAGTTTTAGGACTGTTTAACCAGAGGTTGCGTCAAATGGAGAGGCCTGCTCAGACAAGCTTGCAACCAGTCTTAGGATTGTTTAGCCAGAGGATAGCGTCAAATGGAGAGGCATGCTCAGACAAGCTTGTAACCAGTTTTAGGACTGTTTAACCAGAGGTAGCGTCAAATGGAGAGGCATGCTCAGATAAGCTTGCAAACAGTTTTAGGACTGATTAACCAGAGGATAGCGTCAAATGGAGAGGCATGCTCAGACAAGCTTGTAACCAGTTTTAGGACTGTTTAACCAGAGGTAGCGTCAAATAGAGTGGCATGCTCTGACAAGCTTGTAACCAGTTTTAGGACTGTTTAACCAGAGGTAGCGTCAAATGGAGAGGCATGCTCAGACAAGCTTTTAACCAGTTTTAGGACTGTTTAACCAGAGGATAGCGTCAAATGGAGAGGCATGCTCAGACAAGCTTGCAACCAGTTTTAGGACTGTTTAACCAGAGTATAGCGTCAAATGGAGAGGCATGCTCAGACAAGCTTGCAACCAGTTTTATGACTGTTTAACCAGAGGATAGCGTCAAATGGAGAGGCATGCTCAGACAAGCTTGCAACCAGTTTTAGGACTGTTTAACCAGAGGATAGCGTCAAATGGAGAGGCATGCTCAGACAAGCTTGCAACCAGTTTTAGGACTGTTTAACCAGAGGATAGCGTCAAATGGAGAGGCATGCTCAGACAAGCTTGCAACCAGATTTAGGACTGTTTAACCAGAGGATAGCGTCAAATGGAGTGGCATGCTCAGACAAGCTTGTAACCAGTTTTAGGACTGTTTAACCAGAGGTAGCGTCAAATGGAGAGGCATGCTCAGACAAGCTTGCAACCAGTTTTAGGACTGTTTAACCAGAGGATAGCGTCAAATGGAGAGGCATGCTCAGACAAGCTTGCAACCAGTTTTAGGCCTGTTTAACCAGAGGATAGCGTCAAATGGAGAGACATGCTCAGACAAGCTTGCAACCAGTTTTAGGATTGTTTAACCAGAGGATAGCGTTAAATGGAGAGTCATACTCAGACAAGCTTGCAACCAGTTTTAGGACCGTTTCACCAGAGGATAGCGTCAAATGGAGAGTCATACTCAGAAAAGCTTGCAACCAGTTTTAGGACTGTTTAACCAGAGGTTGCGTCAAATGGAGAAGCATGCTCAGACAAGCTTGTAACCAGTTTTAGGACTGTTTAACCAGAGGTTGCGTCAAATGGAGAGGCCTGCTCAGACAAGCTTACAACCAGTCTTAGGATTGTTTAGCCAGAGGATAGCGTCAAATGGAGAGGCATGCTCAGACAAGCTTGTAACCAGTTTTAGGACTGTTTAACCAGAGGTAGCGTCAAATGGAGAGGCATGCTCAGACAAGCTTGCAACCAGTTTTAGGACTGTTTAACCAGAGGATAGCGTCAAATGGAGAGGCATGCTCAGACAAGCTTGTAACCAGTTTTAGGACTGTTTAACCAGAGGTAGCGTCAAATGGAGTGGCATGCTCTGACAAGCTTGTAACCAGTTTTAGGACTGTTTAACCAGAGGTAGCGTCAAATGGAGAGGCATGCTCAGACAAGCTTGTAACCAGTTTTAGGACTGTTTAACTAGAGGTAGCGTCAAATAGAGTGGCATGCTCTGACAAGCTTGTAACCAGTTTTAGGACTGTTTAACCAGAGGTAGCGTCAAATGGAGAGGCATGCTCAGACAATCTTTCAACCAGTTTTAGGACTGTTTAACCAGAGGATAGCGTCAAATGGAGAGGCATGCTCAGAAAGCTTGCAACCAGTTTTAGGACTGTTTAACCAGAGTATAGCGTCAAATGGAGAGGCATGCTCAGACAAGCTTGCAACAAGTTTTATGACTGTTTAACCAGAGGATAGCGTCAAATGGAGAGGCATGCTCAGACAAGCTTGCAACCAGATTTAGGACTGTTTAACCAGAGGATAGCGTCAAATGGAGAGGCATGCTCAGACAAGCTTGCAACCAGTTTTAGGACTGTTTAACCAGAGGATAGCGTCAAATGGAGAGGCATGCTCAGACAAGCTTGCAACCAGTTTTAGGCCTGTTTAACCAGAGGATAGCGTCAAATGGAGAGTCATACTCAGACAAGCTTGCAACCAGTTTTAGGACTGTTTAACCAGAGGTTGCGTCAAATGGAGAGGCCTGCTCAGACAAGCTTACAACCAGTCTTAGGATTGTTTAGCCAGAGGATAGCGTCAAATGGAGAGGCATGCTCAGACAAGCTTGTAACCAGTTTTAGGACTGTTTAACCAGAGGTAGCGTCAAATGGAGTGGCATGCTCTGACAAGCTTGTAACCAGTTTTAGGACTGTTTAACCAGAGGTAGCGTCAAATGGAGAGGCATGCTCAGACAAGCTTGTAACCAGTTTTAGGACTGTTTAACTAGAGGTAGCGTCAAATAGAGAGGCATGCTCTGACAAGCTTGTAACCAGTTTTAGGACTGTTTAACCAGAGGTAGCGTCAAATGGAGAGGCATGCTCAGACAATCTTTCAACCAGTTTTAGGACTGTTTAACCAGAGGATAGCGTCAAATGGAGAGGCATGCTCAGAAAGCTTGCAACCAGTTTTAGGACTGTTTAACCAGAGTATAGCGTCAAATGGAGAGGCATGCTCAGACAAGCTTGCAACAAGTTTTATGACTGTTTAACCAGAGGATAGCGTCAAATGGAGAGGCATGCTCAGACAAGCTTGCAACCAGATTTAGGACTGTTTAACCAGAGGATAGCGTCAAATGGAGAGGCATGCTCAGACAAGCTTGCAACCAGTTTTAGGACTGTTTAACCAGAGGATAGCGTCAAATGGAGAGGCATGCTCAGACAAGCTTGCAACCAGTTTTAGGCCTGTTTAACCAGAGGATAGCGTCAAATGGAGAGTCATACTCAGACAAGCTTGCAACCAGTTTTAGGACTGTTTAACCAGAGGTTGCGTCAAATGGAGAGGCCTGCTCAGACAAGCTTACAACCAGTCTTAGGATTGTTTAGCCAGAGGATAGCGTCAAATGGAGAGGCATGCTCAGACAAGCTTGTAACCAGTTTTAGGACTGTTTAACCAGAGGTAGCGTCAAATGGAGAGGCATGCTCAGACAAGCTTGCAACCAGTTTTAGGACTGTTTAACCAGAGGATAGCGTCAAATGGAGAGGCATGCTCAGACAAGCTTGTAACCAGTTTTAGGACTGTTTAACCAGAGGTAGCGTCAAATGGAGTGGCATGCTCTGACAAGCTTGTAACCAGTTTTAGGACTGTTTAACCAGAGGTAGCGTCAAATGGAGAGGCATGCTCAGGCAAGCTTTCAACCAGTTTTAGGACTGTTTAACCAGAGGATAGCGTCAAATGGAGAGTCATACTCAGACAAGCTTGTAACCAGTTTTAGGATTGTTTAACCAGAGGATAGCGTCAAATGGAGAGACATGCTCAGACAAGCTTGCAACCAGTTTTAGGATTGTTTAACCAGAGGATAGCGTCAAATGGAGAGTCATACTCAGACAAGCTTGCAACCAGTTTTAGGACTGTTTAACCAGAGGTTGCGTCAAATGGAGAAGCATGCTCAAAAAACTTGTAACCAGTTTTAGGATTGTTTAACCAGAGGATAGCGTCAAATGGAGAGTCATACTCAGACAAGCTTGCAACCAGTTTTAGGACTGTTTAACCAGAGGTTGCGTCAAATGGAGAGGCCTGCTCAGACAAGCTTACAACCAGTCTTAGGATTGTTTAGCCAGAGGATAGCGTCAAATGGAGAGGCATGCTCAGACAAGCTTGTAACCAGTTTTAGGACTGTATAACCAGAGGATAGCGTCAAATGGAGAGACATGCTCAGACAAGCTTGCAACCAGTTTTAGGATTGTTTAACCAGAGGATAGCGTCAAATGTAGAGTCATACACAGACAAGCTTGCAACCAGTTTTAGGACTGTTTAACCAGAGGTTGCGTCAAATGGAGAGGCCTGCTCAGACAAGCTTGCAACCAGTCTTAGGATTGTTTAGCCAGAGGATAGCGTCAAATGGAGAGGCATGCTCAGACAAGCTTGTAACCAGTTTTAGGACTGTTTAACCAGAGGTAGCGTCAAATGGAGAGGCATGCTCAGATAAGCTTGCAAACAGTTTTAGGACTGATTAACCAGAGGATAGCGTCAAATGGAGAGGCATGCTCAGACAAGCTTGTAACCAGTTTTAGGACTGTTTAACCAGAGGTAGCGTCAAATAGAGTGGCATGCTCTGACAAGCTTGTAACCAGTTTTAGGACTGTTTAACCAGAGGTAGCGTCAAATGGAGAGGCATGCTCAGACAAGCTTTCAACCAGTTTTAGGACTGTTTAACCAGAGGATAGCGTCAAATGGAGAGGCATGCTCAGACAAGCTTGCAACCAGTTTTAGGACTGTTTAACCAGAGTATAGCGTCAAATGGAGAGGCATGCTCAGACAAGCTTGCAACCAGTTTTATGACTGTTTAACCAGAGGATAGCGTCAAATGGAGAGGCATGCTCAGACAAGCTTGCAACCAGTTTTAGGACTGTTTAACCAGAGGATAGCGTCAAATGGAGAGGCATGCTCAGACAAGCTTGCAACCAGTTTTAGGACTGTTTAACCAGAGGATAGCGTCAAATGGAGAGGCATGCTCAGACAAGCTTGCAACCAGATTTAGGACTGTTTAACCAGAGGATAGCGTCAAATGGAGTGGCATGCTCAGACAAGCTTGTAACCAGTTTTAGGACTGTTTAACCAGAGGTAGCGTCAAATGGAGAGGCATGCTCAGACAAGCTTGCAACCAGTTTTAGGACTGTTTAACCAGAGGATAGCGTCAAATGGAGAGGCATGCTCAGACAAGCTTGCAACCAGTTTTAGGCCTGTTTAACCAGAGGATAGCGTCAAATGGAGAGACATGCTCAGACAAGCTTGCAACCAGTTTTAGGATTGTTTAACCAGAGGATAGCGTTAAATGGAGAGTCATACTCAGACAAGCTTGCAACCAGTTTTAGGACCGTTTCACCAGAGGATAGCGTCAAATGGAGAGTCATACTCAGAAAAGCTTGCAACCAGTTTTAGGACTGTTTAACCAGAGGTTGCGTCAAATGGAGAAGCATGCTCAGACAAGCTTGTAACCAGTTTTAGGATTGTTTAACCAGAGGATAGCGTCAAATGGAGAGTCATACTCATACAAGCTTGCAACCAGTTTTAGGACTGTTTAACCAGAGGTTGCGTCAAATAGAGAGGCCTGCTCAGACAAGCTTACAACCAGTCTTAGGATTGTTTAGCCAGAGGATAGCGTCAAATGGAGAGGCATGCTCAGACAAGCTTGTAACCAGTTTTAGGACTGTTTAACCAGAGGTAGCGTCAAATGGAGAGGCATGCTCAGACAAGCTTGCAGCCAGTTTTAGGATTGTTTAACCAGAGGATAGCGTCAAATGGAGAGGCATGCTCAGACAAGCTTGTAACCAGTTTTAGGACTGTTTAACCAGAGGTAGCGTCAAATGGAGTGGCATGCTCTGACAAGCTTGTAACCAGTTTTAGGACTGTTTAACCAGAGGTAGCGTCAAATGGAGAGGCATGCTCAGACAAGCTTGTAACCAGTTTTAGGACTGTTTAACTAGAGGTAGCGTCAAATAGAGTGGCATGCTCTGACAAGCTTGTAACCAGTTTTAGGACTGTTTAACCAGAGGTAGCGTCAAATGGAGAGGCATGCTCAGACAAGCTTTCAACCAGTTTTAGGACTGTTTAACCAGAGGATAGCGTCAAATGGAGAGGCATGCTCAGAAAGCTTGCAACCAGTTTTAGGACTGTTTAACCAGAGTATAGCGTCAAATGGAGAGGCATGCTCAGACAAGCTTGCAACAAGTTTTATGACTGTTTAACCAGAGGATAGCGTCAAATGGAGAGGCATGCTCAGACAAGCTTGCAACCAGATTTAGGACTGTTTAACCAGAGGATAGCGTCAAATGGAGAGGCATGCTCAGACAAGCTTGCAACCAGTTTTAGGACTGTTTAACCAGAGGATAGCGTCAAATGGAGAGGCATGCTCAGACAAGCTTGCAACCAGTTTTAGGCCTGTTTAACCAGAGGATAGCGTCAAATGGAGAGTCATACTCAGACAAGCTTGCAACCAGTTTTAGGACTGTTTAACCAGAGGTTGCGTCAAATGGAGAGGCCTGCTCAGACAAGCTTACAACCAGTCTTAGGATTGTTTAGCCAGAGGATAGCGTCAAATGGAGAGGCATGCTCAGACAAGCTTGTAACCAGTTTTAGGACTGTTTAACCAGAGGTAGCGTCAAATGGAGAGGCATGCTCAGACAAGCTTGCAACCAGTTTTAGGACTGTTTAACCAGAGGATAGCGTCAAATGGAGAGGCATGCTCAGACAAGCTTGTAACCAGTTTTAGGACTGTTTAACCAGAGGATAGCGTCAAATGGAGAGTCATACTCAGACAAGCTTGTAACCAGTTTTAGGATTGTTTAACCAGAGGATAGCGTCAAATGGAGAGACATGCTCAGACAAGCTTGCAACCAGTTTTAGGATTGTTTAACCAGAGGATAGCGTCAAATGGAGAGTCATACTCAGACAAGCTTGCAACCAGTTTTAGGACTGTTTAACCAGAGGTTGCGTCAAATGGAGAAGCATGCTCAAAAAACTTGTAACCAGTTTTAGGATTGTTTAACCAGAGGATAGCGTCAAATGGAGAGTCATACTCAGACAAGCTTGCAACCAGTTTTAGGACTGTTTAACCAGAGGTTGCGTCAAATGGAGAGGCCTGCTCAGACAAGCTTACAACCAGTCTTAGGATTGTTTAGCCAGAGGATAGCGTCAAATGGAGAGGCATGCTCAGACAAGCTTGTAACCAGTTTTAGGACTGTTTAACCAGATGTAGCGTCAAATGGAGAGGCATGCTCAGACAAGCTTGCAACCAGTTTTAGGACTGTTTAACCAGAGGATAGCGTCAAATGGAGAGTCATACACAGACAAGCTTGCAACCAGTTTTAGGACTGTTTAACCAGAGGTTGCGTCAAATGGAGAGGCCTGCTCAGACAAGCTTGCAACCAGTCTTAGGATTGTTTAGCCAGAGGATAGCGTCAAATGGAGAGGCATGCTCAGACAAGCTTGTAACCAGTTTTAGGACTGTTTAACCAGAGGTAGCGTCAAATGGAGAGGCATGCTCAGATAAGCTTGCAAACAGTTTTAGGACTGATTAACCAGAGGATAGCGTCAAATGGAGAGGCATGCTCAGACAAGCTTGTAACCAGTTTTAGGACTGTTTAACCAGAGGTAGCGTCAAATAGAGTGGCATGCTCTGACAAGCTTGTAACCAGTTTTAGGACTGTTTAACCAGAGGTAGCGTCAAATGGAGAGGCATGCTCAGACAAGCTTTCAACCAGTTTTAGGACTGTTTAACCAGAGGATAGCGTCAAATGGAGAGGCATGCTCAGACAAGCTTGCAACCAGTTTTAGGACTGTTTAACCAGAGTATAGCGTCAAATGGAGAGGCATGCTCAGACAAGCTTGCAACCAGTTTTATGACTGTTTAACCAGAGGATAGCGTCAAATGGAGAGGCATGCTCAGACAAGCTTGCAACCAGTTTTAGGACTGTTTAACCAGAGGATAGCGTCAAATGGAGAGGCATGCTCAGACAAGCTTGCAACCCGTCTTAGGACTGTTTAACCAGAGGATAGCGTCAAATGGAGAGGCATGCTCAGACAAGCTTGCAACCAGATTTAGGACTGTTTAACCAGAGGATAGCGTCAAATGGAGTGGCATGCTCAGACAAGCTTGTAACCAGTTTTAGGACTGTTTAACCAGAGGTAGCGTCAAATGGAGAGGCATGCTCAGACAAGCTTGCAACCAGTTTTAGGACTGTTTAACCAGAGGATAGCGTCAAATGGAGAGGCATGCTCAGACAAGCTTGCAACCAGTTTTAGGCCTGTTTAACCAGAGGATAGCGTCAAATGGAGAGACATGCTCAGACAAGCTTGCAACCAGTTTTAGGATTGTTTAACCAGAGGATAGCGTTAAATGGAGAGTCATACTCAGACAAGCTTGCAACCAGTTTTAGGACCGTTTAACCAGAGGATAGCGTCAAATGGAGAGTCATACTCAGAAAAGCTTGCAACCAGTTTTAGGACTGTTTAACCAGAGGTTGCGTCAAATGGAGAAGCATGCTCAGACAAGCTTGTAACCAGTTTTAGGATTGTTTAACCAGAGGATAGCGTCAAATGGAGAGTCATACTCAGACAAGCTTGCAACCAGTTTTAGGACTGTTTAACCAGAGGTTGCGTCAAATGGAGAGGCCTGCTCAGACAAGCTTACAACCAGTCTTAGGATTGTTTAGCCAGAGGATAGCGTCAAATGGAGAGGGATGCTCAGACAAGCTTGTAACCAGTTTTAGGACTGTTTAACCAGAGGTAGCGTCAAATGGAGAGGCATGCTCAGACAAGCTTGCAACCAGTTTTAGGACTGTTTAACCAGAGGATAGCGTCAAATGGAGAGGCATGCTCAGACAAGCTTGTAACCAGTTTTAGGACTGTTTAACCAGAGGTAGCGTCAAATGGAGTGGCATGCTCTGACAAGCTTGTAACCAGTTTTAGGACTGTTTAACCAGAGGTAGCGTCAAATGGAGAGGCATGCTCAGACAAGCTTTTAACCAGTTTTAGGACTGTTTAACTAGAGGTAGCGTCAAATAGAGTGGCATGCTCTGACAAACTTGTAACCAGTTTTAGGACTGTTTAACCAGAGGTAGCGTCAAATGGAGAGGCATGCTCAGACAAGCTTTCAACCAGTTTTAGGACTGTTTAACCAGAGGATAGCGTCAAATGGAGAGGCATGCTCAGAAAGCTTGCAACCAGTTTTAGGACTGTTTAACCAGAGTATAGCGTCAAATGGAGAGGCATGCTCAGACAAGCTTGCAACAAGTTTTATGACTGTTTAACCAGAGGATAGCGTCAAATGGAGAGGCATGCTCAGACAAGCTTGCAACCAGATTTAGGACTGTTTAACCAGAGGATAGCGTCAAATGGAGAGGCATGCTCAGACAAGCTTGCAACCAGTTTTAGGACTGTTTAACCAGAGGATAGCGTCAAATGGAGAGGCATGCTCAGACAAGCTTGCAACCAGTTTTAGGCCTGTTTAACCAGAGGATAGCGTCAAGTGGAGAGACATGCTCAGACAAGCTTGCAACCAGTTTTAGGATTGTTTAACCAGAGGATAGCGTTAAATGGAGAGTCATACTCAGACAAGCTTGCAACCAGTTTTAGGACTGTTTAACCAGAGGATAGCGTCAAATGGAGAGTCATACTCAGAAAAGCTTGCAACCAGTTTTAGGACTGTTTAACCAGAGGTTGCGTCAAATGGAGAAGCATGCTCAGACAAGCTTGTAACCAGTTTTAGGATTGTTTAACCAGAGGATAGCGTCAAATGGAGAGTCATACTCAGACAAGCTTGCAACCAGTTTTAGGACTGTTTAACCAGAGGTTGCGTCAAATGGAGAGGCCTGCTCAGACAAGCTTACAACCAGTCTTAGGATTGTTTAGCCAGAGGATAGCGTCAAATGGAGAGGCATGCTCAGACAAGCTTGTAACCAGTTTTAGGACTGTTTAACCAGAGGTAGCGTCAAATGGAGAGGCATGCTCAGACAAGCTTGCAACCAGTTTTAGGACTGTTTAACCAGAGGATAGCGTCAAATGGAGAGGCATGCTCAGACAAGCTTGTAACCAGTTATAGGACTGTTTAACCAGAGGTAGCGTCAAATGGAGTGGCATGCTCTGACAAGCTTGTAACCAGTTTTAGGACTGTTTAACCAGAGGTAGCGTCAAATGGAGAGGCATGCTCAGACAAGCTTTCAACCAGTTTTAGGACTGTTTAACCAGAGGATAGCGTCAAATGGAGAGTCATACTCAGACAAGCTTGTAACCAGTTTTAGGATTGTTTAACCAGAGGATAGCGTCAAATGGAAAGGCATGCTCAGACAAGCTTGCAACCAGTTTTAGGACTGTTTAACCAGAGGATAGCGTCAAATGGAGAGACATGCTCAGACAAGCTTGCAACCAGTTTTAGGATTGTTCAACCAGAGGATAGCGTCAAATGGAGAGGAATGCTCAGACAAGCTTGCAACCAGTTTTAGGACTGTTTAACCAGAGGTAGCGTCAAATGGAGAGGCATGCTCAGACAAGCTTGTAACCAGTTTTAGGACTGTTTAACCAGAGGTAGCGTCAAATGGAGAGGCATGCTCAGACAAGCTTGCAATTAGTTTTAGGACTGTTTAAGCAGAGGATAGCGTCAAATGGAGAGGCATGCTCAGACAAGCTTGCAACCAGTTTTAGGATTGTTTAACCAGAGGATAGCGTCAAATGGAGAGGCATGCTCAGACAAGCTTGCAACCAGTTTTAGGATTGTTTAACCAGAGGATAGCGTCAAATGGAGAGGCATGACCAGACAAGCCTGCAACCAGTTTTAGGACTGTTTAACCAGAGGTAGCGTCAAATGGAGAGGCATGTTCAGACAAGCTTGTAACCAGTTTTAGGACTATTTAACCAGAGGTAGCGTCAAATGGAGAGGCATGCTCAGACAAGCTTGCAACTAGTTTTAGGACTGTTTAACCAGAGGATAGCGTCAAATGGAGAGGCATGCTCAGACAAGCTTGCAACCAGTTTTAGGACTGTTTAACCAGAGGATAGCGTCAAATGGAGAGGCATGATCAGACAAGCTTGCAACCAGTTTTAGGATTGTTTAACCAGAGGATAGCGTCAAATGGAGAGGCATGCTCAGACAAGCTTGCAACCAGTTTTAGGACTGTTTAACCAGAGGATAGCGTCAAATGGAGAGACATGCTCAGACAAGCTTGCAACCAGTTTTAGGACTGTTTAACCAGAGGATAGCGTCAAATGGAGAGGCATGCTCAGACAAGCTTGCAACCAGTTTTAGTACTGTTTAACCAGAGGATAGCCTCAAATGGAAAGACATGCTCAGGCAAGCTTGCAACTAGTTTTAGCAATGATCAACTAGATGTTGATCATGAAGTGTATGACGATAAGCCGACAAGTTTACGATTAGGTCTTGTTCTAGCACTGTAAATGTTTTGTACTTAAGTAGTCCGAATTCTTGCTTTGTCGCCATTTCAGTTATTCTGTTTTTCCTGTCACCCACTGCCTTTCGAGCATGTGTTTATTCCAGATATCGCTAGATTATTCTAGGCATATTATCTTTAGTTTTGATAAATGAACTTGCATTGCTCTCTTCATAACCATCATTAGCTCTTGTGTCTCTTCTTTTTATTTTGTTTTTATCTTCTTTTGCTTCTATTTTTCCTCATTTTCTCATTTGAAATACTTGGAACAGGTATTCAAACAGGTATGTTAATGTTCGTTGGAAGTTAACCGAAGGCTTCGGCTATACGTAGTAGGTATTTTACAACTGTAGGGGGCTTATAAGGCCTTGGAGAAGGTACAAATAATTTGGATAGATTTTTAACTAGAGTTTTTGAATTTTGTCTGGGCAGCGGCTGTTAAATTTACTTTTCTTCTATTTCTAACTGTCAAAAGATTTTATTTTAACGTGCTCGACACTGAACACGGTATTCCGATCTCACTACTCTGAGATAAGTAGAATGTTTACCAGAAGATCCACGTGAAAAAATTCCGGTCACCAATGTGATTCGAACTCGCGACCTCCAGCTTCCGAAGCGCCGAAGCGGACACCTTACCTCTAGACCACTGAGCGCCCGTTTTATCTACTTTTTGTCGATCTTATTTTTATTTTTATTATGCTTCTTTTCCTCGTCTTTTTCTTCTTCTTCATTTCTTTTGCGTTTTTTGTTGTTCTTCCTCGTCTTCTTCTTCTACTTATTCTACTACATTTCATTTTCTGCCTTCTTCTTCCTCGTCTTCTTCTTTTTCTAATTCTTCTTCTCCTTCTTCTTTGTCTTACTTCTGTTCTTCTTTGTCCGCCTTTTCTTGTCCGTCTTCTTCTTCTTGTTTTTCTCTTTCCTCTTCTTCTTTTTTCCTCTTCTTCGTCTTCTTCTTGTCTACTTCTTTGCTTTTTCTTTTTTTTTTAATTTCATCTTCTTATCCTCGAAAATATCCTAAATGTTGTATTGTTTCTAGACATTTCATTCGAACTATAAAGGCCACTCCACACCGGAATACGGAATACGTGTTAGCTAGTGTTTGGCGGGTTACGTGTTATGACAGATATTCAATGTCCTACCCTAAAGGAGTTGTCACTCGATGTAAGGCTGAAAACTATTTTAATAAATACGGCCAAACGCTTTTTCCATTCCTGTCCGCTCTATGGAAATGTTGTTTCTAAGTTGCTTCCCTTTACAGATGTCAACCATAGTTTACTGTAGATACAGGCCTTTCGGCTCACCGAGAAATCCATTTGAATCGTCACATTCCAAGGCTGGCTAAATAATGTAGCTTGCATGTGTCAAATATCAGTGCAACTTTAATAGCGTGTTCGAGAAACAAAGATGAATATGCAGTTGGTTTCAGGGTACGATTCTGTGAAAGCATCATTCTAAACGGTGATTTGTTGTGTTTTTTACCGTGAAGTTTTATTTCTCTGCGTGGAGCATGGATTGGTTATAAATTTGGCACAATATGATTTATGTCGCTAAGTCGACGGTGGAATGTGACATTTCAAGGGGTTTTCCCAGGTTAGTCAGACGGTCTATCTATAATAACCCATTCCTAAACACTCCTCGAGAATGGAAGTCGAGACATTGCTAAAATCGGCAGGAAAACAATATAGGGAGGGGAAGGGGGGGAGGGGGGCACGATAGGTCCAGGAAGTGACTAGACTAAAGTTAGACATGGACAAACTAAAAGATCCAACAATCGTCGAAGTGTTCCAATCGTGGGTAGGTGGGAGATTTGATCCACTGCTGGATCTCACAGAGAGCCTGGATACCAATACAGTAACAGAGTCTCTTAACTCAGCACTCATAGATAGGGCCGCAGAGACCCTGGGATACCATTAAACAAAAACGAAGCCAAGGGTGATCAAAGAAATTCTAGATCTCTGTGATAGAAGAAGATCACTGAAAAACCGAAAACCTCCACCTTTGGTCGGCAGATATAAATAAAGAGCCGAAGAAAGCGATACAACAAATCATGAGAGAGGCGAAAGAAGCGTGGATATGTGAGCAAATGTACAAACATCAAATAGAGATTAGAAAGACATACCGCTAAAGGAGCACGCAAGGTTGTCAAAGAACTGGTAACACCAAGACAAGGCAGGAACTTTATGATCCAGGATAAAAGCTGCAAGTGCTTTGTTGAGGACAATGACGTACTGCTGCGATGGACAGAGTACTGTTCCGAGTTATATAACTATGTGGGACAGAACAAACCTGACAAAACAATTTTCCCAACTCCAACAACTATAGAGGATAACCAACTGATAACGAAGGAAGAGGTAGCTGCAGTGGTAATGGATTGAGAAGAGGGAAGGAGGCCGGCGTGGACAATATACCAGCAGAGCTCTTACAAGCAGGTGGGGAGGTAGTGATGGAAGGCCTGACACACATCTGCAACAAAATATGGGCGACAGGAAACTGGCCGGACTTATGGACAAAATCAATGGTTATACCGTAACATAAATCTGGAAACCTAAAGCTGTGCCAACATTACAGAACAATAAACCTAATTAGCTACCCTAGCAAGGGCATGCTTAGATTAATCCTCGACCGATTGAAACCCCAAGCAGAGAACATCATTGCTGAGAAACAAGCAGGGTTCAGACAGGGAAGAAGCACAATAGAACAGATATTTAATTTAAGGCTGCTAGGCAAGAAATATCTAGAACAGCAGCAAAAACTGTAGCATGTGTTCGTTGATTTTAAGAAGGCGTTTGATAGGGTATGGCATTAAGAGCTATGGGCAACCATGAGGATGTATGAAATCAACGGAAATATTATAACGGTCCTTGAACACCTGTATGACAACGGTATAGAACACAACACATGGGGGTATTACCAATACAATCAGAACATAGCTAAATGTCTTAAAAAGATCTCAAAGATCCCACTCTAATGCTCCCCCCCCCCTCCAACCCCCATCGGTGTGGAATTACTGGGAACGATAGATCCAATGCGCCATCCAAAGCAGGGGGGGGGGGGAGAAATTGAACAATACACCCATAAAGTAGGAAAAAAAACTTCATTCGCAGCCAGAATAAAATAAAATGAGAGAAAACATTGAGAGAAAGAGTAACAGCCCGGACCCAATCCGTGAGCTACAAAGACACCATCAAACTACAATTTTCCCCATGAAAATGGGCCACAGCAGACTACTGGGCCACCTATATCGGATCAAAATCTCCCAAGCATATGAATGTCCATGTCGGACAGGCGTCCAGACCTCTGAATACGTAGTTCAAGAATAAGAACTAAGATGCAAAACCTGGCCAGATGGAGCAGAACTGAGGCAAAAGCTATGAGACCACCGCTCAGACATGGAAAGGGCTGTGGACTTCATTCTGGAGATAGGACTGAAGATTTAGCATGTTCAGAAAACTCGAACGCAGAAGAAGAAGAAGAAGAAGAAAAAGAAAAACACATGTTTTAGGCTTCGTCTGTCTGCTTCACCACAGTGCACACGTGGGCTGAGACAGCAAACTGCAGAGCATGTTTTACAAGACTGTCCTCTGAACAGACAGATGAAGGACCCAAATATTGGCTAAATAACTCAACACTAAAATCAAAATTGTACGGAACAAGACAGAGTACCAGATAACGTTCTAGTACACGGAAACTTAAAGAACGATGAGAAAAACAATGAAAGAACGCAAGAAGAAGACGAAGAATAACAAATTGAACGAATATTTTCAAACACGCATTTTCATCATTAAGAAAAACCGAAAGAAATATGATCATGCTTATCTGACACAGTAGCGTAATTATGCTCACATTTGTTGACATTTTTACAGCGGCAAATAACTACACTATGCCTTTGTCACTGTGATCTTACATCGGAAATTGGTTTCTTGTCGTCTAAATGAAAACCTGTTATTTATATTATTTCAACATATGATTTGAAAATAACAAACAAGAATATACAGATTAATAACAAGTTACCTCCTAATGAGAGGCCGCGTTGGCTATGGGTCAAACTAGCTCCGTTTTTACGCACCTGGTTCGATTCCCACCGTGTCTAGTTTGGCAGACACTGCTTTTTATTTTCACGAGCGATTGCTTCACTTGTAGGGAAAGTAATGGCAAACCTACTATACTGTACACTTGCACACACTGTGCACTCACGTCTCTATCTCTTAACCGAGTATGCCATCCTCTGTAAAAACAGCCCCCAAATACCTAAATTCTTGTACCTACTTTATTGTTGTTTCATTCACATGAATATCAACTGTGGTGGACGTTCTACTTATAATAAGTGTTTCTATTTTTTATATATTGAAATTTACTAAAGAAACTGTACACTGGAAGAGTGAGACCAGTTATCGAGTATGGCATTGCGGCATGCACAACAGCAGCAAAGGCGAACTTCGATAAAATTAGCAAACTCCAAAACCAAGCCATCAGAGTTATAACAGGAGGCATGAAGTCAACGCCAATTGTAGAACTTGAAAAGATTACAAAACTGCAATCCATGACCAACAGAAGAGACTGCAGAGCCCAGCAGCAATCAGAGAAACTCAGAAGACTGACTGACCATCCAATGCACCAGAGACTAAACAATTTCGGAAATGGGAAATTAAAGCGGAGAAACTTTGCAGAAATAGCCAAAGCAAAGATGCACGAAGACCCCATGAACGCACTAACAACACCAAAGTCAATCCCTACTCTACGAAAACCTACCTGGAGGCAGCATATATTTCTAGAGGTGGTAGAAAATATACCAGGTATTGGAAACAAAAACTGCCAGACTGAAAAAGAAAGAAGAGATACTACCCTGAGCTACATAACGAAAAACTACCCAAGCATGGACTGGACACATGCATACACCGACGGTTCTGTAACAAACACTACACAGAACGGAGGGGCAGGAGCATTCCTGAACCTACCAAATGGCAAAAAAATAACACTGTCATTCGCTACTGGTAAGTACACAAGCAATTTCAGAGCGGAGGCAGAGGCACTGAGGGCGGCAGTGGAAGAAATGGTGACACATAAAGAAAATGAAAGGCACATATTCCTGCTTACAGATGCTCTCGCCGTAGTCACAGCGCTAAAAAGCCAGAAAAACACTGAGCTTAATGACTTAAGAACAGCACTCTGTCAACTATGCCAGCAGTCCGCACCAAAAAGGGTAGTGGTACAGTGGGTCCCATCACACTGCAACATCCAAAGCAACGAGGAGGCAGACAGACTGGCAAAAGAAGGCGCAAGACTACCACAAACAGATACTAGTATGACGTATGAAGAGTCAAAACGGCTTATTAAAGCCAGATACATGACCAAATGGGAAACCGAACATACTGGCTACACAAAAAATGATGCCTATTACCAGTTGAACAGAAGAGAGCAGGTCGTGGTCTTCAGACTTCGCACTGGCCACAATAGACTGAGGTACCACCTATTCAACAAATTAAAGATAGGTGGCACTGACGAATGCCCGTGTGGTACTGGGAAAATGACCGCTGAGCATTTGTTGCAAAACTGCCCGACATACGAGGATCAGAGAGAGCAGATGTGTCCATCACCAGTGGCAACACTAGACAGGCTCTATGGCAGTGTCGACAGCCTAAGAATGACCGCTGCTTTTTTCAAAAAAATAAAGGTTGATGTCTGACTGCGTACGATGAAGAAGAAGAAGAAGAAGAAGATATATTGAAATTCACTTTTGACAGCTCAAGTAGAGTGAGTCAATTTGACTTTCACTGTTTCCTTTATTTGAGTAGATGTGACATTTGTCGACGGCAAAGAGCAATTCGTTTGTACTTTCCTGTTCTGTATTTGCCTCCCGGGTGAATTTATTCATATAAGTGACAAAGAGGAGGTGAGAGAACGCAACCCTATCTAAGCACTGCAACATGACTACAGACCATAAAGTAACATCTGTGACATGACCACACAGCGTACTGTAAGTACTGTGACATGACCACACAGCATACTGTAAGTACTGTGACATGATCACACAGCATACTGTAAGTACTGTGACATGACCACACAGCATACTGTAACTACTGTGACATGATCACACAGCATACTGTAAGTACTGTGACATGACCACACAGCATACTGTAAGCACTGTGACATGATCACACCGTATACTGTAAGTACTGTGACATGACTAGACAGCATACTGTAAGTACTCTGACATGATCACACAGCATACTGTAAGTACTGTGACATGACCACACAGCATACTGTAAGTACTGTGACATGACCATACCGCACACTGTAAGTACTGTGACATGACCAGACAGCATACTGTAAGTACTGTGACATGACCACACCGCATACTGTAAGTACTGTGACATGATCACACAGCATACTGTAAGTACTGTGACGTGTCCCCACATCATATTGCAAGTACTGTGCTGAAGAAGAGGAAACTGTTAAACATCATCTCCTGGATTGCCCATCATTGTCCGAATTAAGGAAGCAACTACTTCCACCAACCCCACCCATCACTAAAACCCTGTTCAGCAGTTCAGTTCAGTTCATCCCGTAACCCATCAGGTCGTTGGGGCACACATGAAGACATGAAAATTCCACGCCAACCCTCTCTGTCTGTCTCCGCCTGACGTATCTCACCGGGACGAAGGCCTGACCTCGCGACGTGCCCGCACCAGGCCATCTTTCGTCTTTTGATAGCTGTGAACAGATCTTCAAAAGGACCAATAGCGTCTTCAACTCTCTGACGGATTTCTACGTTCGTGACACGATCTTTATATGTAACATTCAGGAGTTTTCTATAGCGCCTCATTTCCATTCCATGTATCCTGCCCTGGATATCTGCTGTAATGGTCCAGGTCTCGCAGGCATACAGAAATATTGATATCACCAAAGAGCGCATTAGTCTAACTTTTATGCCGAGGGCGAGGCGCTTGTCTTGCTATATAGGTTTCAGCCTAGTCAGCGCCGCTGTTGTTTGTGCTATTCTTGCAATGACCTCTGGCTTCGAACCCTCTTCGCTGATCAATGATCCCAGATATTTGAACATTTTACCACCTCAAGTTCCTGCCCATTCGCCTCTATTACAAATTGAAACCCTGCTACGTTATTGGTCATGAGCTTTGTTCTATCTGCATTTATTTCCATACAAAAACTCAGGGCCCTTCTATCCAATCTACCAATCAACTCCGGGAGTTCCCTTTCTGTGCCTGCCAATACATCAATATCATCAGCAAAACGGAAGTGTGTGATAAGCCTGCCACCTATTTTAACCGCGCCAACATGTATTTTTAAGGTCGTCTCCATTATTCTCTCCTAGAATATATTGAAGAGTGTGGGGGAGAGTATACATCCCTGTCGCACACCCACCGTCGTACGGAACCAATCGCCTAGCGTTCGTGAAAGTCCTGAAAAGAGTGCTTTGTCACGTCGTGTTCTCGCTTACAACGAGACTGCAACCTCTGCGTCTTTCACCCCGACACATCAGACTTTAGAACGACACACATTTGGTTGCATTTTTTTTATCCATCTTTACTCTTAGTCCTGCTGTACTGGTGCAGTTTATTTTCAGTTTCTCCATTTGAAGGCGGTATATCGTCTTGAACAGCACCGGTACTCTAGCCATGACACAAGCTATAATTCGCTGATTTCTGCAGACAAGATTACTGCGTTTTCGGCTACATTAATCATTCTCGGTGTAGCTATTTAATGTGTACAAGTTCAATTTTGGTAACTTCAGTCTGTTGTGTACTTATTTGTTTATCGTTGGCGTCTTTTAATCTATCTAGTATAAAACTGTTCAATATATTCCCGGGCACTTGCAATAATATTATTACTCTAATATTATTACGGTTAGGGAAGGAAATGACAGAGAATAAAGAAACAGGTCCACCACCTCACACAAGTGAGTGAGCAGCAGCAAATATAGCGACTAACTGGCCGCAGGTCTAACTTTGCTCTGGTGTTTTATTCCCGTCTATTATGGACCGTTTTAAATATTTTGGGTCGAGTTTCAGTGATGAAGGATCAAAATGTGAGGTGTTGCCTAGAATAGCACAGACAATAGCGACGCTTGCACGGCTTAACAAAATCTGGCAAGATAAACGGTAAGCACTATGAATGAAAATCAGATTAATGCGTACATTAGTCCTGTCGATATTCTTCTGTGCTTGGGCGACATGGACAGTTACAGCTGACCTTCAGCGAAGGATACTGGCTTTAGGGAAGAGATGTTTACGAGGACTTTAAAACGTCACGTACAAAGATGAGTTACAAATGAGGAAATACGAGATAGAATTACAACAGTAATAGGGCATTTTGAAGACCTCTTGGCAATTGTCAAAAGAACGAAACTCGCTTGGTACGGTCACATCTCGAAATCAAATTATCTTGCAAATACGAACCTGCACGAAAAGGTGCAAGGCAGACAACGAAGAGGTTGTTCAAAAAAGCGGTGGGAGGACAACATAGAAGAATAGACCTATCCCCAACAATAGAAGACACAGGCAGCGGTTGCTGAAACAAAGGGATGACGTGAATTATGGGGATGTCTTCATGTGTGCCCCAACGACCACATCGGTTACGGGATGACCTGACATTACCTGATTTTGGACGCCGTGAAGCCACGGATTTGACTGGAACTCACACTAGTCGACCACGTACACGTGTGTCCACGGATTTGAGGCTGGAACTCACACTAGTCGACCACGTACACGTGTGTCCACGGATTTCAGGCTGGAACTTGTACTAGTCGACTACGTACACGTGTGTCCACGGATTTGAGGCTGGAACTCACACTAGTCGACCACGTACACGTGTGTCCACGGATTTGAGGCTGGAACTCACACTAGTCGACCACGTACACGTGTGTCCACGGATTTGAGGCTGGTACTCACACTAGTCGACCACGTGCACGTGTGTCCACGGATTTGAGGCTGGTACTCATACTAGTCGACCACGTACACGTGTGTCCACGGATTTGAGGCTGGAACTCACACTAGTCGACCACGTACACGTGTGTCCACGGATTTGAGGCTGGAACTCACACTAGTCGACCACGTACACGTGTATCCACGGAAACGTGTTCCTGTTTTCGATTTCGATTCGTTAGTTAGTTCCTTTTTGTGTATGTTTTCCTCCCTCCTGTTATTCTGGCATGTCATCGGCTAAATGTAATAGTATTTCGGTTAGCCTGTGTCGGATTTCCATGGTCCGTTGCACACCGTTGAACTTCACAAGGTTAGCGCCTTTCACCCCATTTGCAGACAGTATCGGGTTTGGTGTGGCTGTAAAATGTACACATGAAACAGTAATGAACTAAAACACATCGTCTGGGAGAGATTGCTATCTGCCCGGTTAGCAAGATTCACGCTGAGTGACGTCTCTACGACCTCTTGCGGTTATGGGAACTATAGAAGCTGATTCTTTCTTCTTTAACCTTGTTTTTTTCGAAAATCGGTGTGCATTGTACTATGTTAGTTAGTTAGCTAGATAGTTAGTTTGTTAGTTAGTTAGCTAGTTACTTTTCTTAGTTAGTTAGTTAGTTAGTTAGTGATTAGAACTCTGCTCTATGACAGCGAAGCATCGACTATATATGTCTCATATGAAAAAAAGGCAAAATGATTTTCAAATGCGCTGCCGGAGACGCATACCTGGAATTTCATGGAATGACAGAGTGGCTAACAACGAAGTGTTGGATTGTGCACAAATTGTCAGCTTAGTTACGATCCTCTGCCAGAGCCGCTTGGCAGTGGCTTGGTCACGTGTGCAGAATGGAGGATGGGCGAATACAAAAATATATTATTTACGGAGAGCTCACCACGGGCAAGCGTAAAATAGGTAGACACTTCCTCCGCTACAAAGATGTTTGCCCAGTGTGACCTGAAGGCATTGGATATGAACACCTGTAACCAGGAGGAACTTGCCAAAGGCAGACTCGGATAGAGGCAAGCTTTTTGTGTTGGTCTGCCGACAGGGACAGGGGAAGTTAGTATGCGTCAAGATGCAGACTACAAACGTTTGCTGCGTAGGCTAGGGCAACAACTGACCGTCCTCTCTCTCTAGCGTGAAGTCCATCGTCTCTGGAAACTGACAGGATGCCAATCAATCAATAGTTAGTTAATCGTCGGATGATCTTTATCGCACTCGGACAAGTCCATTCCCGCTCAGATATATGTTATGTGCCTAATGACTGAGGGCATCCGACCTCAAAGCGCATTGTTATATATGCTTAATCTCCCATAGAAGTACGACCCTAAAGCTCCGAGAATCCGAACTAGGCAAATTTGGATGTGATTGGTGACACTAACCACTTCGGCACACCGCCACAGACGCCGAAATGAACATCAAGAACAAAGTGCTGGTTTGCTATACAAAGGATCACCGCAGATGGAATAAAATGGGGGGGGCGGGGGGGGGGGGGGGGGGGGTTCACTGCCATCCTTAAAGTCCCCACTGAACATTATGGTCATTGAATATGTCGCTAGTCATTGCTGATGTATCTAAGTACAAGTAAATGTTTGTAAACTACGTTTTCGCGAATAAGACTTAATTTATGCAGACATGTTGTTTTTTGTTTTTTTTTATCAATAGGAATGTACTTGGAATCCCGGTATTCAAACAGGCATGTTTCCAGGTCAAACATGCATGTTGTCAGGTAGCCGAACTTAGGGGTGCCAATTTAGGAATGTAATCATTTTAATCTTGGTGTTTCTATGGGGAATTTACGTTTTTAATAAACCCTGCGCAGCAGTCCCGGTATGTCAGATTGGATTGGACTACCTGCATCTGCCAATTATGACATCTGACGTGAATGGACTGACGGCTAGTTTTTCTTTAAATCAAACATCTGCATTTACCACACTTGCGTGGTCCCATTTCTGCTTTACGGCTCCGAAACCTTGACATTATTCAAACATGACATTTCGTAGATTGGATATAGACATACTTGGCTTGACAAGATAGAATGAAGCGTGACGCCATTGACTGTGAGATTCTGGAATTATAGATATGATAAAATGCCCAGATTAGATTCCATGAAGTCTGTTATCAGAGAGTGGAGAATGCTTTAATTGCATTGCACAGGAAATAGTGGAAGCAGGGTGAATTTATGATTTAAAGAATAGATTAGATGCCCATAGGTATTTTTTTATCAAATGAATGTAAAAGAAGCTGGTTGTACGAGTCGTTTACAGGCTCTGGAGCAAAGTCTGCTAAACCAGTATAAAGACATTACGTTAAGTTAAGACTAGAGACCTTACTCATGCGCAACCAGCAGCGTTTCCTAGGCATCCGGTGGCATGACTATATGTGCAGTGTTGAGGTCTCTGCTAAAACAGTCCTCCACCCAAGCTTGCAAACATTGGGCAGCCGCAGAGTTTCCATTTTCGGCCATGTTGAACGGCTGGACCAGGAAACCCCGGCACTCAAGATACATCCCAGATCGTTCCTCAGCGTCAAAGGTCTTCCCCCGACTGGCTGGAGGTACAGATGATGTCGTCCCCGCACAGTAAAGCTCCAGCAGATAGCAGCCTCCACCTACGCTTAGCCAATTGAACTGTAGCTGTTCCACAGTAGTGGGTCATCGGTGTGACCGATCAACGCAACTTGCCCCAGACGCATAATCGAATATATTATTATCATTCGAGGTTTCGTAACATTTTTATAAATTAACAGATCGTACTAATAGCGGCTGTGAACAAAATTAAACTCTCTGTGTTATGAGGTCAGGTCATCCCGTAACCGGTGAGGTCATTGAGGCACACATGAAGACATCCAGTCAACCCCAAGCCACCCCTCTCTGTCAGCGGCCGCTGCCTGTGCCTCTTCTGGTCGGAGATTGGTCCATTCTTTTATGTTGTCCTCCCACCTCTTTTTGGGACGACCTCTTCATCGTCTGCCTTGCACCTTTCCGTGGAGGATCGTATTTGGAAGACCATTTGATCTCGATATGTGACCGTACCAAGCGAGTTTCCTTCTTTTGACAGTTGCCAAGAGGTATTAAAACGGTCCTATTGCTGTTGTAATTCTGTTTCGTATTTCCTCACTTGTAACCCGATCTTTGTTATGAGGAAGTTAGATTAAGTTGAAAAAGTCCAAGCAGACAGACAACAGCTACATCAAGTTAAAAACAGTTTGTGAAATGAAACCAAATCACGTCACTCGTACACATACTTAAGATTCCTACAATGACTTAAGAGCAGCACTCTGCAAACTGTGCCAGCAGTCCGCACCAAAAAGGGTGGTGGTACAGTGGGTCCCGTCACACTGCAACATCCAAGGCAACGAGGAGGCAGATAGACTGGCAAAAGAAGGTGCAAGACTACCACAAACAGATACCAGTATGACGTACGAAGAGTCAAAACGGCTTATCAAAGCCAGATACATGACCAAATGGGAAACCGAACATACTGGTTACACCAAAAACGATGCCTATTACCAGTTGAACCGAAGAGAGCAGGTCGTTGTCTTCAGACTTCGCACTGGCCACAACAGACTGAGGTACCACCTATTCAACAAATTGAATATAGGGTGTACCGACGAATGCCCGTGCGGTACTGGTAAAATGACTACTGAACATCTGCTGCAGAACTGCCCGACATACGAGGATCAGAGAGAGCAGATGTGGCCATTACCAGTGGAACTGCAAGACAAGCTCTATGGCAGTGGCGAGAGTTACTGGTTACTGTCTGACTGTGTACGCAGAAGAAGAAGAAGAAGAAGAAGTACACATACGCAAGGACACTTACACGTATCCATTTCTTTCAACAACAACTTATATTTCAGCATGTAATTATCATAAAAATATAGTAGCCAAAAACTAAACATTCTCATATATCCTCTGAAACCTGACAAGGTGCGTCCATATTGTCCGCTGAAATTCATTAAACAGATATGATTTCATTGGTTGATAATCACGTTAACATTCTATTTTCTTGAAGGAGGCTAGTGACGTCATACTATCAACGTACACAGGAAGTATTTAAATATGCAAGTCGTGAAAATAGGCGGGTCTATTCCGTGGAAATGTTTTCCACATCCTGTTTGGGAATGACAAACCAAGCGTTCCTTTCATTAATAACACAAAATACGATATAACCCAAAATTATGCAACAATGTGTTTGCAACGTGGTTAAAATTGTGAAAGATTGTCTAAATGTTGTGACGCAACTGTAATATAAACTGACCTATCATACATCATTCCCAAATGGGAAACAGAACATACTGGCTAAACAAAAAACGATGCCTATTACCAGATGAACAGAAGAGAGCAGGTCGTGGTCTTCAGACTTCGCACTGACCACAATAGACTGAGGTACCACCTATTCAATAAATTGAAGATAGGTGGCACTGACGAATGCACGTGCGGTACTGGGAAAATGAACACTGCACATCTGCTGCAAAACTGTCCGACATACGAGGATCAGAGAAAGCAGATGTGGCCATCACCAGTGGCAACACTAGACAAGCTCTGTGACTGTGTCGACAGCCTCAGGATGACAGCTGCTTTTTTCGAAAAAAATAAAGGTTGACGTCTGACAGCGTACGAAGAAGAAGAAGATATATCATTCTCCAGGTAGTCAATATATAATTGCGCGGTGTTTTGTTCTATTCATCAACTAATCTCATCTCATCTGTCGACTTACGTCGCTCGACCTCATTGAGAGTTATACTATCCTTCCGCGTTCCACCTGTGCCCTGATTGACATTTTTCCACCGCTAGTATTTCAGTAATACCACCAGTCCATCATGTTGATGATTTTCATCTTGCCATGTAGGCCTGTTTTTTGTGAGTGTTAAGTATTGCATGAACTGTAGTTACTCGTATTACTTTATTAACAATTGTAATTGCTTTTGTGTACAAATAAATGTCGACATAAAATAAGTCATTAGAACTAGAGAAGCCGAAAGCTAGCTCCTCAACCAGAGGTTTGTTTAAAAAAATTAATACTTTAACAAACTGGTTCCCAAACTATGAGCCGTTGTATCTTGGGGGGGGGGGGGGGGGGGGGCGTGACTGGTTAATAAGTTAACCGCAAAACATTCCAGTATTTTCATTTACTGTGCACTGTAACTGTTACATAGAATTACTTCTTGAATTGGTGTGCCGTGGTACATTAAGGGTGCAGGGGACTGAACGAGTTTGGGAACAACTGCTTTAGCCCGGTTCATCCAGTTAATCGAAGAAAACAATTATGTTTTCAAAAGATCAGTAAGGGTCTAAACATCAGTTTTATATATAAATATATATTTCTATTTGTATGAAGACGCCATTCGTGTAGAATAAATCGCCATATCAGTTGACATTTTGAATTGAACATTCCATGGTAGATTTCCAGATAAATACAACGGATTTCAAGTCTCAATATTGCCCCATTCATGAGTTTTGGGCATATAGTTAAATGCTAGACTCAAAAGTGCTTAGATATTATCCAAACGGCTTTGCTGACGTGCGTTACAGTTTAATGTAATCTAGAGGGAATAGCTTAACTGTGTAAAACGGCGCGGTTGTCCGATGCGTTATAAAGTACTTACCATTCTTACCTCCCAAACAGTGGCGCATCAACCAACCTGGTGGCTGCTCTAACTTAATTAAATGGCTAAAGGGATACATGAAAACAAAATAATGTACCATAGGATCATTATATTTCTATGTCTATATATACAAATGTGTGTGTGTGTGTTTAAAAGGGAAAAGATCCAAGACTGGACAGATCTCCGGTGAAATTGATTCAGAAAGAAGAAAAAACACTACAAAGACAGGACAGTTAGCTATATTTAACATTAATTGTCTTAGAAAACGACAAATCACTTTCCAGAAGAAACTCAAAGATAGCTTGAATTCTTTAAAAGCAATAAAAACATACACACACACAAATTGCCAAACCACCAATCGGTATGTGTGCTTTTATACACGGTTAAATTTGTCACAAGAGTGGTTATGTATAGAATAGATTAATAACTTGATGAGAATTGACCAGGAAAACAAATATGGTTCAGAAAAGATTACTCAACCACGCATCATCTAGTTAATGGAGATACCACAGGAATTATATATGTCCTTGTTCCTTGTTATTGTGGATTTGTAAAATAAAGTTTATGACAGCATTAAAATAACTGCAGTGGTGAATGCCAAGATTAACCAAGGCATTGAAGAACAATATGCTCAGCTGATAGACGAGAATAAGTCTGCCGCTTAACCTTCTTCTTCTTCTTCTGCGTACGCAGTCAGACAGTAACCATTATTTTTTTCGAAAAAAGCGGCGGTCATTAACTTATTTTAACAAAATATTTAAAAACATTAACCAGAGTGATTTCAACAGAACACGGGCTGCATGCGTCAAGGAGCCACAGACGAGAACAATACAACTATGTGGAAATAAGTTTAGACTTATAAAATTTGTGACTAAAACATAAAACTACCACCGCTAGTAGATACAAAAACGGACGGACAGAGCATCAAATAGATCCAGAAGAACAGTTTACTGGTGTGAAGTGGTGGAGGTAACAATACTAACCATCGGCTGGTAGACACGAACAACAGAACTAAAGATAAGTTCCAAGTGACAAAAGGCTATAGTCGTAAAGAAATCGACAACAACTAGATGCGAAAGCCAGTTGAAAAGAAAAATCTCACGATATTACAAAGATTTTTGAGACATTCATTAGGGAAACTGATAACGAACACAAAGAAACAGCTTTTTTTGATGCACAGCTATGTCGGATTTACTCAACAAAACATGGGGAACAGGAACCTTGAGACAAAAAACCAAAAAAAATAAATAGTATGGTGGGATGCAGAAGTTAAACTAATCTTCTTCTTCTTCTTCTTCTGCGTACGCAGTCAGACAGTAACCATTATTTTTTCGAAAAAAGCGGCGGTCATCCTGAGGCTGTCGCCACTGCCAAAGAGGTTGTCTTGCAGTTCCACTGGTAATGGCCACATCTGCTCTCTCTGATCCTCGTATGTCGGGCAGTTGCAGCAGATGTTCAGCGGTCATTTTACCAGTACCGCACGGGCATTCGTCGGTACACCCTATCTTCAATTTGTTGAATAGGTGGTACATCAGTCTATTGTGGCCAGTGCGAAGTCTGAAGACAACGACCTGCTCTCTTCGGTTCAACTGGTAATAGGCATCGTTTTTGGTGTAACCAGTATGTTCGGTTTCCCATTTGGTCATGTATCTGGCTTTGATAAGCCGTTTTGACTCTTCGTACGTCATACTGGTATCTGTTTGTGGTAGTCTTGCACCTTCTTTTGACAGTCTGTCTGCCTCCTCGTTGCCTTGGATGTTACAGTGTGACGGAACCCACTGTACCACTACCCTTTTTGGTGCGGACTGCTGGCACAGTTTGCAGAGTGCTGCTCTTAAGTCATTAAGCTCAGTGTTTTTCTGGCTTTTTAGCGCTGTGACTACGGCGAGAGCATCTGTCAGCAGGACTATATGGCTCTCATTTTGACTGTGTGTCACCATTTCTTCCACTGCCGCCCTCAGTGCCTCTGCCTCCGCTCTGAAATTGCTTGTGTACTTACCAGTAGCGAATGGCAGTGTTATTTTTCTGCCATTTGGTAGGTTCAGGAATGCTCCTGCCCCTCCGTTCTGTGTTGTGTTTGTTACAGAACCGTCGGTGTATGCATGGGTCCAGTCCATGCTTGGGTAGCTTTTCGTTATGAAGCTTAGGGTAGTATCTCTCCTTTCTTTTTCAGTCTGGCAGTTTTTGTTTGCAATACCTGGTATATTTTCTACCACCTCTGGAAATATATCCTGCCTCCAGGTAGGTTTTCGTACAGTAGTGATTGGTTTTGGTGTTGTTAGTGCGTTTATGGGATCTTCGTGCATCTTTGCTTTGGCTATTTCTGCAAAGTTTCTCCGCTTTAGTTTCCCATTTCCCAAATTGTTTAGTCTGTGGTGCATTGGATGGTCAGTCAGTCTTCGGAGTTTCTCTGACTGCAGCTGGGCTCTGCAGTCTCTTCTATCGGTCATGGATTGCAGTTTTGTAATCTTTTCAAGTTCTACAATTGGCTTTGACTTCATGCCACCTGTTATAATTCTCATGGCTTGGTTTTGAAGTTTGTTAACTTTATCGAAGTTCGCCTTCGCTGCTGTTGTCCATGCCGCAATGCCATACTCGAGAACTGGTCTCACTCTTCCAGTGTACAGTTTCTTTAGTATGCCTTCGTCTGCTCCCCAGCTTGTGCCAGCAAGTTTCCTCATGATTGCCATTCTTTCTCTGGCTTTCATTCGGTTTCTCTCAATCTGACTTTTCCATGTCATGCGCCGATCAAATGTGACTACCAGATAAGTTGGGTTGTCGTTTGGCTGCAGGATTTTGCCATTTAGACTTAATTTGGTACTTTGGGGTTTTAATGAAAGCGAGAATATTGTGCATGTGGTTTTCTCCTCGTTTATTTTGACCAGCCATGAGTTCGCCCACTCTTCCAGAGATGTTAGGGCCGTCTGCATCCGATTTCTTGCTATGGTGAGATTCTTTTCAGAGGTCCACATAGCCAGATCGTCTGCAAACATTGAGCTATGGACTCTTCTTGGTATATTCTCTGTAATATCGTTTATATATACCAGGAAGAGTGTGGGTGACAGTACTCCCCCTTGGGGTACTCCCTGCTCGAGTGTCCCCTTTTTGCTCATCTGCCCTTGTACTTGAACTCTGGCCGTTCTTTGTTTGAGGTAGTGGTTGATCCACTTGTACATCTTCCCACAGACATCACTTCTTCTTAGCTTGACTCTAAGTCCATCTTTCCAGACTTTGTCAAATGCCTTTTCCAGATCCACCCAAACAGCTACTGTGTGTTTCTGTGCCTGGTAGGCATCTTCTATCTCCTGGGCTATGAGGATGACCTGGTCCTCAGTGGATCTGTGCTGTCTAAAGCCGGCTTGCTGTGGAATTAGTATTCGTTTTTTCTTCCAGATGCCACATCAGTCTGGTGTTTATCATCCGTTCCATCAGCTTGCCGACACAGCTCAGTAGGCTTATGGGCCTGTATCCATTTGGATCTGTTTTGTCCTTTCCTGTTTTTGGTACTGGTACCAGTATTGCGTCTTTCCATGCCTGTGGTACAATTCCCCTTTTCCAGCTTTGGTTCAGGACCGATAGCAGTTTCTTCTTCGCTGTTTGGCCCAGCCCCATCAGCATTTCGTTTGTTATCTCGTCTTTTCCGGGAGATTTCCTTTTCTTTAGTGTTCTCATAGCCTCTTCCATTTCGCGCATTGTTAGTTTGGCCATCATGTCCTCTTCAGAAGCCGTATTCATGGTCTCGTGTCCCTTTAGCTCTTCGCTAATGTCTGTATGCTTATCTGCAGGGACCTCGATGTGGTTTGCTCTGGCATAGTGATCGACAAAGGCGTTTGCGGCTTTCTTACCTGTGATCAAGTTCTCGCCCTGCTTGATAGTAATTTGTTTATTTGACGGGGTTTCGTCGTTCATGGCTCTGACTAGCTTCCATAGCTTGTTCCCGTCTTTGTCCAGGTTTAGACTTTCCGTTTTATTTTTCCAGCTTTCTCTTGCTGTTTGCTTGAGAGTGTATTTGTACTTCGCCGCGGCGGCTTTGAGGGCGATGTTTGCCTCCATGGATTTTTCTCGCTCTGCCATGTTCCTAGCATTTGTTACTGCATCTTCCACTTTCTGCAACTCATCATTCCAGTAGGGCTTATAGTTTTTCCTAGCTCCTCTTGGGATGGTTTCAGTGGCGGCTTGCATTATTGCCTTGCTTAGGCTCTCTACCATGGGCTTCATTTTGGTGTTTCGTGTGTTGATGGTTTCACACAGCCCATCTGTCAGGATTGCAAATCTGTCCCAGTCGGCTCGATTGTAATTCCAACGTGGGAGCGGTTTTGTTTCCTGTGGGCCTACTTCCATGTCAATGGTTAGCCTGATCGGCCTGTGGTCGCTACCTGCCAGTTGGTTTAGCACCTGGCGGTCTATTTTATGGTGTATGTCCTGTGTGGAGAAGGCCAAATCTGGAGTCGAGGTGGTATGCCATGTTCTTGAATAGAAGCTAGGGCTATCCTCCGGCCTATTGATTAGGGAGAGATTTGCATCTATCTCCCAATCTTCCACTTCGTCACCTCTGCTGTCTGTGTCAGAGTATCCCCATCTCTCCGAGTGGCTGTTGAAATCTCCAACTACTATGCAGTTGGAGTCTCTGACCTCCATACTCGAGAGCGATAGGTCTCTATTTGGTGGTCCGTACAGATTGAAAATGCGGAGCTTCGTCTCTTGAGCCATTATGTCAACTCCTACAATTTCTGCTTGTCCGGTGTGATTGACAGATACCGCGCTATTCGGTATGCAGTTTCTGGTCAGTATCAGGACCCCTCCTTTGTGGCCTTCTCTATCTAAACGGAAGGTCTGGTATCCTCTGATTGAGAATTTATGGGTATTGTTGAGGTGCGTTTCCTGGATACATGCCACGTCAATCTTACCTTCATGCAGGTGATGTGTTAGGGAAAGTTTTTTGTTAATGACTCCCTCCGCATTCCACTGTAGTATTTTGAGGGTCTTGAGGTTTTGGCCAATAGAAGTTGCCCCATAACCATGTGCCTTGACTCCACGACACATGGGTGGGTGACCACCAGTAGTCAAGGGTGGGCCCCTTTGAGGCGTGAAGCCCGGCACTATCGCTGCCTGGCGGGACTCCGCAGGATGAGCGCCATGCGTTTTTCTAATAGGTTGTACTGCCATCATGCCGCGATTTACGTTGCACTGTTTTGTTAGGCTTGCGGCCCCGTGCATCCGATTTCAACAGGCGTTTCTGTAGGGATGCCCTCCTTAGCCTTTGGCTGTCCCCAGCCTATCTGCAAGGCAGCAGTTGTTTATGATCAGAGTTGTCTCTCTTATGGAAGTTGTCTTACCAGACTATCGAGTCTTCACTACTCGTGTCTATAGGGTGCAATGATGATATGTGAGATATATGAGATGGACTGGTTTACCCGGAAGAGAGGCAGTCCAGTGTGCCTGTATCCCAGGATCGTCACGTCCTGCCAGGAACGTAGCATTTGCATGTGAGTGGGGTATCTCTTTCTCCCTTTATTTTCTTGGCTTCTATGCAGGGATGGTACGCCTAGCATTCCTCGCCACCTGGGGTGTTGACACAGTGGGGCAGGTGTGCAATGTCCGCTGGTCTGCATCTCTTCTGCGTCCAGCATGATAGTTATATGGCTGATAACGTACAGAGGTAGATATCGTAGCCGACGTGCATTTAGCCAGAGGACAAGCCTGGTAATGTCACAGAGATGTTGTTCGCCTGGTGTGCGGACAGCTCTCATGGTCATTGGTTGAGTCTCGACAGTTCACAGTGAGGTGGCTGCTCTACTGTTTTCGACACCCCGACCAGGTACTACGTCTTTAGTTGGTGGTTTCGCACCCCATCGCCGTATAAGGTGAGTATCAAGCAGTTGTCCGCCCGCTTTGATCGGCGGACGGCAAGGACCTCTTGCTGCGGCTCTACCGGATATGGCTGGAGCGCAAGCCCCAGGTCCCGAGCATGTAGGAGCCTCCCATTGCAGTGGTGCTGAGATTTTGGGCGGGATTGCGGCTTACAAGGGTTCGGCCGTAATCCCCCACATGGTAGCCTCGCGCCATTGGCTTATCAGCCTGGTACGTGAACCAAAGTGTCTGCTGTACCAGTAATGGTCTACTTTTCAAGACATGTGGAGAATATAACCTCTTTGTCACTAACATTATTTGTCTAATTCCTACCCTTAACAGGACCTCTCAAAGCAGTGATACCTGATTGACTATGTAAATGTAAATAAACATGATAGGTAAGATGTCAAGTGACAAAGCCAACATGTGATAACTACTGATGGACAGACCAACGCTTCATTGTGTCTAAACTTAAATTTCGCATCGAGCCAACCAGGGGCTAAACAAAGAGTATAGATGTCACCAAGTTAAAGAATTCAAAAATCAAACAGCTATTTACTAATATCCTAGACGATCGCCTCCAATTGATCTCGCAAGACAGCAAAAGTGTGAAAACAAATTGAGCAGAACAAATTAAACAAATCTACAATATTACAACAGAGACAATCGGTATGTCATTACAAAAAATAACATGTTTTATGAGAACTCAGAATACATTTTTAAAATGTGTTAGCTAGCAAACATCATCTCTACAAAGTTTATATAAATGATCCAGAGTCCACATTTAGGAACGAGGCTTTCAACAAAATGCGTTTAGTCATCCAATATAAACGTTGTCGAATGCAGGACTCACGACTGAGTAGCAAAACAGATGAGATCCAATCTTTTGCTGGCGGCCATAACATTTAAAAAATTGTCCATGAACTCAAAAAGGTCCATGGTTCGGCATAATCACATTTCATTACCACGTCTTCATTCAAATTGTAAACATTAATTACAGACAAAGGAAAAAAATATATTTCGTTAGGTCGAACATTTAAATATATTTCTTAACAACGAAACCATTGATCCCCTGTCCCAAGTTTCTAAAACCAAAGCACTGTTTGATCTATCTGGTGGGGCAGAACAAAAAAGTTACTAATTAACGTTGTAGTCGAAGAGCCCCGGGAAACGATTCTACAACATTTGGGGTCTCCAAAAGTGACAGCACAACTCTAAAAAAGAAACTTTACATGATCTTCCAACAAATGTGGTCGAGTGAAACCATCTTTGAAGATCTCATAGATACGTTAGTTATACTTCTGGATAAACGTAAAGGTAATCACCAAGTCTTTAACAAACAGCGAGATATCTCTCTACTAGCAATGACAGGAACAGTATTAGAACCCTACTGAATCGCGGATCATCTTGACTAAGGTCTCCTACCTGAAAGTCAATGTGGATTCCGAAAAAAAACTGGAATAATTTATGCAGTGTTCGTACAAGAGAGCTGCAATGAAAACGCCAATAAGAACACCATGACTTGTACACAGCTGTATTGACTTGACAAAGGCGACCAACAAGGTCATGGGAAAAGGTCTATGGAAGATCATGGCAAACACAGCTTGCAAAAGTAATGTATCAGATTAGTGCAGTAATTGCGCCGTGGAATGCCAGCCAGGGCGCAACAAGAACGTTGTTATCCGAGTCCTTTCCCGTCACATATTGGATTAAATAAGGGTGTGTAATTCTACCAGTCTTGCTAAGTATTATGCTGATACAGCGCTGGCTGAGGTTTCAGAGACGCGAACAAAGGAATTGATTTAAGGTTTTGATAAGAAGTATGTGTACACGCAAAAATGAAGATCTTGTCAAAATCTCTCAAATGGAACGATTTCACAACACTAAAATGATGCTCCAAAAAAACTTCACTGAACTTAACTTCGTTATGCATGACAAGAGAAAGACACGAAAAGGAAAGCTCTGTTAGTCTTACAAATAAAAGCGTCCACTCGATCGCCCACCAATGAGATGAGATGAAGAGCTCGATTGAACAAATCCTTTCGTAAAACATGCCCTTCCAAGGCATGGGTCCAATTCTATTTAATTCGACATCATGACACTATGACACAAACACACACACACGCACACACACACACACACACATATATATATATATATATATATATATATATATATATATATATATATATATATGGTCTTTACAATACATTGTCAACATTTGCCATTGGTGAAGGATGCAGTTATCCTAGCAGATACGGTAAGGTAAATCATCGCTGGGCTGGTCATTTGCTTCCGAGACTGCTTACCGTTGGACCAGACAGCAGTCTGGTACCTTCAAGAAAGAAGACGACCACCGAGAAGACCACCTATGGGCTGGTGAGACTCTCTCGAACTCGGAAACAACGTCCACGATGCTACATAGAGGAAACTTATCCCCCACTGGTCCACCGTGACCAACGACAGAATACAATGGAAACGAAGTTGGGACCGGCAGCAGCGTAACACCCTCTGTGGAACGGGCCGTCCAGTAATCCAGTATATAAATATTATTGATCTTCAGACCATCCTCCAATCCTCACTAGCTCTTCTTCCAAATTATCTACCCTTAGAATATACCATAAGTATATGCTGCCTCAAAAATCACTCAGCGAGGATAGCTTCACTGCAGATAACCTAAAGACCTTATCTTTATCAATCTATAGCTCACCTATTGAGAAATATGCTCATACGGGGGAAATACGACTTGGTACAGCTACAAGATGTTGCTTTTACACAAGAAGGGAGACAACAAAAACTTTGGCAATTATAGTCCGACTACTCTTCTGCCAGACGTATACAAACTATTCATGAAATGCATTTTTACTGGTTCGTTCCATTCTTAATCGCGAGCAACGAATCGAACAATCTGGCTTTCGGCGTTCCTGCAGCACATTACACGATATCTCAAGCTACTGTATCGAACAATCTGGCTTTCGGCGTTCCTGCAGCACATTGCACGATATCTCAAGCTACTGTATCGAACAATCTGGCTTTCGGCGTTCCTGCAGCACATTGCACGATATCTCAAGCTACTGCATCCACATCGAGGGTGCCTGAGATACAAGACACCATTTATTATCGCCTTCAGCGACTGCAAAAAAGTATTCGATTCAACAGAAAAACAATGTATCTAGCATTCCCAAATGGAACACGGTGTTGATCCTAGATACATCAAAGTTCTAGCTAACTGCTACATAATTTGCGCTACCACCTTCAGTCCATTCCATCACACAGTTGTGGTTCCAAAACAAAAATAGGTCCACCAGGGAGATCCTATTTCACCGAACCTATTCTCCGCGTGCTTGGAATAGATCATCAAATTTTTCGTCGTGACGGACTTCGATTCGCGGACGACAGAGCCGACGTTATCGCTGAACAAAGAGTCAACCGAATGCTCGTATACTTGATCTGATTGGTTCATCTCTTTGCTTTAAGTCAAACTTAAGGCCCTCCTAATGCAAATAAAGAACCAATATTGGAACATTTGCAGTCTTGGCTTTGCAACAATGGTCTATGCACGACGAAGTGTCTAATCTCATTCACACGCCACTTTACTCGCCTGTTACGATCAAGTCAAGTGTACACCCATGTACACGCATTTATATTCTTACTTTTTTATTAGAGTAACTAGCCGGGGTACCAAGCGTTGCTGGGGATAATTATACAAGTACTTATTTGTATTGTTCCCCCTTAACCCGTCCCCCTCCTCACATTTCCCCTTTACTGTTTTTCTGCTCCGTCTTCAAATCCCGTCTTCAAAATTAGTGACTTTTCAACGCTATCCTACAAGTTCTGCAGTACTTCGATTGAGTCCCAATGATGCGCCAACTTTACTTACATCATTTTGCAGTATCACCCTATTTCTCACTGGGGTTATTGAAACCGATAGGCGAATGAACTCACATTTTATATTTCTGTAAACTGTCTTTTAATTTATTCTAAAATTGTAGAAACGTTTCCTTTGTAGTTTTGGGGTTCTTGTTGTTGTTTAATGTCCATAATGAGGAAGTTTACTCTTTTGAGGTCCTGAAAAGGACATTAAGTGGCGGGTTGTAGTAGCATTCCTCACATCCCGAGCATGCTGATGAAGGTGGACCTCTGTGCTACAGACGGTTGTGCTACGCTCGGCTTCATCTGCCTGGCGCTCACTACTACGGGGATCACAACGATCCAAATCTCGTCAGAGCCAGGCTGCCTTGAAAACAGCCTGTTTCCATCGAGCGCTATCCGGAAGAGAGATTGTGGGCTTGGTCAGTGTATTGTGGCTGACCCTGGCACGATGTCCTAGTCAGTATGTTGTAACTGACTGGTCAAGCGTCTCAGTTCCTTTATCTGGAGTTCTTCCATGGGCTAAGAACTTGCTGGGATCAACATGGATCCCTTTGCAAATGAATCCCAGACCGAGATAAAGACGTCAATTCACAACGTACTATTACCTTTCAGACACAGACAAACGGCGTCGCTTGTTCTTATAATCTAAGTAATGAATAGCTGATTACAAATCACAAGGTCTGTAACACTTATTTGATTGCAATTGAAAATGTCATTTTTTTATTATCACACTGTCTCCCGAGACAAAAGCGCTGTATACAGTATCCTATATTCGGTCACAGCAATTTCAATGTTTTCTATAAAAATAAAAACATAACACAAATTAAAGCCAACACAAAGAAACTACTCAATCACGAGCCGAGCATCCAGAGAAACTAACCGTATGTATTATAAATATTAACGCCAAAAAGACCACTAACCATTGAGACAACGCCGAAAGAAGACCACATAAGAATACATTGAAGAGTATTTGTAAAATCAATGAATCATGTTCGACCACGAAAGATGTAGTTTTCTGTGACAATTCTCGCTCTTGCAGAAAATCTGATACGGTTCATCGCTTTAGCGTCCACAATTTGCCGATTTCTTTTCACATTCATCGCACTTGGTTTGTTAGCAAACATCGTACAAAGTCTCAGAAAACTGTCACTCTGGTATACTGGCCTCGAGATTGTCCCCGAGGAAGAGTGTACATAGTTGAAGGGAGTACCGCCTATGGTACAAATGACAACGTGGTAATTATCGAAAGCTGTCGTGTGGTGTATTTTGCCCTGTTACACTTATTTATATATACAAGAGTATATATATATATATGCATCGAGTTGGCATACTCGACATGTTAAACCCATGTATGTGTTAAAACCACTGATATTGACTGGAATCAGACTTATCTAACAGCTGGTTTGAGCAAGCCAACTGCAGTGTTCTACCTATGGTTCAACGGGTAAATTATTATAATTGTTGTTTATTATTAATAAACATGACGATTATATTGTGTTGCCAACCACGGCAAAAGTGTCAGGATGAGTTTCACAGCTTCTGCGATTTCCCCTTCGACTTGGCTGTAAACGGGCACCTGGATCGGGTAGAGTTACATAAATCAAGTCATTTAAGGAGACAGCGTGAATGTTCATCTTATATTGTAAAATTGTAAAATAAAAATTGTAACATTACTATTTGATTACATTAAAAATCAAATTATAAGCTTGATTCCGTCACTATTTCATTCCGATGTAAACTATAGTCCACCACTGCAGGAGTTTTCAAGCATTTGCTTGATTTGTTCGTTCATTATATATGTATATACTATTCTACCGATATGAATAAAGTGTTACTAATCGGCGTTAAGGACTTATGGCAGAGCTGATTAATATAGCTCTGTAGCAGATGGCAAAGGGGTCTGCTCTATCTTATCCACAATACACTAGCTCAATCAAATTTTAGACACACTAATTGAAAACGCAATACACTAAAATCCTTTATTAACTACACCATACAAATTTCTCATCTCTCTTCTCTCACACGACTTACTAAAACACTCCTACTTAAATGGATATCATATTATTCAACCTATAGCTAATCCTATAATTATTAACACTATTGTCACTCGATTCTCTTTTCTCTCCTAATCTGAAATGCTGTAAGTGACTGAAAAAAACGAAACGAAACTTTTGCGGATTGCCACTGATGGTAGATTCGTATTTTATTCTTAACCCAGACGGTCGTCCGTGGTTCTGTTCTCTTCGTCGGCGGTAGATCAATGTGGTATCGACGGCTTTAGCGAAGTGAATGGGGAGGACTGGATCAATTTGATCTGTGAAGACTGGATCAACTTGATATCGAAGACTAAATTAAAATGATAGGGAAGACTGGATCTTCTTCTTCTTCTTCGTACGCTGTCAGACGTCAACCTGTATTTTTTCGAAAAAAGCAGTGGTCATACTGAGGCTGTCGACACTGCCATAGAGCTTGTCTAGTGTTGCCACTGGTGATGGCCACATGTGTTTCTCTGGTCCTCGTATTTCGGGCAGTTTTGCAGCAGATGTTCAGCGGTCATTTTTCCGGTACCACAACTGCATTCGTCAGTGCCACCTATCTTCAGTTTATTGAATAAGTGGTACCTCAGTCTGTTGTGGCCTGTGCGGAGTCTGAAGACCACGACCTGCTCTCTTCTGTTCAATTGGTAATAGGCATCATTTTTTGTGTAGCCAGTATGTTCTGTTTCCCATTTGACCATGTATCTGGCTATAATGAGCCTTTTCGACTCTTTTTAGGTCATACTAAAATCTGGTTGAGGTAGTCTTGCACCTTCTTTTGCCAGTCTGTCTGCCTCCTCGTTGCCTTGGATGTTACAATGGGATGGAACCCACTGTACCACTACTCTTTTTGGTGCGGTTTGCTGGCATAGTTGACAGAGTACTGCTCTTAAATCATTAAGTTCAGTATTTTTCTGGCTTTTTAGTGCTGTGACTACGGCCAGGGCATCTGTAAACAGGACTATCTGGCTTTCATTTCTTTTGCCTGTCAGCATTGCTTCTGCTGCATCCCTCAGTGCCTCTGCCTCCGCTCTGAAATTGCTTGAGTATTTTCCAGTTACCACTGACAGTGTTATTTTTCTACCATTTGGTAGACTCAGGAATACCCCTGCCCCCTCCATTCTGTGTTGTGTTTGTTACAGAACCGTCGGTGTATGCAGGGGTCCAGTCCATGCTTAGGTAGTTTTTCGTTATGTACCTCAGGGTTATGTCTCTTCTTTCTTTTTCAGTCTGGGTGTTCTTGTTTCCAATACCTAGTATATTTTCTGCCACCACCGGAAATATATGCTGCTTCTAAGTAGGTTTGCGTACAGTAGGGATGGATTTTGGTGTTGTTAATGTGTTTATAGGGTCTTCGTTCATCTTTGCTTTGGCTATTTCTGCAAAGTTTCTCCGCTTTAGTTTCCAATTTCCGAATCTATTAAGTCTCTGGTGCATTGGATGGTATGTCAGTCCTCTGAGTTTCTCTGCTTTCTGCTGGGCTCTGCAGTCTGGAAGACTGGATCAACTTGAAATCGAAGACTAAATCAAAATGATAGGGAAGACTGTATCAACGTGATGTTGAGGACTGGATCAAAATAATCTTTGAAGACTGGATCAATGTGAACTTTGAAGACTGGATCAATGCGAACTTTGGAGACTTGATTAATGTGAACTTTGAAGACTGGATCAATGTGAACTTTGAAGACTGGATCAATGTGAACTTTGAAGAATGGATCAATGTGAACTTTGAAGACTGGATCAATGTGAACTTTGAAGACTGGATCAATGTGAACTTTGAAGACTGGATCAATGTGAACTTTGAATACTGGATTAATGTGAACTGTGAAGACTGGATCAATGTGAACTTTGAAGACTGGATCAATGTGAACTTTGAAGACTGGATCAATATGAACTTTGAAGACTGGATCAATGTGAACTTTGAAGACTGGATCAATGTGAACTTTGAAGACTGGATCAATGTGAACTTTGAAGACTGGATCAATGTGAACTTTGAAGACTGGATCAATGGGAACTTTGAAGACTTGATCAACTTGATATAGGAATATTATGTGAGCATTGCTGCATTCCATTTCCCTTGTTACCTTTCTCCGAAGGTAATAATGTCCTGATAAAGTCGCTCCCCATGCTCGTCACTAACAACACCGGCTAGATGGAAGAAATCCACATGAGCGCGTAAAAAGTACAGTTTCAAGAACATGGTGCACCCTAGTCTTTCGTAGCGTAGCAACAAGTTTTCTACAAGCTCCTGGTAGTTGTCAGCCGAATTGTTTCCTAGAAAGGTTGAGGCCACTCGATGTAAAGCATTCCATGCTAACTTCTCATCACGTTATCATCAAATCGCTCTCGGAAGCGCTGACTAATCTCTTGACGTCTGTGGACCGACAGATACACCTTCCTAATTTAGGGAACACAAAATCTTGAAAATTTATCACGAAGTATTAAATGTCCTGCGTTGTTTTGGTAATGGGCTCTACAAAATTCTTCTTGTAAAAATTTGATGCGAAGAGATCTTCTATTCTACAAGTGGTTCGTACATTTTTCTCTAGTTCAATTAACTGTCGTTAGGGACAATCCTTTTTCTTGTAACCAGAAGTCCTGACCCGGATGTCCCACAAGCAGAGCAAGCAGTTCAACAGTGTGTACATCTGCATTAGCACCATCAAGATGGCAATGACCTTCAGTTCGCCACAAATCCGCCACGGATACTAACATGTGTGTAACAGTGGTTTCATGTTGTACATTTCTTTCATGTGGACTACATACACGATTGAAACATATGGTAAACCGATACCATTATGAAGAGGCACAGCAATTTAGCTCAACTTGGACGAACCAAAGAATAGCCTCTACGTGTCATATGTAGTTGATTTGTAGTTCTGCCACACTGATCCATTATGATAACTTGAAATGAGGTTATCTGTTATTTCGAGATATGGAAGCAGATCTTTTTACCGAGCACGAAATACAAAAACATGCACAGTATGTTCTAGAAGATTCAATTGCTGCAATCTGGATACCAACAGCTTTGTTTTATTTATTTATTTTATTGTGGGGGGCAATTCCAAAATTCTCTTTGGGTAATTGAATGTGGCTGTGCAGACTCTTCAACAGACATGAAATCAGGATCTCTTGGTGCAGATGCTTTCACAGGTGACGGATGTCCACTGGCATTATTATCTTCTTCATCATCGAGGGCGTCAGATTCAGGTGGGTCCGTAGTAGGTAGTCCTTCCTGTGAGACACTGGTCCTATAGCAGAGGGCATATTCGGATAGATCACATCCCACTTTTTCTTCTTAAAAAAGAACACGTCGAATTAGAGGAGTCACGCACAAGTACCAAAGATGAGTTCTCGGTTACCTCAAAACCATTGTAACGCAAAACTCATCGATTGTCATATTGGGTTCACCCAGCTACAGATTCGTTGCACAGGATTGACCATCATAAGTGGCAATCTGATGTCGCAAGCAAGAAAATAAAAGCTGTAAGAGTCATTTAATATTGGTGTGTTGGATTCCCTTTGTGATAGCAAAGTTATTTGTCTATAAATATAAGTAAACTTATCCTCACTATTCACGATTCATCTTAAACGACCCGTCTGAACTCCACGAATCTATAACACAGGTGATGACAAGGAGGAGAGGTGATTGCAACAGCTACTACAGATTGCATTATCTAATTTGTGCCAAAGACAATCGTGCGATACATGCGCCAGGGAAAAGAAAAGCACAGAGTAATTTGGGACGGAAAGATGAATCCACTAGCCTACTGCACCAACACATCCCTACCACCCCACCCCTTCTCTCCTATCACATTCTGATTTATAAATGGGGAAAACGGTGCATAAAGAACACATCTTCTTCTTCGATCAATTGGTGCTATGCTACTAGCCCAGTGAGGCTCACGAAGAAGATTACGTTTTCAGGTCTTCGCCTGTCCCTCACAGCTATTCCAGCATGGTCGAATACCCAGGCCAGACTGCCTCTCTTTGGTCTGTATAAGTGGGGCAGTCCTGCAGGATAAGTTTTGGTTTTTGTTTTGGTGCTCCACAATCGGTTGCGACAGTGACTTTAAGACCTATTCTGTTCTGTTCTGTTCTAGGAGTCGACTTCACTGCACTCCGAGCATACCCATAAGTGCTCAGTCTCTATCAGCAGATGGCGCAAAGTGTGGATGTTGATGGTGCCTGTAGCCTGTTGTTTGTACACCTTCCTGTTTCGCCTCTCAGGTTCCCTGGTCCACTGAATCCTAATTTGATTCCAAAGTGCCTCAGCCTGTGCCTTGCAAACTCATCCAAAGCAGTGGCGTTTTCCATCAGGTGGTCCTTGATAACCTTGACTATGTCACCTTTATCCATGTCCACTATGCCTGTTATGGGTTCGTGTGACGCCAAAAAATTAGCTCGCTCGTTGCCCGGAACCCCGGCATGACCGGGACAGTAGATCCACACCAGCCCCTGTATATTTGAGGTATCCAGCGCTGCTCGCTGCTATCCACTCATGTCGTAGCCACCCATTCTGCACCTTCCGAAGTAGTGTTTGGGAGTCTGACACGATGACTGCTCCTGTTGAAGACCTATTCTGTGGAGGTGGACCTTGAGTGCAATGTTCCGTTCTAAGTCTGAAGATCTTTGTCTACCTGTATCTGCCAAGTTTATCTATGCTGTCATTTTCTGACTTGAATTCTTTGAGCTGTCTTCTCATTCGGTCTTCGTGTGTCGTTTGATAAGTGTCTTTGCTTCTAACTCTGTGGATGACGAGTCTGTGTGCCGCCACTTCCGGCTTTTACGAGCTGATCTGCATTATCGTTTTCAAGGATCTCACAGTGTGCCGCCGGAATCCACTACAGAAGTACACCTGTTTTTGTTTAGAACCGCCACCCTATGTTATTTTTTTTTCGTGTGGGAGTCTATCGTGTTTGGGGCTTGAGATAGCTTAGAGTATGATCCTGAAGTTTGTGAGAATGACAGTTATGTTTTTGGCTTATAAAAATCTGCGTATATGAATGGGCAACTGCTGCTTCAGCTCTGAAATTTGTACATATCTCTTCTGCTGATATGGAGTTGTTTTTTTATGCCGCCTTTGTAGTTTGTGATGTAGACTCCACTGCCTCCTCTTCTTTTGTTCTCATGGCTGATCCATTTGTACACACGTCTGTCCAGGCGTTGTTATTGTACCGTTTAAAACGTTGATTTTTTGTTCTGCTGTCGACTGCTCACTTTTTCTTGTTATCTCTGGAACCTCCAAGATTATTTTGGACCTTACATGGATAGGTATCCATGGTTCTAGAATGGTTCTTCCCCCTTTTCGATTTTATAAGGTACACAAATGTTAAAAACTCCCAGATATTGATAAATGTCACTGTCGAATAATCTGTATTAGATTTTCAAATATGATATTAATTACGGATCTGTGACAAAGTACACGGCAACAACAAGTACAGTTACAGATAAAAGAGAGAACATGAAGTTTCAAAGGACACATTCTCAGAAAGAAATGTAGAATGCAATCATAAAATCACTCGATTGTAACCCACGGGAATTTTAGAATTGGAAGGCAATGAACACGTCGCAAAGACGAAGAAAACAAGCTTATGAAGACACCCAGGCAACTACTGTATGAGAGATAAAGCACAAGAAAAAAGAATCAAACGGGAACCAATGGAGAATGACTTTTACTGTCTCCTCTAATAGAACCGAGAAGAGACAGAGGAAGTGACGTAACACAGGAACTAGCATTCTATTTTTGCTATACAACTAATTCATGAATGCAGCAGAAAACGGTAATGTAGAAAAAGGTTAGTCTCTGGGATAGAGAACACTGCCATACTTTTTTAAGAATTCCATTTTCCCACGCACAAACCCAGCTTTGATGAATGTCGTTGGCCAAATCAGCACTGGTTTTTCACAGAATTTATAGGCGCCTGTCAACACAAATAACTCCTTTCAAATTCTGCGTTGTATCGTTCACAATGACAAATGTGAGATATTTGGAACAGTTTTAAAGGATGATTAATATGCGCACAAACACAAAAGCCCATAAAAATATTTCCGGACAATGTTCGGACTGTATTTTCTTAATTGGGTTACGCCTGTGCGATCCCTCAATTGGGTGGTAAAGGGTATATCTTTTCATTCTTGTCTTTGTTGTTGTTGCTGTTAATGATGATGATGTTGCTATTGATAAGGATCCAGCATAATCCAGGATCTCTCCATTAGACCAAATATACAAACGACACATGCACATGCTTGTTAGTTGTTTATTAACATTCGAAATGTTTCATTTATCTAGCCTCGGATGAAGAAGCAATTTCCTGACCTTGTAGTATGTCCAGCACTCCACTCAAAGAGATGATGGTCAGCTAGTTTGTATTGGTGTGTACACAGTTGGCACTCCTAAGTGGGTCGTGGATTCTGTCTAAGTGCTTGCTAAGTGTGCTATGAAATGTGTTCTCAGTCACATAATGGTGCTCTAATATATATCTTTATTTCTTTTTTGTTTCTTTCAAATCATTTTTAATTTTATTGTTCACACAGCGCACTACTCTCTGCTTTTGATCTATATTCACACCACAATATTCACTCTATTTGTGATACAACTACGTCTCTATATCTACATGCATATCTCAAATATCTAAATCTGTGAGACGGGATAAAATAAGTATCCAGATAGGAAACATAATTCCAGCGCCACGGGTTAGAGCCAGCAAGTGCTATACATAGGCGTACCTCTGAACGTAATGTGTATGTAACCAGCTCATCTGGTTTGTTCGCAGTAATGCTTTGGCCTTGCGCAATCGTTACTTTGCCATGGCGGGTTGAAAAATCGATCAACGAATGTGTAATAAAAATTAACGAAACTTGTGAACTTTATAGACAATATTTAGGCATATTAACGGAAATATAACATGTTGTGTTTGACCAGAAACTGCTATATATATATATATATATATATATATATATATATATATATATATATATATATATATATATATATATATATATATATATGCTCAAGTTGATCCAGTGAAAAAAGAAATAGGCCCACTGTTATCTTCTCAAAATGAAACTAAAAAATGTTTTCCTAATTGACGGCTGCCTCTGTGATAGTAAAATTATTGATCCGTAAATATAAGAAAACGTATTCTCAGTATTCACGATTCATCTTATACGACACGTCTGAACTCCACGAATCATAACACAAGTGATGACAAGGAGGAGAGGTGATTGCAACGACTACTACAGATTGCATATATATATATATATATATATATATATATACGACTCGTGTTCAAATGAAACCGGACCAAACTGCAACAAGTGAGCATACATACGATGCGTTCAGAGTAGATCAGCGAGTGGTGATTTGGTTTCTAATAGCTGAAGAATGTGGCCAGTTGACTATCATCGAAGAATGCAGGCAGCGTATGGTGACAAAAGTGTGTCAAAGGCAACAGTGAAGAACTAGGCGACAATCTTTAAAAGAAGGACGTGAGTTAACGCAACAATAGTTTGGTCTAGTCTGCCTTTTTGGTCCGGTTTCAAATGAACACACCTCGTGTGTATATATATATTTATATCAATACAGGAGGTGTTTTCAATAGATATCGTACCTTAATTTTTGTTCTGCAGAAAGAAATGAAGCATTGGTATTGTCCTTTGGCAGTGAAGTATAGAGACAGTCATGCTCATGCGTGAATTTTTCACGCCAGCAGATTACGTCCAGTCGCTGGCAGTCAGCCTTTAATTGTTCAGTGTAGTATGCACCCATGCAGCAAGGTCAAAGTCATGTTGACCGTTTTTGTAGACTCCAGTAAGGCTGTGCATCACGAGTACGCACCACACGGACAAAAAAATTGCCAAAAAGTACTACCTGGAGGTCATCAATCGCCTTCCTGATGCTGTACGACACAAACGACCGAACCTGTGGACAACGGGAACTTGGCAGCTCCATCGCAAAAACGCACCCGCCCATTTTTCGCATCTGATTCAGATTTTCTTTGACCAAACACAACATTTCTCTGATTACCCATTCTCACGACATGGCTTCTTGCGATTTGTGGTTGTGCCCCAAGCTAAAGATTGAGCTGAAAGGAACCAAATTTGAGTCAAAAGAAGACATTATGCGTAAATGATTTCAGCCAATGCGGCACCGTTGGGAGAAGTGTGTGAAGTCTAAAGGTGAATACTTTGAAGGAGATTAGGGTTACAAACCTTCAGGTGAGTAATTGTATTTTTCCGGCCCAAAAGTCGGATACTTTTAGAACACACCTCATGTGTATGTGTGCAAATATATATATATATATATTGGAAAAACATAATATTTATATATACATTATTGGCCGAAGACGAATGTGTCGGACCGATATTTGCAAATATTGAAGTCAAGCTGTAAACTATCAACACAACGCATTCCTTTCTCCGGACTACATCCTTCTACTTGCAAAGCCCTGTTCAGGGTTTGGTAGCGAGAGATTGAGAATGAACTCAGAAGAAGAAAAATATGTATTTGCAATGTACATCTCCAATTCAAGTGACGCTTCATACTTCTTACTTGTCTCATCACAATTCCGAACAGTTTTGTGGTCATGTGGCTCCTAAGACTAATTGTGCTGTAGTGACCCAAAGGCTCTTGGCTCACTAGGTGAATCAGCAGATATGGATTTCAGTCGCTCATTCGGTATGTATTTGATGTTGTAAATATCATTCTGTATGATTTGATATGTATCCAATGTTGTAAATATATTTCAGTATGTATTTGATGTTGTAAATATCATGCTGTATGATTTGATATGTATCCGATGTTGTAAGTATCATTAATTATGTATGTTTCCAATGTTGTAAATATCTTTCTGTATGATTTGATATGTATCCGATGTTTTTTTTAATATAATTCTGTATGTTTCCAATGTTGTAAATATATTTGATGCTGTAAACATAATTTGGTTTATATCAGAAATGTCGAAATCTTACAACAAGATTCTCAGAATACAATGCAGATATTCGACAAGAGTCGGGCATATAGATGAACTGTTTCATAAATTCCATCATGAACAGAACATTTAAATACCTTGGTCACATCAAAAGACACAACCGTCAAATGGAAGATATATATGGTGCTGGGCAAGAGAGGCAGAGGCAGACTAAGAAAGCGATGTTGTGAATATTATTCGGTATGTATCCGATGCTGTAAATATCGTCGTATATACTGGATTTTGTAAGTATCTTTCAGTATGTATCATATGTTGTAAATATTTGTTTTCGTTCGCCTTATTTCTCTAATCCCCAAGGTGGTGTGCGTTGCACTGTGGTTTTTATTTTGAGCCTGTCTGCCCAGTGATCCGACTTCAGCATGCATTTTATGTAAGGGTGTGCTTCCTACTGCATTTTCTAAGGGTTTGCTTACCCATGGTAATGGCTGGTGGCTGTGATGGGGATCGAACCCAGCACCTTCGGCTTGTGAGCCGTGACACTAAACCACTAAGCCACGCCGTCCCCTGTTGTGAATATCATTTGGATGTTTTAAAAATAAGGAACTGCATGAGCGAATTTTTAAAAACGAAAACAAAGTGTTTGAAATTCATTTATCTTTGTTTGTTTAGCTAATCTTAATTTTGTTTACGACACAGTTTTTAAAAAATGGTTCAAGTGAATTGCGTTGTTTATCTTGGGATTAGCGCTTCAAAAATGCGAGAAAAATTACAATTTAATATGAACTTATACTCTCTCTCTCTCTTTCTCTCTCTCTCTCTCTCTCTCCCACTGCTCGTCTCCTTCTTTATCTCTTTCATCCATTATTTATCTCTAAGTTTCTCGTTTTATTTCACTTAAAGCCGATTCGTTATCTGTCTTTCTCTAAATATATCTCTTTATCCTTCTTTTAGGTAATCTCTACTACCCATTCACTCTTTCTCTCATTCAGTCTCTCTCTTTCACACTGTAGATTTTACTCGCTCTTCCTCTCTCCTCTATGCACTTTCGTATCATTCCTTCTCTCGCGCTCTATCTCGCACTATCTCATTATTTATATCTTTACACTTTGCACGCTTTCTCTCTTTCAATTATTCTTTCACACACTTTATCTTGCACTCTCTATTTCTTTAGCACTATTACATTCACACGTTCTCTCTCATTCTTTCAAACTCTCCTTTCCACTCTTTTTGTCCGCTCTTATCCGTCACGGGTTTAAGATTCAATAAGACCTACGTTGTCTGTTTACACTCGCGGTGAATTAAAACATAGTCTGCACACGGCGCGTTCACTGCTACGACGAATAGCGTTTACTTCTAAGCACCATATTTCACCCCCGACTAATTCCATAAATGTGGTATAACCCCTAAATGGTATCGTCTTTATATTTTAATGCTGATGTTACTCTAGGTGAAGTCTGGCCAACTAGATGGCGACCAACATTGTAATCCCCATAGTGTGTAGCCTACTGAGGAGACTTTCGTTACACTACAGTCAAGTGGAGCCTGTTCACGTTTTCGAGTACGCCTCGAGATGCAAGAAGAGCCCACTTACCAACACTAAAGAACTTTTCAAGAGTTAAATTAACACATAATGGGTGGCTTTCTTGAACAGCCAACACAGAATGGGTGGCATGCTCGAACAGCTAACACAGAATGGGCGGCTTGCTTGAACAGCTAACACAGAATGGGTGGCTTGCTTGAACAGCTCATAAAGTCTAATAGTCCAAATTATATAATCTGAATGCCAGATCGGCTAGAGCTATTGCTTCTCCCAGAAGAAGTTCCTGTTCCGTTCTCCAGTAAGGACAAAAGACTTAAAAGTTGTCCATGGCAAGAAAATATATAGAAAGTCTCAGACTTACTACAAGATCTGATGTAAAGTCCAATCCTAGCACTGCAGATTCTGCCGCACGTGGGGCACACTTGTGAGGATTTGGATGCGGGTCGCAGTGTTTTCTATTCTTTCTGGTGGTTCGCTTTCTCTGAGCTGAGCTGATGGTGTTTTGCTCGGCAATCTGAGCACATTTTGTGACGCTAGCGTGCCAAGTGGAACGGTTCTGTGAAAGCATCTCTCAAGAGGTGACATCAATATTGAAGTTGTTCAGAAACATTTTAAATGAATCTCTGTAGAGTTTCTTCTGCCCCCTGATAAGTGTCTGCCTGTTCTACGCTCACCGTATAGCAACTGCTTCGGGACTTCCTCATCGGACATCCAAACAACATGTTCCGACCATTGTATTCTGCCGAAACGTATGAATGCTCAACATTTGTAACCTCTACAGAATTTTAGAGTTGCGAACTTATCCTGCCCCATGATCCTGAAATGCTTTCGCAAACAGTTCACGTGGAATTAATGTATCTCTCTGGCATGTCTTCTATACACTGTCTATGATCTTAAAAGCATGCGACAGAGCGATTAGCACTACAGAACGAAACGCCTTTTACTTTGGTGGCTACACTGATAGAGACATAGAGCTCACAGATAAGGAATCATTACCGCCTGAAAGAAAACGTGCTCCCACACTTCACGAACACTGAGACCGCGTGCAGTGAATCATATAACACAGTGGTTCTCAACGTGTTATGTTCCACTATCGCCTTTCAACTTTGTTTAGCTTATCCTATCCACTTCTCAAAATAGTCTATCTCAAAAGGTTTATTACAAATGTCTCTCATAGCGTGTCGACGTTTCACGAGCGATGTCATGTGGTGTTTCTCGTGAAAAGAAAATGTCTTTCTTTATGTTAGAACATAATTTCTTTAAGCACTTTCTAATCTTTCTGACCGCAGAAACAAAATTGTCGTCGCCTGACTTTTTTACTGCCACAGACGCTTGATGATACTGTCTTTGCGTGTTTGAGTTGGTTCTGAAGATGTGTCCCGCTTGCAGAAATATAAATTTGATGATGAACCATGTTCTTTTTCTCTACACTGTTTTATAACTCATTTATTATTTGTTGTTTGTTTATTTGTTTATTTCTTTGTTTGTGTGTGCGTGTGTGTTTTATATTACTTAATTTGTAGAAGTTCTGGTATCCAGTGTATAGTAATGGTAAATCAACATCGGCGGCAGTCCGCAATTGCGTGACGGGTCAGTTCTGATTCGCAGTTCGTAGGTTGTCCATCATATGTTAGAGACTTCATTGTATAGGCAAAATCTGGTTTTATTCAGCAAGCTGGTCAGTTCACGTTCTCTTTACGTTTCCATTCCTAACATCAAACCAGGTATCTAGATATAGCCGTGTTGACTGGAGCGTGTCGATAGCTTCTTCTTTTTCTTTCGTTCGCTTAAAGTATGTCTACATCTGCAAAGTTGTCTCTTGTATGAACCTCACTGTCTTCTGCAGCTGACACATAGGTCCATATAGTTTCCCTTCCAGTGTTGTTTGTTTTAGCCATTATGTCCGTCTCAGTATCTCATACTCTGGACAGTCCTCAAGTATATGCTCCGCAGTCTAGGGTACCTGTTCACATGTACACATATTTGAGCTGCCAATCCTAAATTTTTTATACATGTGGCTGCGAAGTCGGTTGTGTCCCGTTCTGAGACGCAGTATGACAATCTGGTCTTAACTACTTATATTGTGATAGTCATGTACCGATAGTGAAAGTCAAACTGGTATCATTGATTTGAAAAGTGAGTGCTCTATCACTCTACTCGGAGTTTCAAAAAGAAAAGGTGACCTCAATTGGTAGAAATCAATGCTATACAAACCGCTTTTACAAGTGCTTGAATACAGGCTTCGTGAAAGGGTGCCCGCTGCTGTGGCAGTTATTATGTTTCTTGATGAGTGAACAGGCTAAGAAGAAGGATATTATTCTGGAACCTGCGATGTTGTGATGTGATTTCTATGCCAGCATTATCAGAACTAACGACACTTGACAGCGCCCATTAGGGTACAATATTGAATATACACCCTAGGGTTCGGTGGCACAGGGAAGTCTGAAGAATAGTAAATTGGCAGAGTGGTTGAGATTCGTGGATGGCGGAGAAGTTAAGATAGAGGTCTTTTCGCAAGAAAGCAAGGTTTGAGCCACATTAAGGCACATACATTTCTCATTCTTCTATTGATGGGGAAAAAGAAATCTAGCAGGCACACTTGACGTGACTGTCGACACAAGAGACCATTATTCCTTAGCTCTAAAAAATTTCAAGTGTAGACCTAAGCAATGACGGAAACGACATCATAAAAATTTATATTTTAATCTGCAGTTGAGAAATGAAAAGAAATACATATTTGTCTAATTGGATGAAATAACATTGTCTTCCTGTCTTTTGGCGATTCTTGATCTTCTTTTTTTCGTCTTCTTCTTCTTCTGCTTCTTCTCGTCCTCCACTTCCTTCTCCTCCTCCTCCTTCTTCTTCTTCTTTTTTCCCTTTCTTGTTTCTTCTCCTCCTCGCCTTCTTCTCCTTCTTTTTTCTCCTTCTTCTCATCCTCGCCTTTTATTCTTCTACTTCTACTTCTTCTCCTCCGACTTCTTCTCCTCCGTTCCCTTCTTCTTCTACTTCTCTTCCTTTTTCTTCTTCTTTTTTCTTCTCATCATCCATCTTATTCTCTACTTCGTCTTCTTCTTCTTCTTCATCTTCTTCTTGTCTTCTTCTTCTCGTTTTTCTTCAGTTTCTTCTCCTCGCCTTCTTCTTCTTCGTATTTTTCCTTCTTCTTTTTCTCCTTCTTCTTTTTCTTCGTCTTCTTATTCTTATTCTTCTACTTGTCATCTTTTTCTTCATCTTCTTCTTGCTCTCCTCCTTCTCCTTCTTCTTCTTCTTCTTTTTCTTCTCCTCGCCTTCTTCCTTTTCGTATTCCTTTTCGTATTCTTTTTCATCTTCTTTCTCTTTTTCTTCTTTTTCATCTTCTTTCTCTTTTTCTTCTTTTTCATCTTCTTCTTCTTTTTCTTGTTCTTCTCCTCGCCTTATTCTTCGTATTTTTCATATTCTTCTATTTTTTTCTCCTTCTTCTTCTTCTTCTTCTTCTATTATATTTGTGTATATAATATATATAAATATATTCTGATCACCAAACGTTATGAGTAGACGCTCTCTGGTTTTACTATATTTAGTTGATTAAAGAATATGTAAATCACTTCCCATTCCGAAATCCAACTTGATTTATGCCCAGTAAGACCACACTTATTTTTTTATTAAGTATTTTCGCATTCCTTTTTCGTGTATCACATGGTAGATTCATTTATCTGTTATATATCACAATTTCTTTACTACCTTTCATCGTTCAGGTTTGAAATACCGTGATTTGTTGGTGTAAATTTTCTTCTACTGTTCTTTCTTTCCATTTTTTGTTGGAAAGATTCATTCCAGTTCTTAACCTCTTGTCTCTCCAGAACTTACAGAGGTTGTTTTCTCGCAAATTTATTATGTATTTTTCTAGTGATGTTCTGTGTGGCTCTTTCTATTCATTAAATCAATATATCAGTTTTCCTGTGAATCTAGTATCTTGAAATATATGTTTTCATTGTTGATTGCTTGTTGTGTTAAGATGTTTTTAGAAGTACTGTTTGCATCACTGTTTTCACAAACGCTCTTTCAATAAAGTGGTTTAAATACTCGTATTCCAGAGAGGACTACGAGGAAGTCGAAGTGAGTCTTGGCCAGTATATTGTGCCTGACTGTGACTAACATGTCTGATCAGTCGTTAGTCAAGAAGAATATGGGCCTAACACCATGTTCCCAATGTGTTACACACGCGTGAAATCGATATTTATACTTTATACACACATATTAGTGATCGGCTGATTAGCGTAATGGTAGAGTACTCGCCTTTCATGGCAAAGGCACAGGGTTCAACTCCCACTGCCACTAGCTCCAGTCAACCCAGCTGTAAATTCATGACTGAAGTAAAATGAAAGCTCTCATCCCTTAACCTTAATGTTATCGTACTTAAAAAAAGGACTTTCAGGAAGTTGTGGCATGTAGATGTTAGTTGTTTTCTCTATCTATTTCATAATTATTTTATTGCAATTCTGATTACAAGTTTTCTGTTTCGCTTTTCGACAAATGATATTCATCTTCTTGAGTCTTGGACGTTAGCCCCGTTTTTTTTTCGTTTTTTTTTAGTCGTTATTGATTAGTTTAACAAGTACAAGGGCAGATGAGCAAAAAGGTGACACTCGAGCAAGGAGTACCCCAAGGGGGAGTACTGTCACCCACACTCTTCCTGGTATATATAAACGATATTACAGAGAATATACCAAGAAGAGTCCATAGCTCAATGTTTGCAGACGATCTGGCTATGTGGACCTCTGAAAAGAATCTCACCATAGCAAGAAATCGGATGCAGACGGCCCTAACATCGCTGGAAGAGTGGGCGAACTCATGGCAGGTCAAAATAAACGAGGATAAAACCACATGCACAATATTCTCGTTTTCAATCAAACCCCAAAGTACCAAATTAAGTCTAAATGGCAAATTCCTGCAGCCAAACGACAACCCAACCTATCTGGGAGTCACATTTGATCGGTCCATGACATGGACAAGTCAGATTGAGAGAAACCGAATGAAAGCCAGAGAAAGAATGGCAATCATGAGGAAACTTGCTGCCACAAGCTGGGGAGCAGACGAAGGCATACTAAAGAAACTGTACACTGGAAGAGTGAGACCAGTTCTCGAGTATGGCATTGCGGCATGGACAACAGCAGCGAAGGCGAACTTCGATAAAGTTAACAAACTTCAAAACCAAGCCATGAGAATTATAACAGGTGGCATGAAGTCAACGCCAATTGTAGAACTTGAAAAGATTACAAAACTGCAATCCATGACCGATAGAAGAGACTGCAGAGCCCAGCTGCAGTCAGAGAAACTCCGAAGACTGACCTACCATCCAATGCACCAGAGACTAAACAATTTGGGAAATGGGAAACTAAACCGGAGAAACTTTGCAGAAATAGCCAAAGCAAAGATGCACGAAGATCCCATAAACGCACTAACAACAACACCAAAACCCATCACTACTGTACGAAAACCTACCTGGAGGCAGGATATATTTCCAGAGGTGGTAGAAAATATACCAGGTTATGGAAACATAAACTGCCAGACTGAAAAAGAAAGGAGAGATACTACCCTAATCTTCATAACGAAAAGCTACCCAAGCATGGACTGGACCCATGCATACACCGACGGTTCTGTAACAAACACAACACAGAACGGAGGGGCAGGAGCATTCCTGAACCTACCAAATGGCAGAAAAATAACACTGTCATTCGCTACTGGTAAGTACACAAGCAATTTCAGAGCGGAGGCAGAGGCACTGAGGGCGGCAGTGGAAGAAATGGTGACACACAGTCAAAATGAGAGCCATATAGTCCTGCTGACAGATGCTCTCGCCGTAGTCACAGCGCTAAAAAGCCAGAAAAACACTGAGCTTAATGACTTAAGAGCAGCACTCTGCAAACTGTGCCAGCAGTCCGCACCAAAAAGGGTAGTGGTACAGTGGGTCCCGTCACACTGTAACATCCAAGGCAACGAGGAGGCAGACAGACTGGCAAAAGAAGGTGCAAGACTACCACAAACAGATACCAGTATGACGTACGAAGAGTCAAAACGGCTTATCAAAGCCAGATACATGACCAAATGGGAAACCGAACATACTGGTTACACCAAAAACGATGCCTATTACCAGTTGAACCGAAGAGAGCAGGTCGTTGTCTTCAGACTTCGCACTGGCCACAATAGACTGAAGTACCACCTATTCAACAAATTGAATATAGGGTGTACCGACGAATGCCCGTGCGGTACTGGCAAAATGACCGCTGAACATCTGCTGCAACTGCCCGACATACGAGGATCAGAGAGAGCAGATGTGGCCATTACCAGTGGAACTGCAAGACAAGCTCTTTGGCAGTGGCGACAGCCTCAGGATGACCGCCGCTTTTTTCGAAAAAATAATGGTTACTGTCTGACTGCGTACGCAGAAGAAGAAGAAGAAGAAGATTAGTTTAACTTCTGCATTCCACCATACTATTTATTTTTTTTGGTTTTTTTTTGGTTTTTTGTCTCAAGGTTCCTGTTCCCCATGTTTTGTTGAGTAAATCCGACATAGCTGTGCATCAAAAAAAGCTGTTTCCTTGTGTTCGTTATCAGTTTCCCTAATGAATGTCTCAAAAATCTTTGTAATATCGTGAGATTTTTCTTTTCAACTGGCTTTCGCATCTAATTGTTGTCGATTTCTTTACGACTATAGCCTTTTGTCACTTGGAACTTATCCTTAGTTCTGTTGTTCGTGTCTACCAGTCGATGGTTAGTATTGTTTCCTCCACCACTTCACACCAGTAAACTGTTCTTCTGGATCTATTTGATGCTCTGTCCGTCCGTTTTTTGTATCTACTAGCGGTGGTAGTTTTATGTTTTAGTCACAAATTTTATAAGTCTAAACTTATTTCCACATAGTTGTATTGTTCTCGTCTGTGGCTCCTTGACGCATGCAGCCCGTGTTCTGTTGAAATCACTCTGGTTAATGTTTTTAAATATTTTGTTAAAATAAGTTAATGATTTTCAGCATGTTAGACTAGTCACAACAGTGACAGTACCACATTCAGCAGTGACAGTTGAAGATAGTTCCTTATTTCGTCCCCTTTTCGCCTCCCACCCAGTAGTGTTGAACATTATAAGGTTAGCTGGGCCATGAACATAAAGGGGCACACTTAACGATGTTGAAATACATGTTGAAAAGTACTTGGTTTGTGTGCTGAGTGAGGTAGTTGATACCCATGGATCCCATATCAATGTCCAAATCGTTCATATATCAAGAACAAAATTGGTTCCAAGACCGAGCCCTGTGGCACTCCAATTTTTGCTTCACATTAATCAGAGTACTCCTTATTTATGCCCACTCTCTGTCTTCTTTCGGTTAACCAATTGTCAATCCATTTGGCAAATTTCCCCACCAATTCCATGTGATTTTAACTTTCTAAATAATCGTTGATGTAGTATTCTATCAAAGGCCTTTGCAAAATATAGATAAATAACATCTACTGGCTTCCCTTTATCTATCATTTTAGCACAATTCTACAATTTTAATATACTTGTTAATCACGATTTCCCTCTATTAAACCCATGCTGACTATTTCTGATTAAATTAAACTTGTCTAAATACATTGCAATTGTATTTTTGCCATATTTGCACAAAGGGATCACTCCTGCATTTTTCCAATCCCGTGGAACAATCTCTTTTGCAAGTGGTTGAGAACATAATAGCCAATGGTTTTGCTAGTTAGTCTCTAATTTCAAACAACAATGATGAATACTATCTTGACCTGGACATTTAATTCACCTTCAACCCCTCTAATGCTTTAAAAACCATTCCCTCTGTAATACAGATTCATCTTAATGTCGTTGTATCCATTTTTTAAAGATATCTATAGGCTCTGGGATCTTGGAGCAGTCCTCTTTTGTGTAGACTGTGCCAAAGTACTGATTGAGTAGATTAGCTACCTCCCTACTCTCCCTTTCGTTCTTTGTTCATTTCTAACATAGGAAAATAAGCTTTTACTATCAGTCTTGATCCTCTGAACAAGTATTTTTTCCAAGTCAAATTTTGCTGTTTTATTCACTTTCTGAGCTATGTTCTGCTTGCTCAAATATTTTAAATGTTATTTTTTATTTACCTGCCTCTATATATTTTTTTCCATGCTTAATTTTGTGCACTTCTATATTTAACTATAAATCTAGTTATCCACTTTTTACGCTACATGTAAGACATTCCTCTTTTAGCTTTTTTAAAACTGTTTTAAAACTCTCCCACTCTTGTTCAACATCTGTTCCTTCGACAATATATGTCCAGATTATATGCTTCGCTGCCTCTTTCATTTTCTTAACGTCTACCTTAGAGTAGAAGTATGTTCTCGTGTTTATGTTTACTTCTTTTCCTGCTATAAGATCCCAACGGATGATTTAATGGCCACTTGAGCCAAACAGTTTCCCACAAGTCATCACCATGTAGCATGTCCTTTGTAGACCGTCGCTCCCATCACAGTCTGTCTAAAAGAAACTCGTTCTCTTGCCAAAACTCCAGCTTCCGCCACAGTCATACCCAGACATTCCTGGATATCTTGGTGCCATCGTCTTCTTGGTCTACCCCTTCCTCTTTTGCCGGGCACCATACCTTCCATCACCGTTCTCTCAAGACCGTTGTGTCTCTTGATGTGACCAAAGTATTTGCATTTTCTAGCCAAAATGGAATTGATAAACCAGTTCTCCTCTATGCTCAACTCTTGCCGAATATATACATTTGTTTTTGTCTCTGTCCAGTGTATTATGAGGATCTTTCTGTAACATTTTGACTCGAAGGATTCGATTCTCTGTCTAGAAGTTTTGGTAATCGTCCATGATTCACAGCCATAAGCTGCCACAGGAAAAACACAGGCTCTCAAGACTTTTATTTTTATCATTTTGTTGGTGCCCTGCCATAATTTCTTCAGGCTGTTCAGTCTCTGCATTGCCGTAGCTTGTCTTCTTCTGATTTCTTTCGAGCAGTCGCAATTTTTGTCAATTCTGGAGCCCAGATATTAGAAATGTGTGACCTGATCTATTTTCTCACCACCCACTGTAAATGTATGCTGACATTGTGTTTTGTCGGTGATCATCCCAACAGTAACCTTCTTAAATCATATTTTCCTCTGTAGTAAAAAGTGTGTTTTTGCTTCTGGTGTCTGCTTCTACATGTTGAATTAATAAATTGTCAGTTATGCACTTAACAAAAGGTTTTGACTCTACAAGTGCTTCTACCATATCCAATTTTATTTCTAGAAAGTTGAAATCCCCATTAATAATAATTTCCCTTCACTTGCCGCACTGAGGGCGGCAGTGGAAGAAATGGTGAAACACAAAGAAAATGAAAGCCATATAGTCTTGCTTACAGAAGCTCTCGCCGTAGTCACAGCGCTAAAAAGCCAGAAAAACACTGAGCTTAATGACTTAAGAGCAGCACTCTGCAAACTGTGCCAGCAGTCCGCACCAAAAAGGGTAGTGGTACAGTGGGTCCCATCACACTGCAACATCCAAGGCAACGAGGAGGCAGACAGACTGGCAAAAGAAGGTGCAAGACTACCACAAACAGATACTAGTATGACGTACGAAGAGTCGAAACGGCTTATCAAAGCCAGATACATGACCAAATGGGAAACCGAACATACTGGTTACACCAAAAACGATGCCTATTACCAGTTGAACCGAAGAGAGCAGGTCGTTGTCTTCAGACTTCGCACTGGCCACAATAGACTGAGGTACCACCTATTCAACAAATTGAAGATAGGGTGTACCGACGAATGCCCGTGCGGTACTGGTAAAATGACCACTGAACATCTGCTGCAGAACTGCCCGACATACGAGGATCAGAGAGAGCAGATGTGGCCATTGCCAGTGGAACTGCAAGACAAGCTCTATGGTAGTGGCGAGAGTCTCAGGATGACCGCCGCTTTTTTCGAGAAAATAATGGTTACTGTCTGACTGTGTACGCAGAAGAAGAAGAAGACTTGCCTTTTCTATGCTACTAATCAGCTCCTCGTCTTCCTCTTTTTGACTTGATGGACATCTATAGCATACTGTAATCACTGTTTTTTTTTCACCCCCACCTTTGTTTCTCCCCACACATTTTTGTTACTACATGATAAATCTTCTTCTTCTTCTTCGTACGCAGTCAGACAGTAACCATTATTTTTTCGAAAAAAGCGGCGGTCATCCTGAGGCTGTCGCCGCTGCCATAGAGCTTGTCTTGCAGTTCCACTGGTGATGGCCACATCTGCTCTCTCTGATCTTCGTATGTCGGGCAGTTCTGCAGCAGATGTTCAGCGGTCATTTTACCGGTACCGCACGGGCATTCGTCGGGACCACTTATCTTCAATTTGTTGAATAGGTGGTACCTCAGTCTATTGTGGCCAGTGCGAAGTCTGAAGACAACGACCTGCTCTCTTCGGTTCAACTGGTAATAGGCATCGTTTTTGGTGTAACCAGTATGTTCGGTTTCCCATTTGGTCATGTATCTGGCTTTGATAAGCCGTTTTGACTCTTCGTACGTCATACTAGTATCTGTTTGTGGTAGTCTTGCACCTTCTTTTGCCAGTCTGTCTGCCTCCTCGTTGCCTTGGATGTTGCAGTGTGATGGGACCCACTGTACCACTACCCTTTTTGGTGCGGACTGCTGGCACAGTTTGCAGAGTGCTGCTCTTAAGTCATTAAGCTCAGTGTTTTTCTGGCTTTTTAGCGCTGTGACTACGGCGAGAGCTTCTGTAAGCAAGACTATATGGCTTTCATTTTCTTTGTGTTTCACCATTTCTTCCACTGCCGCCCTCAGTGCCTCTGCCTCCGCTCTGAAATTGCTTGTGTACTTACCAGTAGCGAATGACAGTGTTATTTGTCTGCCATTTGGTAGGTTCAGGAATGCTCCTGCCCCTCCGTTCTGTGTAGTGTTTGTTACAGAACCGTCGGTATATGCATGGGTCCAGTCCATGCTTGGGTAGCTTTTCGATATAAAACTTAGGGTAGTATCTCTCCTTTCTTTTTCAGTCTGGCAGTTTTTGTTTCCAATACCTGGTATATTTTCTACCACCTCTGGAAATATATCCTGCCTCCAGGTAGGTTTTCGTACAGTAGTGATGGGTTTTGGTGTTGTTAGTGCGTTTATGGGATCTTCGTGCATCTTTGCTTTGGCTATTTCTGCAAAGTTTCTCCGCTTTAGTTTCCCATTTCCCAAATTGTTTAGTCTCTGGTGCATTGGATGGTCAGTCAGTCTTCGGAGTTTCTCTGACTGCAGCTGGGCTCTGCAGTCTCTTCTATCGGTCATGGATTGCAGTTTTGTAATCTTTTCAAGTTCTACAATTGGCGTTGACTTCATGCCTCCTGTTATAACTCTCATGGCTTGGTTTTGAAGTTTGTTAACTTTATCGAAGTTCGCCTTTGCTGCTGTTGTCCATGCCGCAATGCCATACTCGAGAACTGGTCTCACTCTTCCAGTGTACAGTTTCTTTAGTATACTTTCGTCTGCTCCCCAGCTTGTGCCAGCAAGTTTCCTCATGATAGCCATTCTTTATCTGCCTCTCATTCATTATATAAAAAATAGAAACACTTATTATAAGTAGAACGTCCACCACAGTTGATATTCATGTGAATGAAACAACAAACATGATAAATCATCTATGATCGTTATAGTAACTAAAGTTGTACAGTATAATAAAACGTACCTCTCTTAGCCTTGTTTACAACTACCCTATCTTTCCTTATCATTGTATATCCCTCTATTTCAAGTTTATTATTTGCAATGTCCGCATATGTTCATGATTCTGTTAACCCTATTATTTCTGGGTTTTTTTCTTCTACATATAGTTCCAATTCTTCTCTTTTATTTACTATGCTTCTCACATTTGCATTTAAACATTTTAGTTTGTAATTTTGTTGTTTTTCCAATATTTGCTTTTGCTTTATCATTTTTATTTTTGCTTTTCCACTGCTTAGTTCCCACTTCCCTGACCCCAACTCTCCCCTTTAACTCTAAAGCACCCTATGGTATGCATATCTTTAGTCTCATACTTCATAGGCCTTACTAGTTTAAATTTGTAACACAATGATTAAACGTATACTTCGCTACAGCATGCTGTCCTATCTCATTTAGATGTGAACCTCTCCTGTCTAGCATATTACTTTTGTTTACTTTCACATCAATAAATTCCATACCCATGTCCGCACACATCACCTGCAACCTAAGGTTAATACCTATTACCTAATTATCTAAATAGTCTGACCCATCTGCTCTGTTTGAAATTCCCTTCATTGCGACCTTTCTTAACTTTCTTTCCTTAAGTGTTCCCATAAGACTGTTGTATCTTTGCATATTTATTTCTGTACCATCATTTTTATATTTTATATTTTGACTAAATACAAAAACGTGTTGGGAGCCTAGGTGGCGCAAGTGGCTATTGAACTGGTTTTCCCGATGAGTCTACCAATACCACAACATGACTGTTTGCTCTGTCGTCTATCCTCTTTATTCTCCTCTCAATGTCCTCAATTTTTTCTCTTCTAATGTCCATTTTTTCAAACATTTTGTGTGTGTTGTTTAGACAAATGTTTTTAACAAGTGAACATATCGGAATCACAAATTAATGAGACTGCACTGAAGTAACATTTGAAACACGATTTGAGTGCTTGTAATGTAACACTCTCAGTCAGGTAAGGGCGGCTTCATGTGTGGCTAGTTGGCTGTGATGAAAAAGTAGCGCAGTAATAATCGTCTCGTAGCTACCAATTCGCCTGATTTCTACGCTGTGTTAGCCTGGACGCAATCAGCTTACCTTTTCAATAGTAACTGATAAATTCGCGTTGCTGATTCGCGCATTTGCAAACATGTCACTACGCTTAAACAAAAATTACCATTACAATTTCAATTTCTAATTTATTTAACATCAATTTTTTGCAAAGGAAGTCTTCTCTAAGTCCTTAAAATCCATTGAGGTAGCTCAGCCTATCCTGTCTATTCTAACGCTTCGCTACTACCTAGGCATGTGGTTATTTATACAATTCTAACCATAACAATATTGGTTTTCTGCTAATTAGAAAGGTGATGCAATTTTGTTTCAATTCTCCTTTCTCAAAACGAGAGACAGACTCATTTTTCTTTTAAATAACTGTCAACTAACGCAACATTTTATATTTTGACAATATACAAAAACTTGTTGGGAGCCAAGGTTGCGCAAGTGGTTAGTGAACTGGCTTTCCTGGAAGACGATCGAGATTCGGTCCCTAGCACGTGCGGGATTTTTTTTCGATCACAAAACGGCTCGCGGAATCCACCCAGCCTAAACAATTAGGTACCAGAATAATTTGGTAATGTTGTTGTTGTTGTTGTTGTTGAATGCCCACAATAAGTAGATTTACTCTTTTGTGCTCCCTGAAAGGACGTTAAGTGATAGTTTGTTGTAGCTTTTCTCACATCCCGAGCGTGTGGATGAAGGTGGACCGGGATGCTCTATGTGGTTGGGCTTTGCTTGGCTTTATCTGCGTGTCGCTCACTATTACGGGGATTATGTCGATCCCTCGCCTCGTTAGCCAGGGTGTCATGAAAACATTCCGTTTGCACGGAGAACAACGGGGAAGTCGAGGTGAGAGCCTTGGCCAGTATATAATGCCTGACTGTGACTAACATATCTGATCAGTCGTTAATCAACAAAAATACGGGCCTAACACCATGTCCCCAGTGTGTCACGCAGGCCTGAAATCGGCATTTATACTTTATAGGACATACACGTATACGTAAGCGGCTGATTAGCGAAATGGTAGAGTACTCACTTTTCATGGCAAAGGTACAGGGTTCAACATCCACTACCACTAGCTTCAGTCAACCCAGTTGTAAATGATTACCTGACTTACGGTTAGGGGAAGGATAAGGCAGCAATGAAGGAAACTCGCGACTCCACCACACAAGCTGAGGCTTAGTACAGTTAGTTTCAAACACTTGATTCCCGACTACCGGTGAAGTCTGATGAAGAACTTCCTTTACCTTTACACATGTACATGAAGACACATATTGTTTAAGTGATATATTTAATGGATTGTAAAGTTAGACAGACAGACATACAATTTATTGTAAAGTTATACTATTATTAAAAAGTCAATTTTTGAGGTTAAACGTAAAGTCCAAAAAATAGTAAGTACTATATGCACGATATCTAATTAAACAGTTTTTATTGTAAAAATAGACAGAATAAACCGTATGTTGTCATCAGATAATATAATATTTAAACAATATCCAGATAGAAAAGTGATTATGTTTATGCCACTTGAACTTTTTTCTTTAAAAATACACACACAAACAGAGAGAGAGAGAGAGAGAGAAAGAGAGAGAGAGAGAGAGAGATGTAGAGAGAGACAGAGAGAGAGTGAAAGAGAGAGAGAGAGATCCACGAATTGTTCAGTAAATACAATTTTTTGACAATCTGTCAAAAGACATGCAATGTTCAGACGGAAAAGCAATTGATAGACATAAAAGAAGAAAAAAAAATCCCAAAAAAAGAAAACATTTGACTGACAGATAGAAATACGAATAATGTTCGAGTAATAAGACGTTAGCTAGACAGACAGGCACATTGTATTCAAATAATGAAACATTTGATAGACAGGCAGCTTCAATCCGTATCTCGGCTAATTCTAAGTCTTCTGGAACGCCATTGGGATTGTAAACATGTCCCACGATAACCAACAAAACTGGGATCACGTGTAAAAGATCATGTATTGTCCAAAAAGAAAGCGAAACCCTAACAAAGGATAACAATAACATAAAAAGATCCGACCAATTTATCAGTATTTAAATCTTCAATAAGATTTTTCTTAAATCAGAGAAGTACAGAAGCATGGACAAATGTAGTGGTAAATACGTCTATTTTAATGTTTTTCTTGTAACAGGCAAACAAAAACAATAATGTAGAAGTTTATAAATCTACATTTAAGGTTTTCTTGTAACAGACAAACAAAAACAACAATGTAGAAGTTTATAAATATACTTTAACGGGTTGTTTTCTTGTAACAGGTATTAATAACACAGAAGTTGTTTATCTGGTAATCGATTACAAATTTACGCTTTGCGAATGACATTGACTGGCTGGCGGGAACTGAGACAGAACTTCGGGAATTGATCCGAAGACTGAGTGTAACAGAACGGGGATATGGCAAAGAGATATTCACAGAAAAGACACATTTGAAGACCGGCAACACTACAGGAATCAACGCTGTGATTAAAGCAAATGGACTCGAGCTTAAAACAGTAAACTATTTTAAGTGATTGAGATAAGGGATGAGGTATCAAAATCAGAGCCCCTGGCCAGAATAGCACAAACTACAGCAGCGCTTGCACGATTGAGACTTATATGGAAAGATAAACGACTCTCCTCGCTGTAAAGTTCAGACTAATGCACTTATGGTTTTTTTTCTTCAATATTCCTCTACGCCTACGAAACGTGGCCCATACAGCGAAGACCTTCAGAGAAGAATCGAGGCCGTGGAAATGAGATGTTCTAGAGACTCCTTAAATGTCACTTACAAAGACCGTTTCACAAATGATGAAGTGCCACGAAGAATCGAGAATGACCTCATCTCAACAATCAAAAGGCTAAAGCTGACTTGGTCTGGCCACGTCTTGAGACTGTTGTTTTTTGTTGTTGCTTAGATGTTTGCCTCACTAGTTTCTACTGGCGGAGGCGCGCCATTTTCCACTCCAGACCGTAGTCCATTGGGTGATATCAGGGCGCACAAACCAGTGCTTTGATGCATGTGTGCGTCTGTATGTACCTATGCTAGGTTTGTCCGCCATCAGAAGCTAGCCCAACCAAAGTGCAATAGAAGGCCCTCACCATGAGGACGCGTGTCAAAGGTGAGAAGAGAGAGAAGGGGTACGTCTAAAAAGAGAACGTCAGAGAAAACGATCGGAAGACAAAATCCATGAATGAACTAACCTATGACCCGAGGAGGCACAAAAAGCAACCGCAGATAAAGAGGAGTGGCGCAGGATTGTGGAGGGGATAGCAGGAGTGCCCCGACGATCTCAAGAGGTCACAGATTAACTGAACTGATATAAATCTACTTTAACGTTCTTCTTATAACACAACAAGAAAACAGTCATGTAGAAGTATATAAATCTACTTTAACGTTCTTCTTATAACACAACAAGAAAACAGCCATGTAGAAGTATATAAATCTACTTTAACCTTTTTTCTTATAACATGAGAAAACAGTGATGTAGAAGTATATAAATCTACTTTAACCTTTTTTCTTATAACACAACAATAAAACAGTCATGTAGAAGTATATAAATCTACTTTAACCTTCTTCTTATAACATAACAAGAAAACAGCCATGTAGAAGTATTTAAGTCTACGTATACGTTTTTCTTGTAACAAAGGTAGACCGAACAATAATGTAGAAGTATATAAATCTACTTTAACGTTTTCCATGTTACAGAGAGACAGACGGAAACACACACACATACACATACACACACACACACACACGCGCGCATGCGCGCGCACATATTTTTAAGTATTCAAATCTTCTTTTTCGTTAATATGTTAGAGAGAGAGAGACAGACAAAGACAAATCTGCTACTTTAATCATGCAACATTCTCTTGTCTTCTTTCACAGATCTGTCTGACTCGATATACACCGACGATATCTTCCATCAACTTCTGTCCAACCATGTGGGCAAGCACAACAGCAGCCTTAACCACATCGAGTCACAGAGAGACAAGGTCATGCCCATGGAAGCCACTGTTATTCTTCTGTTGGCTTACGGAATCCTCTGCGTTATTGCTATATTTGGAAACGTGTTAGTTTGCTACGTCATTTTTAAAAACAAACGGTTACACACTGCCACGAACTTCTTCATTGCCAACCTGGCAGTCAGCGATCTGCTGGTTACTTTCGTCAATGTGCCTTTTAACATCGCTCGTAGTCTTCTCGTAGACTGGCCTTTTGGCGAGGTACCGTGTCATATGGTGAACTATTCTTTAGTTCTAACCTGCTACGTCTCGACGTATACATTGACTTCTATAGCTTTAGATCGCCACAGAGTTGTCCTTAAACCGTTGTCAAGGCGAATGACCAGGAAGTTCGCCATAACCACCTTAGTCCTCATCTGGTTTGTAGCGATATGTTTGTCTTTGCCATACGGGATGTACATGCGTGTGCTTAAAGTTCAATTTCTGATCACCAAAGAGTTTCGAAGATGTCGCTTTATAGGCCCTAAACCGTGGACAGACTTTGAGAAGTTTCTGACAGTGACCACATTTATTCTCCAGTACTGTGTCCCCTTCAGTCTTATCGCTGTGGCATACGGACGTATTGTCCAGAGTCTATGGGCTCGAACACACGTAGGAGCAGTTACAGCAAACCAACAACTTTCTCAAGCTAGAGCCAAGAGGAAAAGCATTAAACTTCTGATCGCTGTTGTGATTGTATTCGCCATTTGCTGGTTGCCGCTCAACATGTACCACCTACTAACGGACCTTCACCCACAGCCGGAGATGTTTCAGTACAACACACTGGCCTTCTTCGCGTGCCACTGGGTGGCTATCAGCAGTACATGCTACAACCCGTTCGTGTACTGTTGGCTCAACGAACATTTTCGAGCGGAGGTGAAGTCCAGATTCACGTACCTGTATGTTCCATGCCGCGGGTCACGTCAATCAGACGGTGGAGCAGCCCTTCTTAGCGGCATCGTGACGGGAAAATCATACCCAAGGACGATGCCAAACTACTGTCACAGCAGCATTAAACGGGACACGCTAACAACAGCCACGGACATTCTAAAAGATCACAATGTGGACTATACACAGTACTGTACCAGGGACTGTGGAGCCGTTGACATTACTGCTGACCCGGCTGCTGTCATCGATGACGATGATGACGTCCATACTGACTACACAGAAGAAGCTGCACACGGTCTTATCATTCACTTAGATTGTAACGGAGAATGCACCGTGGCGTACCGAAACGGGAACAAACGCAATTAGCGGTAAACGAAGGCAGGACTTAACTGTCTAAACTGTCCTTCGACATTTTTCCCATTGATGGGGTAGCCGAGGGGTTTTGAAGGCTGAGGACAACAGACCGGTTCACCACTGCTGTCGCCACGTCGTGTGCTGGCTATGTTTGTTTATTTCACCCCAACATAAAAACAACATATGCTACACCGGAGATTCGAACCGCTCCCTTCCTTGTCGACAGGCAGACCTCGAAATCATTCGGTCACACGCTCCAAGACTTAAACTCATAAATAACTTAGTCAAAATGAAACAAATCAAATATTTAGGATGTCCCACTCGCTACAGGCATCTGGTTTTCCTTTATAGTTTGTAAATCAATGAACGTAATTCAATCAAATTGGACAGGGACATACCTTGGTGTGATAAACATAATTAACTCATTTTAAATGTTGTAAGTGGTCACCATTAGCATCAAGGCTTGCCTGCACACACCTCGTCATGTTACTGAAAGTATTCACCAACGCATCAGGAGTTACAGACTCAGTTTCCCATCGAATGTTTTCCTGCAGTCTCATGATATTAATTGACATGTTGTGTCTCTCTCAGCATGCCCAATAGGAAGAAACCAGTTAGGGTAAGGTTAGGCGACCTTGGTGGCAAAAATCACTTAGAAATAACACGATGTTCAAATAAGGAGACAATTTCAGCCAAGCTGACAATGTAACTCCGTCATGCTGAAAATAGACAAAACGTAGTTCCTCGTCCACCAGTTGGTTCACATTATATTCATCTCAAATTATATTGAATTACGTTCATTGGATTACAAGTTTTAAGAGAAAATAAGAGGCCGACAGCTAGTGGGGCACCCTGTAGATATATATGCGCGCACAAACTTGCAACATTTAAAATAAGCTCATTATATTTTTCCCACTCAAAGGTATGTCCGTGTCAAATGTTACTGAATTGCATTCATTGGTTTAGAAGTTGTCTGAGAGAACCAGGTGCCGGTAGCTAGTGGGACACGCTGTATGAAAAACTATGATTTTCAAAACAAGCATTTATTTATACTAAGGCAATTTTTTGTTTCTGGAACTAATGAAATCAAAATTTGACAGATCAATGTGAACAACTAGCGGAGACTGCAAATACAATTTCAGCTCTTAAGGTTTTGAGGAAGTTGATTAAAATAGGACAAAATATAAATCCATCTGCACGGCGATCATGTCTGTAAAAAGAACGTAGAAGAGCTATCAAACTATATTTCATTGAGCGCGTATCGCCAGTGCAGATGTGCACGGGTTCTTTATAGGACCAAGTATTAATGTCACTTGCTCATACATCGCTTGTTCCGTATGCAAGTTATGTTTTATTTTAATAAACTGTATTTGTAATCTTGAAATTCAATAATTCATGAAAATTTTTTATGAATGGAGTCAATAACCCGAGTTAATAAAACACGTATTAACGAGAATTAACTAAGAAACGAAAAACTGAGTCAACAGAACGTAAGATTACCAACAAAAAAGTAACTTTTCTAGAAGCAAATAATTGAGTCAAGATTTATAACAAAACAATTCGAGAACTATGTAACTTGAAAAGTTTAACAAAGAGAACCAAAACAAACACACGGTTGAACTATCTTATCAATACGGTCTTAGAAAGCCTGTACTTCTACAGATGCGGATGGCTCAGTGCAGGTTCCAGCTCTTACGTGAGCTCCGTGTTGCCGGGAGGAGGATCTCCTGTTTAACTGGCTAGGTTCGAGCAGCTTATTAATCTGTTTGGTTAGAAAAGTCCGGTGGAGAGTGGTTAACCTATGTGGGAGTCCATCTTAATAGACTTAAACACTAGATCAAAGTAGACTTGCAGCCTGTTAGGCGTCACCTGTGCTGCTCTTTAAAAAACAACCTGACATGGTCGGTGTTATGCCATGTCACTTACTCAGTCTCTTCCTACGGTACGTTCTATGCGGGGTAGTGGTGCTGTTATTATCTTTATCATACACAAAGACCCTGGCGGACCACTCGGTTATAATTCTTACAGCCGTGGGGAACTTGAGCCGGATGGGGAAGGGGTTATTGTGCTTGTAATTATATGTTGCTTTCGTCAACAGTTGACGTGCAGTGTTTAGGATAGATAATTTTTTAACTAACTGAAGAGAAAAAGTCGAATTAAAGTGAGCACCAAAAATAAGTAATAAATTAATGTAAAAAGATCACTATAGTGTAGAGGATGTGAATATTAATTGCAAAATGGAAGTAGTAACTTGAGAAAAGCAGTGAAAATAAATGTAGAGTATACCTTTTCATCGTAATAATGAACTTTCTTGAGCATTAGTTTTTGGAGATTCTAGAATAATAATTCTAGCGAATACTGTGGCTCTTTTTCGTAAACCGATCAAAAGTTTGTATTTTTATGGGTGTACCAGTGTGCAATGACGTGGATTCTTATCAGAACAGAAAAATACTCAGAGAAACCGTTAAGCTGTCAAAATATTTAATCTGTGTGAGATGTGAACAGTTTTCATCGAAATCGTTTAGAATGGTTAGTTAGTCTCATCGGGGTTATCTTCTGCCCATGACGAAGACCTTGTGATAGGAACGTACGTTCTTCTTTTACAAATGGGCTCACGGAAAACTGACTCGTACTTGTTTATGTTGCTGTTGTTGTTGGGGGCTACTTGTACTGAGTTGAATAATGGAGTCGAAAGCTCGGAGAACATGTTAAATCGTTGTCTGTTCTCACCACATAGACACATGGCTATTTAAACGATATTTTCTTTTTGAAACATATGTTACGTGAGTCGGCAGTGGCCAGTATGAAGTCTCTGTATTATTACTTGATCATTTCTTGTTAATTTTGACTTCATTTCACTTTGCCCTTTTTAGTCATGACTGACAATAAAATTATGCGAACTTCAAATGCCAACTTTATACTGAGTTGTTCGTCCTCAGCCTAAAAAAAAATAAAATAGAATACCATAGCAACGGGAATAATAAACATTTGACATTTAATCACAATTTTTTTTGTTTTTTTCTTTGCTAGATTATCCACGTGGATAATTGATTGGACTAGAGAATAAAGACTGATTGGTTCTTTGTTAGAGGATCCACATGGATAATTGATTGGACTAGAGAATAAAGATCGAATGGTTATCTGTTCATAAAACGTACAGGCTAGAATTATATTCCACAACGTTATGAAATTATCTTTTAGGATGTTTAGATCCCATATTCTTTTGTTCTGATAATCAGTATTCTAACTACTCGACCATTGTCTCCTCTAGAGAACAAAATTACATAATATAGAGGAATGGTGGAGAGGTACCCTATTAGGATATAAATATACATCAATATAAATATAAAACTTCTAGGCAAAGAATCGAATTCTTCGATTCCACAATTGTATAGAAAGATCCTCAGAATACCATAGACGAAAAAAAAACAAATGTAGACATTCGGCAAGAGTTGAGCATAGAGGAGAAAATTTAAATACTTTGGTCACATCAAGAGACACAGCGGTCTTGAGAGAACAGTGATGGAAGGTATGGTGCCAGGAAAGAGAGGCAGGGGTACACCAAGAAGACGATGGTACCAAGATATCCAGGAGTGCCTGTGTGTGACTGGCGGAGGCTGGTGTTTTGGCAAGGGAAAGAGTTTCTTTCAGACAGACTGGGATGGGAGCGACGTTCGGTAAAGGACATGCTGTATTTATTTATATATATTTATCAATGAAAGCAATACATAGATTTTCGTTGTATTATATTGACCTTTCGCTTAATTACCGTGAGGGGAATAAGGCGCTCGTGTAACCCATAATTCGGCGAAATCAAAATTAAGCTTGGAATAGGTGAGATTCAACAATGTTGTTGTTTGCAAATCCCCACAATGCGTTAAGTGCAGGTTGCATTAACTTTCCTCACATCCCGAGCGTGCTGATGAAAGTGGACCGGAATCCTCCAGGCGGTTGTGCTTTGCTTGGTTTAATCTGCGTGTCACTCACTACTACGTGGATCCCGTCGATCCCTCACCGTGTTAGCCAGACTACCATGATAACAGTCCGTTTCCAAGGAGGGCGACAAGGAAGCCGATGTGAGGCACTTGGCCAGTATGTTTTGCCTGACCCTGACTAACATGTCTGATCAGTATATTTTGGCAGACCAGACGTTAGTCTTCCTCCCCAAGGCTCAATAATGGGTCTTATCATAGAGTTCCAGGATCGTGTCATACATTTTACCAGTGTTGCTAAGTAGCGATATGCCTCTGCACGTGTCACAATTTCTTCTGTCTTCCTTCTTCTTCCAAATTGGCACGATTATAGCTTTCTGCCAGTCCTCCGGTCCGTGTTTTATTTCCAAGCAATGGTGAAAAGCCTATGTAGCGAAAGTAGCCATGTTTCTCCACATGCATAAATCCCCTCCGCTGTTATGCTATCCATGCCTTTGTACATTATTCTTGAGGCTATTCTTTATAATTCTCTATATTTCTTGAATCATTATGTCGGGTTCTGTATGATCTGGGTTGCGTGGTAAAAAAAAGGAATGTTACGTGAAAGTATCAGGGTTGAAAAGTTCTTGAAAGTATTCCATCCACCGATCTCTTATGCTGAATTCATTAAACATAGGAAACCCATACTTGTCATTGATGCCTATAGTATAATTCAAAGTATATATTTTATATATATATATAATATGTGTATGTGTGTGTGTGTGCGCGTGCGCGTGCGCGTGCGTGTGCGTGTGCGTGTGCGTGTGTGTGTGTGTGTGTGTGTGTGTGTGTAAAAAAAAAAAAAAAAACGTATGAAGGTTACCTACTGTCAAGTAAAGGTGTAACCTTCATATAGGACTTTATATGATATATGTATAGCGTATGAAAAGCCTAAGAGATTTATTAGATGTAGATTCAGAAACAAGGGGGAATTAGGGCATCTACGGCAATACCCAAGTAATGCACGTGAACAGCTCAGCTAGGGCGAATGGGTGGTAATCTTTAGACTTCGAACAGACCACAAAATATTGGGTTACTGTCTATTCGACTCGCTAACGATACAACATATTGATGAATGTGTCTGCGGAACTGATAGCATGAATGCTGAGCGGAACTGCTAAAAAAGTGTCAAACATACGAGGAACAGAGAAAGTTTATATGGCCGTCGTCAAGACAATTCCATAACACCTGTATAGGGATACCTATAATATTACGTTGACGCATTTCTTCACATTCGAGAATATTCAAGTTGTCTGAAAACATTCGTCGCAGAAGGAAGAAGAAGAAGACGAAAAAGAAGAAGGAGAAGAAGAAGAAAAAGAAGAAGAAGAAGAAGAATGAGAACAAGGAGAAGAAGAAGAAAAAAAAGAAGAAGAAGAAGAAGACGACGAAGAAGAAGAAGAAGAAGAATAAGAAGAAGAAAAAGAAGAAGAAGAAGAAGAAGATGAAGAAGAAGAAGAGGAAGATTAAGATGAATATGGTTAAATAGACAAAAATTAAAAATAATTTGAAGACGAATTTGAAACAGTTATAATACACAAAAGCAACTAAAAATCTGAGAATTTGAGAAAACTTAAATATTTAAGTCAAAGCTACGATAGACAAACATAGGCTGAAACTAACTCAAGCTGCAAGCAAGGCAAAAACGACGGAAACACAAATGTTTTAAGACTTCTTTGTCCACATTCGGTGAAAACGTATACGAATGGAGAGAGCAAATGTCAGCAAAGGGCTAGATTCTTTACAAATATGTGACACTTCAAGACATTCATGGAGACGTGACGAAGACTTGCAAGTACATCTTGTACGTCGAAAAACGCTTGAATGTTTCAGTGAATGCAGAGATTCGCCGATTAAATGTAGCGGTTCGTGTAGGTCAGTTATTTCAAGCCCTTCTGCTAGAGTAGAATGCTTTTCAACAGTGGACTTGAAAACCTAGCGACGATTACGGAGTAACCAACAACGTGTTAAAGAAATTGACTCCACAAATAGTATAATGGATATATTTAACAAAATGCGAAAGGTCGTTCTACAGTATTGCCGATGAGGAGGAAGTGTTAAATGTCTATTTCCACAAACAGATACTAGTATGACGTACGAAGAGTCAAAACGGCTTATTAAAGCCAGATACATGACCAAATGGGAAACCGAACATACTGGTTACACCAAAAACGATGCATTTTACCAGTTGAACAGAAGACACGAAAACATAAATACGGCTCCTGAAGAGCACATGATGGCCAAACTAACAATGCGCGAAATGGAAGAGGCTATGAGAACACTAAAGAGAAGGAAATCTCCCGGAAAAGACGGGATAACAAACGAAATGCTGATGGGGCTGGGCCAAACAGCGAAGGAAAAACTACTATCAGTCCTGAACCAAAGCTGGAAAAGGGGTATTGTACCCCAGGCATGGAAAGATGCAATACTGGTACCAGTACCAAAAACAGGAAAGGACAAAACAGATCCGAATGGATACAGGCCCATAAGCCTACTGAGCTGTGTCGGCAAGCTGATGGAACGGATGATAAACACCAGACTGATGTGGCATCTGGAAGAAAAACGAATACTAATTCCACAGCAAGCCGGCTTTAGACAGCACAGATCCACTGAGGACCAGGTCATCCTCATAGCCCAGGAGATAGAAGATGCCTACCAGGCACAGAAACACACAGTAGCTGTTTGGGTGGATCTGGAAAAGGCATTTGACAAAGTCTGGAAGGATGGACTTAGAGTCAAGCTAAGAAGAAGTGATGTTTGTGGGAAGATGTACAAGTGGATCAACCACTACCTCAAACAAAGAACGGCCAGAGTCCAAGTACAAGGGCAGATGAGCAAAAAGGTGACACTCGAGCAGGGAGTACCCCAAGGGGGAGTACTGTCACCCACACTCTTCCTGGTATATATAAACGATATTACAGAGAATATACCAAGAAGAGTCCATAGCTCAATGTTTGCAGACGATCTGGCTATGTGGACCTCTGAAAAGAATCTCACCATAGCAAGAAATCGGATGCAAACGGCCCTAACATCGCTGGAAGAGTGGGCGAACTCATGGCTGGTCAAAATAAACGAGGAGAAAACCACGTGCACAATATTCTCGCTCTCATTAAAACCCCAAAGTACCAAATTAAGCCTAAATGGCAAAATCCTGCAGCCAAACGACAACCCAACCTATCTGGGAGTCACATTTGATCGGCGCATGACATGGAAAAGTCAGATTGAGAGAAACCGAATGAAAGCCAGAGAAAGAATGGCGATCATGAGGAAACTTGCTGGCACAAGCTGGGGAGCAGACGAAGGCATACTAAAGAAACTGTACACTGGAAGAGTGAGACCAGTTCTCGAGTATGGCATCGCGGCATGGACAACAGCAGCGAAGGCGAACTTCGATAAAGTTAACAAACTTCAAAACCAAGCCATGAGAATCATAACTGGTGGCATGAAGTCAACGCCAATTGTAGAACTTGAAAAGATTACAAAACTGCAATCCATGACCGACAGAAGAGACTGCAGAGCCCAGCTGCAGTCAGAGAAACTCCGAAGACTGACGGACCATCCAATGTACCAGACGCTAAACAATTTGGGAACTGGGAAACTAAAGCGGAGAAACTTTGCAGAAATAGCCAAAGCAAAGATGCACGAAGATCCCATAAACGCACTAACAACACCAAAACCCATCACTACTGTATGAAAACCTACTTGGAGGCAGGATATATTTCCAGAGGTGGTAGAAAATATACCAGGTATTGCAAACAAAAACTGCCAGACCGAAAAAGAAAGGAGAGACACTACCTTAAGCTTCATAACGAAAAGCTACCCAAGCATGGACTGGACCCATGCATACACCGACGGTTCTGTAACAAACACTACACAGAACGGAGGGGCAGGAGCATTCCTGAACCTACCAAATGGCAGAAAAATAACACTGTCATTCGCTACTGGTAAGTACACGAGCAATTTCAGAGCAGAGGCAGAGGCACTGAGGGCGGCAGTGGAAGAAATGGTAACACACAGTGAAAATGAGAGCCATATAGTCCTGCTGACAGATGCTCTCGAAGTAGTCACAGCGCTAAAAAGCCAGAAAAACACTGAGCTTAATGACTTAAGAGCAGCACTCTGCAAACTGTGCCAACAGTCCGCACCAAAAAGGGTAGTGGTACAGTGGGTTCCGTCACACTGCAACATCCAAGGCAACGAGGAGGCAGACAGACTGGCAAAAGAAGGTGCAAGGCTACCACAAATAGATACCAGTATGACGTACGAAGAGTCAAAACGGCTTATCAAAGCCAGGTACATGTCCAAATGGGAAACCGAACATACTGGTTACACCAAAAACGATGCCTATTACCAGTTGAACCGAAGAGAGCAGGTCGTTGTCTTCAGACTTCGCACTGGCCACAACAGACTGAGGTACCACCTCTTCAACAAATTGAAGATAGGGTGTACCGACGAATGCCCGTGCGGTACTGGTAAAATGACCACTGAACATCTGCTGCAGAACTGCCCGACATACGAGGATCAGAGAGAGCAGATGTGGCCATTGCCAGTGGAACTGCAAGACAAGCTCTATGGTAGTGGCGAGAGTCTCAGGATGACCGCCGCTTTTTTCGAGAAAATAATGGTTACTGTCTGACTGTGTACGCAGAAGAAGAAGAAGAAGAACAGAAGAGAGCAGGTCGTTGTCTTCAGACTTCGCACTGGCCACAATAGACTGAGGTACCCCCTATTCAACAAATTGAAGATAGGTGGAACCAACGAATCCCCGTGTGTTACCGGGAAAATGACCGCTGAACATCTGCTGCAGAACTGCCCGACATACGAGGATCAGAGAGAGCAGATGTGGTCATCACCAGTGGAACCACAAGACAAGCTCTATGGCAGTGTCGACAGCCTCAGGATGACCGTCGCTTTTTTCGAAAAAATAATGGTTACTGTCTGACTGCGTACGAAGAAGAAGAAAAAGAAATGTCTATTTCAGCAATGTCTCATCATCATTTTCGGGATGAGAGATGATGACTAGTTCCTTTGCTCACTACCTTTCCTTAACTGTTACTCGGGTCCTTATTTAAAGCTGCGCTGCAAGCTTCAATGCGCACTTTTGCAACATTTATCATGAGCTCATTATGTTTCTCACACTAAGGTATGTCCGTGTAAAATTCTTTTGAAATACTTTCGTTGTAATAATAGTTATAAGGGAAAGTCAAAGGCCTATAGGTGAGTGGGAAACCCTATATAATTATACATATATATATATATGTGTGTGTGTGTGTGTGTGTGTATATTTATATATTTATAGGATTCCGTGGCGAAGTGGTTAAGCCGTCAGCCTCGTGATCAGGTGGTATGGGTTCGACTCCGGACTCCACCGTCTTTTTCACGGGTGCCTGATGCGGAGTCCCCTGCATCTCGAAGTCGCCCCCTATTCGTCTTGTCCTTGACTTGCCACTGGGGTCGGCGGCTCGGGTCGAGAGAGTGAGGATAAAAAGTAGCGGAGTTAATCCTTACTATAAGAAGCGCTAGCAAATAAATGATGCCACCATTGTCTGCGATGGACGGCGGTCCTTTTCTTTGCTTGTTTATACATAAATATATATACATAACATTATCATTTTATCCCCAGCGTGAATTCAGCAGGGGATCCGTATACGAGGAAGCATGCATCCAGAACCATTGCAGTGCTGCACATTAGCGTACCTTGATCTTTTATCAAACAAATCCCGCCTCGCAAAGGTGGGCGGCCCCTTAGACGTGTATAACCATAAGGCCACGGCTGACATCGTTGGAGCACACATGAAAGCCCATGGACATCTGCCGGTTCATCAGCGTATGCCTTGCGCAACTACCAAACTTGATTACTGTAAATATGTCTAGAAGTATCCCGAATAAAAGGTGTGTGCTCTTGCTGTAGTCTCAATCTCATGTTGGAGTATCGGCTTCATTTAATTGAATCTATACCAAATCGCTTTTCGCCCCGTATGGATTTCTCGATCAATATTGGGAGTAGAATTTATTTCTTGGCCAAGGTTGACGTTAGAGATGACATCCTTGATGAGTTCATCCCCTATTTTAATTTCCTGCTGTAGACAGTAAAGATTTCTCAAGCATTAAATTTTATTTGTATTAGTCTTAAGACCAGCAGCTCTGATGATCTCATTTACGTCAATCAAGGATTTAAGGACCGAGTCAATGACCAATGAACACGGTGTGGTCTGTAAATCGTAAATGTCTGATTTTCTCTTCATCTATACACATCTATCGATTCAATGTAGTTGTTGGAAGATCTCTTAAAGAGTTTATATTAATAACTTTTGAGAGATGATTTCCGTTTGTCGCTCTTCTCCTAGTTTACAAAATCTGTACCGGATTATGGCCCGTCGAAGATGCCGTATTGCCGCTATCCTCAACCATTTGTTTGTGCTTTTCGGAAATGCCCTGATTTCTGAGAGCGTCTACTCCTGCATATGCTTCGTTACTTTTGTAGGATTTGTATAATCAACAAATACAAAACATAAGGGTATGTGCAGTTCGCGTGCGCTCTCCACCAGTTGATTGATTCCGCCGAGGTGGTCAGTGGTGGGGAACTATTTTCTTTATCCGGCTTGTTTACAAGGTTGGTGTATATCGAGTTGTCTGTTGATTCTGTTGGCAATAACCTCTAGTAAATGTCTTGTATGGTATAGGTAGTAGACGCATTGAGCGGACATTTCCATAAGATCGGTGTATAGGTTACCACGGAGAGGATGACTAACGTCTGGTCAGGCCCAACATACTGATCAGACATGTTAGTCAGGTTCAGGCAAAATATACTGGCATTGACCCACTCATCGACTTCCTTGTAGCCCTCCCTGGAAACGGGCTGTTTTCATGCCAGCCTGACAAACGAGGCGATGGATCGACGTGAGCCCCATAGTAGTATGCGACACGCAGTCGAAGCCAACCATAGCACAACCGCCTGGAGGATCCCGTCCCCCTTCATCAGCACGCTCGGGGTGTGATAAAACTACTGCAACCTGCCATTTAATGTCCGTTTCAGGGCAACGAAAGAGTAAACTTACACAGTGTGGGCATTAAACAACAAAACACAACTGCTTGATGGCACGGAGGCCCTTCATGCTCAATAATGCAACCGGGTTTTTCTCTGCTGTTACCATCCATTTGGGGATTTCAGCCTTTCAAGAAAGAAGGACAATGTATTACTATTTGCTTGCTGCTTCGATACTTCGACTTCTGCTTCTTCTTTAGTTCTCAATCTCGCGTAACCATACCACGCTCAGAACAGAGCTTTGCAAGTACCATGTTATAAGCCGGAAAACGGAATGCGTTGTGTCGATAGTTTACAGCTAAACTGCGATATTTGCCCGTTTTAGTTCGAAACATGTTTTCGGCAGTGATATTTTGACTAATTTGTTGTGGTGGTGTTTTTGGTCTTTAAAGGGATTTGGCTCGGCTTGGCTTCGTTCGTTCTTAATCTCCCGCTACCAAACCCTGAAAGGTTTAAGTAGCAGAATGTAGTCCAGAGAACGCAATGTGTTGAGTCGTAGTTTACAGCTTGACTGCGATATTTGCACCTTTTGGTCCAACACATCTGACTTCAGCAAGCATTTTATGAGTACCCGGTTAGCTTTCCCTCTTCGATCACTTCTCCTTAGCCAATATGCCCAGGATCACCACGTGGAGGTGTAGAAGGGTCTTGGCAGCTCTGGTTCGCTGGCCCTCACGCTAGCAGTCAGCTATGGGTCGCTGACCACTGCAGCTCATGCGCTTCTCAGCATCTTGATCCCTTTAAAGTGATTCAAGAAGACCACTCTTCTGAATAATGTTCGATCAATCACTACTACGTTTAGGCGACCAGTCCCATCCCGTAGAATGAGCATGTCCATGACCACGTCTGATGGCCGCATCCCAGGCAGCCAGCAGTTCCAATGGGGAAGTGGTGATCTATCTAAACCAGGTGTTCCGATGGTGATCCTCGAGACGTTTCCAGGATAAGCACGACCTCTTTCTGTCGCTCAACCCTACAGCCTGCAGCAGTATCGCGTGGACCGGGAGTTTCCGAAGGAGGCGGGCCAAGTGATGGAAGAGGGAGAAGCGGCACGATCCATCTCGGAGTCGATGGCTGTAAGTTGATTGCCCTAAATTACTTTGCTGTTAAAAATAGGTTCATGTTAGTAGATCCACAGGATACGCCTCTGGCTGCGCAAGTGGAAAACCTCAAGACGCTGCCGATCCTGCTGTAGTAGTGTCCAGGTGGAAGGCCTCAAGACGCTGCCAATCCTGCTGTAGTAGTGTCCAGGTGGAAGGCCTCAAGACGCTGCCGATCCTGCTGAAGTAGTGTCCAGGTGGAAGGACTCAAGACGCTGCCGATCCTGCTGTAGTAGTGTCCGGGTGGAAGGCCTCAAGACGCTGCCGATCCTGCTGAAGTAGTGTCCAGGTGGAAGGCCTCAAGACGCTGCCGATCCTGCTGAAGTAGTGTCCAGGTGGAAGGCCTCAAGACGCTGCCGATCCTGCTGAAGTAGTGTCCAGGTGGAAGGCCTCAAGACGCTGCCGATCCTGCTGAAGTAGTGTCCAGGTGGAAGGCCTCAAGACGCTGCCGATCCTGCTGAAGTAGTGTCCGGGTGGAAGGCCTCAAGACGCTGCCGATCCTGCTGAAGTAGTTTCCGGGTGGAAGGCCTCAAGACGCTGCCGATCCTGCTGTAGTAGTGTCAGGGTGGAAGGCCTCAAGACGATGCCGATCCCGCTGAAACACTCTCCAGGTAACGGAGCCGAAATGGAGAATATGGACAGAACAAGAGGAGTATGTGTGGAACATGGTTTCCAGGGAAAAGCCTCACCATGAATCAGAAGGCGTAAAAGGATGATGCCCATAGGCCCATCCTAGGTGTGATGTGACTGCTGCATCCGTCAGAAGGCTCCATGCTGCCCGTGTGGCCCTCAGTTTCTGCAACAGGGATGTCTTTCATGGTGATGCTCAGCTCAAAGGAGCCCATACTGAGATTTTAGATTTTCGTCTAAGAGATGTGCAGACTTAAGTGGGTAGCCGACCGTCCAGTGCCTCAAAAGGCCTACCAGAGAATAGTGTTACGGAACGTTAATAGGCTGATCCTTGCATCATCAGCTTTGATTAGACGTTGCCTAACTAGGTGGCTGACTCATCTCTATCGCTTTTTCGTTACATGAACTAAGAAAAACTGCTCTTAGATTATTTGTATTGGCTACGCCATTTATTTATGAGATTGCACGCTGGATGTTTTTGACAGACAGATCGAATAAAGTTCACAGCCGAAAGAATGCCGATCCGTGCTCTAATATCAGCAGTCTTCGTCCGAAACTGTTTCCGTTGTGACGACATCACACGGTTTGAACACAAATACGAAAACTCGAGAGATATGAGTCAAATATATAAATACCATACACACACACACACACACACACATACACACACACACACACACACACACCCATACACACTCATCACACACACAAGCAACTGCATTGGCTACAGCGTATATCGTTGCTCAAATCATATCTCCGGCCAGCCATACAGAAGCTTTTGTTGCAATCTGGCCTGCTGGGCTTCATCAACAATTTCATTAGTGTCCTTAAAAAACTTATCGTCCCAGTTATACGCATCGTTTCGCGACAAACACTTCTCACTGTAAACAGAAAACATTTCTTTACGAATATATTTCGCAAAAAGTTCTTTAGCCAACCGACATTTAAAAAAATTATAAAATACACAACATCACGATGTTCTTGTAATTATACACTCTATGAGCGCAGACGCCATTGTGTATATGGGTTTAGCATGTGCATGCAACACTTACCAGCTGCTACCCAGAGTAATCATAAAACTGGCTGGTTCTGACGCTTAGTTAGACCTTTAGAAACTATTAACTGCATGTTTAGCTTTTCCACATCAGATTATGACTTACTTACTGACTTACCCTGCTGTACATGAATATATTTATGACTGATATTTATATATATATGGACTATTACCAAAACTTATAGACAAAGAATCGAATCCTTCGAGTCAAAATGTTACAGAAAGATCCTCAGAATACCCTGGACAGAGAAAACAACAAATGTAGGCATTCGGCAAGAGTTGAGCATAGATGAGAACTGGTTTATCAATTCCATTTTGGCTAGACGATGCAAATACTTTGGTCACATCAAGAGACACAATGGTCTCGAGAAAACGGTGATGGAAGGTATGGTGCCAGGCAAAAGATAAAGGGGTAGACCAAGAAGACGATGGCACCAAATATCCAGGAATGCCTGGGTATGCCTGTGGCAGAGGCTGGAGTTTGGCAAGAGAACGAGTTTCTTTCAGACAGACTGTGATGGGAGCGACGTTCTACAAAGGACATGCTACATGATGATGATGATGATATATATATATATATATATATATATATATATATATATATATATATATATATATATATATATATATATATATCGAAAGCTGTTTATAAACATAAACAAAGTAAAGATAATGACCCCAGACAAAACACGATTGTCAAAATCAATTTACAATGGATGGTGAGGAAATAGATCAGGTCACGCATTTTGAATATCTGGGTTCCAGAATTGACAAAGATGGCGACCTCTAGAAGGAAATCAGAAGAAGACTAGCTATGGCAATGCAGAGACTAAACAGCCTTGAGAAATTATGGCAGAGCACCAATAAAAAGACAAAAGTGAAAGTCTTGAGAGCCTGTGTTTTTCCTGTGGCACCATATGGCTGCGAATCATAAACGATTACCAAAACTTTAGACAAAGAATCGAATCTTTCGAGTCAAAATGTTACAGAAAGATCCTCAGAATAATGTGGACAGAGTAAAAGACACATATAGACATTCGGCAAGAGTTTAGCATAGATGACAATTCGTTTATCAATTGTATTTTGGACAAAAGATGTAAATACTATGGTCATATCAAGAGACAACGGTCTTGAGAGAACAGTGATGGAAGGTATGTTGCCAGGCAAAACAGGCAGGGGCAGACCAAGAAGACAATGGAAAAAAGATATCCAGTGTGTGAAGAAAATCAGCTAAATGCAGAGACGGGAAATATCCAGGACATGTATAGACGCATAAAGATGGCACTGTCCTACAGCGAGAGGTTCTGCCACTCCCATCCCCCCCCCCCACCCCGTGAAATCTCTGTCAGGTGCGAGAATCATGGACCGTGACCAGCAGATGGCCAGATGGGTTGAGCACTACTCTGAGCTCTACTCTCGGGAAATGGTGATCATTGATGAGACCTTGTGCAGGCTACAGGTCCTACCCATTCTGGATGAGCTCGATAAGGCTATCAACTACCTCTCAAATGGCAAAGCACCAGGGGGAGATGATATCCCACCCAAAGCCATCAGAATCGGGATATGAGCACTAGCTCAGCCGATGTTGATTGTCTATGCCTCTGCTGTGAGGAAGGTGTAGTCCCCCAAGATATGCGTTTTGCCATCATTGTGACTATTTACAAAAACAAAGGTGACCGCGGGTACTGCATAGTTACAGAGAGATCTCGCTCCTGAGAATTGTAGGCAAACTTTACGCCCGCATGCTACTAAACAGGTTGAGACTGCTCGTAGACAGGGTGTACACAGAATCCCAGTGTGGCTTTAGAGTAGGTAGATCAACAACGGATATGATTTTTTCGCTTCCTCAAACCCTGGAAAAGTGCAGAGAACAAGACCAGCCGATCTTTATGATGTTTCTTGACTTCACCAAGACTTTCAATTTGGTTAGTAGAAAGGGTCTATTTGAAGATCTGCTGCCTCCCATAAAACCCTCTTTGGGATCTTCTCAGTGCTCCTATCCTATGCTTATGACACATCTGTGGATGGTGTTTATCTGTACACCAGGTCAAATCGTCGGCTGTTTAACCTGTCCCAACCACGTGCGAGGACTAAGATGAGGACGGTGCTCATTAGGGAGATGCTATTTGCGGATGATGCAGTTCTAGTGACTTATAGTGAGGAGGCTAATGCTGATGATAAATATATATATATATATATATATATATATATATATATATATATATATATGGAGATGCAGTCCGTCACCAGACGTATTCATTGCTCAGGAATGAAGTGTTAGAGACTTCAGCATAGTGAACCTCAGCTTGTGAGGTGGGGTGGCCAGTTCCTTTCCTCGCTACCTTTTGTTTCCTTAACCGTACGTCAGGTAACCATTTACAGCTCGGTTGACTGGGGCTGCCGGTAGTGAAAGTTGAACCCCGTACCTTTTCCACGAAAAGTGAGTGCTGTACCACTGTGCTAATCAGCCGTATGTGTATGTATATATATATATATATATATATATATATATATATATATATATATATATATATATATATATATATATATATCAGTGACGTTCCGTCATTGGACTAGTATGACTAGTCTAAGTCTCCAGACATTTTAGTTAATCTATTTTGAGTTTAATTTTCACGGGACATAAAAGCACAAAATAAAAACATTGAATAAACAGCATTAGTATTCCTCACCTTCTCAGTTTCAATTTGCGTCACAATACTCGACGATATTCTGGCTATCCCCTCTGCCCCCCCCCCACCCCCTCCCCATACTCCCCTACCCTTCCACGACAGCGCTCTGGCATCGAATACATTCAAGTGTTACCGACTCTCCCAGGGTAGAGGACAAGACGAAGTCAATTTAGTTCTTCTGCGCAGTAAGATACATGCTAACTGCTTGACGTTCTGTCATAAGGAAATGTAATTGTTGTTTGCTTCTTATGAATTGTAGTGTTGTAGTTATTAAACTTATGTAATTATTCCCGTTAATCAACGAGATCTTCTGAAGTGCTAAAGTGTTCAATTGTTAATATAGTTTAACACTGATCCAAAGGGTGAAATATAGAACGGGACTAGGATTTGAAAATTGTTCCCGCACAATAAAATCTGCCAGCGACATGGTTGAAGTGAGCTAAACTACATCAACTGCGACCAGTAAAGATGTCATTGGTAAGCTACATATTGTACATTATTTGGGGAGTGTTCCTCTTTAGCCCATTAATGAAAGGTGTCATTGAACCTACTCTCCATTGAAAAAAGTCAAAGGGCTTCAAAAGAAAACCTTAAATATATCATCATTATGTAGATTGTTCTTTATAGAACGTCGCTCCAATCACAGTCTGGCTGAAAGAAATTCTTTCCCTTGCCAAAACTCCAGCCTCTGCCACATTCACACTAAGGCATTCCTGGATATCTTTGTGCCATCGTCTTCTTGGTCTACAAATGTAGACGATGTCCTTAAATATATTGAATAGGTAAATTTATTCTAGCAAGGTGAACATAAAAGTATCCATATTGCGTTCGATAAAACCCCTAGCGCCTTTATAGTACACTGATTTGTGTAGAAACAATCTTGGTGGCGTATATAATCACTTGTATACCATCTGTTGGACCTCTTCAACGGACCTGAAAATCTTTCCTCCTAATGCATCTTGCAGTCGTCTACAGACGTGAAAATTACGTGTGGCCAGATGTGGTGAGTACGGCGGATGTGGTAGACACTGAAAGTATGGCATTATTTGGTCGAGCAGTGCCATGTTGTAAAAGGACACATTTACTCAGGAGTCCACGTCGTTTGGATTTGTTTGAGGGTAGAATATTTTTCCTTGGCATGTAATGTAGTGCTCTAAAATAACACATCGCTCATCCAAAAAGAGATTCAGAATAATCTTCCCTGCAGATTGATGTGTGCGATACTTCTTCACTTTCGGTGAGAAGGGATGGCGCCATTCCTTGCTCGCTCTCTTCGTTTCAGGCTCGTGGTGGTGAACCCTGTTATGGCTTGGCTTGGCTTCGTTCATTCTCAATCTCCCGCTACCAAACCCTGAAAGGGCTTAAGTAGCAGAATGTAGTCCAGAGAATGGAATGCGTTGTGTCGTAGTTTACAGCTTGACTGCGATATTTGCACCTTTCGGGCCAACACATCCGACTTCAGCAAGCATTTTTTCAGTACCGGGTTAGCGTTCCCTCTTCGATCCCTTCTCCTTAGCCAGTCTGCCCTGCTGCAGCCTGTTATCCAGGATCACCGTATGGACGTGTAGAAGGGTCTTGGCAGCTCTAGTTCGCTGGCCCTGACGCTAGCACTGAGCTTTTGGTAGCTGACCACTGCAGCTCATGCGCTGAACCCTAGATTCATCTCCAGTAACAATTCTTGCAATGAAACCGTCACCTTCTGTTTCAAAGCGCCGCTGAAGTTCCTGACGTGCATAACCTCGACGTTGTTTCAATTTTGGAATAAGCTGTTGTGGCAGACACTTTGTGGTACTGTAGCACATCATGGGTGATGTGGGGTTCTGAACCTTGACTGGTGTGCAGATGTGCGGCAATGGGGTTCACGGGCAATATATAATTTTCCTTTACGAGGCGGTATACACCTGCAATCGACTCTGGGAGTCACTATTCGGTTAGCTTGACTAGGTCTTGAAAAGTCTGTAACAGAACTGACGATGTTTTTGAACTTCCTTTTCCACTCATACACTTGTGAAATGAAACGCATGCATCACCGTTTTTGGCCTTCATTTGTCGATGAATTTCGATAGGTTTAACACTTTCACTGCTAAAAAAAACAAATAAAACTGCTTCGCCTACGTGCATGTCAACAGTGGGTCGGCCATCTTTCAACAGCTATGATGACGCTATGTTGTTTGTCTGCATCGTAATGGCACTAGCAGGATACTCTTGACATCCTTAGCAACCATATTAACAAGTTACAATACAAAGACATGGTTTTTATAATTTCTATCCCACTTTTAATGTATTCATTTGAAGCCCCCCTCACATATATAATAAATGGAAGTAGCATGTTCTTTGCTGACCGGCGCTTCTTGCAGCCGCTATTTTACTGTTATTAGATTCTAGGCAAGTGTGCAGTACGGAAGGTTGCAATTACTTTCCATATGTGGAGGAGCGAAAAAAAACCTTGTCTGCCAAATTGGACACGAGCATGATTCGAATCTAGTACCCTGCGATTGTGAAACGGGCGCTTCCCCTAGGACACGTAGTCTCCAGCATATACTCATATATATATATATATATATATGTGTGTGTGTGTGTATGTGTGTGTGTGTGTGTGTGTTGTGTGTGTGTGTGTGTATTTGTGTGTATGTATGTATGTATATATATGTATATATGTATATAATAAATTATCTTTGGGGGTGAGTGTGTGAGATTATGTGTGTGTGTGTATGTGGTTGTGTGTGTTTGGGCGTGCGTGCGTGCGTGCGTGTGTTTGGTCATGGTTTCCAGGTAAACTTAGATGTTTAGTTCAAGTGTTTAATTGGACAACAGCAGCTGAGGTCGAGGAAAGATAAATAAAGTATTTAATTTCAACTGTTCATTTTTTGCCGTTACGTAATGAGACCCGTTTCGAATAACTGAATAACTTGACTGATACTGATATTGTGGGCACATCTTGAGCAGAAGTTAGTTGGATGTTAAATAACATTGGTGTTGTGATATTTAGTCACTAGCAATCATCATCATTCTCTGGATGATCAGTCATAAAACTGGCTATAGGGTTGTCTGAGAATGTCTCACCCTTTCAACATATTCTCTGGATGATCAGTCATAAAACTGGCTATAGGGTTGTCTGAGAATGTCTCACCCTTTCAACATATTCTCTGGATGATCAGTAATAAAACTGGCTATAGGGTTGTCTGAGAATGTCTCACCCTTTCAACATATTCTCTGGATGATCAGTCATAAAACTGGCTATAGGGTTGTCTGAGAATGTCTCACCCTTTCAACATATTCTCTGGATGATCAGTAATAAAACTATCTATAGGGTTGTCTGAGAATGTCTCACCCTTTCAACATATTCTCTGGATGATCAGTCATAAAACTGGCTATAGGGTTGTCTGAGAATGTCTCACCCTTTCAACATATTCTCTGGATGATCAGTCATAAAACTGGCTATAGGGCTGTCTGAGAATGTCTCACCCTTTCAACATATTCTCTGGATGATCAGTCATAAAACTGGCTATAGGGTTGTCTGAGAATGTCTCACCCTTTCAACATATTCTCTGGATGATCAGTCATAAAACTGGCTATAGGGTTGTCTGAGAATGTCTCACCCTTTCAACATATTCTCTGGATGATCAGTCATAAAACTGGCTATAGGGTTGTCTGAGAATGTCTCACCCTTTCAACATATTCTCTGGATGATCAGTAATAAAACTGGCTAAAGGGTTGTCTGAGAATGTCTCACCCTTTCAACATATTCTCTGGATGATCAGTCATAAAACTGGCTATAGGGTTGTCTGAGAATGTCTCACCCTTTCAACATATTCTCTGGATGATCAGTCATAAAACTGGCTATAGGGTTGTCTGAGAATGTCTCACCCTTTCAACATATTCTCTGGATGATCAGTCATAAAACTGGCTATAGGGTTGTCTGAGAATGTCTCACCATTTCAACATATTCTCTGGATGATCAGTCCTATTACTGGTTGTCAGGTTGTCTGATCATATCTCTTCATTTGATCGTATCCTTTGGTTGATTAGTCCTATAACTATTTATAAGGTTGTCTGAGCATGTCTCTTCATTTGACCCTATTCTCTGGTTGATCAGTCCTGACTGGTTGTAAGGTTGCACGCTAATGTCTCTCCATTTGACTCTATTCGCTATAGCTCTCTTCCACTCGAGGTCTCGTCCTTGCTTTTAGTGTGATTTTCTAGGTTGTGACAAAAGACCGTTCTTGGGAATTTAACGTGATGGTTTTCTCGTGTCTTCGACATCAACGAGGATGGTTTTCTACCATCGCCTTTTGTAAGCCATTTATGGAGGGGCAGTCGAGAGCTTCCATTCATCAACTTGAGACTCTTCAGACTCTACTTTTAAAGGACTCACTAGCAATATCCCGTCAATAATGACGCAAGTAAATTAAAATTGTTAATATATTTTGAAAATAAGTATCACAATTTTAAAATATGCTGTGAAAGTGCGTGAATATTTACAAATAATGATCCCTGATAAAAACTGTTTTTAATAAACTTTACAACTTTAATTTTAATTTTAGAATTTGAATGAAACCAAACTAGATCAGAGTATTTATTTTGTTGACTGAAAACAATGAGCATATTGTTGTTGTTGAATGCCCACATTGAGTAGGATTACTCTAGGATTACTCAGTTTATTCTATCTGCCAGACGTTAGTCCTCCTTCGCAATTAATGTACATTGAAAAAAAAATGAGTGAGAAATCTTGATCCTTCCAAAATGTGTGCTCTAACACTCCATTATTACGCATATCAAATTCATTGTCTTTTGTTGCACAAATTCATTGTTTCAAAAACTTCGAAAATTAATTTTTCTGCGTAAAATATAAAGTTTATCAAAATTCAATTCTGAAATTGAGATTTCAAACCCCCTTGAAATAAAATGCTAATATACGTTGTGTTCGTTTAAAATTTTTCAAATGATTTAGTTTCTATGGGGTTAGTACTGTAACCGACATACAAACGCCAAGAATATTTCATATTACATTATATATATATTATGGTTTAGTGACCCGTTCCACGGCGGAGGTTGTACCACTGCGGGTTCCAACTTCGTCTCCAAGGATCTCTATTCTGGTCTATGGAAGTGTAAGAAAAGCTTTTCTTCTGACCTGTCGTGAATATTGTAGTGGAGTACAAGAGAGTCTGCCCAACGTCTTTGCGTCCTGCCACGGCTGTCTTTTTTGGCCTCGGTGGTACCATACTGGTGTTGATATGCGGCAAAGTTCTTTCTACTTCTGATCCTGTCCCCTGGCGGCACCAGTATTAGACTATATCATAAACTGGTCGACAGTGAGCTGGCTTGTTAGAATGAATTTACAGCGCGCCAGGGTTGGAGTTCACGGGCAGACAGATACAAAATCCGAGCCGTGATTCGTACCTGGTACTGGCTACTCCAGTCGACACAGCTGTAAATGTGTTCCAGAAGTATCAGTTGGGAAAGGTTAAAATAGCGAGGAAGGGAACTGGTCACCAGACCTCAGATCGGCTGCGGCTAGTTCATGAAGAGTTATCTCCATCCCAACGGCAATTGCTGCAATGGAATTGAAGAAGAAGAAGAAATGACCGCAATTAAAATAGTTTGGCCATGTGACAAGACTACCACCTCATAGTACCTGCCAACAAGCAATGCTATTTAGGTACAACGGATTCAAGTCCAAAGATAGAGCACTAAAAAGGTAGCTCAAGCGGTGAATGCCACTGTGCTTCAAACACCCAGTAGGGCTCATTCTAGAGATCTCTTCATAACCTGACGCTGAAAGGCATAAACAGGATTAGAGAAAAGAAGAAAGAAGATGTTACCTGCCCACTGATGGTTTGTCTTGTTTGGTGGAACAGCTGCATCACTCGTCTATATTAATTACTGTAGGTTGGAATCGGAGAGATTCTGCTTTAGCTGTGATCATGTGTCTCACGAGAGGTCTGGGTGACCATGTGTCTCTAACGATTGGAAGAGAGGTCTGGGTGACCATGTGTCTCTAACGATTGGACGAGAGGTCTGGGTGACCATATGTCTCTAACGATTGGACGAGAGGAGGGGTCTGGGTGACCATGTGTCTCTAACGATTGGACGAGAGGTCTGGATGACCATGTGTCTCTAACGGTTGGATGAGAGGTCTGGGTGACCATGTGTCTCTAGTGTCTCTAACAATTGGACGAGAGGTCTGGGTGACCATGTGTCTCTAACGATTGGACGAGAGGTCTGGGTCACTTGCTGTTTCTTGTGTGATTGTTAATGTGTCAGCCGTTTATCATATTTTAGGGACCAGGTCGGAGTTGAAGCCTGAAGCGCTTATGATTCGTTTCAGGAAATCGTCCAGAACTGACTAGATAGACGAAAAGGCCGCTCATTTCGCGCGATGACCTCTTGCTAGTTCTGAATATAGACTATTCCACATGTTGAATAGGCACACAAGAGAACAGTATTCCTCAAGGAAACAGTTGCTGATGTCTTTGGTCTTAGGGATATTTATTTATAACCCTGTTCTCATTTCTTATTTGATGAGCATCTCTAGCACGCGGTTAGCTCCTGTGACTGACTCTATGATCAGCATTTTGTTGTTTGCTAATCGAAGATGATTGAGACATATGCCATGAGCATTGATTTGAAAGTCTTCTCAGTCGCACCGACTGATGACTTAATCCAAGCAGGGAGAGATGAGGTTCGAGGAGCCAGGGGACCACATTTTGTATTGGAACCGTTAATAAACCCTTAAATGGCTGGACGACTTAGTGCCATTTTTGTAACAGTTTGCAAGAGCTTTATTATAGCCAGGATCGATACCTTGTTTCGTTAGTGACTGCCAGACGCATTGTGATCGTGCAGACTCGAATGCTTTTTTTGATAGTTAATTACGATGAAGACCAGGAGGTCCTCGCACTCTTGAACTGCTTCGATAATTCAACAACACAGGTTGAGAAACTTGTTGTAGGTCTTCAATAATGATTTTTGTAAATATATTAATAAATGTAAAGGTTTTTTATCATACAAATTTGAAAGAAAAAAACACACCAATGGCTGGATTTGAAGAGGCTACCATATTATTTCTAAAATGAAGAAAATTAAAGCCATATAGTCCTGCTTACAGATGCTCTCGCCGTAGTCACAGCGCTAAAAAGCCAGAAAAACACTGAGCTTAATGACTTAAGAGCAGTACGCTGCAAACTGTGCCAGCAGTCCGCACCAAAAAGGGTAGTGGTACAGTGGGTCCCATCACACTGCAACATCCAAGGCAACGAGGAGGCAGACAGACTGGCAAAAGAAGGCGCTAGACTACCACAAACAGATACTAGTATGACGTACAAAGAGTCAAAACGGCTTATTAAAGCCAGATACATGACCAAATGGGAAACCGAACATACTGGTTACACCAAAAACGATGCTTATTACCAGTTGAACAGAAGAGAGCAGGTCGTTGTCTTCAGACTTCGCACTGGCCACAATAGACTGAGATACCACCTATTCAACAAATTGAAGATAGGTGGTACCGACGAATGCCCGTGTGGTACCGGTAAAATGACCGCTGAACATCTGCTGCAGAACTGCCCGACATACGAGGATCAGAGAGAGCAGATGTGGCAGTGGAACTGCAAGACAAGCTCTATGGCAGTGTCGACTGCCTCAGGATGACCGCAGCTTTTTTCTAAAAAATAATGGTTACTGTCTGACTGCGTACGAAGAAGAAGAAGAAGAAGATTTCTAAAATGTATACTAATCTTCCACTCTATCAACTGAGCTAACTCGGGTTATACAACTGTTTTTGTATTGTATGTAATTATATTGAAGGTGTAAAATTAGTACTGTGACCAACGTACAAATGATGAGAATTATTGTTATAGATTAACTTATATCTAATACCAGGGAGAAGAAGTTATAATTTTTTATGAACCAGTATTTTATATTGGGTACATTTTCTACAACTTCGCCACGCTCACATGAGGCAGTGTAACCCAAGGGTAAAACGCCTGTTTCACAATCACAATGCAACATGCAAGAATCTCATCATTTCTTGGTGCGATCGCGCCTCTCCTAACAGAAATTAATAGCATCTTACCGTACTGCACATCTGCCAAGAAACGTAAAACAACCAAATGGGTTGTCATCCAGAAGAGCGTCGTTCTCCAAAAGACACGCTACTTGCTTCGCGCCAGCCTCAGCAGATTAATGGCCAGTGTCAATCACCCGGTGTCTCTTGCCGTGAGTAGATAATCTTCCAATAAAGATGGGTTGTTGTTATTGTTGTTCTTCTTGTGAATGCCCATGATGAGTAGGTTTACTCTTTTGTTCTCCCTTAATAGGACATTTAGTGACGGGTTGCAGCCGATTTCTCACATTCCGAGCGTGCTGATGAAAGTTGACAAGGATCCTCCAGGCGGTTGTGATATGCTTACCTTCATCTACGTGTCGCCTACTACTATAGGGATCACGTCTTTTGTTAGCCAGGTTGCCAGGAAGAACATCCCGTTATCAGGGAGGACTACGTGAAAGTTGAAGTATATTTTGCTTGACACTGACTAACATGTCTGGTCAGTATGTTTTGCCTGACACTGACTAACATGTCTGATCAGTATATTTTGCCTGACCCTGACTAACAATTCTGTTCAGTATGCTTTACCTGACTCTAACTAACATGTCTGATCAGTATGTTGTGCCTGACCAGATGTTAGTCTTTCACCCCCATTTAGCTGCGTTAATTCGCACTTTTAGATGCTTCTAACGACGTGCTCGCATTGCAGGTGCTGCTCTATTCTTCAATCTGCCCCGAACAGAACATCTAGGAAACAACATGATCTTAATAATGCTGTGATAATAGAATGTGAGAGAGATTAGCGAAACTGGATATCAATGTTGATTGGAAAACGTGAAATAAAGAACGTTATTTTCTTCAGATTTATTATTGTTTCTTTTCTCGTATTTCGTTTTGAATGTATTCTTCATTTCCCTTCAATTTTATGTCCCCTGCGTGATTTCTTTCTAACTTCATTAAAATGTGAAGGTCAGTGCCATGGCAACAATTGCCGTTGGGGATTAAGATAACTCTTCACGTACTAAGCCCCAGGATATGTGAGGGGGTATGGTCAGTTACCTTCCTTGCTTTTTTTACCTTCCCCAACGCATACGTCAGGTACCCATTTACAGTTATAGGAGCGCTCGTATCAGGCAGGAATCTCATTTCAGATGTGTTTATCCGTCAGCGATTTCGAAACCTGGCACGCCTGTAATCCCAATATAACAAGACAGCTCACGGTCGACTAGGCTACACGTTCCCCGGTGACTTCATTATGATCATGTCAAATAAAAACCCATTATTAAACATTGCAACATGGAAGGTTGGGACATTAAAGAAAATTGGAAAGTTGCCAAATATACAGAAGGAATTGGAACGATTGAATATAACCGTCCACGGTTTGAGTGAGGCAAGATAGAAAGAAGAAGAGGAATATCAAAGCCAAGACTATTGTATAATTCAATCAGGAAATGCAAAAGGTCAAGAGGCGTGACAAATCTTACTAAACAAACACGCAGCAGCAGCAGTAAAATGTAAACATTTACAACCAAAGAATAATTGCTTTAAGATAAGTGAAATTTAGGTACAACTGTTTCACTGGTTTCTCCAAGCCTTAAACTGTTTCACTGGTTTCTCCAAGCCTTAAACTGTTTCACTGGTTTCTCCAAGCCTTAAAACTGCTCCACTGGTGTTTTCTCCAATCCTTTATAATCTGTAGCACAGATTCAGACAAGGAGGTGACGGATGTCTAATCAAAGACAGAATCCTTCATCATCATTCTCAGGGACACCGCCGAGACAATGCTATGGGGACGGAAGTCCAAACCCTGGGTCACTGAACATATATAGTGTGACACTAGGAGGGTGCTTTAAAAAGAGACAGCAAATCCTTCTGTGGCCGACAAGTATATGAAAATTAATAAAACTATAAGATGCAAAAGAGGAGTGGATATCAGAACAATGTACAAAAAAGGAGAACTACATTACAAGGAACAACAGTAAGAGAGCGCACGAGATGGTTAAAGACCTGATAATAAAGAAACATACACAAAGTGGGAACGAGACAGGGATTACCCTGAGGGCTGAAGAAGATTATTCGGAGATGGACGGAATACTGTTCCCAGTTACATAACGTACAGACCACTGGGGACTCTAGAGTGAGATTACTAGAAGATCCACAAGAAGAAGGCGATAACTTCACTATCCAACGTGAAGAAGTAGAGGTGGTGGTCAAGTCTCTCAATAAGACAAAGGTGGCTTGAAAAGACAACATACCAGGTGAACTTCTAGCACATGGAGAGACTGTGGTTATAGACATTCTCACAAAGATCTGTAAGTCGAGCTGGCAGACAGTGGAATTTACCAACAAGTTGGACAAAATCACTGATTATAGCCCTAACTAAGAAGGGTAGCCTCAAACAGTGTTAAAATTACAGAACCATCAGTCTTATCAGCTACCATAGCAAGGTGATGCTATTTTGAACAGACTGCAACCAAGGGCAAAGAACGTTACTGCAGAAGAATAAGCCGGTTTTCGGACTGGTCGCAGCACAACTGAGCACATTTTTAATATGCGTCTCCTAAACGAAAACTTTCTTTAGCATAATAAAAAGATATGGCAAGTCTTTGTTGACTTTAAAAAAGCTTTCGACTAGGTCTAGCATGAGGCCCTATGGGCAACTATGCAAAAATATAAGATAAGTTGTCGGATTACCTTCGTCATTAAGAAACTCTACTCCCAGGCCACCAGTGCTGTCTTTCTTAACGGGATAACTGGGGAATTGTTACTCACGTCAACCGCTGTATGTCTTCTTTCACAGACCCTTGTGAATGTATTTCTTGAACGTATCTTGTCTGAAGATATGGAGGATCACGTGGGTACTTTCAGCATAGGTGGTCGTACACTCACCAATCTCCTGTTTGCTGATGACAGAACCAGGTTGGCTGGAACGGATCTAGATCTTGCGAATCTAATCTCAAACCTTGACAATACCGATCAAAGGTTTGGAATGTAAAGTAATGCAGATAAGAGTAAAATCATGATCAACGTCCAAGAGGGCCCAACAAGAGCCATTGCGATCAAATGTGAACCATTGCAAATTGTTAAACAGTTTAAATACCTAAAGCTCTAATGGATGGGGAATGTTCCAGAACTGAGATTCAGACAAAAACAGAGATGACCATGGCTCCTCTGACCAAACTGAGGCCGCTAAGGAGGGATAAAATCAGTTCAGTTCAGTTCAGTTCATCCCGTAACCCATCAGGTCGTTGGGGCACACGTGAAGACATGAAAATCCCACGCCAGCTCTCTCTGTCTGTCACCGCCTGACGTATCTCATCGGGACGAAGGCCTGACCACTCAGCGATGTTGTCCACCCATCTCTTCCTTGGACGTCCTCGCCCTCTCTGTCCCGGTAAGGATCCAAAGAGTATCGAGTTGGACATTCCGTTGTACCTCGCGACGTGCCCGCACCAGGCCATCTTTCGTCTTTTGATAGTTGTGAACAGATCTTCAAAAGGACCAATAGCGTCTTCAACTCTCTGATGGATGTCTACGTTCGTGACACGATCTTTATATGTAACATAAATCATAAACCTAAAATCCAAGTTGAGTTTAATGTATGCACTTGTCACTTTCGTGTACTGTATGCGTGCGAAACTTGAACTCTGGCAGCGGCTATTGAGGGAAAAATGTGTGCAATGGAGATGAGATGTCTGCGTCAAATTCTTGGCATTTCGTATCTAGAACACGCCACTAATAGGGTAGTTTGGGACACTCTTAAGAGAGCGGTCGGCCAATTAAAAAGTCCTTTTCATTACGGTAAAAGCACGCAAGCTCATATGGTATGGTTATGTTGCAAAATAGTCTGGGTTGACTGCAAGGCACTATGTCTTGGAAGTGTAAGAGAGGGAAGCAGAATAACAAATGGGAAGACACCATCAAAGAGTGGATAGAAAGGCCTACAGCAAGAACAAATATCTTGGCTCAAAACCAAGTGTAGTTACGGGAACTGGTCCAACAATCAGTAGAATAGGTGACCTAATGATCTTTCAGGTTACACGGGACTAAGGATGATGATGATGAATCTAATCTACACATATATATATATATATATATATATATATATATATATATATATATATATATATATATATATATATATATATATTCTTCTCCATTACACTACTTGTGAAGTCCTGGTGTGGGTTTGTTCCAGTATTGACAGATGATTATGTGGTCCAGGAGTGGGTTTGTTCCAGTATTGAAAGATGATTATGTGGTCCAGGAGTGGGTTTGTTCCAGGATTGACAGATGACAATGTGGTCCAGGAGTGGGTTTGTTCCAGTATTGACAGATGATTATGTGGTCCAGGAGTGGGTTTGTTCCAGTATTGAAAGATGATTATGTGGTCCAGGAGTGGGTTTGTTCCAGGATTGACAGATGACAATGTGGTCCAGGAGTGGGTTTGTTCCAGTATTGACAGATGACAATGTGGTCCAGGAGTGGGTTTGCTCCAGTATTGACAGATGACAATGTGGTCCAGGAGTGGGTTTGTTCCAGTATTGACAGACGACAATGTGATCCAGGAGTGGGTTTGTTCCAGTATTGACAGATGACAATGTGGTCCAAGAGTGGGTTTGTTCCAGTATTGACAGATGACAATGTAGTCTTCTTCAGAAACGATGGACAAACAACATCTTGTGAAGTCTAGGGATACATCTGTAAATGGCATCTTACATAAACTGTACATCAATGCACTTTGTGTATTCTTCCATTTGTCGTTTCTAGAGAAATATGTTTCACATGATGAGTTTGCACAATCCTTTCTAGTCGCCATTTACGACATGCTTTAGAAATAGAAAACCTATTATTTCATTTCCAGCTAGAAACACCAGAACATAGGCAGCGTTTGGGGAGTGGGTGGGAGGGGGAGAGGATTATATATATATATATATAAATATATATATATATATATATATATATATATATATATATATATATGCTTGTATAAATAGCTAGAACATTATTTTGTTTCACAACCGTCTGCTGGAATTATTGAATAACCAAAATAGAATTATATGTACAAAATGCGGTTAATACGGAAGGATATAATTTAATAACAGCGAGAAAAGGTGGAAGATATGTGGGCAACAGGCCAACTCTTTCAAAATGGTGATGAACGAGAGGACAGAATGCTGAGCGTAAGCTAGCACTTTTATGATAATAGTTTGATATTTTGTTAGATTTGAAGGAGGCGGGAAGATTAAGAATATTATTTGCTTAGTAAGGTAAAGGTATAGGCGTGTCCCATGGCAACAATTGCCGTTTGGGAGGAAGATAACTCTTCATGGACTAAGCTGCAGCCTATGTGAGGTGGGGTCGCCAGTTCCCGTCCTTGCAGTTTATACCTTCCCCAACTCATACGTCGGGTACCATTTACGGCTGGGTCGACTGGTAAAGTAGTCGTACCAGGAACGAACTACGCCCGGATTTTTGTTCTGTCCGTCGGTGATTTCGAGCCCTGACACAGTGTGATCCCAGTCTTAGCAAGCAAGCTCATTGTTGACTAGGTTACGCGCTCCACATTGGCTTAGACGGTACGTTATTTTACCTTGTTAATATCAAACAAGTACCGACATTTAGTTAAACTTGAAAATCCTGCTCTCGCCTTCAGTGATACGTATTTGTATACTCGAATCCTGGTATTCTTCTTCTTCTTCGTTCGTTCTCAATCCCCAACTACCAAACCCTGAAAGGACTTAAGTAGTACAATGTAGTCCAGAGAATGGAATGCGTTGTGTCGTAGTTTACAGCTCGGCTGCGATATTTGCACCTTTCGGTCCAAAACATCCGACTTCAGCAAGCATTTTTTGAGTACCGGGTTAGCATTCCATCTTCGATCCCTTCTTCTTAGCCAGTCTGCCCTGCTGCAGCCTGTTATCCATGATCACCGCGTGGAGGTGTAGAAGGGTCTCGGCAGCTATGGTTCGCTGGCCCTGATGCTAGCAGTCAGCTATGGGTAACTAACAACTGAAGCTCATGTGCTGCTCAGCATCTTGATCTCGAATCCTGGTATTGGATAGATAAGATTACTCGATGCTGGGTAGCAAAAAGCTGCTTGAGATCGCGGCTGTTCCTTACTTTTGAGGTATCGTGATCGGTGCTGAAATTAACATTTGGGAAAACCTAGCTCAAAGTCGTTCAGCTTGGAAGAGTGCGATCGCAAACGGCGTTGCTATCAGTGAATATCTCCGTGTTCAGGCAGGCCAGGATGGATGCGCAGTCAAGAAGTCTAGAGCAAAGGGAATACCAGGGGTAGCTGCAAACTATGTTTGCCGGTCGTGTCATAGACCTTTATATTGGCTTGATCAGTCACGAGCGCACTTACATACTTAAGGATGCAGTATGACGTGAGATCATGTTGGTGGTTCTCATCGACGGGCGAATTATTATTAATACAATTATGATCCAAGGACGTGATGCAGATCATCTCTTCATTTCGTTGGCAGTTTCCAGCGGCAGACTTTCTGAGTAGAGTTAACGTCTGCTGCCCGGGCAAAATTCTAAATTACGTTAAAAATCTACCCAATCTATTACGGTATGCTCGCCGGTGGTATGGAGTTCGTGCATTGGGCTGAGATTATCTATGTGCAATTACGTTGATTTTTCGACTAAACTAAACTATATAGTTGGCTGGTTGCGGTACGGGCAGTTGTAATTGCATGTTCACCAGAAAGACACCCGCCTCGTTAATCTATGGTCAGTCATGCGGACCACATAACGGGGACAGCAGTACCTTCATGCGGACCACATAACGGGGGCAGCAGTACCTTCATGCGGACCACATAACGGGGGCAACAGTACCTTCATGCGGACCACATAACGGGGGCAGCAGTACCTTCATGCGGACCACATAACGGGGGCAGCAGTACCTTCATGCGGACCACATAACGGGGGCAGCAGTACCTTCATGCGGACCACATAACGGGGGCAGCAGTACCTTCACTTCATGTGGATGTAGAGAGGACGACATCCATAAATTAAGGAGTCGGATTTCCACATTTCCAATGCGGTCTATAAAAGAGATTTTTAGGACTCTTCGTTCCATTACTATTTCTGTGGCATTAAGGTTCTTTTCAAATGATTTACGTATACACTAAACCTCAAACCCATAAATCTATGCTGGGATAACCATCCTATTGAATGTGTAAGCCCTAGTCTTGGCATTAGTCTGCTGGAGCATCGGTCTAATGCGGTTGAGACTGAGTCAACCCACCGCTTTCCCTGCGTGAGATCTCCTTGACATTTTTATTTTTACGTCAATAATGTATTTAGTTACAATGCAAGCCTTGGTTCATCCATTTCTTTTTGAGATTCAGTGACCTAGGAACTGTGAGCCTGGTGTGCTATTCCAACGTGCCAGGCTCGTATATCGTCGTGACTAGCTTGCCAGACAGAACACGTCGTCGATTTTTTTCATGAATGGCATGTCTTTTAGTAGACCCAGCTGTAAATAGGTACCTGAAAAAATCAGAAATAAATTTCCGAGCCCCCTATTCTTCCTTCCACCTTCAGAGAGCTAAGGAGTTCGTGCTCTATCGTCGGCACATTCAGCAAGGAAAGGGACTGAGCAGTCGGCACATTCAGCAAGGAAAGGGACTGAGCAGTCGGCACATTCAGCAAGGAAAGGGACTGAGCACACGTGGGGTAAGGGGAGGGGGGTGGCAGGTGCAATGAAGTCGGTCGACAGAGCATACATGTGGAAGGGGGGGGGGGGTGATAGGTGGAAAAACATACAGAGAAAAACAGACATTGTTAACCTTAAAGAATATCAGGATAGAACTGAGGATCAGAATAATCGCCACCTATAGTTTACAAAATGCCCTGTTTGAGACATGTATTCTAGCAAAGAAACTTGAATACAGCTTGATAACGTTTGAAATGTGGTGCTACAATAGAATGGAAATGAGTGAGCTGAACAGAAAGAAGATACAATAACATTGTCCTCACTGAGGTAGGTGTGCAAAGACATTGAAAATGAAACAAAAATGAAGATTAAGTTGACTGAGACACAATAAGAGAGAGAGAGGAAAGCCTTCTACAGAAGATACTAGAGAGTATGATCCAGGGGAAAAGAGGAACGGGGCGATCAAGACTAACCATTGCATACGGACCTATGCTGAAATGAAAAGAGCTGTAGAGACTACGATCAAATAGAGAGACATTCTCACATCAACCCAACAACCATTATCAGGACTAATCAACCAGATGATGCTAATGATAATGGTGACGATGATGATGATTTGTATTGTTCTGTAAAAATTATATATTATCGTGTGATCAGACGGCTCATTCACAAGTTCAAGTTTCTGAAAGTCTAGGTGTTATTTTGTCAGAAGTTAAATAGAAATCTAGTCTGGACACTATAAGGCGATAACAACAACAAAAACTGTTTTTACTCCAGCTTTATAAATTCTATCGGGTTAACTCTAGTAATGGAAGAGACGCGATAATTATATTTTGTATTTTACCCTTGTCAGGAAAGTTTGCAATTCGTACACGCAAATTAGTGCAGGTGACGGGTATCAGAAGGACGATGGGGATGCAACTGATTAGGACATGGGTTTTCCATGTGGCAAAATTTACGTCCGAGACATGAACATTAAATAAAAATAATGCAAAACAAAAGATGAAGGATATTGAAAATAGCTTGGACAGAGGAAAAAATGAAATAGAGAAATTTTGCAATAACTAAGTATAGAAAAAAACTGTCTTATAAATAACATCGCAAGAAATCAATTGGGTTATTTCGGTGAGGTGAAAAGACACAATTACTTGTAGAGGAAGACAGTGTAAGGCACAGGGCCTGGGAAAACAGGAAGAGGTCGTCTCAGAAGAAGATGGTACCAGTACATTACTTACAGTTTGAAGATGTCCATATGTGAAAGAGATCATCTTGTCAGAAATGGAGATGACATATACATATTTATTTATTTAGGTTTTTTGGGGGACATCCGAATTCGGCATGATTTTATGTAAGAGTCTGCTTCCTCCTGCATTCTCTAAGAGTTTGATTCCCTGGTATAACGGCCAGTGCTAGGATGGGGATCGAACTCAGCACCTTCGGTTTGTGAGCTTTGTCATTTAACCACTAGCCTATGCCACCACCTGCATATATACGAGTATATAATTTGTTTTAAATGTTGGTGTTTTCGTCTTGTACTTTTGTTGCAACCTTCCAGCCCAGTGTCTTCGACTTCAGCATTCTTTCTTTTTCGGTTTCTGAGTATATTTCCCATAGGAGTCTTGCCTGGCTGAATCCGAACGTTTATGCCCGATACTGTTGTGAGCTGTGTCTTTAGCCACTTCCCCCCCCCTCCTTCCCCCCGCAGGACAATATGATACATTTTCCCGTTTCCTATATATTTTTCAAGTAGCATAAGCCTACAATTGAATGTCCCATAGAATGACGTATGTGTATAACAGGACATTTAACTCTTGTTGAAGTGTGTTTTTTTTTTTTGTTTTTTTTTGTAGTCATTTGTTTTACACAACGAGGCCAGTAGCTCTATGCACAAGACGTCAAGATGCGTTGGAGAGTCTTCTGGTCTAGAATGGTTATTCTGTCTTGTTAGTTATCTTTGACGACATGCTCTCAGTGCTCATGTCCATGTGCCTGTCACACCAAAGGGTCACGGTATTTTTGCTATATTCAATAAATTTCAATAATCCCTTGGTCGTTGATGTGCCTCGGTGTAAACATCAACATACTTCTTCTTCTTCTTCTGCGTACACAGACAGTAACCATTATTTTTTCAAAAGCGGCGGTCATCCTGAGACTCTCGCCACTACCATAGAGCTTGTCTTGCAGTTCCACTGGCAATGGCCACATCTGCTCTCTCTGATCCTCGTAAAACATCAACATACGACGTCCTCCATATTTCTCTATCCTCAGCGCTGCGAGCGATGGTGGAAAAGTGATGTAGGGGTTAATCTTTAAGAAGGCACTGGCGTTGAGCAGGACACACGTTAAGGAAATCAGCTGACAGCATTACAAAGCAGTCTCTATTAAGGAATCCTCCTGGTACACGAGAATGAGGCCTACCAAAATACACATGAAGATGAGAGCTCAAAACAAGCAAAGGAAACAGGGAAGAAGTGGACAGACAAGCAGGTGATGGTCCAGGTCTGAAGGACTGGGTATTTATTTGTTGCGAAGATCGGTGTTCCACAGGTAGCTGACAGATTCCTATCTACGTGGCTCGTTGTGGGTTTATGTGATATATTATCGTCATTCGTCCGGTTGACCAACCCTAAGACTGGTTGTAAATTTGCCTTAGCATGTCTTTCCATTTGACCCTATTCTCTGGTTGGTTGGTTATTGATCCAGCTGTCTATGGGCTCCTGTCCTTTGGTCCAATTGCATATAGTGGTATCTGCAAATGTTTGTAAGGTATTGTTTAGTTCCGTACAAAGTGTTCCATTTGTCTGGCCTTAGAGGAAAAACGCTTTCCTAACACTTTAAAGCGACAAAGATTCAAAAAGATATTGTTCAACAGTTTCATATTGATGTGTACACAGCAGGAACTCTAGAGTATGTTCTATTAAGTTGAATGTCTCTCGATCTGACCCTTTGATTTGCAGCTTTCTTAATTTCAGAAAGGTTAGTACTGTAATGGATCTGCATGTCTGTGATGTAAAAGTGTGTCATGGTCGCCCCATTTCTCTTCTCTTCTGGGTCTTGCCCTCTTGTATCTTCTGTAGAAGAATTCCATGTCGCATATTGTATCCCAATCAACTCAATCTGTCTTTTTGTATCATTACAAATTGTTGTCTTTTCCCGCCGACCTCAGTAAGGTCATTAGATCTTCTTTCTGTCCAATTCGTTGGTTTCATTCTATAGTAGCATCATATTTCAAATGTTTCCAGGAGTTGTTCATCTACTTTATTAGAGCCCATTTTCATCCCCGTACAGTGCAATTGTCTTTATATGAGAAGTGATTATTCTTTTTCTCAGTTCTATCCTGACATTCTTTGAGGTTAGCAATTTATGTTTTTCACCGAAGAGCGTTTTTGCCAATGCAGGTGGGAAATATAGACACAACCAAATACATGTACACATTTTAGAAGTGATGACGTTGTACAAATGTTTGGTGTTTTACTGTTGTATGTTAAAGCTAAAAAAAATGTTTCGATTTGATCAATTGTGCAGACGTGTCGAATGCATGCAAACGTATTCATCCCTTAAGTCTATAATCCCGGACAACAGAACTTCAGAGAAATGAGAAGACTTAGAAATGTATTGATTGACGTTGTTTATAAGCATTACAAAAACGTGTATTTAAATTAGCAACGCCATGCAAACGGTGTACGAAATTGTGTATTTCTGGGCGGCACTAGCACTCTGGCTCCTAAACACGATGCCAGGTCATATATACGTGTTTCAGTTTTCTGTAAGTACGAGGCGTGTTCAAATTAAACCAGACCAAATTGCAACAAGTCAACATACGTACAATGCGCACGATGACGTCACTTCTGGTGTAAACAGCACATATCAACCGTCAACTCTGCAAAATGTCATTATTATCCGACTCATAGATTCCTCAGCAGACCGTTTAAAAAAAAGCGGGTATGATACGGAATCCGTCCAGAGTTGATCAGCAAACGGTGATTCAAATTCTATCAGCTGAAGGATGTCGATCAGTTGAAATTTTGCAAACCTAACGGTTGGTATGTGTTATTTATACCACAAGTGGCGTCATCATGCACATCGTACTTATGGTCACTTGTTGCAGTTTGGTCTGGTTTCATTTGAACACGCCTCGTACTTGGTTGATCTGATCATGTAGGAAGAACACTTTTTCTAACATTGTTGAACACCGGGTACTCAAAGAGTCGGTAATCGACAGTTTCGTGTGGGTGTGTGTGTGTGTGTATACAGCTGGGACTCTGGAGAGTGTTGTGGTTGGATTCTGTTCAAGTGATAGTCAAGTGCTTAGTTCGTAACAATCAAATGATACGCTGATCCTTTTAGTGATTTTATTGATGATGTCTTCAGGATTAAGGTTTGTCGTATTCTTTACACTTATTGTTCTGTTTCATTTAACATATATACAGTTATGTTTCTTTGTAGTAGTGCTTTTCTTCAGTATATCGTAGAATCGTGTGGTCAAGGGGGTTGTGTGTTTGCTTTACAAACCTGACGTGCCCGGGTTGACAGACAAGGAGATTTCGTGGTATTTTTCATTGTATAAACGGTTCTCCCGGTCGACCCAGCTGTAAATAGGTACGTGAGGAAGATATGGGAACATTTAAGAGCGTTGCAGAGTTTGTGCTCTAGCATGGGTATTTTTAGCCATAAACGTGGTAGAGCGTATAAAGGGACATCTAGATGCGTTGAAATCGGTTCTATGAGAAATTTTCCATTGATTTGTAGTTGGTCTGTCTAGTCGTAGTGCTGTTTAAAGAGTTGTTATGGCTATTCATAACTTGCAACATTCGTTCTTGAGTTCTAGTGGGAGTAGATCGCACATCCTTCTCAACGCCTAAGGACATAAGTACATCGAATGATGTAATACAAGATTAAGAAAATGTCTGATAAAATACGATAAGATAAAGATAAGATAAGATAAAGATAAGACAAGATAAATATAAGATAAAGATAGGATAAGACAAAGATAAGATAAGATAAAAATAAAGATAATATAAAGAAAAGGCAAAGATAAGATAAAGATAAGAAAACGATGAGATAAAGATGAGACAAATTGATAGATAAGATAAAGACAAGATAAAGATAAGATAAAGAAAAGATAAGATGAGAAAAGATAAGATTTAGATACGATTAAGATTATGGTTAGGTAAGGTGGTGAGATGAGATGTGCTAAGATGAGATGTGATGAGACGAAACGAGGCGGGAATAGACGGGGCGGAACTAGATGAGATGAGATGCGATAAGGTAAGATATGGTAATGGGGGTAAGGTAACAGAAGGTCAGGGAATATAAGGCAAAGAAACGTAAGGTATGTAAGATAAGGTAGGTAATGTATGGTAAGTTAAAATAGGGCAAGATAAGGTAAAGTATTTCAGGTAAGATAAGTAAGGCATGGAAAGGAAAGGACATGAAATAAAGGAATGGTAAGCTAAGGTAAGGTATGGTAAAGTAAGATATGGCAAGGTAAGGTAAGATGTAGCAATGCAAGGTAAGGTAAGATATGGCAAGGTAAGGTAAAGTAAGGTAAGGTAAGATGAGGAAATGTAAGGTAAGGTAAGGTAGGGTAAGATATGGCAAGGCAAGGTAAGGTAAGGAAATATAAGATATAATAAGGTAAGGTAAGATAATATTTTTTATTTTTTTTTATTTTGTTGTTGTTGTTGCGTTTGCCTTATTTATCTATTCCCCAAGGCGTGTGTGCGTTACACTGTGGTTTTTATTTTGCGCCTGTCGGCCCAGTGCATCCGACTTCAGCATGCATTTTATGTAAGAGTCTGATTCCTCCTGCATTTTCTAAGGTTTGCTTCCCCGGGGTAACGGCCTGTGCTGTGATGGGGATCGAACCCAGCACCTTCTGGTTGTGAGCCGTGCCACTTAACCACTAGGCCACGCCGTCCCCGTAAGATAATATGAAAAGGCAAAGTAAGGCAACCTAAGGTAAGGTAAGATATGGCAAGGTAAGCTAAGATATGGTAAGGTAAGGAAAGGTAAGGTAAGGTGAGGTTAACTAAGGTACGGTAAGGTAAGGTAATATATGACAAGGCAAGGGTAAGATTAAAAAAGGTAAGGTAAAATAAGGTAGGGAGTCTGCAAGACAAGGCAAGACAAGGTAAGATAATGGAGAAATGATACTCCTGCTTAGATCTTGAATTCGGACAAACTAGATACAGGTGCATATGTTAGAACTGACGAAGTATCAGAAATAGAAACATTAAGTGAGAAATGCGGTCACATTTTAAATCTGACATTTTTGCATCAAATAAATAAGCATTAAAAATTGGGGGGGGGGGGGGTGGAAGGGGTTAAGGACGAGGCGGTAGTGGGGGATGGAGTGGTGGTGCCGAGTGACTGATATAGGATGAAAAGGTAAATGTAGCCCCATAGTACACACTGTCGAAAAGGATGAAAGTGTCTAGATTTGATTGTAGTAAATCTGTGCATTTCCCTAATTGAGGTTTGCAGTATATTTCTTCGCCGCCTTCACTTACTTATCGTTAAGTATTGTCCACATTCACCGCTGGGAAGACTTTAGCGTGACGAATTAGGGGATCAAACCTGGTCTCTTTCCAGCGAGAGACATAAAATCTGACTATGCTGATACTGCATTAATCTCTTTGGAAATATTATCGATATTTTGTTCTTCATCTATCCCCAGGTCTTACCTGTTGATCTGTTTTGTCGGACTAATAAAAATGACACAATAATAATTGAAGAGAGGATATAAAAGAAAAATATTACATAAGGAGCGCGTGGCCGAATGGTTTCGAGGCCTGCCTCCCCGGTATGGCATATGTTGTTTTTCTGTTGGAGGTGAAATAAACAAACAATAGCCAGCACACGACGTGGCGACAGCAGTGGCGAAGCGACCTGTAGTCCTCAGCCTTCAAAACCCCTCGACTACCCCAGCAATGGGAAAAATATCGTATGACAGTTTGTTTTTTGTTTTTTACATAAAAAGCAAACAAAATAATTAAAGAAAGATTAGAAAATAATCATTTGACAGAAAATTAAAAATAATAATTCAACAGATAACATGACATAATAATATGAAAGAAAATACAAAATAATAATTCAACAGACAACATAACATAATGATATGACAGAAATATAAAATAATAATTCCACAGACAATATGACATAATAATATGACAGAAAATACAAAATAATATCTCAACAGACATGACATAATAATATGACAGAAATACAAAAAAAATTATTCAACAAACATGACATAATAATATGACAGAAAATACAAAATAATAATTCAACAGACAACATGACAGAAATGATATTTCGGAAAATACAAAATAATAAGAGAGAACATGAAGAATAAAGTGATAGAAAATACAAAATAATAAGAAGGAACATGAAGAATAAAGTGATAGAAAATACAAAATAATAAGAGAGAACATGAAGCATAAAGTGACAGAAAATACAAAATAATAATTCAACAGACAACATGACAGAAATGATATTACAGAAAATACAAAATAATAAGAGAGAACATGAAGAATAAAGTGACAGCATATACAAAATAATGAGAGAGAACATGAAGAATAAAGTGACAGAAAATACAAAATACTAAGAGAGGGCATGAAGAATAAAGTGACAGAAAATACCAAATAATAAGAGAGAGCATTAAGAATAAAGTGACAGAAAATACAAAATACTAAGAGAGGGCATGAAGAATAAAGTGACAGAAAATACCAAATAATAAGAGAGAGCATTAAGAATAAAGTGACAGCAAATACAAAATAATAAGAGAGAGCATTAAGAATAAAGTGACAGCAAATACAAAATAATAAGAGAGAGCATTAAGAATAAAGTGACAGCAAATACAAAATAATAAGAGAGAGCATTAAGAATAAAGTGACAGCAAATACAAAATAATAAGAGAGAGCATTAAGAATAAAGTGACAGCAAATACAAAATAATAAGAGAGAGCATGAAGAATAAAGTGACAGCAAATACAAAATACGTCAACAGAGAAAATGACAATAACATGACAGAAAATACAAAATAATAATTCAACAGAGAAAATGAATGATAAAGTGACAGAAATGACTTAACGATAACTATCAACAGACAGATAATACGAAATACAAATATCACAAAGAATATTTAACCCATAATACTAAATAAATAAATGGGACAGCACAATATGTATCATCGCTTCACGCACTTCTCTGAATGAAATGCCATTAGTTTGTATGAATTATAAAAAACTACAATTCCCCACATTTTTCTTCATACTGTAAAAACAAATACATGAATATAATATAAACACTAATAAGACATTCAAGCCTGACTGACGTGACCCCAAAAAGGGACGTGCCAATGTGGCCCGATCAATTATACATTGTCAATTATGTCAGCTTTTATGTGATGTGTGTTATATCTCCATCTGTATACCGGGTTTGTTCGAGTGGTTAACGGGATGACGCCTGTGTGTTACATGATTTTGTTGTTTGTTTGCCGTTAACATTCACAATGAGTATGCTTCCTCTTTCGTGCACCCTGAATAGGGAGTTAAGTGGCTGGTTGCAGTAGCTGTCCTCACATCCCGAGTGGGACGGTGGTTGCATCTGCGTGAAACTCATTACTGAAGGAATCACGATTATCATCCACCTCGTAAACCAGGCTGCTGTAATCAGCATGTTTCGAGAGGAAAGTCATGGTAGTGAAACGGGGGGGGGGGGGGGGGTGGGGAGGGAGGGGGTCTCGAAAAGGTTAGGACCACTGCTACATTGAGAGCAAGGCGGCCCTGGATACAGGCTGCATTAGTGTATTCTGGCTAAGATAATAGGGATCACAGGCGGAAGGCAAAAATTGTACACCAAAAAACCCAACTAAAGGTGCAGATAATCGCAGCTTTGCTGTAAACTATGACATAACTTCACAACGTCCTGTTCAGGGCGAGCGCCGAAGAAGAAAAGCTACAACGGAAGATTCTACTCTTATCTGCAAAAAATGTTAATTTCTGTTTGTTTTAAGTCTGTAGTTTGTTCTTTATCTGTTGTTAGTCTGTAGTTTATGATCTCTTTGTTGTTAGTCTGTAGTTTGTTCTGTGTCTGTTTTTAATTTGCCATTTGATATTGTCTATTGTTAGTCTGTAGTTTGATCTTTGTTGGTTGTTATTCTGTAGTTTATTCTTTGTCTGTTGTTAGTCTGTAGTTTGATCTTTGCCTGTTGTTAGTCTGTAGTTTGATCTTTGTCTGTTGTTAGTCTGTAGTTTGATCTTTGTCTGTTGTTTGTCGTTTGATCTTTGGCTGTTGTTAGTCTATAGTTTGATCTTTGTCTGTTGTTATTCTGTAGTTTGATCTTTTTCTATTGTTAGTCTGTAGTTTGATCTTTGTCTGTTGTTAGTCTGTAGTTTATTCTTTGTCTGTTGTTAGTCTGTAGTTTATTTTTTGTCTGTTGTTATTCTGTAGCAACATCTTCGTCTTCTTCTTTTTCTATTATTACATCATATGATGCTATGCGTCTACTTCGTCGAGGTTCACAAAGGAAAGTCTTTCAGGTCTTGGCCGGTTACCCACAGATTTGTTAGTATGATCGCTCCCTCGGGCAAGACTGTCTCTCATTGGTCTGTGTATGTGGGACAATCCTGCAAGATATGTTCTAATGTCTGCGTGGCTGCTTCGTAATCGCATCTTAGTTGATAGGCAGAGTCTAATAACATGGACACTAATAAGATGATACCTTGTCGGAACAAAAAACGTAAGCAAAATCTATTTTATGAGAACAAAAGTCTTCACCAAAGGTAAAGAACAATACAAATGACAGCCAAAAAATTATGAAAGCAGTGATGAACACATAAGAGTATTCAGCTACTTGTGTTTGCCTCTGCAGTCATTTTCTTTCTTTACGAAATCCAATCAGTTGTTCTTCAGTGGCTACACTTTCATTGTGGAATCACAGGGAATGAGAGAACTGATGCCATGTCCAAAGCAGGTGACGAGATAGAGCACATTTCCCAAGCAGTTTCTTGCCGAGTGCCAAAAGCTATCATCCCCAATCAGTACAACCCAAAATGGAAGAAAGACATGACCCAATCCACCAGCTCCACGGACAAACTACTATCTTTCGCCTGGGACTATTGTGTCCTATGTATCGACTCAAGATGACACACACAAGTATCTACCTATGTGGAACAGTACTCCAGACCCCCTGAACACATCCTACACGACTGCCCAATATACAAAGACCTACGATACCAAACCTAGCCAGAGGGAGCCGAGGTAACGCAGAAGCTGTTGGGCTGCCACACGGATCTGGAGAGGACTGTAGGCTTCGTTCTAGAGTCGGGACTCCAGATATACCACGACCAAAACGTCTCAACACAGAAAGAAGAAAACTATTTGCTTATATAACGTCCTTTCTCTTCTCCATTTTAATCTTCCTTCTTCTCTTTTTCTTCCGCTATAATATTTGTTCTTTTATTGTTTTCTTTTATCTTTTTCTTTGTGTCCATCTCTAATATTACTACTTTTTAATTGCTTGCTTCTTCTTCATCTTCTTCTCCTTCCTTTATTTCTTGATACTCTCCTTCTCCCATTTCTTCTTATCCTTCTCCTCTTGCCTTTCTTCTTCCCGTTCTTATCTTCCGTCTTTTGCTTTTTCATCACCTATGTCACCGTTCTCCTAATCTCCACATGTCTTAGCACCCAAGGAAAGCGAGTTATTCTCACTTTTTGTTCACAGTATAATTTCTTCTTTTGATAGTCAGGTCACGAATCGCTGCCTATTTTATCTTCTCAGTAGAAAGATACACTGACACACAGACTTTCAGATGAATTTAGATTAGGATATTGACAATTATTATTATGACTTACGCGTACTGATATAACCAAACAGACTGTTTGAAAAACGTGTACCTTCACCATAACAATGTTAAACACCAAACATATAATAATCGCTATTTGATAGACAGAAAACGGATGGGCGATATACATAGTTAAATAAACTCGCACATAAGCAGTAAGAATGAACTTTGCAGGAATGTCGATTGTCCAACCGATCTACCGACTTAAGATGAGATGAAACCCGACAAATAATCACAGAGACAGACAGAGAGAGAAAGACAAATAAGTGGCTTACATTGATGATGCTGTTCGTCCGTCACATGTGATGAGGACAAGTCTCTATGTTCAGCCCTGTGAACAGTTTTTTCTCTTACTGTGTCCGCTGAAATGGGTGACTTGCACGGTGATTTGGATTAAAGTGTGGAAGAAACTGCGCCTTTTGTCAACGTCACTGTCTGGTCCGGAGCTACCTTTTGGCCAGTTGTAAGATTTTATAGAGACGACTAGAAATGGCACCGGATGCAGATTTTTACTCAGGGTTTGCTCCCGTAGTCTTTCCCGAAAACCGGTATCCAGCAAGGCAGCGAAGGAGGTGACATCTATAGTTGTATGTCGTGCCTTTCACATAACCGCAAGAGGTGGTAGGGAAATCACTCAGCGTGTGAGTGATATCTTGGGCATCAGGCCCTGTTCTAGGCTATTATAGTCGTGTCTAAATTTCACAGTCACGTCAAAACCGATGCTATCTGCAGATCGGAAGAATGGCGCCAATCTCGTGAAGTTCAGCCGCGTGAAAATGGGATACAGGTTTAAGCGTAGTGCTAATTCATATATCCTTCTTCTTCTTCTTCTTCGTCAGACGTAAACCTTTATTTTTTCGAAAAAAGCGGCGGTAATTCTGAGGCTGTCGACACTGCCATAGAGCTTGTCTAGTGTTGCCACTGGTGATGGCCACATCTGCTTTCTCTGATCCTCGTATGTCGGGCAGTTTTACAGCAGATGTTCAGCGGTCATTTTCCCAGTACCGCACGTGCATTCGTCAGTGCCACCTATCTTCAATTTATTGAATAGGTGGTACCTCAGTCTATTGTGGCCATTGCGAAGTCTAACGACCACGACCTGCTCTCTTCTGTTCAACTGGTAATAGGCATCGTTTTTTGTGTAGCCAGTATGATATGTTTCCCATTTGGTCATGTATCTAGCTCTAATAAGCCTTTTTGACTCTTCGAATATCACATTAGTATCTGGTTGTGGTAGTCTTGCACCTTTTTTTGCCAGTCTGTCTGCCTCCTCGTTGCCTTGGATGTTGCAGTGGGATGGAACCAACTGTACCACTACTCTTTTTGGTGCGGGCTGCTGGCATAGTTGACATAGTACTGCTCTTAAATCATTAAGTTCAGTATTTTTCTGACTTTTTAGTGCTGTGACTACGACCAGGACATCTGTAAACAGTACTATATGGCTTTCATTTCTTTAGCATGTCACCATTTCTTCTACTGCAACCCTCAGTGTCTCTGCCTCCGCTCTGAAATTGCTTGAGTATTTTCCAGTTGCCACTGACAGTGTTATTTTTCTACCATTTGGTAGGCTCAGGAATACCCCTGCCCCTCCGTTCTGTGTTGTGTTTGTTACAGAGCCGTCGGTGTATGCATGGGTACAGTCCATGCTTGGGTAGTTTTTCGTTATGTACCTCAGGGTTATGTCTCTTCTTTCTTTTTCAGTCTGGCTGTTCTTGTTTCCAATACCTGGTATATTTTCTACCACCTCTGGAAATATATGCTGCCTCCAGGTAGGTTTGCGTACAGTAGGAGTGGGCTTTGGTGTTGTTAGTGCGTTCATAGGGTCTTCGCTCATCTTTGCTTTGGCCATTTCTGCAAAGTTTCTCTGCTTTAGTTTCCCATTTCCAAAATTATTTAGTCTCTTATGCATTGGATGGTCTGTCAGTCTTATGAGTTTCTCTGCATGCTGCTGGGCTTTGCAGTCTCTTCTGTCGGTCATGGATTGTAGATTTGTAATCTTTTCCAGTTCTACAATTGGCGTTGACTTCATGTCTCCTGTTATAACTCTCTTGGCTTGGTTTTGGAGTTTGCTAATTTTATCAAAGTTCGCCTTTGCTGCTGTTGTCCATGCCGCAATGCCATACTCGAGAACTGGTCTCACTCTTCCAGTGTACAGTTTCTTTAGTATACTTTCGTCTGCTCCCCAGCTTGTGCCAGCAAGTTTCCTCATGATTGCCATTCTTTATCTGGCTCTCATTCGGTTTCTCTAGATCTGACTTTTCCATGTCATGCGCCGATCAAATTTGACTCCCAGGTAGTTTGGGTTGTAGATATTTGCCGTTAAGACTTATTTTGGTGTTTTGGGGATTGTTTGAAAGCGAGAATATCGTACATGTTGTTTTTTCCTCATTTATTTTGACGAGCCATGTGTTCGCCCACTCCTCCAGCGATGTTAGGGCCTGCTCCATCCGATTACTTGCTATGGTGAGATTCTTTTCTGAGGTCCACATAGCCAGATCGTCTGCAAACATGGAGCTGTGGACTCTTCTTGGTATATTCTCTGCGTTGTTATTTATATACACCAGGAAGAGTGTGGGTGATAGTACTCCTCCTTGGGGTACTCCCTGCTCAAGTGTCACCTTTTTGCTCATCTGCCTTTGTACTTGAATTCTGGCTGTTCTGTTTCTGAGGTTGTGGCTGATCCATCTGTACATTTTCCCACAAACTTCACTTCTTTCTAGCTTGACTTTAAGTCCCTCTTTCCAGACCTTGTCAAATGCCTTTTCTAAATACACCCAAACCGCTTCTGTGTGTTTTTTTCTCCTGGTAAGCATCTTCTATTTCTTGGGCTATGAGAGTGATCTGATCCTCAGTGGATCTGTGCTGTCTAAAGCCTGCTTGCTGTGGAATTAGTATGTATTTTTCTTCCAGATGCCACATCAGTCTGGCGATTATCATACGCTCCATCAGTTATCACACACAGCTCAGTAGACTGATAGGCCTGTATCTATTTGGATCTGTTCTATCTTTTTCTTTCTTTATTCATATATCCGATGTCCAGGCAAGGATAATCGGACGAAAGATAACACACAAAAAAGAATGAATTAACCAGTCCAAATAGATAACACTAGTCGTTGACTAGTGTGAATACCAGGCAAATCAGTGGACTGGTGGCATCCATAATGAACTAAAACACCAGAGCAATGTAAACCCGCAGCCGGTAGGGCGTCATCTTTGCTGCTCTTTCTCATGCATACATTAACCTGTTATGGTAAACAAGGTAGAGCTAGTGATGAAACAAACATGTTTATTTTAAGTACTTGTTTGATGAATCTGTTTTCTGAGAGTACTTAAAATATACTTGATTTTGCCATTGATGTTGCTCTGTTGTGTTCTCTTGTTTCCGTCTTTATTGCAAAAGGCGTTCCAATACTTGACATTATACACAATACAAGTATTGATTTCTTACTAGGTTATAGAGCAAGGTTAGACGACGCAGGGGACTGAAGTGTGAATAACTTTATTTCGTCTGGATTCATGAGAGGTAGACGAATAAGAACATTGAATAGAAAAGAAATGACAAGAAGAAAGAAAAGAAAAAAAGTATGAGCAACAAAATAAGACCCAAACAAGACGAAAAAGAGAGAAACGAAGAAAGATAGCAGAAGAGGAAGAAGGAGAAAACGAAGAAGAAGAAGACAAATGCAAAGAAAGAAGATGAGGTAGGAGAAACAAAACATGGAGATAAAGAAATAAGTAGCAGTAGTAGTAGTAGCAGTAGTAGCAGTAGTAGAAGTAGTAGTAGTAGTAGTAGTAGTAGTAGTAGTAGTAGTAGTAGTAGTAGTGGTGGTAGTAGTAGTAGTGGTGGTAGTAGTAGTAGTAGAAGTAATAGTAAATCCAAGTGGTACCCTACTTGAAAACTGAAAGAACCACTGCAACCTGCCAATCTGGTAATGGCTTGGCTTCGTTCATTCTCAATCTCCCACTACCAAACACTGAAAGGGCTTAAGTAGCAGAATGTAGTCCAGAGAACGGAATGCGTTGTGTCGTAGTTTACAGCTTGACTGCGAAATTTGCATCTTTCTATCCAACACATCCGACTACAGCAAACATTTTTTTAGTACCGGGTTAGCATTCCCTCTTCGATCTTTTCTCCTTAGCCAGTCTGCCTTGCTGCAGCCTGTTATCCAGGATCACCGCGTGGAGGTGTAGAAGGGTCTTGGCAGCTTTGGTTCGCTGGCCCTGACACTAGCAGTCAGCTATGGGTCGCTGACCACTGCAGCTCATGCGCTTATCAACATCTTGAGCTGGTAATGAGATATAGTTAAGGAGAGTTGTGGAAGGAGCTATCACGCTGTTGAAATTGCCACAGCATATAATTGGGGCATACTTCCTGTAAAAAGTATAGCTGTAGCGATTGCCTAAGTCTTGACTTGGAACGAAAAAGGAAATTATTTATTGGTAGTCATAGCAAAATAGATAAAGGAGACGAAAGCGAAAAGGAAGCCGAAAAGCAAGATCAATAAGAAGAGACAGAAATGTGTTGAATACAAGAGCAATTCTTGATGATTCAGTAAAAAAAATGCTGTCACTAAAATCTGGAAACACGTTTTAAATACTAGCCTGCCAGTGAACATTGGTATTAGTTTTGAGTTCGGGAAGACATTGATAACAGAGGCTGGAAACCCCTTTCCTTTCTCTCCACTTAGCCAAATACCTTTGGACTTAATGATAGAGGAATAAATTAAACTGACTTGATAGTTAGAGGGTGTTAAAATCTATTCCTACTGAAATAAATATACAACATAATTGACGCAGCGCATCCTGAGACACGAAAACGTGTCACATTAGAAATTGAAAGAGAGAAACAGACAAACGGCCAAGGTCACCTTATGTTTGGACACCAGGTGCAGTGGACAAGATTAAAATTTAGGCGAGTTTTCTTACAATTAAAACAACACCTACAGAATAATCTGAAACACCCCGCATCGATAAATGGAATGAACTGACGCAGATTCCCTGAGTCAAAATTTGGGACGAAGTTGCGCCTGGGCACCACCGCCTTATGCAGCATGGAAGTCATTAAATAGACTTCCAACTGGTGTACCACGATGCAAGAAGAACTTAATGAGATTGGGATACAGTAATGAGGAAACATGAATCTGTGGAACAACACAACGCCCAGGCCATCTGATGATCTGTCCAAACTTTCTGGAAGCATGCAATATGAATGACAGGTTGATGAAGAATGACAACGCAATCGACGTCTGACGGGAAGTTCAGGACAAGGGTAGTAAACAACATCATGTCTAGAAAAAACAAACATTTTGGCCACATCATACATCATAATAACATAGAGAGAACTATACTAGAGGGCAGTGTGCCTGGAAAGCGGGACAGAGGCAGACTGGAGAGACGATGGACACAAGACATCATGAAGGTCCTGAAGTAGACAACTTCAAAGGCGGGAGTTCTGGCCAGAGATCGAGAGTCTTGCAGATCGGCTGTTGTGAGAGCGACGTTTTGCAAAGGATATGCTACGTGATAATAATGATGAGTAATTAGCTGTCAGCCAACACTGGAATTAGATTTAACTGCACGGATATACCGAAAACAATAAGACTAAACAACCACTTAAATTTCCCTCCACTTATACAAAAATATAGGTCGCCAATTTACTCTAGTCTGATGTTCAAATAACGACTCCATTTCTTCAGTGTCTGATGTGCTTTTGGCTCAAGCGATAATGGAAGTGATAGTAGCTATTTGGGAAAGGGGAGATAGTAATAGGTAAAGGGAAATAAGTTTTGTGAACTCATTCATACACAATATGTCATCTTCAGTAGGATCGATTATAGGGACTGATCGAGTTTGCTAAGGTTCGGTAGACCATTTTCTTGAAAGACAGAGAGAATGACAGCTACGATTTCTAGTGGATAGACAGAAATTATACGTGGAAAGACAGACAATCAAGCGGCACCATATATGATCGACAGCAACGTCTACTGGCCGATCGACCCACTGAATGACCAACTTTTGATTGGGTACGTGGTTAGATAACATTCTCTCTCTCTCTCTCTCTCTCTCCTCTCACCTCACTCTGTTTCATTTGACTCTGTCCTACAGTCACACCCTTGCACAACTTTCACACGCGCCCTCGTGGTAAAGCCCTTCCATTGCACTTTGGTTGGGCTAGCTTCTGAGGGTGCACAAACCTAGCATAGGTACATACAGATGCACACATGCATCCAAGCACTGGTTTATGCGTCCTGATATCGCCCAATTGACTACGGTCTGGGGTGGAAAATGGCGCGCCTCCGCCAGTAGAAACTAGTGAGGCAAACATTTAAGCAAAAAAAAAAAAAAATTTGATTGGGTACGTGGTTAGATAACATTCTCTCTCTCTCTCTCTCTCTCTTCTCTTACCTCACTCTGTTTCATTTGACTCTATCCCACAGTCACACCCTTGCACAACTTTCACACGCGCCCTCGTGGTAAAGCCCTTCCATTGCACTTTGGTTGGGCTAGCTTCTGAGGGCGCACAAACCTATCATAGGTACATACAGATGCACACATGCATCCAAGCACTGGTTTATGCGTCCTGATATCGCCCAATTGACTACGGTCTGGGGTGGAAAATGGCGCGCCTCCGCCAGTAGAAACTAGTGAGGCAAACATTTAAGCAAAAAAAAAAAAAAATTTGATTGGGTACTACAGACAAGAAAATGGGGACTCACCCTGGGGGCCACTGGTCCCCTTCTCTCTCTTCTCACCTCACTATGTTTCATTTGACTCTATCCCACAGTCACACCCTTGCACAACTTTCACACGCGCCCTCGTGGTAAAGCCCTTCCATTGCACTTTGGTTGGGCTAGCTTCTGAGGGCGCACAAATCTAGCATAGGTACATACAGATGCACACATGCATCCAAGCACTGGTTTATGCGTCCTGATATCGCCCAATGGACTACGGTCTGGGGTGGAAAATGGCGCGCCTCCGCCAGTAGAAACTAGTGAGGCAAACGTCTAAGCAACAACAGCCAAGACAGAAGGACGACTGACAAGAAGAGACGCCTACGGGGAGGAGCAAGTACAAACAGACCTCAGATAGGTACTTAGAAATAAAGTCAGATAAACAGACACGCAGAAGGCAGACGGTCATACACTCGTGCAAATAGGTAGATGGATTGACATATAGATTGACAGACATACATGCTAGCAAAAAAGCAAACAGGAAAACAAATAGACATGCAAATAGATATGCACGCAGGCAAACAGACAGACAGAACTAGACCTAACACGCCGTATAGACAAACAGACAGACAAATATGTAAGTAGGTAGGTAGGTAACAAGAAAGAAAGACAGGCAGACAGACATGCATGCAGACAGACAGACAGACCGACAGACAGATAGACAGATAGACACAAAGCCATATTAATAAATTAGTGTTGAACTAGATTCACCAGACGCTGGACCAATTGACGGACCTGTTCACCGTGACGATACTGACCACATACATGATCACTGAGGACTCAGGATTGGACAGAGAAATCGAAACCAGATGTCAAAAAGCAAGTGCAGTCACCTACAAAATGTCAACACCTCAAACATAAGAACATCAGTAGTCTGATGGCTGGGGAACGATTGCTTAGGATCGAGCTGTTTAGAGAGTCAGTTAGAAGGGGCATAGTGGCTGCTGACGCTCGTGAAGGCTTTCTGGCTACAGAGAAAAGAGAAAGATTGAAGAGATCAGAGGACATCCCAACCAAGCCAGTCTCCTCAGCATGGCTGTACACTGACTGTCTCTCACGGATCGGCCTTTACAGGCAGAGTCTAAACAGGAGACAGAGCTGGACAAAACTCACAGAACGCGATGGACATGGTCTAAAGATGAGAACTTGTACAAATGCATAATGTGCAGAAATGCAAACAGTTGGAACATTAATTTTACAATGTTAATATAAAATTACTGAAACCAATTATTTACACGAAAAGAAAACCATAACGTTATACTCAATGAAAAAGTAACCTTCCAGGTAATGTTTTTCATCATTTAATGTTATTTTATCATCCAAACAACGAAATTTCGAGAGAAGAAATGTCATTAAATAGTTAGAAGGTGAAAAAACTCAAAAGACCTTTTTGAGTTACGTGGGATTGTCTCCGCGGCGTCTGCGAGGTCATTTTTGTAAATGGCAACGCTCAGTACCGCGTGTGTCCACCACGTGTGTTGATCACGGCTTGACATCTCCGCCTCATGTGTCGAATGCACCACCTCAGTAACTCCTGTAGAATGTTCTGCCACTCCTGAACGAAGTCTTGACGATGTTGACGTACAGTCTGCGGTGGTTGCTGACATTACCGAAGTCGACGTATCAGCTCGTCGCAGACATATTTAAATTGGTGACAGGCCAGGGGAAATGGCTGACCAGGGCAAGATTTTAATGTTTCTGGCTTTGAGTTCATTCTGCACGACTTTGGCAACACGAGGACGGGCATTGTTCTAGTGAAGCATGGTTCAGCACAAACGACGCAATGTCGTTCCTCTCTATCTCATCACGATATTGTAAGCCGGTAACAGAACCGTATCAGGTATTGAGATCTGTTCTATGATTGGTGTAGATGCCTCCTCAAATCATAATCACTCTACCACAATGACGAGCTCGCTCTTGAATACAGTAGTTGGCGAAGCGCTCTCGATGTCGACGATGACCATCGGCTCTTTAATGGTTGATTCTACACTCGTTAGTAAATAGTACTCTGCCTCGCAGAACGTTCCCATAGCGCAGATGCAGTCTGGCTCAGGATAGTCGTGTGGCATGATGCCATTGCTGCAGGGTTGGACAAGTCGCGTGGCGTCTTGCACGTTTGGGGTTGCTCGGGCAAACGGTTCCTGACGGTAACTAGACTTATTTTCTTAGTCCGGGGATGGTGTCAGCAGTGACAGTTGCGATGTAACTTAAACCTAGCAGTCTGTCTTGGCATAACAAATTGTCTTGCTGTTGCAGGCACAGACGTTCCTCCTTCTAACATGCCAACAACTCGTAACCTCCCATTTAGAGCCGTGCGTGGAATCCTTCCAGCAGTTTGCTTCTGAACGAAATGCATGACACATTAATCTCAGATCGTCAGTGAAGACTTCTCATGACACATTAATCTCAGATCGTCAGTGAAGACTTCTCATGACACATTAATCTCAGATCGTCAGTGAAGACTTCTCAGGTAAATTTTGTGATCAGCGTGTGAAATGCGAGAAACTGTCCGGAAAGTCGTTAATTTCATTAAATCAAATTTTGAAGGTCAGCGAAAGGTCATGTCAGTCACATTGTTCTAAGTCAATTATTTGATTCTAGTAACGGCCAACAATGTATCGGTATTACATAACATTACAACTTTCAAACATAAAAACATTCACAAAGACTGGAAAGTTACTTTTTTCGTTGAGTATGCAATTTATTTACGGACAAACCATAGCCACAATTGTCACCTTCACATTGAACTGTCAATTAGATTTACTACATACAGTTTGTCCATATAGACCTCGAAGTTCAATGATGTTAGGCAAATTTTCATGAAGAAAATATTCCTCTCACGCTACTTTAAATACCTTCACGAGCTAAGTAGCTCGCTAGCAATCTTTGGGCGATCGTTGGTGTATTGTTTATAGTTCCTTATTTCTGCTTCTTCTTATTCTTCTTTTTCTTTTTCTTCGTCTTCTTCTTCATCTTCGTTCGATCTCAATCTCCACATACCAAGCCCTGAAAAAAGGTTTTACAAGTAGAAGGATATTGACCAGAAAATGGAATGCGATGTGTCTTAGTTTACAGATTGGCTGCGATATTTGCACCTTTCGGTCCGACGCATCCGACTTCAGCAGGATTCCTTCTTTCAAAACGAGAAGACGGACTAAATATTCTGCAAAGTATTTAGCTAGTCTTACTAGCTGTGTCAGCAAAACTATGAGTTGCAGAGATTAAACCACACTGTCAGTTCCCTTACACTAGCTGACTCACAGTAGCGCGGTAGAAATAATTTTCTTGTCTCTGCCAACCACACAGAGCAATGTAAATTGAAAATGGCTCATAGAGACGACTTCATTGCACAAAAGCAACCCCCAAACGTAATCATTCCCTTTTATTTATGTATGTGCCAACGACAGAGCACACACTTCGTACCTCCGGCGGCTGCTCCAAATCTTCCACTGACTTCGTCACGCACAAATTTTCAGCTGAGATAGAATCCTAGAAAACAAATGATGTTAGAGGACACCATCGGAAGGTATATAAATTTCAGGCAAGAGTGAGATTTATGGATGTATAACGATTTTATATATAAATCTACACGACCCTTACTACATCGTATCCAGAGTGACATATTTCATTAGTCAGAGTAGATAGCTTTGGATGGGATTATGTCAATTACCTGGAACTGAAGGTCAAAGGAACACGATAGTATTTACTGCGTTAGAGAAGAAATTCTCTATACGTCACAGTACTAATTCTGAGATGCTTCTATTAGAAGGCAAGTGGAAGAGCCGATCATAGGTTTGACCAATTTCCTTCCTTCTTCTAATTATTTACCATTCACAACTGGGTAAACTAGAGTGTTATTTAAAATACATAGATTTTGAAAGTGATGTGATTAACCGGGTAATTTCTATAGATAAGCGCCATTAAGGTCAATCCTACATTTAGAGGGGGTAGCGCTAGATGCGACTAATAATGCTGTTGAACAGTTTAATTGTAGAAGACTACAGCTTATAACATTGCAAATCAGCCAACTCGTAAATCGTGCAGGTTTTTTCGTGAAGATTTCTGTTTTTGAAAGTATGTTTGCATATACGAGGGTGTTAGTAAATAGGTCACAAACTGATATCGAATAGGTGGAAAATGTAGTAGGTTGTTGTTGTTTGTTGTTGTTTAATGCCCACAATCAGCAAGTTTACTCTTTTATATTCCCTGAAAAGGACGTTTAGTGGCGAGGTGTAGTAGCTTTCCTCACATCCCGAGCATGCTGATGAAGGTGGACCACGGTCCTCCAGTCGGTTGTGCTATGCTTGGCTTCAACTGCGTGGCGCTCACTACTCCGGGGATCACATCGATCCACATCTCGCCAGCCAGGCTGCCTTTGAAATAGCCTGTTACCAGGGAACGCTACATGGAAGAGATAGTGTGGTCTTAATCAGTGTATTGACCCTGCCGCGACATGCTGATCAGTATGGTCTGCCTGACTGGACTAACAGCCCAGTGCCCTAGCAGGTAGTTTCTAGAAGCGTCAATTTGAAACTGCAACATCCAGTTTTGTGATTACTTTAAGTAGCAAGTGTCGCATGCACGTACGCAGCTCACATTCAAAGACTGCGTGTCGCTGTCCTTTGGGAGATGAGAGCAGGGAGGGGGGGGGGGTGTGGGTGGGTGTAGTAGAGAAGGCACGGGATACTCATCAGGAAGAGACTTCCTGTTTACGATGGGAAGTGTTTGTCGCGTAAAGCAGTACATTACTGGGTTCATACATTTTGTCAAGGATGCCCAACAATTTCGAATGACGGCCGACCTTGTCCTACTGTTCAGATTGCAACAGGGTCAAGTGGGCAGCGCGTGGAGAAGATGATTCGAGCTGACAGTCGATTAGCGATTATAGTTGACTGTTCGCATGGTTTAATCAACAGCATAATGTATGATGTACAAGGCGTGTTAAAATGAAACCGGACCTAACTGCACCAAGGGATATACGTTCGATGTGCATGGTGACGTCACTTCTGATGTAAATAGGACATACCAACCGTCAAGTTTGGAAAATGTCTTTGTCCTCCGTCTCATAGTTTTCTCACCAGACCGTGGAAAACATGGCCTGTGTAATATGGAATCCGTCAAGGGTTGATTAGGGAGCGGTGATTCAGTTTCTAACAGCTGAAGGTTATCGACCATTTAACATTCATCGCAAAGTCAGGCAGTGTATGGTGACAAGAGTGTGTCGAAGACAACATAAAAAACCATGTTTAAGGAAGGACGTGAGTTAACGAAAGATATTCTGAGACCAGGTCAGGCGCATATTGTTGCGTCAGAAGATGCCATCGCCAACATTGATTCAGCGATTCGATTGGACAGTCGCGGAGCTTAGGTTCGCCTCACTTTTATCCCCATACACTGCTTGCATTCTTCGATGAATGTCATCCTTCAGTTGTTAGAAACCGAATCACCGTTTGCTGATCAACTCTGGACGGATTATGTATCACACCCGCCATGTTTTCAACGGTCTGCTGAGGAAACTATGAGCCGGAGAATAATGTAATTTTGCAAAGTTGATGGTTGGTATGTGCTGTTTACATAAGAAGTGACATCATCATGCGCATCGGACGTAGGTTCACTTAATGCAGTTAGCTTCGGTTTTATTTGAACATGCCTCGTATTATATTTCAGAAATCTGGGCAGATGATGGATACCTAAACAACTGACTGCCAAACACAAAGTGAACTGAATAGGTCTGTCCTTGCAGCTTCTTTATATAACTGGAGACGAATCATAGCTATATCACTATCAACTCAAAGTGTTTTTCAGTTCAATGGAAACTTTCATGTTCACCTTCTGCAAAGAAATTTAAGAGAAATGTATGTTTATAGTGGTTGCAGGGAACGGCGTGGCCTAGTTGGTAAGTGACACGCCTCACAACCAGTGCTGTCGGGCTCGCTCCTCAATCACAGCACAGGTCGTTACCCCGGGTAAGTAAACCCTTAGAAAAATGAAGGAGGAAGCAGACCCTTACATAAAATGTATGCCGAAGTCGGATGCACTGGGCCGATCGGCCAAAAAAAAGCATAGTGCAACGCACACGGCCTTTGGGAATAGAGAAATAAGTCGAAAGAAAAAAAAATTGTTAATTGTTCTTGTTTTTATTCCCATGTTGTTGGTGCTGTTAAGGAATTTCCAGAAGAAAAGTGACAATGTGAATGTTGTATCGTACTGTGATGTTATGTTAATGATTCTGGAAACAAATAGGAGAAAACGTCCATACTTATTAACTAGAGGAGTACTGCTTCATCATGACAATGCCAGACTTTATACTGTTTGTTTAACCCAGAAAAAAATAGACCAACTACGGTTGCAACTTCTTAAACATTCACCTTACAGCCCCGACTTAGTCTCACGTGAGAAGAGAGAAGGGGATGGACGGTCAGGGAAAACATACTGATCAGACAATGTTAGTTAGGGCCTGGTGAAACATACTGATCAAATCTCGACCCAACTTCCAATCAGTTCTCCCTGAATACAAGCTGTTTCGTGGCAGTCTGGTCTGCTCTGTTGGCAATTTAACCATTTCCGTCATCAAATTTCCATATAAATGGCCCAAACAAAGGTAAATTAATGTGTCTTCAGCAATTATTTGATTGTAGCTGTTTTAGTTTTTGACTGTTCCCAAACCACCTGCAAGTTGGCAGTTGTTAAATGAAAGAGCTGTCTCGCATAAGAAAGTATTCTTAGAGGGCTAACACGTCCGCGTGACAGAACGGTCCACTTCTAACGATCTACGAAGTACCGCATATTGCTGGAACAGGCATACGCACAAATATAAGAGACCAGAAGCAAAGTGGTTATTTTTGTTTATTTTAATCAATTAAGCACAGGGGTGTCTCCTCTAAGATTGCTCTGCGTCTGAACAGATCTGAAAGTCTTACGACAGCCTGCTCGGTTTATAATTCACTTTTTATGAGGGCGTGTGTGTGTATAAGAGTTGGTGTACGTGGTAGGTATGTGTGCAAGTGTTTTTTGTGTAGATGGAAGATTAGTTACGTGTGTAGATGCGTGTGTGTTTGTTTGGGCATGTTTGTATGTCTGCGTAGGTGTGTATTTGTGGACGTGGCTGTCTGGGTGTGAAGTATTATGTGTTAGAGGTGTGTGCGTATGTTGATGAGTGTGTGTGTAAGGGAAGTATCAGTGCATCGAATGTATGTATGTGTGTGGATGCTTATTGCATGAATGTTGGCGTGTTTGTATGGATGTGGGCGTATCTGTGCGTATCATGATTTGTGCGTGTGTGTATGTGTGTTTGGATGTGTCAGTATGTGCTTAGAAACATGCTCAGATGGGTCTGGGTGAGTAGTTAATGAGCTGCGTGTATTTTTCCTCTGTGTGTATTTTGTGTATGTGTATGGTAAATTAGTTTCAAACAGAGGAAATGAATATACTTTTATGGATGGGTGTGTGGAGAGGTGTTTGGATGGGTGTGTGGTTGGGTAGGATGTGCTCGCGCATGTCAGCATGACTTTGTATCGTCATATCGGACAAGTTGCTTATTTAATGAAAGCTATTGAACAATATTTCGCTTGCATATCAAAGACACCAATCAATCAATCAAAACCTTTAAACAGAGTATAGGTCATCAACAATACTCGCCAAGCCTTCATGTCAAGTATCATCCTTTTTAGATCCATTGCGACTTTCCTACCGTTTTTAGGTTTGTCTCGACTTCACTTCTCCGTGAGTGTTTCGGTCTGCTCCTTCTTCTGTTGCCTTGAGGATTCAAGAACAGTGACTGCCCTGTAAGGCTTTCAACTAGTTTCCATAATGTTTGCCGTATACATTGCCAAAGCATTCTCTTTACGTCTAGCCTCATTGGCATCTATCTCGTTCTATATTAACGACTTTATCCTACAATTTTATTCCCTGATGTCGGTGCCAGTATCCTTTGCTGAAAACTTGGACCTCTTTTATTAGGTCTTTCTTTGTTTTTCGCGTCACATGGTCATTTAATAAGGTCATAGATAAAGCCAAAGCGTTTACTCCTGGTATTAACAGCACAAAGGCACCAGCGCATTGGAGATAGGTAGGTCCAGCGTAAATAGAATTAATCCGCTCGCAACATTTTCTTCAAAAATGTTCTAATTTCTTAGGCCACTTTAAGAAGTATGTAAAAGTGGTATACACGGAAATAAAATAGTGAATTGATATCATACGTAGAGGCCTCAAACATTAGTGCAAATATTCAAATACTATTTGCGCCCCTAAATGGCATCACTCTGGCTTTGGAAACGCTCGAGTGATATCAACTCGAGGACAAAATGAAACCACCCTAGTCCCTCTGCGCAATTAGATACATGATAACTGCTTGGCGTTCTATAAACAAGTGAAAAAAATGTCCTTTGCTTCTTATGAGTGATAGTGTTGTGGTTATTAAGCTAATGTAATTGTTCCTGTTAACGAAAGCGATCTTGTGAAATGATAAATTGCACGATTGTGAATATAGTTTGACAGTGTTTTAAAGCTGAAAAATGGAGGTTGTAGGTTGGAGGTATTTTGAAACTGTTCTTTCACAATAAAGGTGGCCAGAGACAAGTAGTAGAGCTAGTGTAGGTAGGTCAGCGGTATAGAGCAGTGCCGATCACGTGTCGCAATTCTGTGTTCTCTACCGATTATTCAGTTTCGTTTGGAGCCCTTAGTTGTTTTATTTTAAAGCAGCATCTAATAATAAAAGGCAGGCTTACTTCAGACATTCCTGCTCAAGAACAATGAAAGACTGTACACGTCATTTCAAAAAAACAGTATTAGACTTCTTCAAAATTAGGGGTGGGGGGGGGGGGGGGGGTTTGGTGTTTTTGTTTGTTTGTTGCGATCGCCTTATTTCGATCTTCCTCAAGGTGGTGTACTTCTTCTTCTCCTTCTGGATACACAGTCAGACAGTAACCATTATTTTTTCGAAAAAAGCGGCGGTCATCCTGAGGCTCTCGCCACTGCCATAGAGCTTGGCTTGCAGTTCCACTGGTAATGGCCACATCTGCTCTCTCTGATCCTCGTATGTCGGGCAGTTCTGCAGCAGATGTTCAGTGGTCATTTTACCAGTACCGCACGGGCATTCGTCGGTACACCCTATCTTCAATTTGTTGAATAGGTGGTACCTCAGTCTGTTGTGGCCAGTGCGAAGTCTGAAGACAACGACCTGCTCTCTTCGGTTCAACTGGTAATAGGCATCGTTTTTGGTGTAACCAGTATGTTCGGTTTCCCATTTGGTCATGTATCTGGCTTTGATAAGCCGTTTTGACTCTTCGTACGTCAAACTAGTATCTGTTTGTGGTAGTCTTGCACCTTCTTTTGCCAGTCTGTCTGCCTCCTCGTTGCCTTGGATGTTGCAGTGTGACGGAACCCACTGTACCACTACTCTTTTTGGTGCGGACTGCTGGCACAGTTTGCAGAGTGCTGCTCTTAAGTCATTAAGCTCAGTATTTTTCTGGCTTTTTAGCGCTGTGACTACGGCGAGAGCATCTGTCAGCAGGACTATATGGCTCTCATTTTCACTGTGTGTCACCATTTCTTCCACTGCCGCCCTCAGTGCCTCTTCCTCCGCTCTGAAATTGCTTGTGTACTTACCAGTAGCGAATGACAGTGTTATTTTTCTGCCATTTGGTAGGTTCAGGAATGCTCCTGCCCCTCCGTTCTGTGCAGTGTTTGTTACAGAACCGTCAGTGTATGCATGGGTCCAGTCCATGCTTGGGTAGCTTTTCGTTATGAAGCTTAGGGTAGTGTCTCTCCTTTCTTTTTCAGTCTGGCAGTTTTTGTTTGCAATACCTGGTATATTTTCTAACACCTCTGGGAATATATCCTGCCTCCAGGTAGGTTTTCGTACAGTAGTGATGGGTTTTGGTGTTGTTAGTGCGTTTATGGGATCTTCGTGTATCTTTGCTTTGGCTATTTCTGCAAAGTTTCTCCGCTTTAGTTTCCCATTTCCCAAATTGTTTAGTCTCTGGTACATTGGATGGTCGGTCAGTCTTCGGAGTTTCTCTGACTGCAGCTGGGCTCTGCAGTCTCTTCTATCGGTCATGGATTGCAGTTTTGTAATCTTTTCAAGTTCTACAATTGGCGTTGACTTCATGCCACCTGTTATAATTCTCATGGCTTGGTTTTGAAGTTTGTTAACTTTATCGAAGTTCGCCTTCGCTGCTGTTGTCCATGCCGCAATGCCATACTCGAGAACTGGTCTCACTCTTCCAGTGTACAGTTTCTTTAGTATGCCTTCGTCTGCTCCCCAGCTTGTGCCAGCAAGTTTCCTCATGATTGCCATTCTTTCTCTGGCTTTCATTCGGTTTCTCTCAATTTGACATTTCCATGTCATGCGCCGATCAAATGTGACTCCCAGATAGGTTGGGTTGTCGTTTGGCTGCAGGATTTTGCCATTTAGACTTAATTTGGTACTTTGGGGTTTTAATGAAAGAGAGAACATTGTGCACGTGGTTTTCTCCTCATTTATTTTGACCAGCCATGAGTTCGCCCACTCTTCCAGCGATGTTAGGGCCGTCTGCATCCGATTTCTTGCTATGGTGAGATTCTTTTCATTGGTCCACATAGCCAGATCGTCTGCAAACATTGAGCTATGGACTCTTCTTGGTAAATTCTCTGTAATATCGTTTATATATACCAGGAAGAGTGTGGGTGACAATACTCCCCCTTGGGGTACTCCCTGCTCGAGTGTCACCTTTTTGCTCATCTGCCCTTGTACTTGGACTCTGGCCGTTCTTTGTTTGAGGTAGTGATTGATCCACTTGTACATCTTCCCACAGACATCACTTCTTCTTAGCTTGACTCTAAGTCCGTCCTTCCAGACTTTGTCAAATGCCTTTTCCAGATCCACCCAAACAGCTACTGTGTGTTTCTGTGCCTGGTAGGCATCTTCTATCTCCTGGGCTATGAGGATGACCTGGTCCTCAGTGGATCTGTGCTGTCTAAAGCCGGCTTGCTGTGGAATTAGTATTCGTTTTTCTTCCAGATGTCACATCAGTCTGGTGTTTATCATCCGTTCCATCAGCTTGCCGACACAGCTGAGTAGGCTGATGGGCCTGTATCCATTTGGATCTGTTTTATCCTTTCCTGTTTTTGGTACTGGTACCAGTATTGCGTCTTTCCACGCCCGGGGTACAATACCCCTTTTCCAGCTTTGGTTCAGGACTGATAGTAGTTTCCTCTTCGCTGTTTGGCCCAGCCCCATCAGCATTTCGTTTGTTATCCCGTCTTTTCCGGGAGATTTCCTTTTCTTTAGCGTTCTCATAGCCTCTTCCATTTCACGCATTGTTAGTTTGGCCATCATGTGCTCTTCAGGAGCCGTATTTATGTTTTCGTGTCCCTTTAGCTCTTCGCTAATGTCTGTATGCTTATCTGCAGGGACCTCGATGTGGTTTGCTCTGGCATAGTGATCGACAAAGGCGTTTGCGGCTTTCTTACCTGTGATCAAGTTCTCGCCCTGCTTTATAGTGTTTATTTGACGGGGTTTCGTCGTTCATGGCTCTGACTAGCTTCCATAGCTTGTTCCCGTCTTTGTCCAGGTTTAGACTTTCCGTTTTATTTTTCCAGCTTTCTCTTGCTGTTTGCTTGAGAGTGTGTTTGTACTTCGCCGCTACGGCTTTGAGGGCGATGTTTGCCTCCATGGATTTTTCTCGCTCTGCCATGTTCCTAGCATTTGTTACTGCATCTTCCACTTTCTGCAACTCATCATTCCAGTAGGGCTTATAGTTTTTCCTAGCTCCCCTTGGGATGGTTTCAGTGGCGGCTTGCATTATTGCCTTGCTTAGGCTCTCTACCATGGGCTTCATTTTGGTGTTTCGTGTGTTGATGGTTTCACACAGCCCATCTGTCAGGATTGCAAATCTGTCCCAGTCGGCTCGTTTGTAATTCCAACGTGGGAGCGGTTTTGTTTCCTGTGGGCCTACTTCCATGTCAATGGTTAGCCTGATCGGCCTGTGGTCGCTACCTGAAGGTGGTGTACGTTGCACTATATTTTTATTTTTCACCTGTCGGCACAGTGCATCCGACTTCGGCATGCATTTTATTTAAGGATTAACTTCCTTCTGCATTTTTTAAGGGTTTGCTTTCCTGCGGTAACGGTCGGTGCCAGGATGGAGATCGACCCAGCACCTTTGGGTTGTGAGCCGTATCACTTAACCACTAGCTCACGCCGTCCCCCAGACCCTGCAGTAACCACACCGTTAAACGAATTATTACAAATAATACCAGAGAAATATGGATGAAAAGTGCCATCTTTCAGTTCCAAACAGGACACTCCAGAGTCAATAATCACTAGAACCACATCAATCTCCAGTTCCTGCTCTTTTGCAGATATTTCCCTCATTCTGATGAATCAGATAGACACCCGTCATTGAGCGTAAGGTGCTTGTGGACATCAGGAACAGATTCTTACAAACACTTCGACAAGATGCAGAAAACGCATGAGCTTATTTGAATTGGTATTTACTTTTGACGACATTTCTTTGATAGATGGTTACGGTGACTGTTTTTACTTAAGAAGATGGAGCGGAGTCCTCATTGCTGTTGTGCAATACGAGGCTCATCAATACTCTCACTACTATAACCTTGGTCAAGATGCTTAGCAGTGCATGAGATGTAGTGGTCAGCGATCCAAAATTGACCGCTAGGGTCAGAACCAAAGACCCAAAAGCTGTCAAGACTATTCTCCACCTCCCCGTGGTGATCCTGGATAATGGGGTATAACTGGGCAGACTGACTAAAGAGAAGGGATCGAAAAGGGCATTCTAATGCGGTACCCAAAAATGTCATGCTGCAGTCGGATTTCTCCAACTGAAAGGTGCCAATATCGTAGCCAAGCTGTAAACTACGACACAGCTCATTTCGCTCTCCACACTACATCCTGTTAACTACATAGCCCTTGTCGTGGCTTGGTAGCGTGAGATTCATAATGTAGCACGAAGAAGACGACATAAAGACAAGGCGATGGAGTTGGACAGGACACATATTTCAGAAAACAGCTTAAAATGCAATCACTGTTTTTGGAATCCCCAATGGAAGAGAAGCATATTCAAACATAAACATTCGTAAAGAAGAGCTTGCTGCAAACATAAACATTCGTAAAGAAGAGCTTGCTGCAAACATAAACATTCGTAAAGAAGAGCTTGCTGCAAACATAAACATTCGTAAAGAAGAGCTTGCTGCAAACATAAACATTCGTAAAGAAGAGCTTGCTGCAAACATAAACATTTGTAAAGAAGAGCTTGCTGCAAACATAAACATTCGTAAAGAAGAGCTTGCTGCAAACATAAACATTCGTAAAGAAGAGCTTGTTGCAAACATAAACATTCGTAAAGGAGAGAGCATGCTGCAAACATAAACATTCGTAAAAAAGAGCTTGCTGCAAACATAAACATTCGTAAAGAAGAGCTTGCTGCAAACATAAACATTCGTAAAGGAGAGAGCATGCTGCAAACATAAACATTCGTAAAGAAGAGCTTGCTGCAAACATAAACATTCGTAAAGAAGAGCTTGCTGCAAACATAAACATTCGTAAAGAAGAGCTTGCTGCAAACATAAACATTCGTAAAGAAGAGCTTGCTGCAAACATAAACATTCGTAAAGAAGAGCTTGCTGCAAACATAAACATTCGAAAAGGAGAGAGCATGCTGCAAACATAAACATTCGTAAAGAAGAGCTTGCTGCAAACATAAACATTCGTAAAGAAGAGCTTGCTGCAAACATAAACATTCGTAAAGGAGAGAGCATGCTGCAAACATAAACATTCGTAAAGGAGAGAGCTTGCTGCAAACATAAACATTCGTAAAGAAGAGCCTGCTGCAAACACAAACATTCGTAAAGGAGAGAGCATGCTGCAAACATAAACATTCGTAAAGGAGAGAGCTTGCTGCAAACATAAACATTCGTAAAGAAGAGAGCTTGATGCAAACATAAACATTCGTTAAGAAAAGCTTGCTGCAAACATGAACATTCGTAAGGAAGAGCTTGCTGCAAACATAAACATTCGTAAAGAAGAGCTTGCTGCAAACATAAACATTCGTAAAGAAGAGCTTGCTGCAAACATAAACATTCGTAAAGGAGAGAGCATGCTGCAAACATAAACATTCGTAAAGAAGTGCTTGCTACAAACATAAACATTCGTAAAGAAGAGAGCTTGCTGCAGACATAAACATTCGTAAAGAAGAGAGCTTGATGCAAACATAAACATTCGTTAAGAAAAGCTTGCTGCAAACATGAACATTCGTGAGGAAGAGCGTGCTGCAAACATAAACATTCGTAAAGAAGAGCTTGCTGCAAACATAAACATTCGTAAAGAAGAGCTTGCTGCAAACATAAACATTCATAAAAAACAGAGCTTGCAGCAAACATAAACATTCGTAAAGAAGAGAGCTTGCTGTAAACATAAACATTCGTAAAGAAGAGCTTGCTGCAAACAAAAACATTCGTAAAGGAGAGAGCATGCTGCAAACATAAACATTCGTAAAAAAGAGCTTGCTGCAAACATAAACATTCGTAAAGAAGAGCTTGCTGCAAACATAAACATTCGTAAAGAAGAGCTTGCTGCAAACATAAACATTCGTAAAGAAGAGCTTGCTGCAAACATAAACATTCGTAAAGAAGAGCTTGCTGCAAACATAAACATTCGTAAAGAAGAGCTTGCTGCAAACATAAACATTCGTAAAGAAGAGCTTGCTGCAAACATAAACATTCGTAAAGAAGAGCTTGCTGCAAACATAAACATTCGTAAAGAAGAGCTTGCTGCAAACATAAACATTCGTAAAGAAGAGCTTGCTGCAAACATAAACATTCGTAAAGGAGAGAGCATGCTGCAAACATAAACATTCGTAAAGAAGAGCTTGCTGCAAACATAAACATTCGTAAAGAAGAGCTTGCTGCAAACATAAACATTCGTAAAGGAGAGAGCATGCTGCAAACATAAACATTCGTAAAGGAGAGAGCTTGCTGCAAACATAAACATTCGTAAAGAAGAGCTTGCTGCAAACACAATCATTCGTAAAGGAGAGAGCATGCTGCAAACATAAACATTCGTAAAGAAGAGCTTGCTGCAAACATAAACATTCGTAAAGAAGAGCTTGCTGCAAACATAAACATTCGTAAAGGAGAGAGCATGCTGCAAACATAAACATTCGTAAAGGAGAGAGCTTGCTGCAAACATAAACATTCGTAAAGAAGTGCTTGCTACAAACATAAACATTCGTAAAGAAGAGAGCTTGCTGCAGACATAAACATTCGTAAAGAAGAGAGCTTGATGCAAACATAAACATTCGTTAAGAAAAGCTTGCTGCAAACATGAACATTCGTAAGGAAGAGCTTGCTGCAAACATAAACATTCGTAAAGGAGAGAGCTTGCTGCAAACATAAACATTCGTAAAGAAGTGCTTGCTACAAACATAAACATTCGTAAAGAAGAGAGCTTGCTGCAGACATAAACATTCGTAAAGAAGAGAGCTTGATGCAAACATAAACATTCGTTAAGAAAAGCTTGCTGCAAACATGAACATTCGTAAGGAAGAGCTTGCTGCAAACATAAACATTCGTAAAGAAGAGCTTGCTGCAAACATAAACATTCGTAAAGAAGAGCTTGCTGCAAACATAAACATTCGTAAAGGAGAGAGCATGCTGCAAACATAAACATTCGTAAAGGAGAGAGCTTGCTGCAAACATAAACATTCGTAAAGAAGAGCTTGCTGCAAACATAAACATTCGTAAAGGAGAGAGCATGCTGCAAACATAAACATTCGTAAAGAAGTGCTTGCTACAAACATAAACATTCGTAAAGAAGAGAGCTTGCTGCAGACATAAACATTCGTAAAGAAGAGAGCTTGATGCAAACATAAACATTCGTTAAGAAAAGCTTGCTGCAAACATGAACATTCGTGAGGAAGAGCGTGCTGCAAACATAAACATTCGTAAAGAAGAGCTTGCTGCAAACATAAACATTCGTAAAGAAGAGCTTGCTGCAAACATAAACATTCATAAAAAAGAGAGCTTGCAGCAAACATAAACATTCGTAAAGAAGAGAGCTTGCTGTAAACATAAACATTCGTAAAGAAGAGCTTGCTGCAAACATAAACATTCGTAAAAAAGAGAGCTTGCAGCAAACATAAACATTTGTAAAGAAGAGAGCTTGCTGTAAACATAAACATTCGTAAAGAAGAGAGCTTGCTGCAAACATAAACATTCGTAAAGAAGAGCTTGCTGCAAACATAAACATTCGTAAAGAAGAGAGCTTGCTGCAAACATAAACATTCGTAAAAATGAGAGCTTGCAGCAAACATAAACATTCGTAAAGAAGAGAGCTTGCTGCAAACATAAAAACAACAGGGCAGCTCTTGATAAAGTTGGATTCGATTGGTCAGTACGTGAAGACTTGACATGCAGTTCTTGAAGATATATGCTTCACATGAAGCTGGAATATGTTGATGGTGATAATAATGTTCTGCTCTGTTGTGCTCTGCTCCAAAAATGTTCAGTCTCTCTTGGTAAATGGAGAAGGGTGTGGGTACTGGTGGTTCCTGCAGCTCGTTGGTTGTACACACTTCTGCTCAGTCCCCTATGCGCCTCAGTCCACTCGAACTTAGTTCGATTTCAAAGTTCTGCAGTCTGTGATTTTTTTTATTCATGTAAAGCGATGTCATCATCTAAAAGGCGGACATTGACAGACTTCAAAATGTCACTCCTATTCGACAGACTTCAAAATGTCACTCCTATTCGACAGACTTCAAAATGTCACTCCTATTCGACAGACTTCAAAATGTCACTCCTATTCGACAGACTTCAAAATGTCACTCCTATTCGACAGACTTCAAAATGTTACTCCTATTCGACAGACTTCAAAATGTCACTCCTATTCGACAGACTTCAAAATGTCACTCCTATTCGACAGACTTCAAAATGTCACTCCTATTCGACAGACTTCAAAATGTCACTCCTATTCGACAGACTTCAAAATGTCACTCCTATTCGACAGACTTCAAAATGTTACTCCTATTCGACAGACTTCAAAATGTCACTCCTATTCGACAGACTTCAAAATGTCACTCCTATTCGACAGACTTCAAAATGTCACTCCTATTCGACAGACTTCAAAATGTCACTCCTATCTATATCTATTTTACCAATAATTGCTGCTTGTGAAGTCAAAATCTCAGCTCTTTCGATGTTGTGAACCCCAGCATGACCATACCAACCCCTGCAGTGTTGATGTCTCTACAATCGCTGTCCACTCATTTCTTAGCCAAGAATTAGGAGTTTGATTCGCCGAAGACTGATGTGTCGGACCGAATGGTGCAAATATCGCGGTCAAGCTGTAAACTAGTGACACAAGGCATTCCGTTATGCATTATGAACGGAATGCGTAATATTTTAGTTTACAGTTTGACTGCGATATTTGCACTATTCGGTCAGACACATCTGACTTCAGCGTGGTATTTTTTGGGTATCTGGTTAACTGTTCCTCTTTGATCCCTTCTCCTTGGCCAGTGTGCCCTGTTGATGCCTGTTATCCAGGATCACCACGTGGATGTGCAGAAGGGTCTTGACAGCTTCGGGTCTCTGGTCCTGACCATAGCGGTCAGCTTTGGGTCGCTAACCACAACATCTTATGCACTGCTAAGCATCTTGACCAAGGTTATAGTAGTGAGAGTATTGATGAGCCTCGTATTGCACAACAGCAATGAGGACTCCGCTCCATCTTCTCAAGTAAAAACAGTCACCGTAACCATCTATCAAAGAAATGACGTCAAAAGTCAAAACCAATTCAAATAAGCTCATGTGTTTTCTGCATCTTGTCGAAGTGTTTGTAAGAATCTGTTCCTGATGTCCACAAGCACCTTGCTCTCAATGACGGGTGTCTATCTGATTCATCCGGATGAGGGAATAATCTGCACAAGGGCAGGTGCTGGAGATTGATGCGGTTCGAAACCAATTCAAATGGGGACGGCGTGGCCTAGTGGTTAAGTGGCACGGCTCACAACCGGAAGGTGCTGGGTTTGATCCCCATCACAGCACCGGCCGTTACCCCGGGGAAGCAAACCCTTAGATAATGCAGGAGGAAGCAGACCCTTACATAAAATGCATGCTGAAGTCGGATGCACTGGACCAACAGGCGCAAAATAAAAACCACAGTGGCAAGGCACACAGGCCTTGGGGATAAGAGAAATAAGACGAACGCAAAAAAAATAATTTTTAATTAACCAACAACAACAAAAATTCAAATGCGCTCATGTGTCTTCTGCATCTTCGTGGACGGATTTGATAGATGTATTGTTAGGCGTTATCATCCAAATGCACGTCAGCTGCAATATGACCTTAAAGGTGAAGCAATAAGAGGGTTAGTCTTGATGTGCAGGATAAAAGCCTGCAGAATTACGCATGCCATAATAAATTAGGCACGTTTACAAATAATGCTAGCAGCCTGAAGTGATTTTCAGTCCAACTCAGGTAGGGAAAACTATTCTCCCACTGTTGTCATAACACACCCCTCATATTATCTGATGATACGTAAAAAGTACTCATCTGGACTTGTAAGACGAATTTAAAAACAGAACTTAGGACTTGATAAAGGAATATACTCGTGATCAGATGTTCGAAATATGAATAAGATAAAAAGTAATTAGAGTCTGATATGTAATTGCAGTCAGATTCGTATTGAGAGTCAGATAAGTGACCAGCATTAAATAAGTGATTATAATCAGATATGGAATTATAGTAGGACAAGTAATTATAATCATTTAAGTAATTAAGAGTTAGATACTTGGAATAGTTGGAATCAGATAAGTAATTAGACTCAGATAAGTGAATATATTCATACAGGTATTAAGACTTAAGTAACTAGAACCATAAAAGTAATTAAACTCAAATATGTGATTAGGCTCTAATAAGTAATTTTAGTTATTTCAGTAATTAGAGTCATATAAGGTAGTCTCTGTGGCAAAGTGGTCAAGCCGTTTGCCTCGTGTTTAGACGGCCGGGGTGTGAAATCAAGCTGTGACGGTCGGTTCATAATGTCAATTTTTTCAGAGATCTTTGTGCGATGCTCTCGGCAGGGGAGGGGGGGGGGGGGAATACCCTTTTATCGACAGAAAGATCGATCCAAATGGGGAAACTCGATGCGATGAAAACGAGCCCTCGCCTTTAAACGTTAACCTTTTATAGTCTTATAAGTGATTAGAATCAGATAAGAAATCCAATGACTTAAGAGCAGCACTCTGCAAACTGTGCCAGCAGTCCGCACCAAAAAGGGTAGTGGTACAGTGGGTTCCGTCACACTGCAACATCCAAGGCAACGAGGAGGCAGACAGACTGGCAAAAGAAGGTGCAAGACTACCACAAACAGATACCAGTATGACGTACGAAGAGTCAAAACGGCTTATCAAAGCCAGATACATGACCAAATGGGAAACCGAACATACTGGTTACACCAAAAACGATGCCTATTACCAGTTGAACCGAAGAGAGCAGGTCGTTGTCTTCAGACTTCGCACTGGCCACAACAGACTGAGGTACCACCTATTCAACAAATTGAAGATAGGGTGTACCGACGAATGCCCGTGCGGTACTGGTAAAATGACCGCTGAACATCTGCTGCAGAACTGCCCGACATACGAGGATCAGAGAGAGCAGATGTGGCCATTACCAGTGGAACTGCAAGACAAGCTCTATGGCAGTGGCGAGAGCCTCAGGATGACCGCCGCTTTTTTCGAAAAAATAATGGTTACTGTCTGACTGTGTACGCAGAAGAAGAAGAAGATAAGAAATTAGTCGGATAAGTAATTAGGTTCAGATAGATAATTAACCCCTAATAAGTTATTTGAGTAATTAACGTCAAATGTTCAACTACAATCAGGTAAGTAAAGTAATGTCTAATAAGTAATTATAATCAGATAAGTAATTCGAGTCCGATAAGATTCGTATGTACACTCGTTCATATTTTTAATGTAGGTATCGGTCGTACATGTTAATCGAAGCGCTGCTGTATGTTATTAAATCTAACTCAGCGGGCAGAATTGCCGGCATCTTTATCACATGCTCAGCATAATTCTCTGTCTGTCCACATTCGTCGATGTTGTTGTTGTTTGCGAATGCCTACAATGAGTAGGTTACTCTTTTGTGCGCCCTGAAAAGGACGTTAAGTGGCGGGTTGCAGTATCTTTCCTCAAATCCCGAGCGTGCTGATGAAGGTGGACCAGTGTCCTCCTTGCGGTTGTGCTATGCGTGGCTTCATCTGCGTGTCACTCACTGCTAACACGTTAGCCAGGCTGTCATGAAAAAAGTCCGTTTCCAGGGAGGGCTACAAAGAAGTCGAGGTGAGGGTCTTGGCCAGCATGTTTTGCCGGATCCTAAATTAACATGTCTGATCAGTATATTTTGCCTGACCAGACGTTAGTCTTCCACCTACACAAACGTCGATAAGGGTTTTGTTCTCACCTTCTATAAGATTTGTTTCATTTCTCCTGCTGTCATCCTGGCCATATTTTGCAAAGAATCGTATTTTACGTGTTGTGAGCTTTCGTTTTTGTGCCTTGGACTGAGTCTTTGTCCGATACTGAAAACAGATAGTAACTACGATCGACACCTCATAGTTAGTTATAAGTCCAATTGTATCCTGATGGCTGACGTGAGTGGCCTGGATTGCTTCTCCTGAGCGAGATGAATCGTGTATTAAGTTGTTAACCCGTTTCGCTTTTTCCTCGGTCACCCTCTAGTCCAGAAGCCAGACTGTATGCATTGTAGGCTCGCAGGTGAAGCTGATCAAGAGGGATTTTCATAAGATGACCGAACCAGCGTACATTCTGTCTGAACATGTTTTCGACACATGAGATGGAACCTCTTTTGCGAAATCTTCGATATGTCTCTCCCGAAGGTAGTTGTAGATTTTGCTGTCTTGTGCCTTGAACATAATTAATGTTTGACTTCAGAAACGCAGGGCTGGCAGGAAAATATAATGAATCAGTGGTCCCTTGTTTTTGAATAAATTCCTTATCTCATTTCTGTTCAAATTCTTCGTCTCATTTATGTATAAATTCGCCATCTCATTCATGTAAGAATTCCTCGCCTCATTTAACATATTAATTTCTCATAATGTATAAATTCATCATCTCATTCATCTATAAATACACTGTCTTATTTATGTATACATTTCTTATCTCATTTCTGTATAAATTCATATCTTAAAGCTATCTCCCTTGGGTCTCAATCTCCGCGACAATGTCGACTCGGCAAAGGAAATCCGCCATTTTGTATTATGTTAACGAATAAACATTACAGATACTAATTGTGTCAATAGCCTTTCCTGTTATTTGTAATGATTAGATTAGCTTCTATGAAGAGTATCATATTCTGTAGGTGAGAGACACATTAATGTTCAATAAGTGATAATTAATTTTATCGAGATGTTTGCAGATTACTGCCTTTTTTTTATTAGACGATCTTTTAGTTCTAATACAAAGAATAAGAAATTACATAATTAGAAGAAAATGAAGACGACTAGCATGAAGTAGAAGAATAAAAAGTTGAACATGAGAAGATAAATAGAAATAAATTGAAGACGACATAGACTAAGAAAAGAAAAGAAAACACTATGAAGAAAAACATAAAAAACAGGAACAAAACTAAAATAAAAACTAATAAAAAATAGTAAGGAGCAGAAAAATTTGTAGAAGACTAATAAGAAGGAGAAAAAAAACGAATACGAAGAAGAATAAGAAGAATATCAAAACTAAACGAGACTGAGAAATGCAGTAAGAAAAAGAAGAAAACTACAAAGGAGTAGAAGACGGAACAAATCAGAAGAATATTGAGAGGTAGAAACAGATTAATCAAGAAAGACCAAGAAGACCAATCTGAAGAATAAAACGACCATTTAAATTACCAAGAAAACAAAAAAAAACAAAAAAACCAAGGCAAACAAAAAGACGAAGAACAAGAAAAATAACACAAATGTGAAGACACGGAAAAGAAAAAAGAGAAGAATCGGGAGAAAAAAATCAAAGAAGAAGACGAAAATTAAAAGGACGATGAACAAGAAGACGAAGACATAAGAGAACATGGACAGAAGAAAAGAACTAAAAAGAAGTTCGAGCGGAATAAAAATCATTATGTGTAATTAATTTTCGGCTTCTGGATCTTACCGGGGCCGGTAAGGAACAAAGAATTGTAAGACTGTAACTTTCCAGTGCTGTCGTAAGAGGAGACTAATCGGGATGGGTATTGAGCTGGTTCTTTCACCCTGTAGCTACTTTTAGCAACACAAACTTTCATAGATATTCGAGGCCTGTTCAATTGAAACCGGACCGAACTGCAACAAGTGAACATACGTACGATACGCATGATAACATCACTTCTCATGTAAACAGCACATACCAACCGTGAAATTTTTTAAATTTCATTATCCTCCGACTCATAATTTCCTCAGTAGGCCGTTGAAAACGTGGTTATATGGTGTGATACGGAATCCGTCCAGAGTTGATCAGCCAGCTGTTTTATTCGAATTCTAACAGTTGAAGGATGTCCACCAGCTCACATTCCTCGCAGAATGCAGGCAGTGTATGATGACAAGAGTGTGTCGAAGACAACAGTGAAGAACTGGACAACGATGTTCAAAGAAGGATGCGAGATAACGAAAGATCTTCTGATACCAGGTCAGCAATTCTGGTGGACCGTCGCCGGAGCTACGTTTGTTAGCAGAGGAATTCGCTGTTTCGCTAGGGACAGTTCAAACGGTGGTTAGCAAGAAACTGAAGTATCGGAAGGTGTGTTCACAATGAGTACCTCGGTTGCTGACCAACCAACATAAGAAAAAGGCTTGGGATGGAGTTAGAACCACCTGCTGCGATACGAAGAGGAGGGGATTCGTTTCTTTTGTGCCAAGTGGCAGGTGATGAATCGGGGTGTCACCACTTTGAGACGAGCAGCAAAACTGCTAGCATGCAATGGAAATATCCCTGATCACTGAATCCAAAATATTTTAGTACACAAGTGAATGTTTGATGACTTCCATGTGTCTATTGAAGAGCTGTCCTCCATAGGGAGGCGTGATGGTATCTGGCTGAATTTTAAATAAGTGGTTAAAGATCGAGCGACCTGTGGACTCCTGTGTTTAGGACAAAATTAATAAAACGTGTTTACCTTTCAAATTGCTAGATGCGGGACGGTGTGGGCCAGTGGTTAAGTGACACGGCTCACAACTCGAATGTGCTAGGTTCGCTCCTCAATCACAGCACCGATCGGTACCCCGGGAAAGCAAACCCTTATAGAATGCAGGAAGTAGCAGATCCTTACATAGAATGCGTGCCGTAATCGGATACACTGGGCCAACGGGCGCAAAAAAAAAACACAGAGCAACGCATACCGCCTTGAGAATTAGAGAGATGCGAACGCAAAAAAAAAACAATTTGCTAGACACAGGTAATTTCATATTAGATAGTGCTGCCAGGGATGAAGTGTAAGAGGCTTCAGTGTACCAAGGCACAGCTTGTTTATGAAATGAGGTGTCCAGTTCCTTTTTTCGCTGTCGTTCTAAGTCAGGCACCAATTTACAGTTCAGACGACTTCAGCCGATAACGAAAATCAAGCGATCACTAGATTGTATAAATCCATCTTGAAATTGTTATGGCGTAATTCTTAGGGAATACGTGAGAAAAGACGATTAAAATTAAGCACCATTTATAAAGAATTATTATTGACTGATGTAAAACTGTGTTGCTGTTGATAGTTGGTGCTCCATAACGCTCACTGATGTCCCTAGTGGTCCACCCGGGTCTGTGTGCATGACAAAGATAAGAACAGCACCCCTGCCCCATAGACAGAAAGTAGAAAGAGACGACTGTGTGACATGGCAAAACACCGGCCAAGGTTAGATTATCCTAACAGGCTGCGAGTCCATTTAGCTATAGTGTTTGAGTCAATTAAGATTAACTTACAAACGGTTAACAACCCTCTGCGGCACTTGCTCTAACACAGCGGAATAATAAGTTGCTCGAAGCTAACACACTAAACAAGAAATTCTCGTTCCAGCTACATCCCGCTCACGCCAGACCTGTTACCTGCTCATGGGCATCAGAACCTGAACAAGTACAGGTCAAATAAAACTAAGAACGTTCACTAACTTGTATGAATTGATACAAACAATTATGTAAGATCTCATATATAAAATGTTTCATTATTGCACTGAAACTTTCCCATACCTCTCAGCATAATCTCCACCCTCAATGATAAGCTTACACATGGCTTGATCGGCGCATCAATATAAACAGCACATAAGTACGTGGGGCGCTTCGACTGTTATGCCTCGGATGTTATTATGATGTCCCAAGACGTCAGAAGTGGATTGTAACAGTATGGTAGTAAATTGTGATCCTTCCCGTCCAGTATCCGAAAACTGTTGTTTCAGACTGACAAATGGCAGTGGAGGAGCATTTTGACAAAATGGTGTATGTCATGGAAGTGCGTTATAAACAGAGGCGCGTTATTGATATCTACTATGCTAACAAAGGTGCACCAATTGACATTCATCGACCCTTGCTGAACGTTTACGAAGACCAATCAGTGAATGTTAGCAAGAGAGGAGGTGGGTTGTGCGCTTTCATAAGTGGCGAAATCGTCATGAAAGACAAGCCACGTCCCGGACGGCCTTGCTGTCACACCACGCAATAAAGAACGTCACGGTCAAATCATCCGTGCACATAGGAGGACTTCGACCAGGGAACTGTCAACTGACCTAGATATCGGCATCAAAACTCTGGAAACGATGGTGGCAACAGTGGAATATCACAAAGTTTGCTCCAGGTGGGTCCCACGAGTGCTCACACAGGAACAGAAAGAATATTGCATGCAAGTTTGTCATGACCTCTTGAACCATTGCGAGGATAAAGGTGACAGTTTCTTAGATCGCATCATCACTGGTGATGAGACGTGGTGTCATCACTACGAGCCTGAGTCAAAATGGCAGTCCGTGGTAGTGGTGACATTTCTCTATCGAGCAAAAAATTCAAGACGCAGCCCTCAGCGGGTAAAGTGACGCGCACCGTATTTTGGGGATAGGAAAGAGGTAATCCTTCTTGATTTCCTGGAAACTAATCTTTCTTTATTTCCTGGAAACTCGACAAATCATCAACTCTGACTGTTACATTGCGACATTGACTTACCTGAAGACTCGAATTTTCAGGGTCAGGTCAGAGAAGACGACAACATGTCTTTTTGAATACGATAACGCCAAGCCCTAATCAAGTTATAAGACCTCTGAGCACATTGTCAGCTTTGGCTAGATACCCAGCGTGTAGTCCGGATTTGACGCCTTCTGACTGTCATCTTTTCGGCCAATGAAAGATGGACTGCGTGCGCAACATTTTCTTAGCAACGAGCATGTCATAACAGATGTGAAACAGTGGGTCATCTCCGTTGGTGCGGATTTTTGCCAGTGCTACATGTACGCTCTTATTCATCGTTAGAGAAAATGTAATGTACAACCAAAGGTGGGGGTTATGTTGAAACATAGTTTTTTTAAGGCAAGACATTGCTCTATCAAATGGTGTTATTGTGTCAATTTGATCTGTTATGGTTTTCATATAAAAAATAGGATAAATTACTTTTGGAGCGTTGCTCGTATTTGTACTGGTGTCACATTCGTACTGGCATGCAATCTCGTCGTCATCTGCGACACATTTGCGATAAGATGAGTTTTTAGTGGACCGAACATATGGAATGTATGGAAACCCATAGAGGCTGTCGAGACTGCACTGTTGATATTCAAGAGGTTGCCGTCCTAGTTGTTCAATTTTCTTTGGTATGAGCAGGCGACAAGCGCAGTCTCTGTAGAGGGAACGCTAGGCGATTGGTTCCGTACGACGGTGGGTGTGAGACAGGGATGTATACTCTCCCCAACACTCTTCAATATATTCTTGGTGAGAATAATGGAGACGACCTTAAAAGAAAATGTTGGCACGGTTAAAATAGGTGACAGGCTTATCACAAACTTCCGATTTGCTGATGATATTGATGTATTGGCAGGCACAGAAAGGGAACTCCAGGAGTTGATTGGTAGCTTGGATAGAACGGATATGAGTTTTGGTATGGAAATAAATGCAGATAAAACAAAGCTCGTGACCAATAACATAGAAGGTTTAAATCTGTAATAGAGGCAAATGGGCAGGAACTTGAGGTGGTAAAACGTTTCAAATATCTGGGATCATTGATCAGGGAAGAGGGATCGAAGCCAGAGGTAATTGCAAGAATAGCACAAACAACAGCGGCGCTGACTCGGCTGAAACCTATATGGCAAGACAAGCGACTCGCCGTCGGCATAAAAGTTAGACTAATGCGCTCTCTGGTGCTATCAATATTTCTGTATGCCTGCGAGACCTGGACCATTACAGCAGATATCCAAGGCAGAATACATGCAATGGAAATTAGGTGCTATAGAAAACTTCTAAATGTACCTATAAAGATCGTGTCATGTACGTAGAAATCCGTCAGAGAGTTGAAGACACTATTGGTCCTTTTGAAGATCTGTTCACAGCTATCAAAAGACGAAAGATGGCCTGGTGCGGATACATCGCGAGGTCCAACGGAATTACCAACTCGATGCTCTTTTCGTTCCGTACCGGGACAGAGAGGGCTAGGACGTCCAAGGAAGAGATGGGTGGACAACATCACTGAGTGGTCAGGCCTTCGTCCCGGTGAGATACGACAGGCGGCGACAGACATAGAGGGATGACGTGGGATTATGGGAGTTTCTTCGTGTGTGCCCCAACGACCTGATGGGTATGGGATGAACTGAACTGAACTGAAAATCCATGTGAAATCCATGTGAAATCAATAGTGAAATCGATGTGAAATCGATGTGTTTGTGGTGTACTTGCAGTAATCGAGCAGTAGTTCTCTTGTCCGAAGGTCTGTACGTTTTCTCGAATTACCTTCAAAATTGTTAACATAACTTCACAGTACGATTTAGCATTCACATTGTCATCTTTCTTTGAAAAATTCATTAAAACCACACCTTGAGAATCCCAAAACTCTGTAAGCATTACCTTCTCTGCTATTGGCGTAACCTTGAATTTCTTTTCACACGGTGAAGTAGGATGTTTCTGCTGAGTTGAAGCAAACCTTGATTTGGATTGGTAATGCATACCTAACATCAGGTGCAAGATGTAATTATGAAATAAAGTGCAGAATAGTTCAAGCAAAATTGATCTTCCAGACCATAAAAATAATCGTGTCCAACAAAACCTGGTCGCTGGAACTGAGAAAGAGAGTCTAGAATGCTACGTGGAACCAGTAGTGATATATGGCAGTGAATCATTGACAATCACCAAGCAATCGCATAGATCTTTGGAAGAAACGGAGATGTGGTTTTACAGAAGAATGCTGCGGATCCCATAAATTGCAAGGAAGATGAATGATACAGTACTCGAAGATGCACAAACCCAAAAAACAACTCATTGCAAGGATCAGAACACGGTAGTCATCCATTTTCGGGCATGTTTTGATAAGAGCCGATTTGGAGTACGTTGTGACAACGGGAAAGATAGTAGGAAAAAGTCAAGAGAAGGCACATATCAATCGTCAACCGACAAGGCACCTGATGATGAATGCATACCTGCCGAGTAATACAGTTTAGCCGTACTTGATACATGTGTTAAAGACTTCCTAAGTAAGTAATTTTGTTTAATCAACGACACACTAGGAGTAATTTTGTTTAATCAACGACACACTAGGAGTAATTTTGTTTAATCAACGACACACTAGGAGTAATTTTGTTTAATCAACGACACACTAGGAGTAATTTTGTTTAATCAACGACACACTATGAGTAATTTTGTTTAATCAACGACACACTAGGAGTAATTTTGTTTAATCAACGACACACTAGGAGTAATTTTGTTTAATCAACGACACACTAGGAGTAATTTTGTTTAATCAACGACACAGTAGGAGTAATTTTGTTTAATCAACGACACACTATGAGTAATTTTGTTTAATCAACGACACACTAGGAGTAATTTTGTTTAATCAACGACACACTAGGAGTAATTTTGTTTAATCAACGACACACTAGGAGTAATTATTTTAATCAACGACACACTATGAGTAATTTTGTTTAATCAACGACACACTAGGAGTAATTTTGTTTAATCAACGACACACTAGGAGTAATTTTGTTTAATCAACGACACACTAGGAGTAATTTTGTTTAATCAACGACACACTAGGAGTAATTTTGTTTAATCAACGACACAGTAGGAGTAATTTTGTTTAATCAACGACACACTAGGAGTAATTTTGTTTAATCAACGACACAGTAGGAGTAATTCTGTTTAATCAACGACACACTAGGAGTAATTCTGTTTAATCAACGACACACTAGGAGTAATTCTGTTTAATCAACGACACACTAGGAGTAATTCTGTTTAATCAACGACACACTAGGAGTAATTTTGTTTAATCAACGACACACTAGGAGTAATTCTGTTTAATCAACGACACACTAGGAGTAATTTTGTTTAATCAACGACACACTAGGAGTAATTCTGTTTAATCAACGACACTCTAGGAGTAATTCTGTTTAATCAACGACACACTAGGAGTAATTCTGTTTAATCAACGACACACTAGGAGTAATTCTGTTTAATCAACGACACACTAGGAGTAATTTTGTTTAATCAACGACACACTAGGAGTAATTTTGCTTAATCAACGACACACTAGGAGTAATTTTGTTTAATCAACGACACACTAGGAGTAATTTTGTTTAATCAACGATACAGTAGGAGTAATTTTGTTTAATCAACGACACACTAGGAGTAATTCTGTTTAATCAACGACACACTATGAGTAATTTTGCTTAATCAACGACACACTAGGAGTAATTTTGTTTAATCAACGACACACTAGGAGTAATTCTGTTTAATCAACGACACACTATGAGTAATTTTGCTTAATCAACGACACACTAGGAGTAATTTTGTTTAATCAACGACACACTAGGAATAATTTTGCTTAATCAACGATACAGTAGGAGTAATTTTGTTTAATCAACGACACACTAGGAATATTTTTGTTTAATCAACGACACACTAGGAGTAATTTTGTCAACATCATCCCGGTCGCCTTTACTTTCCTAGATTATTGTGATACTCAATTTTTTAGACTGGGTCGACTCCAGAAACTGTTTCATGATCGGAAAAATCCCGTAACAAGTGGGGACCAAACTCCGACCGCTCGGCTGGAAAACAAAGCACTACCTCGGCTCCCTTTCTCAAGTTATTCACTGTATTTCATAAATGCTACTGTTAAATAAAAAATCCGTAAACTAAAACCGAAATATATGTTTCAATTTACAAAGAGGGAAATAGTGAAAGAATAAAAGCTAGATTTAGAGAGATTGAGAGAAAGAAAGATGAGCGAGTGTAAGAGAAAAATAGTAAGACAAGGAGTAAGAAAGAGTGAACGAATGAAAGAAAACGAGGGAGAGAGGGAGAGAGAGAGAGAGCTGTACACAGTGAAACACGATAACGAGAAAGTGAGAAAGTGTTAAATAAAACACCGATAGAAAGAGAGAGAGAGAGAGAGAGAGAGAGAGAGAGAGAGAAAAGGACAGAAACAAAGAGAGAAAGAGAGAGAGTAGACAGCACAGCTGGCTATGATTCCCTAGCTACTCTTCACAACAACCTATTACCTCTAACAGTGCATCACTTAACCTAACAGAGATCATTTCGCTCACTAATTTCAGCTGACGAAGCAATCACTTATTTCAGAAAAACGATCAGTCTAGAATGTTGTATATAATCAGTGATAGGCTGTAGTCATTCTAAAATATTGAGATTGAACTTCTTTTGTCAGTGAAATGACATATGTTTTAATCTCGATGAGTTTGACGGAGTGGTTTTCTGGTATGATCTGTGCGTGACACAGACGACAGGGTGACTTGCTACCACACTTATAATTATCGTAAGGGGAGACTAGCAGTGCGGTATACCGTATAGGGTTGTGGTTGTTGAATACCCACAATGAGGAAGGTTACACTTTTGTGCGTCTTGAAATGTGGGTTTTGGGGCGGGTTGCAGTAGCTTTCCAAACATCCCCAGCGTGCTGATGATGGTGAATTGGGGTCCTCCAGATGGTTGTGCTATGCTTGACTCCAGCTGCATGTCGCTAACTACTACGAGGATCACGTCGATCCCATACCTCATTAGCCAGGCTGCCAGGAGAACAACCCGTTACCAGAGATACCTTCTGGATAGTGAAGGGATGGTGTGGGAGGGTGGTGGAAAGGGGATCTTGGCTAGTATATTTATCTGACCGGTGACTAACACATCCGATGAATATGCTTTGCATGACCAGAAGACACTCTTCTTCTCCACCACCCCCTTCTTCACACCACCTTCAACCCTACTCCCAAAATAGATTAGAAGTCTTTAATTCATTAAATAGAACGTCGTTATATTCAAACAGCGCTAGAGTCAACCGTGTAGGGTGTAGACAGCTGGAATTAAAAGAAAGTTACAGAAACAGTACTTCACGTGTTATATTTTAGAACGGAACAGCAATGGAGAGAAGCTTATTAACCTATGTATCGAGCAGGGACTAATAATAACAAATACCATCTTCCAGCACTGGCACAGTCATGTCAAAACGTGGTACAGGTGGAACAACACAGACATAGCGTCTCAAATCGATTTTCTTCTCATCAAACAGACAGAGAAATAACATAACAGATTCTAGAATTATTCCTTACATCTGGATGGATAATGACCATCGACCAGTCGTGTCCACACTTCCACCCAGGACGTGTCCAAAGACGGTCAAACCAGTTCTGGTAACAAAACTTCATAAGTTATGCGAGGAACATGTTCGGAACAGTGTATGTTTAGAAGTTACAAATATCTTGATGGCACTTACAGAAGAACCTAGGGGCATAAATATTGAATGGGCTTTCTTTAAAGCAACTTTGACGACTGCACTTCATAAGTACTGTGGAACAAATTACTTACGGCACAGAAAAGATCAGAAGCAGACATCTTGGTGAACTGATGTGGTAAGGGCAGCTACACTGTCTAAAAAGAAAGCTTATAAGGGTTGGTTGACCTCCAAAACGCAAGATGACTACATCGCTTACCAGACAGCAAGACGAAACGCAAAAAAGGTAATAAAACACGCCAGAGAAGAATCTTGGAAACATGATGGCGAGCAACTCACTTCCATATGTCAAAATTGCCCTAGAGACTTTTTTCAAAAGTGTCAAGGCATTGCAATGTAGAGACGAGTGCTTCAATCCTACTACAGCCATCAGTATGGCTTTCCTATATTTAATGAGCTCAACAGAAGAGATCGGTGGAAGGAATTCTTTCAAGAACTTTTAAACTCTACTACCTCCACGGGGGATTCACTTTTTCTACTATACAACCCAGATCATACCAAAACCGACATAAGGATTCAAGAAACAGAGAGAGTTATAAAGAATAGTCTCAAGAATAGGTCCCCAGACAACGGAGGCGATTCATCCATGTGCGGAAATAGGGTTGCTCTGGCTGCATATGCTCTTCACAAAGGCATTGAAAGACAGACCAGATGACTGGCAGCAAGCTATAATCGTTCCAATTTGGAAGAAAAAGGGCGACAAAAGAAACAGTGACATGTACAGAGCAATATCGCTACTTGGCCACACTTGCCAAAATCCTGAAACATGGAATAAAACCTATTGTTGTACCTCAACTATCCAGAGCTCAATTTGGATTCCCCCGAGGGATGAGCAGCACGAACGTCTTGTTCACGTTAAGGCAAATAATCGAAAGATCAAAATAGATCAAAATCCAAGTGTTGTTTTCAATGATCAGGAGAAAGCGTTTGATAGGATATACATGACTAAGCTTTAGAAGATACTTGAAGATTATGGTGTACAAGGACAGCTTTTTGATAACGTCAGAGCACTGTATCGTTCGAGTACAAACGTCGTCAAAACGACTGATGGTGGCACAGATGATTTTGAAATCACTACCGGCGTGAGACAAGGGTGTGTGCTGTTTTCCTGTTGTTTAACATCTAAATGGACAAAATCGCATCAGAGACTGTTCAAATTGAGACATCTGAAGCAGAACATAACTTAATACACGAATTACTCTTTGCAGATGATCAGTGCTTGCTGTACGATGATAAAAACAAACTGCTAAACTACATGAACGCACTTGCGACTAGCTGTGCTAAACACAATATGCGAATTAGCGAGAACAAAACAGAAACTATGATGATCAGTAGAACAGTTGGACGACTCAAGATAAGTGTAAATGATATTGCTCTTCAACAGGTTCATGAGTTCAAGTATTTTGGCAGTATTTTTTTTCGTAAACGGTATGATCGACAGGCAAGTTGAGACTAGGTGTCAGAAAGCAGCTGCGGGGACTTATCAGTTGTCCCCATTGCTTAGACAGCCGAGCATTAGTTTGGCAACAAAGCAAAAGCTGATAGACAGTATATTTATGCCGGCTTTGTGCTACCAGTGCCAAACATGGCCTCTACCCAGGACGCGTTAAAGGAGAATTTAGACTTGTGAAATGAAGTGTTTGAGGAAGGTCATCGGTATTACCAGAAGAGACAGAATGCGGAACGACGACATTCGAAGTATTATCGGCACTACGTCTTGTGTCGAATTCATTTCCAGGCAGAAAATAAGTTGATTTGGTCATCTCATGATCATGAACCCTCATCATCTTCCACTGATGGCTTACAACGCTGGTAGATCTGGCTACAGGGCAAGGAGAACGCCGCAAGGCAGGTGGATAGATGACATTAAAGTGATTGTGCAGCGACAAGGGCTAACGTTGACCAACGCAACGCACTTGGCGCAGGATAGACGACTTAAGTTCTCCACAACGCTAAACGGTACAAGTAGAAAGAAAACTACCTAACTAAGGTTGACAAATACCGACTTTGGTCGGCACTCTGGTCCCTAACCTGCAGAAATAGATAGCTATGACTGTTACAACCTTTAATGACTTGACTTTGTGTGACATAACTTGGTAACAATAGGCATTTGTTTTTTTATATTTTAACTTTTAAAGCCATTATTTCGTTTTCTTTGCATTGTTTGATGTTTCTGTCTGGCTAATATAACTTCATGGTGCGCTCTCAAATAACCACATCTATTGATCTTAAAAAATGATTGATGCTGCCTCCACACAATACAGTCTAGCAATAATATGAGTAGAACAGGTCTATGCTGTCGTTTTGCTTCTCTATTAGAGTTGACATAATTTGAAAACATGTTCTACTGCTTGAATTTCCTTCTCATTCAAGTATAAATGCTTTTCTGATGGTTGTTTTTGTGACTTACTTACTGTGTGGTACGCATCGTGTTTCCAATTTTCTGGGCACCATGTCAGATATGATACCAATTTTTAGGGCAACATTTGGACATGATGTTTCCAATGTTTAGGGCAACATTCAAACATGATGTTTCCAATATTTAGGGCAATATTCAGACATGATGTTTCCAATGTTTAGGGCAACATTCAGACATGATGTTTCCAATGTTTAGGGCACTAGTCAGACATGAAGTTTCCAATGTTCGGACACCGAGTCAGACAACGTGTTTCCAAAGTTTGGGCAACATTCAGACATGATGTTACCAATGCTTAGGGCAACATTCAGATATGATGTTACCAATGTTTAGGGCAACATTCAGAAATGATGTTTCCAATGTTCGGACACCGAGTCAGTAAACGTGTTTCCTAAGTTTTGGGCAACATTCAGACATAATGTTACCAATGTTTAGGCAACATTCAGACATGATATTTCCAATGTTCGGACACCGAGTCAGACAACGTGTTTCCAAAGTTTGGGCAACATTCAGACATGATGTTACCAATGCTTAGGGCAACATTCAGATATGATGTTACCAATGTTTAGGGCAACATTCAGAAATGATGTTTCCAATGTTCGGACACCGAGTCAGTAAACGTGTTTCCTAAGTTTTGGGCAACATTCAGACATGATGTTACCAATGTTTAGGCAACATTCAGACATGATATTTCCAATGTTCGGACACCGAGTCAGACAACGTGTTTCCAAAGTTTTGGGCAACATTCAGACATGATGTTGCCAATGTTTAGGACAACATTCAGACATGATGTTTAGAATATTCGGGGCACAACGTCAGGTATCATGTGTCCAATATTCGCACAAATGAATTACATTGTCGTTCTCTAAACTGTATGTCTCCAGAAGATTTGGGCAAATCATCATCTGAGTTTTGTGTAGCTCCACGGTCGCATGTCTCCTCATCAGTGTGTCCCCATCTCTGTAAATTCTTCCGGCATTGGGATACACCAGTTCGGAGTCTATTTAATTACTTCTATATTGCATAATGAAGCTAATGTCCAGACACAGGTTCCTCATGCGACTTGATCCAGGAGACCGGCATCAGTTCATTTTGTGTTTCGATGTTGCGTTTTCCTGGACTATTCTATAAGGGTTGTGTTAACTGTAAGACATTTCGTCTAGATTTCAGTTTTGTTCACGGGACCTGGTGTTCAAACATGGTGGCATTGAGTTGTTTACCTATATAGCTAGCTATAGAGAGAGGGAGAGGTGGGGGGGGGGGGAGACAGATGAAGATAAGAGGGAATAGATTGACGGACAGAGAAAAATAAAAAGAGGAATAGAAAGCGACTGAGAGAATTAAAGAAACAAGAAAGCAAATGAGAGAGAGAGAGAGAGAGAGAGAGAGAGAGAGAGAGAGAGAGAGAAGAGAGAGAGAGAGAGAGAGAGAGAGAAAGAAAGATTGAGAGAAAAAGAGAACAAATGGGTGAGAGAGAAGGAAAAAGAAAAAATAGAGACGGAAAAGAGACATATACAGATAAAAAGAGATAAAAAGAGAGGGTAAGAGAGAGAGAGATTAACGGGAGAGTCAAAGAAAGAGTGAAAGTGAAATAGAGGAATAACGTGTGAGAGAAAATGATTGATGGGGAAAAAGGCAAAATGTGAAATTTGTCTGACAAATAAAGAAGGTTAATGTTAAGGTAGAGCAAGAATATATTAACATTGATATTTTAGGAGAAAGGGAAAAGAAACATTTGAAAGTATTAACATTAATTACACTTTATTAATGAATTAACATGCCGGTCAATCAATACGATAATAATGTAGAGGTTTTCAGTACTCGCTAACCTGCGTGTCATTGACAAACAGTCCCCAACCTATCAACATGAAAATAATTTAGAGGTTTTTTGTACTCGCTAACCTGCATGTCACTGACAAACAGTCACCAAGCTATCAACATGAGAATAATTTAGAGGTTTTCTGTACTCCCTAACCTGCATGTCATTGACAAACAGTCACCAAGCTATCAACATGAGAATAATTTAGAGATTTTCTGTACTCGCTAACCTGCGCGTCATTGACAAACAGTCACCAAGATATCAACATGAGAATAATTTAGAGGTTTTCTGTACTCGCTAACCTGAGTATCATTGACAAACAGTCACCAAGCTATCAACATGAGAATAATTTAGAGGTTTTCAGTACTCGCTAACCTGCGTGTCATTGACAAACAGTCAACTACGGTAGCTATTAATATGAGAATAATTTAGAGGTTTTCTGTACTCGCTAACCTGCGTGTCATTGACAAACAGTCACCTACGGTAGCTATCAACATAAGAAAAATTTAGAGGTTTTCTGTACACGCTAACCTGCGTGTCATTGATAAACAGTCACCAAGCTATCAACATGAGAATAATTTAGAGGTTTTCAATACTCGCTAACCTGCGTATCATTGACAAACAGTCACCTACGGTAGCTTTCAACATAAGAAAAATTTAGAGATTTGCTGTACTCGCTAACCTGCGTGTCATTGACAAACAGTCACCAAGCCTATCAACATGAGAATAATTTAGAGGTTTTCAGTACTCGCTAACCTGCATATCATTGACACTCACGTAATCAGCTTGACTGCGATATTTATACATTTTGATCCTAAACATCCGTCTTCATCAGGCATGTTTTAGAATCGGGTTGCTTTCCCTTCCACTTAGCCATTCTGTGATGTTGCAGCATGTTGTCCAGGATTACCGCGTGAATGTGTAGAAGGGTCGTGGCAGCTCTGGTCTGCTGGCCCTGATGCTGGCAGTCAGGTATGGGTCGTTGACTGATGAAGCTCATTCACGGCTCAGCATCGTGATCCTATCAATGAACATCCTGTCCAGAAACTAAGTCACACTTCACATCGAATGTTGGATTCGCTCCCACTCCCCAGTAACTGCATGACACAATATGTGAATCATTCAATATTGCTGAGTCACTTCTTTCATTTGGTGCCTTCTATTTCTGAGTCACTTCTATCATTTGGTACCTTCTATTTCTGAGTCAATTCTATCATTCGGTGCCTTCTATTTCTGAGTCACTTCTTTCATTTTGGTACCATCTATTTCTGAGTCACTTCTATCATTTGGTGCCTTATATTTCTGAGACACTTCTATCATTTGGTGCCTTCTATTTCTGAGTCACTTCTATCATTTGGTGCCTTCTATTTCTGAGTCACTTCTATCATTTGGTGCCTTCTATTTCTTGGTCACTTCAATCATTTGGTGCCTTCTATTGCTGAGTCACTTCCGTCATTTGGTGTCATCTATTTCTGAGTCACTTCTATCATTTGGTGTCTTCTATTTCTGAGTCACTTCTATCATTTGGTGCCTTCTATTTCTGAGTCACTTCTATCATTCGGTGCTTTCTATTGCTAAGTCACTTCTATCATTTGGTGCCTTCTATTTCTGAGTCACTTCTATCATTCGGTGCTTTCTATTGCTGAGTCACTTCTATCATTCGGTGCCATCTGTTGCTGTCACTTCTATCATTTGGTGCCTTCTATTTCTGAGTCACTTCTATCATTCGGTGCCTTCTATTTCTGAGACACTTCTATCATTTGTTGCCTTCTATTTCTGAGTCACTTCTATCATTTGATACCATCTATTTCTGAGTCACTTCTATCATTTGTTACTATTTATTTCTGAGTTACTTCTATCATTTGATACCATCTATTTCTGAGTCACTTCTATCATTTGGCACCATCTATTTCTGAGATACTTTTATCATTTGATACTATCTATTTTTGAATTGCTACTATCAATTTGGCACAATCTATTTCTGAGATACTTCTATCATTTGATACCATCTATTTCTCGGTTGCTACTATCATTTAGCACCATCTATTTTTTAGATAACTCTATCATTTTATACAATATATTTCTAAGATAATTTTATCATTTGATACGATCTATTTCTGAGTTACTTTTATCCCTTCATACTATTTTTCCGACTATAAGGAATAAACAGCATATCAAACATTGAAAAGACAGACATATATGATTGTGTGTGTGTGTACATATATATATATATATATATATATATATATATATATATACATACACATACAATTATCCACTTTTTAATATATATATATATATATATATATATATATATATATATATATATATATATATATATATATATATATATATATATTACAGTAACAATAGTTAAAATTTGCAATTGTGTTTTGTTTTAAAATGTCCTCCATTTCAATTCATAATTGAGTGTCCTCCCTGCTCACACTTACGTCAAGTAAAATCAATTTTACTTGACCTGAATCTTAGTCTTGTCTCACTTGACATATAAATACATTTTCTAGCACACCATCCGTAAAGCACCTCCTAAAAATATATCTATGTTTACATTGTATCTCTCCCATTTTATGTTATTAGTGTGTGCACTCAATTAAATAGGTGCAAATTATTTCTAAATTGGTTCACGTTTTCTGCGTAATATTGATAACCGCTATTTCCGTTCTTGAAATCCGGTTGTATTTACTAGCTGAGATTACCAGATCGATTACTTCCTACTGCAATTGTTTACCCATTTATCACTATTAAGACAATATCAGCTTCCTGAAATTTACATTAAATCTGCCCTGTCGGTATCCCGGTCACACGAGTACAGCAGAAGTCTCAAATTCAATCTTCCCAGAGGGGCGCGCTTGAAGACAAGTGCCACAGTTTTAGGGCTGCGTGACCAGGACGTCACGCCAGTGTCAATTCAAAATAACTGATCAAGACCACTATTCCTTTTCCATATAGAATTCCCTGGAAACAGGCTGTTTTCAAGGCAGTATGGCTGACGAGATGTGGATCGACGTGATCCCCGTAGTAGTTAGAGTCACGTAGATTGAGATAACATAGCACAACCGCCTTCATTTTCATCAGCGTGCTTGGGATGTGAGAAAAGCTACTAGGTAACGCCCTTTTCAGAGAGCACAATAGAGTAAACTTACTCATTATTCATAGTCTGTGTGTAGTTCTCATTAGGAACTTCTGGTGTAGGGGGTGATTGGTAGCTTTTTAGTGTGATACGGAATCCGTCCAGAGTTGATCAGCGAGCGGTGATTCGGTGTTTAACAGCTGAAGGATCTCGACCAGTTTCATTCATCGCGGAATGCAGGCAGTGTATGGTGACAAACGTGTGTCAAAGACAACAGTGAAGAACTGGACAACGATGTTTAAAGAAGGACGTGAGTTAAGGAAAGATCTTCCGAGACCAGGTTAGGCGCATATTGTTGCGTCAGAAGATGATATTCGCCAAAATTGATGCAGCAATTCGGGTGGACCGTCGCCGGAGCTTACCTTCGTCACAATTTTGTCACCATACACTGGCTACATTCTACAATGAATGTCAACTGATCGACATCCTTCAATTGTTAGAAATCGAATCACTGCTCGTTGATCAACTCTGTACAGATTCCGTATCACACAGGTCTTCTGAGGAAACTATGAGTCCAAGGATAATGAAATTTTGGAAACTTGACGGTTGGTATGTGTTGTTCACATCAGAAGTGACGTCATCATGCGCAACTTACGTATGTTCACTTGGTTCAGTTTGGTTCGGTTTTATTTGAACACGTCTCGAATTTTCTCGAAAATTCGAAGGACGAGTCATATCTGCTGTTTTCCTTAGTTCTGTAATAGGAGTGATTTTTAAATGCCTCAGGGGTAATTCTAAGACCCATGTTGTGGACTTGGTTTAGTTTTCCTGTGTTTGTTCAACGATTTTTTTGTTTACATCCCACGATCTACCAGTCAGTTTTGTCAGCATGACTCATGATGATAGTAACAAATCAACCCCATAGTATGGGACTCCTATATACGTGTCTTCAGAATTAATTTTTTTTTAAATATGGTGTATGAAAATAAATACTTGATATAGCCTAGGGAGCACTTGAGTTGGTATGGAACTAGCAAATATGTTATGTAATGTTATACATAATCGATTGTGCTGCACTACGGGTTGACACAAAAGTGTCTAGCCTCTTTGATCATATGGTATGGCCACTCATGATTTATGTAGTTTGCTCGGATAGAAAAAGTTTGACAGTCTAGTAAGACATGTATTCCAGCAGATACAATTCTGAAGCAACCAACTACTGCATTGCAGGTAGACTCGAACAGTGAAATGCTAGAGAAGGGATCCCATACAAATATATGTGGAAGACAGATGCAGTGGGTCTTCCTGCCACAGAACAGATTACAAAGATTCATAAAGACATCCACATGAGTGAGTATGCTGAAGCCAGTAATGTAGATGTCTGATGGCGAACACCTCAACCCAATTCGTAAAGACATCCACAGGAGTGAGTTTGCTGAAGCCAGTAATGTAGATGTCTGATGGCGAACACCTCAACCCCATTCGTAAAGACATCCATAAACGTGACTCAGCTGGAACTAGAAATGAGGATATCTGATGGCGAACAACTCAACCAGATTCATAAAGACATCCACAAACGTGACTCAGCTGTGACTAGAAATGTGGATGTCTGATGGCGAACAACTCAATCAGATTCATAAAGACATCCACAAACGTGACTCAGCTGGAAATAGAAATGTAGATGTCTGATGGCGAACAACTCAACCAGATTCATAAAGACATCCACAAACGTGACTCAGCTGGAAATAGAAATGTAGATGTCTGATATCTACAAATAAGGCGAAGTATCTTATCACACGTATTCTTATCACGAACTCTACTCCGCGTGACTCATTTCTACGTTAAGCACCTGAAAACTGAGGATTTACTAACCTATCTGTGTCCTGGCCGTGGTGTACCAGACAGACTCATATTGATTTCAGAATGTCCCTTTTGTCTTTATCCCCTACGATGCTATTCCAATCCTATTTCTTACCCGACCAACGCACAAATAAAATTAACACGTACAAAGCCATACCCTGATCCCTTGTCTCTCTATTCCTGTAATTGTATTCGTTCTAACCAATGCCGCACCGTATTCCATCTTCCTAAAACAGACTATGTTCTCTTACCCACTACTTCGTCTTTAATCTTTCACCCGCCCATTTTTCTATACATATTCTTTATTTTTCTCCCAGAATTTTAGTTTTGGTTTCTGTCCTCCAGTGTTGATGTCCGCCCTAGCTTAAGACAGCTCTTCTTCTCAGCTTTCACGTGTTTAAGTGACAGACTGGCGTAGAGTTTAAATTTGGTTTGCTTAATAACATAAAGGTATTCAAGTCCTCGTTCCTATGTCCCAGACGGTAATGTAACTCCCAAGTGGTTTATATCAATTCTGTCCTGGATGTTATTATGTGGTTCATATCCAGGCCGTTACACTATACTGTAAGGGATCTCAAATGTATACAACCATAAAGGCTGCATTTAGTCAAGTTAATGGGTTAAAGGCAGCACGAAAGGAAGTTAATATTTCAAAGAACGCGTGAAGTATTGTTAAGGAACCAATGATCACAAAAAGTAAAGTAAATGGGCCACATGTGTTAAGTGTCGATTGGATAGCTCACATACACCAAGAAGTTAATTGATCAAGGCCCTCATGTGGTTAGATTAAGGAACCAAAGACCACAGGACTGCATGTCGCATAACGCCATGATAATGGATCAAGGCTCACAAGAAATTATGTTAATGGTCAAGGATCGTATGAAGTCGTTAAGGGAACAAGGTTAATCGGCCAAGTGCCATTCTGTGTCAGCCTAATAGACTAATGGTCGCAAAGTCGTGTTCATAGCTTAATGGTGGCATGAAGTCAAGTTAATGGACTAAGGACAACTGACAGTCCGGCAAATGAAACAAGAGCATAATGAAGTCAAGTTCATGGACCAAGGACAGCGTTCATCTAGGTCAATGGATCAAAAGCCGCACCCAGTCATATTAGTACTGGACCAAGGACCACGTTCCACCAAGTAGATTGATCAAGTTTCAAATGAAGACAAGTTCATGGACCCAGGACAGCGTTCATCCAGGTCAATGAATCAAGAGCCGCACCCAGTCATATTAGTACTGGACCAAGGACCACGTTCCACCAAGTAGATTGATCAAGTTTCAAATGAAGACAAGTTCATGGACCAAGGACAGCGTTCATCTAGGTCAATGGATCAAGAGCCGCATCCAGTCTTATTAGTACTGGACCAAGGACTACGTTCCACCAAGTAGATTGATCAAGTTTCACATAAAGACAAGTTCATGGACCAAGGACAGCGTTCATCTAGGTCAATGGATCAAGAGCCGCACCCAGTCATATTAGTACTGGACCAAGGACTACGTTCCACCAAGTATATTGATCAAGTTTCAAATGAAGACAAGTTCATGGACCAAGGACAGCGTTCATCTAGGTCAATGGATCAAGAGCCGCACCCAGTCATATTAGTACTGGACCAAGGACTACGTTCCACCAAGTAGATTGATCAAGTTTCACATGAAGACAAGTTCATGGACCAAGAGCGGCGTTCATCCAGATCAATGGATCAAGAGCCGAATGAAGACATGTTCATGGACCAATATGCGTATAAAATTAAGTTAATGTATCAAGAATGGCTATTCTACAACTTATTTCTATATAATTCAATAGTCAAGAAACTTTAAAACGATTCAGCGAGCAACTAACAACCACATGTTAAATGCGTCAAAGAGACTTTTGTTTAATGATCTCTTTTTCGCATTTGCTATCCGCCGTTATTAGCTGACCAAGGTATGAATAGCTTAACACTTGTTCTAGAATTTGTCCATTTATGTGGATGTCAACTTGTGGACATCTTTCCTTTCGGTGAACACTGTAGCTTTAATCTTGTTGTTGTTGATTTCCACTTCATATTACTGGTTCTTGCTGTTTATCTTATCCATTAGGTTCTGCAGATGTACTGGATCCTCTGCCATTAACACTATATTATCGGCATATATGTTATTATTGATACTTTGTCCTGTTACATTAAATCCAGGCATTTCTTCTATTTCATTGAAAATTGTTTAGCTGTTCATGTTTCACGTTATCAAATGTTTTAGTGTAATCAACGAAGCATGCATTAACATCGTTTTGCCTCGCCTGGTATTTTTATACAGAAAATCCCGTCTCCTGATCCGTTGTTCTGCCTGAAACCAAACTGCTCTGCAATGACATCTTGGTCAATCGTACATTTAATTCTTTCTTCTATAATTTTAAGTACCAGAGCAGAGGAGGAAGACTAATGTCTGGTCAGGCCCAACATATTGATCAGACATGTTAGTCAGGGGCAGTCAAAATATATTGGCCCAAGACCCTCACCTCGGCTTCCTCGTAGCATTCCCTGGAAACGGGATGTTTTCATGTCAGCCTAGCTAACGGGGTGATAGATCGACATGATCCCCGAAGTAGTGAGCGACATGTAGATGAAATCAAGCACAGCACTTCTGTCTGGATGATCCCGGTCCACCTTCATCGGAACGCTAGAGATGTGATAAAAGCCACTGCAACCCGTCACTTAACGTCCTTCTCAGAGCGCACAAAAAAGTAAACCTACTCATTGTAGGCATTCGAAACAAACAACATGTAAGAAGATTGAGAGGCTCTATATCTCGGAGCATATTTAATGTGATGTGTGTTGTCTATTCATACTGTTGTGGTGTTTGGTAGCGTTACTGTTAAATATTGCTAGTATATTTGTACAGGGATGTTGGTATTCCCCCTGGCAGACCAGTGTGATGTTAGGGAGCCAAAAGCAATCCTTTAAATACAGCATTGACAAACTTGGCAGAGATGGGCAAACAAAGATCTTCAGACTCGGAACGGGACATTGTAGACTCAAGGCCAACCTCCACAGAATGGGTCTCAGAGACACTGCCACGTGTGATTGTAGAGCACCCAAGCAAACACCAGAACATATTATGCAAGAATGCCCCACCTATGCAGACTAAAAAGATGCAGTCTGGTCTGGGAGAGCGAACATGCTCGAAAAGCTGTGGGGGACCGTGTTCCTCACCGGGCTAGAAGCCTAGCATCAGTTGATCGTAAACCTCACCGGGCTAGAAGCCTAGCATCAGTTGATCGTGAACCTCACCGGGCTAGAAGCCTAGCATCTGTTGATCGATGAAGAAGAAGACATTCTTTAAGTTGAATTAACAAATACAACATTTAATCCAAATTAAGCCCCGACCTAAAATCACACAACCAACTGTATAATTTACAGTCTTTTGAATCTGTACCTTGGTACCCGATCCTCGCTAAACAATTGTTGGTGTACTTGCGCTTTTTAAAACAAAATTGTGACAGTTATTGTAGTTGTTTCAAGTCGTGTACAAAGCTAAGATAGCCCAATGGCAGATTATGCTGTAGGGGATCATGTATAAGAGTTTTCATTGTTCGAGGTCAAAGTTGTTGTGTTTTTTTTGTAATTCTGGGAACAGCTCATTTGCTAGCCGTCTTGTCTTCCATAACTATTAGTAGAAGTACCCATTTAAACTAAGTAGACTAAAGCTTAGAGAGACCAAGGATTAAAAACGTGTATTTGTAGCAAGCCAAGCACTCTAACTAATGTGCCACTCCGACACTTGCGCAGCCATTTAAGAAAATGGTTGACATCCAGGAATGAACTACTAAATAACGCTGACAAGTTTTGAACTGAAAAAGGATGTACTTCGAACAAACCACAGGAGATCAAGATGCTGAGCAGCGCATGAGCTACAGTGGTCAGCGACCCATAGCTGACCGCTAGCATCAGGGCGAGCGAACCAAAGCTGCCAAAACCCTTCTACACCTCCAAGCGGTGATCCTGGACAACAGGCTGCAGCAGGGCAGACTGGCTAAGGAGAGGGGATCGAAGAGAGAATGCTAACCCGGTACTCAAAAAATGTTTGCTGAAGTCGGATGTGTTGGATCGAAAGGTGCAAATATCGCAGTCAAGCTGTAAACTACGACACAACGCATTCCGTTCTCTGGACTACATTCTGCTACTTATGCCCTTTCAGGGTTTGGTAGTGGGAGATTGAGAACGAACGCAGAAGAAGAAAAAGAACAAACCACAGTTCAAGTAACTAGAATTGAGAATACACTGATTGAAAAAGAACAAAAAATGTGAGAATAAATGCAATTAACGACAATCAAATAGTGTTTGGAGAAACACTACTATAGGTTGGGGAATCATTCATATATTTAGGCAGCATATAGACAAGTTGGTGTTGTTAAATACCCACAATGAGTAGATTACTCTTTTACGCGTCCTGAAATGGCGTTAAGTGGTGGGTTGCATTAACTTTTCTCACATCCCGAGCGTGCTGATAAATGTGGATCGACTTCATCTGAATTTCGTTCCCTGCTAAGTGGATCATGTCAATGCTCCATCTTGCTAGCCAGGATGTCGTGAATACAGCTCGTTTCCAGGGAGACATAAGTAGAAGTGAGACGGGTATCTTGGCCAGTATATTTCACCTGACCCTGACTGTTCAATCAGTATGTTTCGCGTCACCAATTGTTAGTCTCCTCTATAGACAAAGTTTGAGCTGCAGACAATGAAATATAAAAAGTGAGATGAGCTTTTAACGCGTTTTAGGAACTTACGGAAATCAAAAGAAATGAAATCTAACCCATAAATACAGATACTTAACTCTAATGTAAGGTCTGTTCTATCCTATGGCTCCGAAACAAGGAGAACAACAAAAACAATAAAGAAAAGGCTATATACTTTTATCAATGGGTGCATGTGCGAAATAGATTGATTGAAATGGTGGGATACGACCAACAATGTGGAGCTGTTAGAGAGAACCAGACAGTTATCAGTGGGAAAGGGCGTGGGCAGAAGGGGATGACGTTGGGTGGGACACATCGTAAGGAAACCAACTGATAGTATTACAATTTCGGTTTTGGATTCCCCCAAAGCAAGAAAAGTTGAAGCAGATTAAAACGCACACGGAGAAGATAACTCGAAACAAACATAATCCGAGTGGCCTCCCGTGGTCTTTGTGTATGACCAGAATAGCACCACTGTCCCACAGAGAGAATGTCGTAAGTGGTGACTAACTCTGTGACATAACACCGACCATAGTTAGCTGGGTTGCTAAGAGGAGCATAGATGACGCCTAACAGGCTGCGGGTCGACATTGCTCTAGTGTTTGAGTCTATTAAGAAGAATTCGCACATCGATTATCACCCTCCAAAAAAAAACAGGTTGTAAACAAACTCTGCAATCTTCTAAACCAGTATAAAGACGTTAAGTGTAAAGGAAGCAAGGAGTATGTGGACAGAGCTGGAACCAGTGGCTCAGGTCAGGATTTGGCGTGCATTTGTTGAAGACATGTGCTCCATGGTGAGCTGAAAGGTTTTGTCATACAATGCGTGTTATAAAAGACGATTTAAAAGAGTTGTACTTGGATCTGGCAATTTCATCGGGTAAAATGAAGATACATAAGCAGCGACTGCAAGAGGATAAGTATATTTTGACAGGCTTCCTGCAACGAGGGGAATTGCAGTGTGCGTGAGAGTATGTAAGTGTGTGAGAAAGGCTTGTTTGGTAGAGAGTGCGGAAGAGTGAGTTTCGGTAAGAGTGAGAGAATCCGAGAGTCAGAGACAGACATGGTTAGAGAGCGAGAAACCGCTGGGAGACTAAGACAGTGCAGTGTAAGAAACAGAGAGTGGGAGAGAGAAAGAGATAGAGAAGGGACATAATGTGTGTGCCAGTGGGAGGCTAAAGTGACAGAGTGAGAGAGAACGGACAAACCGAGAGTGTGGGCGAGAGGAAGTGTTGAGCAGCGAAAGTGAGTGAGCCAGCGGGCGAACGAGATTGTCCGTTCGCTAGCTCTTGTGGGATATGCGATACGCGGTCAGTCCATTAAAACCGGGGTCTCTGACAAATATTTACATAATCCTGCATCCCATCTCATTGAAAACTGACATCCGCATTACCGATTTGATAAACAGCGAAGATGTTGGTGGTGAGCAGGACGACAATATGTGTGTGTATGTTTGTCTGTGCGTGTGTGTGTGTGTGATATGCATGTATATGGGTAGCTTAAATGTGTGTGTGAATGTACAGATGTGAGAGTTGGAAACTAACTAAATGTATGTGTGAATGTACAGATGTGAGAGTTGGAAACTAACTAAATGTATGTGTGAATGTACAGATGTGAGAGTTGCAAACTAACTAAATGTATGTGTGAATGTACAGATGTGAGAGTTGGAAACTAACTAAATGTATGTGTGAATGTACAGATGTGAGAGTTGGAAACTAACTAAATGTATGTGTGAATGTACAGATGTGAGAGTTGGAAACTAACTAAATGTATATGTGAATGTACAGATGTGAGAGTTGGAAACTAACTAAATGTATGTGTGAATGTACAGATGTGAGAGTTGGAAATTAACTAAAGATATCCGCTTCTCCTTCATACGTTTCAGACGTCGACTTGAATTTGTTCAAACAAAGAAGCGGTCATTATGAGGTTGCCGACACTGCCATAGAGCTTGTCTAGTGTTGGTACTCGTGATGGCTACATGTGCTTCCTCTAGTCCTCGTATATCGGCCAATTGTGCATCAGATATTCAGGTGTCATTTTCCCTGTACCACAGGTGCATTCGTCAGTACCATATATATTCAGTTTATTGAAGTCTGTTGTGACCTGTGATGAGTCTGAAGACTGTCACCTGCTCTCTTCTGTTCAACTGGTAATGGCCATCATTTCTTATATAGCCGGTATGCATTTGTCCATGCGTCTGGCCCTAATAAGCCTTCTGGACTCTTCGTAGGTCATACTAGATTCTGGTTGTGATAACCTTCCGCCTTCTTTCGCCAGTCTGTCTGCCTTCTTGTTGCCTTGAATGTTACAGTGGGATGGGACTCATTGTAATACGACTCGTCTGGGTTTGAACTAGTGGCCAAGTTGACACAGTACTGATCTGAAGTTATTAACTGCTGATATTAACAAAAAGTATACATTATCTGTGTATATAAATGATACAGTTGAATTTTACACATCTCTTATAAAAAACACAAAACAAATGATTATGTGAAAGATAAAATAAACTACCTGGCTGGTCAACAGGAACCGTGTATGTCAGTAGTGACATGTGAAACACTGGCACAGTTTGGGCATGTAAGGAGACATTACTGGATTTCAAAAATAATATTGCAGGGAACAACTGAAGGTGGAAGGAAGCGAGGAGGACAAAGAAAGTTATGGGTTGGTAACATCAAAGAATTAACATTGCATGGTTTGTCCACACTCGTTCGTAGGACTGAGGATTGAGAACAATGGAGAACTTTTTGTGTTGTTTCCGTTAATGCACCAGACGACCGTAATGGGTTAAGGTATTACTGACTGATTGATTGATTTAATGTGGATAATTGCCTGCCTGAATGATTTCCTGCAGAGCTCTGTTTGGGACAAAGACGAGAACAGAGCCTGTGCCACGCAGCGAACATGTCGTAAGAGGAGACTAATACTATAGTTCAACCTTTCTAGGGTAGAAAGTTCGGTGTGTGATATAGACGAGAACATAGCCACTGCCATACTGAAATTAAATTGTATCCTTAGAGGTGTAGTCTAGTCCAAGCTCTCTAGTGTAGAAGACTTTCAAACGCTTGGCATTGCACTGAGGAGACTAGTTAGAGTTGCAAGGTGCTGGCCAATCAAGAAACGAACTAATAAACGTGCGAAAAGGTGGATGTTCACAACCTGAAAGAATAGAGCGTTCTATGGTCTCAAGGAAGTTGGGATCTGACGCATATTGATATCGGAGACGGACGAAAAACTCGGAGGTATCGAGTACACATTGTGCACGTAAAATACATATTGGCAGCTGAACATTTAAAAGAGTGGGTAGCTTAACCGCTGTCTAGGCATGAATTCTAAGGGAAATGAAATTCCTACTCAATATTAACCTGCATGAAAGCCAAAGGGGGATGACCCATCAACCATGCGAAGACACAACAGGCCAATCAGCTGTTTGCTTGCACACTCAATTACAAGTATTATTCTTCTTCGTCCGCTGTGACTTGTTTAACTTAACTTCATTATACTGATTTAGAAGGCTCTACAGAATTTGTTTACAATCAGTTTATTTCACTCTTCGGATACTGAAAATACTGTGAGCATACAATCTATTTTTGAATGTATTAACTGACTATGCTTCCACTACATCCTGCGGCAATGGATTCCAAGAATTCACCGCTCTCTGACTAAACATTTTTTTACAAATATCTAATCTTGACTTGTCATTAAACAATTTGTAGCTGTGCCCTCTTGTTCTTGTAGCCGGTCGTACTTTGAAAACTTGGTATAGTCTAATTTATCCTTTCCATTTATTAATTTATACACTTGTATTAAGTCACCTCGAATTCTTCTCTGTTCGAAACACTGAAGACCAGTTCTTTATAGTCTTTCTTCATAACTATAATTCTGAAACCCTGCGATCATTTGTGTAGCTTTTCTTTGTATCCTTTTCATCATGTTTAAATCTACTCTATGATATGGACTCCACACCTGAACACAGTACTCTAATGTAGATCTCACCAATGATTTATATAGACTATTACTTCCTTGCTCTTGGCTCATTCAGTGTGTTTAATCTTCAGCCCCCTCTGCGAGTATAAAAACGACCTCTACACCTCATCAGGGGTAGAAGAGAAGCGACTAAGAAAGAATCCTTACGCACGCAACCATTAAAAAAAAAAAAAACAACCTTTCTCAGTGTGTGATAGCCATCTTGGTTTGAAAGAAAGCATTAGAAACAATACCTCGAACAAGATACATGAATTTTTAAAAACTGTCAATACCAGGAGTTTTTTAGGCTGAGGACTACAGGCTGCTTCCCCACTGCTGTCGCCAAGTCGTGTGCTGGCTATGTTTATTTATTTCATCAACAGAAAAACAACATATGCCGTACCGGGGATTCGAATCTCTGTCCTCCTTGTCGGCCGGCAGGCATCGAAACCTCTCGGCCACGCGCTTCTCCACGAAAAGGCAAAGGTCGCCGTCCATTGTAGAGATGATGATGGCATAATTAATTTTGTTAGTTCTATTTTTAGTAAGGATTAACTGCGCTACTTTTTATCCTCACTCTCTCGTCTCGTGCCGCCCGACCCCAGTGGCAAGTCAAGGACAAGACGACTAGGGAGCGACTACGAGATGCAGGGGACTCCGCATCAAGCACCCGTGAAAAAGAAGGCGGAGTCCGGAGTCGAATACACACCACTTGATCACGACGCCGACCGCTTAACCACTTCGTCCCGGAATCCCCACGATACAGCAGTAAATCTGTGATTAATACGTTTTCTCTGCGAACTTTGAGAAAAAACAAGAACAGGAAAACTGGGAGGTAGAAGATGCCACACTTTACACACAGATTAACATAATAATAATGTTCGCTTAGGCGTCAAAGGCCCGTTGCGGCAAATGACCACTAGAATGTCCAACTGTTTAGGATTGTTCGTGCGTAGTGTGTCGACCGAAATTCCTACAGACTACCCAGGTAGAGCCCAGTACTCCACAGCCTCGGGATGAAGGCCGCAAGGAGTGTGTGTTGAACCAATGTTTGTGTCGGTTCTGCTTGTCTCTCCGTGTCTGACTACCTATTTCTTCGCGTTCCACCACCGTGGCCTCTGGATTGTGTCATTTTTCGGGTCAGCGTGACACTTGCTATACTAAGAATATGAGTTTTGGGATAGGTATGGTGTAACCTCCGGTGGAATGGGGCAGGAGGTAGGCGCCTTGAGTCCACGTAGGAAGGCTTTTGAGTAGTTAAAACCTGCACTGAATTCTGAAAGTAAGATGGCCACGCCTGACTGGCTGCGCTCTTCGAATAGCTCCGGTGTTTGTATCATTTTCTGAAGTTTTCTAGTTGCTGTTCGGATTATAATTCACAACTCCTTCACCCGGTGGTATCAAGGACTTTATTCTGTGGAATTCATGTGCTTTTGTTCGGTTATCATGTTGTTATGCTGCATCTTGCTGCGGCTGTGGCTGGCTTAAACCGTGAGAAAACAGCCAAATATGGCATCGAACGTTCCGCTTAACTGTATACCGTTTTTAAAACTAATTATCAATACGTTTTCTTTGTTCCGTATTTGCCCTTGACAATGTCTGAACTAGATATAATATGATGATTATCAAAGCAAAGACAGAGACAATAAAAATCGGTCGGTTAGAGAAGACACTAAATATTTAGATGAGAAGCACAGAACTTATACAGGTCAGATAATTCAAATACTTTGGTAGCGTGTTTAATCATGAAGAAATGGTGGGCAGAGAAGTGAAATCAAGAAAGCAGATACGGTGTCATATTAGCTCTTGCCATTGTTAAGAGCAAAACACATCCCACTGGAGACAAAGACAGGTCATTAATAGTACTTTTATACCAACTCTCTAGGAAACTGAGACGCTAGTTTGGTCAGCCACAACATACTGACCAGGACGTCACGTCAGGGTTAGGCACAATACACCTACCAAGAATACAATATATTCCATGTAGCGTTCCCTGGAAACAGGTTTTTTCAAGGCAGCCTGGCTGACGAGATGTAGCGATGAAGCCAGGCATAGCACAAGCGCCTGGAGGACCACGGTCCACCTTCATCAGTACGCTCGGAATGTAAGGAAATCTACTACAATCCGCCACTTAACGTCCTTTTCAGGGCACACAAAAGAGTAAACTTGCTCATTGTGGACATTACCAACTATCTGCTACAACTGTCACATGTGGACACAAGAAAGAAAAATTAAAGTATGCGAAATGACGTGTTTTAAAAAACAGTCGGGGTCACAAATTTGGACAGAACAAAAGGAAACTTAAGCACCATCTTTCTGCATGTCAGGTGCTTGCTGGTGTAAGGAAAGAGCTTCTTCCTCCAAGACCAGAGAGAGGGAACACTGTGTATGAAACTAAACAACAGCTCACAAACAATCCACAGGCCGTTGGATCAATCACCAGTTCACATTCATTTTAACGTGTGACTATTTCTTTTATTTTAATTGATAAAATTACGCTTCACTGATCATATTTATAAATTAGTTTACAAAATTTGTCACATAATTGTTTTGTTCAAATAATTGTTAAAACGTTTATTTCTAGTTGACTGTTTGAATATTAAAGATATAATAATTGCACTGGTTTAGGAAGTGTCTTAAATTTGGAAAACCAATTGTATTCAATGTGTTTACAAAACATTAGTATTTTACATCCTAGAAGCTTGTTCAATTGTACTAAGCACTGATTTGAAACTTGTAATGTACAACTTTTAGTAACTCTTGTTTCACATAATTGCATTGAATGAATTACCTTATATAAATAATGTATGATACAGAACTAAAGTAAGTGTTAAGTATTGGCAGATAATTATTATATTTAAGCCTGAGTGTTCTATTAGGGACCATGTGGAGTGGATGTCCACACGAGGAGGGAGAAGGGTGGTCAATGGACAGAGGTAAACATATAGCAAAGGAGGGTTAAAACATGTGTGGACATCTTTTATGGATGACCTTCTACAAGTCCCCTCAAGTACTAAGAAAGGTATACGGTGATTAACAAAATGCGACTCGGATCTGTTACGATGGTGAAAGGGCATGAACTCACGTAAAATAATAACAGAAGATATGTTATTTCCCTTTGATCGTGAGAATAATATTTGCGTCTTATTTCTTTATTCCCTAAGTAATTGGCGCCTGTCAGCCCAGTGCATCCTACTTCGGCCTACATTTTATGAAAGTTTTTCCTTCCTCCTGCATTTTCTAAGGGTTTGCTTCCCTGGAGTAACTCCCACTAGCGTACGCCGTCTCCAGGTGTTCGTCTAAAGGTTAATGCATGTATGCCTGTCTTTATACGAGTATATATGAGTGTAGTAATGAATTTGGACAAACAAATGTTGAAACATTAGAGGTGTCAGTGTACTTAAGTCTAAGCTATTTGCGAGGTGTCGTGAGCAGTTCCTGCGCCTCACTGTCTTAACTAAATTCACTACCAGTAAATTAGGTACCCATGTGCAGCTGGATAAACTGGAGTATGTCGTTTCATGGGCTGGAACGCAGTACCTTTGCAGTTAGAAGCAAGTGCTCAAAACACGTTGGCAGTTAAATCGTGTGTGGGTGTGTGTGTGTGAGAGAGATAGAGAAAGAGAGATTGAAGACATAACCTTACCTACCACGACAGTGTGTATTCCAATTGCTGGGGCTCACCAGAAGAATTTGCAGGACATAACTTATTGCCGGACAACGTGTGTACAAACATGCCAGAGGTAAACAATTTTATAACTTAACTGAACTTCATTATACTGATTTAGAAGGCTCTACAGAGGATGTATACAACCAGTTTATTCCACTCTACCGATACTGAAAGTACTATGAGCATCCAATCTATTTTTGAATGCATTAACTGAATCTGCCTCCACTACATCCTGCGGAAATGCATTTCAAGAATTCACCACTATCTGATTAAATTCTATTTTTTAGATGAATTACTGTCATGCCATTATCACTGTTAATGGAAAACTACAACACTGTCCTGAGGATAAAAGCAGAAGTCGTCAACCAAACAGAATTCTAGTCAAATTCGTGGCCTGGTGACAGTCCTGATGGACTAAAACCAAAGCAAATTGAGATCTGCAGTCAGTAAGGCGCCATTTTTGTTATTTTCTTTCCTATAGGAGGATAATGAGAGGATACATCAAGGAGTAGTCAGATCGCACTATCAAGAGAGAGAGAGAGAGAGACAGAGAAAGTTGGAGATTCACTGCAGCCGTTCTTCAATGTGGAGATTGCATGTAAAATGAAATAGCCGCATACTAAAAATTTTGATATGGAATAAAATCCAAAACGAAGAAATTCGACATCGTACTTTGTTTCGGGGTGTTGAGGAAGCAGCAATATAGCAAACATAGCTGCCTTGGACATGTAATACGTATGCCTGACAAGATTTTGGTGGCCATATGCATGTACCTGCCCACGCGGTAGCCCACCTATGGGATGGCGAGATTGACTGACCAAAGACCTAGGATTGAATTGGTACAACACTGCAAAAGATCAGAACTGAATATTGTTGGCTTCCTCTCAAACAGCACATGTGCTGGACTGACACCGAGGTTAATGAGATGTGAATTTTCCCACAAGTCGTATAGCAGATTGTTAATTATACAAGTAGGCAACTCAACAAATGAGCATTATTCATTGATATATTAAGTCTGTAAAGCAATCAAATAACAATATGCTCAAAACTGTTCACAACTGCCCTTGAAGAGGTTTTTAGGTCTATATGCTGGCAGGATCGATGTGTCAACATAAATGGTGATTTACTCCTACGTTTTGCGACGACAGTGTGATCTTCAGCCACAGCATTGCAGTAGCCGAACAAAGCCTAAACGAGCTGAATAAAACAGCCCAGGCAGTTGGTCTGATATTAAATAGAAAGAAGACTCAATTTCTACTGAACACTTTCTGCCCTACTGGGGAACTGAGATTGGAAAATGAGCCCATAGAAAATGTCAATGTGTATGTCTACCTAGGCCAGGAAATCAACAACAACCACAACATTGATAAGGAGATTTCAGGTAGTAAAACAGCGACCTGGCTCAGGTTCAAACCTCATTAAACCGATACTCAAGCAGATGACGGGGGTCAAAGTCAGGGCTCACACCTTCAATAGCATGGTAATCCCAGCAATAGTATACGAGTGTGAGGTTTAGAGTCGATGCAAATCAGACACAGAGAAGCTCTGTATTACCAAAAAAGCAATGGAGAAAAGAGTTAAATATCTCCATAAGAGACCACATCTGAAATACTGACATCCACAGCCATTGTTTCGGAATATCATCGACTGCATCAATGCGAAAGAAAGTACAAATGGGCTGACCATTTGATCCTCATGACTGACGGTAGATGAACAAGGAGGGTTTCTTTCTGGTGGCTATACAACTACAACGTCCCATGAGATCGAGATGATCTGTACCACACCTTTCAACTATCATGGTATTCCAGGGTGAAGGACAGACACAACAGAGTTAAGCAGCATTTTGCTACCTCGCATAAGGCAACGTTGCCTGATTGAATACCAGGATCCTAGTATTTAAGTAAGTGTAAAGCAGGTATGACCAACTTAATCAAGAGCGAAGGTAGAAAAGCAAATTTTAAAAATATAGGCGGGCCAGACCATGTTTTGTTATTTTCAAATTTAAAGATACTGGTTTTTTTTTAATTTGCTAAAAAAAAAGTGTACATTGTTGTAAAATAAAAATGTTTATTTATGTCAATATGTTAAATTGTCATAAGTATTTTTTAAATGTACAAGTAAATTTAAGAGATAAACACATTTAATGAGAGTTGTTTTTTTCGGCTATTTACTATTTAATATTTATTTTAACCATTTACATCAAGCCTGATATAAAGAAATATATTATATGAATATATTATATGAATAAAATCACCCACGGAGGAAAATGCAGAACAGGAAAGTACCAACGAATTGTTCTTTGCGGACGACAAATGTTTGATTCACTAAAATGAATAAAACCTATGAAGTCATATTGAATTACTCTACTTAAACTTGTCAAATGAATATCAACACATCAAAAACAGATGCAATTAATGAAGGTAGAAAGCACACTACATTTGATATTCATGCAAATGAAACAAAAATAAAACAGGTATAAGAATATAGGTATTTGGGAACTGTTTGCACTGAGGATGGCAGACTCGATAGAGAGATAGAGACTCCAATTAAAAAAGCAGAAGATAAATTGTATCTTCATCCCAACCCCGCGCTACCAGTGCCAGACATGGTCATTGAATAAGGCCCAGAAACAAGAGTTGGCCGCATGTAAAATGCAGTGCCTATAGAAGGTCACTAACAACACCAGGAGAGACAGAATCACAAATATGAATATTCTGGAGAAGGTTGGAATAATCTGCTGCCTACAGTACATCAAGCAACAGAGAATTAATTGGTGTTGGCACATTGTGAGAATGCAACCAGACTGTATTGTTCATGTAACCTTCTGCAGGAGACCATCAGGAAAAATGGCAAGAGGTAGACCGAGGAAATAGTTATGCATTTTGACCGCGTAAACGAGACCTACCATAAAATGGAGGAAAATGTTACTCGAGCAATGAGAGAGGTGAAAGACAGATATATACCACAACACTGGGCTACAATCCAGGAGAAAGTGAGACGGCAAAAGAAGAAAAATAAATACATTTACAACTCCTAAGGACTGAGAGATAATCATTTTGTTGTAACCTTTTTTTTAATGAAATATCTGTATACATTTTAAAATGCAAATGGCAAATTTAATTATATAGAAAAATGGATACACTTTCAGAAAAATATATTTTTATTATTTGTAGGGGACGGCGTGGCCTAGTGGTTAAGTGGCACGGCTCACAAGTGAAGGTGCTGGGTTCCCTCCCCATTACCCCGGGGAAGCAAACCCTTAGAAAATGCAGAAGGAAGCAGACCATTACATAAAATGCATGCTGAAGTCGGATGCACTGGGCCGACAGGCGCAAAATAAAAGCCACAGTGCAACGCCTTGGGAAATTGAGAAATAAGGCGAACGCAACAACAACAAAAAAAAAGTTATTTGTGATGTATAATGAACATTGAATACATGTGAAACACACTTTTTTTCCTGTTAATATTTAGTGTTTATTTTTACATATTTTCTCCACATATATCATGTTTGACTGTTCTTTTCTACAACCTTTACAAGTTTTAATGAAATGTCAACAACAATGTCTCCTGTATTGGACAGAAATTAATAAACATCCACACATTTTTTTTAGAACACTGAAAACAGGCTTTCTTTCTGCTAGGGAACAAATCAGTCTGTGGTTCTCTGAAACAGGTTGGAGTCTTCAAGAAACACTTGGAGTCTCAAATATTTGATGTCATTCTCGACTCTAGCAAAAGGCTCTCCGGTAATAACAGGTTAAAAACAGATGGTTAGAGGCAGTCGAACGTTTAAAAACACCGGGTAATTCACTATCCTTAGCGAGTTCACCGAGTTGTTGGCCACATGTAGCCTTTACATTGGAGCAAATCTTCAGCAGTTATACAGAAGTAAAGTAGTTATCAAAATAAATGCAGTGAGATATTTATCAAAGTAATCAGCTGCATTATTGATGACTACATTATGAAAATAGCTTATGTCAATGCCATACTGCAAGGGCTCATTTACATTTCCAGTGTAGAACCTAAAATTGTAGCCATCCACAACACACCAGACTTAGATTCTCCATGAGGGGAGGGGGAGAAAGGATGGGTGGGTGGGGGCGCTTCAGCATATGTTTCAGACATGTAAACAGATTGGTTAATAGCTCCTAGGCAGGGAACATGGATAGGACCGATAGATTCAGTGAAAATGTCAACATTTGTTTCTCTCAATCCGTCACTCAAGGTTCAGGCTCATTAATAATGGTCTCAACTTCAATATCTACATCAGAATCTCAATGTCAACATTTATAACAACAACATCGATGTCCTATTCAGAATCACTTTCATTATCCCTACTGGAATTTCTACCATTTTTAACTACATTTTTCATTTCTCGTTCCAGTCGATGAAATGGTTAAAAAAATTACGATTTTCACAGACTGAAAATAAACTTTACTTTGAAAACTTGTCAATATCATTATATAACCCCTAACAACGCCATTTTGGTTTTAGCCACAATGATAAAAGCAAGGCTGTTAAAAACATGGAAGTTTCATTTCATGTAAACTTTGCTCAGACTGCTAGAGAGGGTTGGCTAGAGTCTTGGGAAATGGAAAAATGTCATGTGCTTTCGCCCGGGCCAGGGTGTTATGGATTAAAGAATGTAATTTTTTTAAATTCGATTTACAAATAAAATTAAGTTACCTCAAGATAGATCAGATGCATTCAATGGGATAATTGAGACAAGTCTATTTTCGAGGAATAACTGGAGCTGCAATACTCAGTGTTTTATAGATGTAAATTAGTTATTCTCGTTCTTGTTTGAGATTTAACGAGCTTCATTCTAGAAAAACATTACTCGCAGATCCAGATTAAATATGAGGAAATATTGTTTTAGTCAGTGAGTGGTGAATGCTTGGAATGCATTGCCACAGGAAGTAGTGGAGGCAGGTCCAATTAATGCATTTAAGAATAAATTGGATGCACATAGCTTTTAGAGCAAGGTAATGCAAATGAAACTGGCTGTTTACAGACTCTGCAGAGTCTTGTAAACCAGTATAAAGACGTTAAGTTAAGTTAAGGTGTAAGTGCTTCCAAATAGCGGCATTCTCATCCAAGCAAAGGTTGTAATATGTTTCTGATACATGTTTACTTGATACACTGATACTGATAAAAGATTTTTGTCTTCAGATCTGAGTTCTCTTGCAGCTCAACTAGTTCCCCTTCAAAGGTGGAGCCTGTTCCATGCAAACATCAAATAGAGAAGAGAAGATCTTTAGATTTTCTACCAGTGCTCAAAAATCATGGAATCTGCTGGTGAATTCTTCAATCAAAGACTTCCAACTCTTCCGCAAAAGAATCGCAATCAGAGCCATTATTGTGGTTCACAAGTGTGGAAAGATGATAAGTATTGTCTATCCTTAGTTGACTTTCTCATAGTCAAAGTTTATTCTGAATTGACTTCATGTATCAATCAGGGTAGGTCAGGTCATCTCATAACCAGTGAGGTCGTTGGGGCACAAATGTAGACATCCTCACAATCCCACGCCACCCTTCTCTGTCAAAGGCCACTGCCTGTGCCTCTTCTGGTCGAAGAATGGTCCATTCTTTTATGTTGTCTTCCCATCTCTTTTTGGGGCGGCCTCTTCATTGTCTGCCTTGCACCTTCTCGTGCAGGATCGTATTTGCAAGACCATTTGATCTTGATATGTGACCGTACCCAGCGAGTTTTCTACTTTTGATAATTGCCAAGAGTTCTTCAAAAGGCCCTATTGCTGCTGTAATTCTATCTCGTATTTCCTCATTTGTAACTCAATCTTTGTCGGTGACGTTTAAAAGTCTTCGGAAAACATCTCATCTGTATCTAGCGGAAGGAGTATTGACAGGACCAATGTATGCATTAATCTGATTTTTGTGCATGGTACTAACCGAAGATTTTGTTAAGCGTGCAAGCGCCGCTATTGTCTCGCCTGTTCTGGACACCTCCTCACATTTTGATTCTTCATCACTGAAAATCATGTGTCAATACAGCTCATTAACTGTCCTTGAGTTTGTAACTATCAGTGAGTTGATTAAGATGAGTTGTACAAACAACTGTCAGATTACATTGCCAGCTTTTATTTTCCAAATCTTAAAGAGGTCTTCCATTCATGTCCCTTCGAGTTCAGCAAAGATACCTTTTGTTTAAAGTTTGATCCAAAAGGTATGAAGGACCAGATTCAGTGAAATTGTGGGTTGGAAAAAAATCAGGGTGGGGACCTAAAGCGACCCTACACTGCACATTCCTGGTGCAAAGCATAAAAAAAGTGCTGAGCTGTAATTATTATCTCTTCGTCTTGATTATAAGGGTAAAGGTAGTCTGGGAATAAATCAATGTAACAGGAGTTGAAATGTTAGAAACTTCATTTGTATGAGGTCTCAACTTTCTCACTGCTTTTACTCACTAACTACAAAGTAGTTGCTCATTTACAACTGGATAGACTGGAGAGTGCCAAACTGATTCTCAAACACAGCCTCTATTGGTGAAAGACTTAATACTCTTTTCACTGTGACAATGTATGAATGAATACAAATGAACTGGTTGATAATATTTACAATGAAAAAGCTAACAATGAAGTTATGTCTCTGAAATACTACTGGGGTGTAGTGCATCTAAGAAGTGTTGAGCTCTGAAGTTTGAGGTTTTCTGTCCCTGCTTGGTATACAGTAATGTCTTGAAACACAGCCGACATAAGTAACAGGGGTCTGTTGGGATCAGAGGAGAATTGCTGACTATCCACCTGAGAGGTAACATACAAAGCATGGATTAATTACAACAGAGCAGCCAGAAAAATAGGTTTAAAGGGGTATAAAATGATATTGAGAAACAATAACAAGAGAAGTGTTTTGTTTTTTTTATGATACAAATGGCGGTTTTTTAAGACTTAGATGTAAATTTTAATTTTTTCCTGCGGAAACAAATGATGCAAGGGGGACGGGGTGTCGAGTGGGGGGAGACCAGTCAGCCTATGAGTGAGTGTAATGAACACCCGTCAGATTTTCAATTGCCTCGAAATAACAGAACGACTTGAGCAGAATTATTGCATTCAGTTTTGCTAAAAGCTTGGTGACACCCAAGTGGAAACCATTCAGAACATTCATCAAGCTTTTTGGCAATGATGCCATGAGTATCACACGAATCAAGGAACAGTACAATATTTTCAAAGATATCCACACATCGATGGAAATCGGACCACGTTTCTGTAGACACTCAACAATCCAAAATGTCATTAATTTAGTGCGGACTTTGGTCATACAGAACCGTTGTATCTCCATTCGAGAACTTGAGGACAAGGTGGGGATAAACATTGGCTCGGTACACTCTATTTTGAGCGAGAATTTGGTCATGGAGAGAGTGTCCGCAAAATTTGTGCCGAAGCTGCTAACGATGGAGCAGAAACATCTGGATGTCTCGGAGGGAGGACATGCTGGACTACACAAACAGGGAGACCGACTTCCTGGATAACCATAATCACTGGTAATGAGCTTTGGGTTTACGTGTAGGAGCCAGAAACGAAGGTGCAGTCATCACTGTTGAGATATCATTATCTCCTAGGCAGAAAAAAAAAAGCAAGGCTGGTGCATAGCAATATCAAAGTCATGTTGACCATATTCTTTTACTCCGATGGTGTATGCAAACAACATGTGGGCAACCGGAACTTGACAACTCCATCATGACAACAGACCCACCCAATCTTAGCTTCTGATTCAGACTTTCTTGGCTAAATACAACATTTCTCTAGTTCGTCCCACTCCCTACATCACTCTTAGCAATTTCCAACTGTTCCCTAAGCTGAAAATGCAGCTGAAGTGGGCCCAAATTGAGTCACGAGAAGACATTTATGCAGAATGCGGCTACGCAGCTGTTTCTTAAAGCGGAATGGCCTTCCTACCAACAATGGTGGGACAGCTGAGAGAAGTGTGTGCAATTCCAATGAGAGTTCTTTGAAGGGAATTAAAGTTTCATACCTCCAGGTGAGTAATTGTAATTTTCATGACCAAAGGTCCAACACATTTTGAACAGACATTGTATGTATGTATGTATGTGTGTGTGTGTGTATATATATATATATATATATATATATATATATATATATATATATATATACTATACACTATGCTATTCTATATACTATACTATGGATGCTATATATACTAATATATATATATATATATGTATAGTAAAAGTAAGAAAATCAGGAATGCTAATGAACTGAGAGGTTTGGATTTCTAGATTTTTGTGGATTCGTAGTTGGTCATATTTAGATAAAAATGTAAAGAGGAATACAAAATAAAAAAACATATAAATTATGCTAGCTTATTTATGACAAAATACAGTGTGTTTAATTTTTGAAATGATTAATTCAAACACAATTTTATTTTAATAGAAATTTATTCTAAATAATTGAAAAGTTCAAAAGTAAAAAATTGCACTACAATATATTAACTTTTACTGAACCATTGGCAAAAAAAATTTGCCTGTGGCATTCTCTGTATACTCCCCGGTATATTCGTTTTGTTAACACCGGTTTTTGCTATAGAAACTACTGAATTAAAAATGAGACCATTTATGCACGCTCCAATAACTATACAATGTTGATTTTTACTCCATAATTTTTAGACAATTTCTTTTTCCACGTGGATTTGGAAGGTTGTCCCATTATTGATTGTGATGAAGTTGGGTTGATGCAATGGATTTTTCTGAGGTAGGTCTGTTAAGTTTGTTTATGTAGATGTTATAAATACATTTGTAGTGGAAACTAAAAGATATGCTGATCTCGTTAGGAACATTACCAGTGCTTTGTGACAATTTCATGGATTTAGAAGACAACGGGTGTAGTACTCAAAAATGGGTTAGTTTAATTGTTTGTGATGTAATTTTTAAAATGTGGAAACTAAAAGGTTAAACGGTAAAGGTACTTAACTCCCGATATCTGCAACCTCCAGTTAATCCAGTTCTAAATTGTTACATGGCTTATTGTTAGAGAATAGAAAGCGGAAAGGACAGAAACTGACCATTTCACATCATGAACAAGCTGTGGCCTTGTACAATGAAGGCTCAAGCATTTCATCCCTGACAGCTTTGTCTGCTCTGGGACTACTTTTATCTTACCATTTTCTTACAAAACTTGAAAACGCGAGTACCGGGTGATAATTGTAAGAGAAGTAAAAATAACTACAACATTAACCTTTGAAAAACATATCAATAAATTGCTACCGAAGAACAAGAAAGTTACCTTGCAGAAAGCTTACAGCACCCTTGACATACAATTCTCTGTTTTGTCCTTCTAATGTATGCCAGTGGATACATATTAATATCCTGAGAGTCACTTGCATTGAACAGCCTACAAATGCAACAGCAATCATTTTTAAAGCAACACAAATTTGTAGCACAAATGTGCATCATTTCTCCCATTTATATCAGTATTTCGTACATGGACCATTTTTACTTTCAAGACACCATGAATGTGTGGCTGTTGTCATGGTAGAGTAGGTGAAAGGTGTGGATGTTGTCATGGTAGAGTAGGTGAAAGGTGTGGATGTTGTCATGGTAGAGTAGGTGAAAGGTGTGGATGTTGTCACGGTGGAGAAGGTGAAAGGTGTGGATGTTGTCATGGTAGAGTAGTTGAAAGGTGTGGATGTTGTCACGGTGGAGAAGGTGAAAGGTGTGGATGTTGTCATGGTAGAGTAGGTGAAAGGTGTGGATGTTGTCACAGTGGAGAAGGTGAAAGGCGGAATGTAACTCAACCTGAGGAGTCTTGAAAGTGTAGATGTTATCAAGATTTGCATATTGTGATCATGATCATAGACAGAACTTTGACTATATGTAACGAGTGCCTTAGTTTGATCAGTTAAACCAATTCCCTGATCTTTCTTCTGAAATTTGTTGTCACAGTTCATAATCCTGTATTGACTACAGACTGAGCAATCTTGGATGGTTAAATCAAGATTAAACTATATCCAGTGTGTGAAAAGTGTGGATTTTGCCAGTCGAGTTAGTCTTCTGAACCAGTATAAAAACATTAAGTCGAGTTAAGATACATGCACTGTTAGTGACTATCAACTTTGCCTTATTTAGGGAAGTTTGTCTTTTCTTTAAATTACAAATCCAAACTTGGCAACTTCCAACACAAGGTGGTTGACTGTTTTACATGCCAGATATATTCACAAATGGGAAAAGGAGCATACTGGCAACACAAGAAATGATGCTTATACCAGTTGAACAGGAGAGAGAGCCGGTGGTGATGACTCCCCACATTTTCTTCTTCTTCTTTCGTTTTCAATCGCCCACTACCAAGTCCTGAACAGAGCTTTGCAAGTAGCATGATGCAGTCAGGAGAACGGAATGCTCTGTGTCGCTAGTTTACAACTTGACTGCGATATTTGCACCTTTCGTTCCGCCACATCCATCTTCGGCAGATCTATTTAATAAACTGAAGATAGGTGCTAATGATTAATGCACTCGTGGTACTGGAAAAATGACCCCTGAACATCTGCTGCAAGATTGCCCGACATACGCGGACCAGAGAAAAGTACATATGGCCATAACCAGCACAAACACTAGACAAGCTCTATGGCTGTGTCGACAACCTCAGGATGACTGCTACTTTCTTTGAACAAATTCAAGTCGATCACTGACAGCGTAAGAAGAAGAATGTTTTGAATTCATACATGAATTGATGCTACAAATAATTAATAAATTGCTTTGATAGGCCATGACAAACCATTAACATCCCTTGCCCGCTTCAACTAAAGGAGTGGGCTTAGGGTAGAATAACCAAGCATGTACAAAACTCGTTCAGCAACATTGCTAATTCATAACATTGCAAGACTATCTCTCTCACACACACATAGCAAGATACCTATTTGCTAGCATGTTTCTTATTTTATGGAAGCCTGCTTTAGCTAGTGCCATTCAGTTATACATCTCCCATTGAGGAACGAGTGGTCGAATGGCTTGAATATCAGTTTTCTGACAGAGGGACACGTGTTGAAAACCTTGGTGAGGCATAGGTTTTTTTTCTACTGGGATAAAATAAAAGCCTAGCCTGAACAGTTAATGACAACTGCAGAGGTAAGAGGCGTTTAATTCTCAACCCTACGTAGGCTCCTGGCAGACTCCATTAATGGGAATAAACACTGCAATTATACGGTTTGTTTTTTAAATGCTACATGTCTTACATTGTCTGTTATGATGGTTCCTAGGCATCTGAATTGTTTTAGCTGTCTATCTTTCCTTCACTCCATAACACCAGAGAAAAATAACAATGCATTGCTTGCAAAGAACACTCAAATTGGAGAACAACATATGACAATATTCATTCAAAAAACATGTTACCTCATGTCTGTAATAACATATGTCAGTATTTATTAACATATGTCAGTAGCCATAACATGTTAGTATCCATTAACATATGTCAGTAGCCATTAACAAATGTCAGGAGCCATTAACATATGTCATTACCCATTAACATATGTCAGTACCCATCAACATGTGTTAGTATTCATTCAAAGAACTTCTTACCTCATCCCGAGTGGTCTGCCGGGGTCTATGTGTATTACCAGGACAAGAATAGCACCATTGCCACACAGAGAGGTGACTGTGTGACATGGCATAACCTCGGCCATGGTTAGGTGATTTATTAATTGCGCATTCATGGTGCCTAGCAGGCTGCGGGTCTACTTTGCTCTAGTGTTAGAGTCTATTAAGATGGACTCACACATCGGCTAACCACCCTCTGCGGCACTTGTCCAAACGCAGCAGAGTAATAAGCTGCTCAAGCCTAGCTAGATAAGCAGGAAATACTCCTCCCAGCTACATCCAGTTCACGCCAGAGCTGGGACCTGAACAAGGGAATCCACCCATGTAGACGTACAGGTCGAGCAAAACTATGACCTCATGTCTGTAATAACACACGTTAATTCATTCAAAAAATATGTTACCTCATGTCTGTAAACAGGACAGAATGTTCACAGTTGCCTTGGTGCATGAAGAGGTAGTGATGGCCGAGTCTTATGGTGAGATCAAAGAATGTAGTCGTGTGCATGTCCGCCTTTGTCATGACTGTTTCTGGCATACACTCCGCAGACCACTTAATAATTGGTCTGTTTGAGAGGATACAAAATGTTAATCAACTAGATAAATCATTTTGTACTTACGTGCAAAGGTTTGAAAAGACAATTAAATAACGCATTTTATGTTGTTTTTTTCACTAAAAGCAATGTACTGCTTTGCACCTAATTGTATAGTGCGTCCGACTTCAGCATTCAGAACACATTTGTAAAAATGGTTTACTCCCCACAGTACGACCAAGCAGTTGCAAGAAAACAAACCCTGCAAGTTTTGGTTTATGATGGACCATGTCAACTTACCACCTTGCCTCCCTCAACACATAAATGTACTTAGGATGATCAAAAAGTTTTGCACTTTAGTATGAAGGAGTCAAGACACTCGTCTGGAAATTGGTGTGCACTTTAGTCCTTCTCTGTGTATTCACCCTGCAAGGCGATACACAGTTTCTATCTATTCTTCACCTTCCTGACATCCTATTTGAAGAACTTCTCCGTTGGGTCCAGAACCACATCTCCAGTTCAGTAATCAAGTCCTGGATGTCAGAAAAACATCCTGTAACCAGTGAGGTCGTTGGGGCACACCATGCTCGCCAGACTTGGCACATATCGACTTTTTCCTGTTCCCAAACATGAAGAATCCACTTCTTTTGATGATGTTTCTCTGATACACATCACCTTATTTTTTTATTGTGATTTGCGCCATTTTTGTTCAATTTTTGCCCTGCTGAAGGCTTTGAGGCCATAATGTAAGAATCATTTTACTTTTGTCTTGGTGCGGTCACTGAGTCATTACCTAAATGTGTTTTTATAGACTTTAAAACTTTAGTATCACTGTAGCTTCAATTTATTTATTTCTAAGGAAATATAAAGTTGAAAGCCAATCATTCAGAACATATTCTGTAACTTTGAAGAAGTACACGACGGGCTACCATTTATTTCCATTTTTGATTATCCATATTTGATCAACATTATTCAAAAGTTTCATTCTGTCTTTTCAATTATTCTTTTATGTCTTTCAGCATCAGGTTATGAAGATATCTCTAGAACAAGCCTGTCTGTGTGTCTCACGCACAGTAGCATTTACTGCCTCAGATATTTCTGTAAGCCACCTTTTGCATGGTCTGCCTTTGAATCCATTGTATCTAAACAGCATTGCTTGTTGGGGGATGCTGTGTGGTAGTAGGCTTGTTACGTGGCCAAACCATTTTAGTCGGTCTTTTAATGTAGTCTAATACTGGTGTTGTTCCCATGAGTCTTCTGATGTCATCGTTTCTGATCATGTCTCTCTTTGTTATGGCCACTATTTTTCACAGGCATTTCATTTCTGCTGTTACAACGTAGCGTTTTTGTTTGATGTTAGTCTCCAGTTTTGACATTGATACCGCAGTGTCGGGACGAAAATTATGTTGTATAAAGCTCTTTTGGTAGTTATTGTCAAGTGTTTGCAATTAAGTAAAACAAAAACAAAATGTTTGCCTTATCACAACTTTGTTGGATTTCCGCTGTAATTTTTCTGTTTGCTGATAATGTGCTCCCTAAGTCTGTGAAATCTTGCACCTGTTTGATTTGCTGTTTTTCAATGGCGATATTGATGTCTCTGACTATTCTAGATATTTTCATGACCTGTTTTTTTCTACATTGATTGTCATGCTGTATTCTTTATATCTTTCTTGTTTTTCCAAATAGGTACCACTATTGCTCTTTGCCAATCACCAGGAACCTTCCCTTCAATCCACATCTGATTAAAGATCTTTGTGAGCTATCTTACCCCTACATCATGCATCTGCTAATATGTTGTCTAAACCTGGGACCTTGTAATTAGGACTTATTCTAATTGCCTCTTTGACTTTTTGCTCAAGTATCAATCTGTCGCTATGCTCAATATTTTCTGGGATTTGTACCAATGAATTACGTTGCACAGATTCTATACCTTCACCTGTTTGTGATCTTGTTACAAAAATTTTCTGTACAAATCTCTGGGAAATGTTGTCTATGTTGATTTCACGTGAACAATTGCAGAGAAGTTTCCACATCAGTGACATTGGTATCAAGCAAGTACGGGAGTTAAAATACCTAGATAGTATGTTCACTGATGACGGTAGAGTGGACAGAGAGATTTCACATAGAATTCAGACAGCGAACAGTGTCCACTATCAAATTTTTAAACACCCTAGAGTGCTTCTTTCAACTAAGAGGAGACTGATAAATACACTATTTATTCCTACACTGTGTTACCAATGTCAATCTTAGTCCTTACTAGCAATCCATAAAAGTTAGATCCAGAGCTATGAAATGTGCTGTGTGAGAAGTGCAGCTGGAAAGACAATCCGTGACTGAATTTAACAATACCACTCTGAGGCAGACAGTGGGGGCCAACCCCAGTGAGTGCCTACATTGACTCTCAACAAATCAAGCGGTTTGGTCATTTAGTCAGAATTCATTACTACCAGCCTGCATCAAGAGCATATAATATGCAGGTCTCCTACCACGAGCAAGAGGCAAACCACGACGTCGAGGGATTGAGGGTGTCTCTGACACTCTCAGGAAGTTATACCTAACGACAACACAAGCCTCCCACTTGGCGATAACAAGAAATCTAAGAATCCCACTTCTCTGCAACGCCGTATGGCAAGAGCAGTAGGACAAAAGAAGATTCTTTACATGTTGTATTTAGTTTATCAATATGTTGCTTATTTTCAATCGTTATAATAAAAACTAATAAAGTTATATCTTTTTTAACTTTGAGTATGGTTTTTGCTGGTCTCCCTTTTCAAACTAGTGAACTACAGAAACCCTGAGTATCGATACTTTGTTCCATTTACTGAATAACGATGATCAATAATGGGTGTGCCAAAGTGCAGTGATTTCAATTCCCTATGACATACCACAACGTAATGATACAGAATACAATGCTGCAAGTGAACATCACAAAGACAGACAGTCAGATCAGGTCATCCTGTAACCGGTGAGGTCGTTGGGGCACACATAAAGACACCCAGATAACCCTAATCTGTCAGCAGTCGCTGCCTGTGCTTCCTCTGGCCGGAGATTGGTCCATTCTTTTATGTTGTTTTCGCACCTCTTTTTAGAATGAGGGGTACACCCTGCCATGTAGGATCATATTTGCAATACCGTTTGATTTCGATATGTGGCTATACCAAGTGAGTTTCCCTTTTTTTTACCATTGCCAAGAGCTCTTCAAAAGGCTCTATTGCTGTTCTAATTCTTTCTCATATTTCCTCATTTGTAACTCGGTTTTTGTATGTGACATTTAGAAGTCTTTGGAAACATTTCATCTCCAAGACTTGTATCCTCCACTGCAGGTCAGCTATAATTGTCCATGTCTCACAAGCATATAGGAATATTGACAGGACCAATGTACACATTAATCTGATCTTTATGTATATGATTAACCATTTGTCTTGCCAGGTTTTGTTAAGCCATGCAAGCGCGCTATTGTCTATGTTGTTCTGGCCAACACCAGACATTTTTATCCTTCATCACTGGCAATCAAAGGCAGACAGTACAAACAATAAAACAACCAGGAACTTACTCTGAATAATCCTTGTTGTCTGGTAGCCGCATGTCATTGTAGAAAACATTTTCAATGAAGAAAAAGCCGGATTTGTAAATTTCCTGTCAGAAGAAATAAAAAGGTTAAAATAGGACGAGCTAAATTCCGCAAATTCTAAAGCAACAGCATAAAAAGGTATCACTTTTAGTCATAATGTGAAAGCCCTAAAGTGCTGACTCATGTAAAGCACAATGATGCGAAGGATGCACTAAAGATATTTTTTTTAAATCACCCCAAAAAATCCACATGGAAAATAAAGTTCAAAGTAAAATTTGTTCAACTATGTGTTCAATGTCATATGTTGTTGTTGTTTAATGCCCACAATGAGTAAGTTTACTCTTTTGTGCGGCCTGAAAAGGACATTAAGTGGCGGGTTGTAGTAGCTTTCCTCACATCCCGAGCATACTGATGAAGGTGGACTGCGGTTGCCCAGGCAGTTGTGCGATGCTTGGCTTCATCTGTGTAGTGCTCAGTACTATGGGGATCACATCGATCCCCATCTCGTCAGCCAGATTGCCTTGAAAACAGCCTGTTTCCGGAGAACGCTACATGGAAGAGATATTGTGGTCTTGGTCAGCGTATTGTGCCTGATCCTGACGCGACATCCTGGTCAATAAGTTGTGCCTGACTGGATTAGCGTAAATATGTAAGAAAAATCTATGAAAACTCCAAGTACAAAACAACAGTTGAATAATCCTTTAGTATCGTGATGTATAAGTCTACCAAGCTCTAAATAGGTACCTGGAAGACATGCAACAAAGAAGGGAACTAGTCATCCCACCACAAATAAAAAAGAACAGCCAAGAACTAATACAATAAAATCTCAAACCTCTGGCTGAAGTGTCTTCTATGGGACAATCTCTGATTTGGTAGCTCTTGACAGCATGATGTCTTCTCGATAAAAGCAAACATTTTCCTCAGCTGGAGGTCATATAAAGTCTGTTGCCCTTGAGACATCATATTGAAGGGGTGGGTATGGATGCATCTTTCGAGTATCCACAAAGGGAGGCAGTCCAGTGTGTCGGTGTCCCAGATCATGACGTCCTGCCAGAGACTTAGCACACAAATCAGAGTTGGACATCTCATCCTTCCTCAGTCACCGGTAGTGACAACACGTCTGGAATTCCTCGTCACCCTCATCACATGTCCGATGATCGAGGTGCAATGTTCGATGACCTGTATATCTCCGTCATCCATGTGGATAATTGAAAGCAGGACAAACAGTAAAAAACGAGACAAGAATGCATTTAACATATGTAGTTGGGTAGATTGGTCCAGCCTGGAGAATTTACTACATGCCGGCAGGTTTTTTCAGCTACAACTATAGGGCTCCACATGCTCCTCAATTCCACCTGTCTTGAGTGACTCTGCCAGGAATAATACTTCTGTCAGCACAGCTCCTAGTATAACTGGGACACACAAGCCCTCCAACTTTGGCAAGGTAGGCTTTTAAGATATACCAAGAAAAGTGATTCCAAAAAAGTCTATTAAGCTCTGACATTAAATCTGTAAGGAAAGAGAAACAGAAAAAGGCACAGAACGTCAGAAGGAGAGACAATATGTTAGAAGGCAAGATTGAAAGATGCCCTTGAAGAGACAGATGATAAATGACATAACTTTTTAACAGGTTATGATGAATATTCTTACATCCAGAAGTTCACTTGAGAAGGTGTACCAGAGTCGTTCTAGCTGTAGTGCAATGCAAGACTTATAAGTAAGTTCACCACTGAGACAATCACAGCATCAGTCCTGACTTTGATGACGAGACTGCTGTGATACAACCTGTGGGGGGGGGGGGGGGGGGGGGGGGGGGCTAGATCAGTATGTTTCCCCTGACCTTGATTACTCTTTGTTCACCAGAACCTAGCTAAAGCCACTGTGACTGGCATATGTCCAAAACGAAGGTTTCCCTTGGCACATAAGCCCGAAAACAGATGCTCTCCATCTGTTCTTTGGTTGTGCTGTTTTCTTTAGCTCAGCCCCCGAACTCTTGATGGGAAACATCCATAAAAATAAAGAAAATGGGTGGATACTCAATGAAACACTAAAAAAACCTTATAAATTTAGTGCCACCCATTTGTTAGTGGCTCTTGTAAGGGCAGCAAAGAATAATGATAATAATTTAATTTGTCAGGCATGCCATGAAAGGGCATGTGGTCAGCTACTCTATTGCTCGCCTTCTTGTCCCTTTTTTTCCCCTCCAGTCAGAGTATAGTGCCACTACTTCAGTTAACCTTTAAAAAGCCTGCCCCAAAGTGCCTTGTGTGCTTCCCCAACGCTGGTTTCTGTAGAAATGTGTTTTACCACGTCCTGCAGAAGCTATGAGCAACAAGAGAAAGGGAATGAAGACCTTCAGATCTTGGCTTGGCTTCGTTCATTCTCAATCTCCCGCTACCAAACTCTGAAAGGGCTTAAGTAGCAGAATGTGGTTCAGAGAACGGAATAGTGTTTTGTCATAGTTTACAGCTTGACTGCGATATTTGCACCTTTCGGTCCAACACATCCGACTTCAGCAAGCACTTTTTGAGTATCGGTTTGCATTCCCTCTTCGATCCCTTCTCTTTAGCCAGTCTACTCTGCAGCCTGTTATCCAGGATCACTGCGTGGAGGTGTAGAAGGGTCTTGGCAGCTCTGATTCGCTGGCCCTGATGCTAGCAGTCAGCTATGGGTCGCTGACCACTGCAGCTCATGCGCTGCTCCGCATCTTGATCCCAACCTTCAGATCTCATCTCTGCCCCAAAGTGCCTTGTGTGCTTCCCCAACGCTGATTTCTGTAGAAATTGTTTTACCACATTCTCCAGAAGATATGAGCTACAAGAGAAAGGGAATGAAGAACTTTAGATCTCATGGTAGAAACGAAGCAATGAAGTGAAGCCAAAAATGATTGGTAACCTGTATGATGTTGTTGTTGAATTTTCATGATGAGTAACTTTACTTTTTACGTGCACCCTGAAAAGGACGTTAGGCAGCTGGTTGCAGTTACAACGGTGCCGACTGAGATATTTGTAAAAATTGATTTTTCCATCTGTCAAGTTATAAATTATTGGTAACCTGTATAGGATTACATCTATATATATATATATATATAAAGGTACTAACTAAACATTTTTTTTTAAACTGATTTTCCCATTTTCCATATTTCCTAAGGTAGAATGTTTTGTTCTATGCTTTCACCCTTTATGGTCCAGTGAATCTGATATCAGGACACACATTTTTAATTGAGTTTTTTCCCTCTAAGAAACAGAAAATATGCAATCTTTGACAAACCACTACGCAAAGCATTTACTACCCAGCCCAGGACCCCTCTCTCCAAATAATTTAGCCAGCACTATATATATATGTGTCTTGGTACCTAACGTGCACTAACCTTCAGAAAATGCAAATGTTCATGAATAATAGTGTTCACCATAAAGGACTTGCCTCTTGTACAATTTCACGACAGGTGATGCGTTGATTTTCTAGGATAAGGCATTCCACAATCTGGATATTCACAGGAAAACAGGAATGACTGTGGTGGGTTGAGAGCCACATTGGCCGGGATCATCCCTTATGGCTGTACGGCCTTATCTAAAATGTTTACACCATTCAAATGTCTTACTGCAGCTGAGTGTCTCATCACCGTATTGTGAATGCAGACTTCTGTAAATTTTCGCAGGTTTCACGCCTTCCTTCATAAGAAACTTCATCACACCACGCTGTTCCATCCAAGCACTAACAGTGTTGTCCGCCATTTTTATTTATCTTTCATGTGACTGACCCATGGAAAGTGGGCCACTTAGCAGTAATAGGACTAACTAATGACAGTAGTTTCAGCACGCTATAACCCATTCAGGTAGAACTAAAACAAAAAATCCTGGTTTGATTTGAACGCCCCTTGTATAACCATGGATCATGGGGCCCTTTGTCAGGGAGGAATGAATACGCACCTTCCTACATGCCATAAAAGGTGAGTTGTGTATGGAACTAGCCTTATCATGTTAAACAAAATTCTACAAAAACAAACCACTACCAAAAGCATGCACTTTGGTTCTGGCTTACTAAAGGATGTCTAATGTAATGGTGGCCCTCAATTCCGGCTGGAGATAGCAAGGGACAAGGAGAAGATATATAATGACTTATTCTCACCCCAGCCCGCTGTAATTTCTCTGGGTCCACATCTGGCATGCAGCTATAATCACCAGGTATAATAGTGTCAGATGAACATCTGATTTTGTCCCTCAGTTCTGTCAGCCGCTGATGTCCAAGAACAAGAAACGTCTCCTTTTCACGAATCTGACAAGAAAGAAATTCAAATAATTCTTACTCCTGCAATATTCATTATCATCAATTTACATCTATTTAGACAGAAAAGTCTTCAAATTTTATAGCACAATGTCATGTCATATATTCTTTCTAGAACGTGGCCTTCTTTACAGCCACCCTGAACAGATCTCAATTTCTGGCAAGATGACCATCCAATTCAGACACAGACATTTTAAACTGTCAGTAATCTCCTAATGCCATCTTCTAATGGAATGACCTCTTCCCCATTTCCCAGGCACCATGCCTTCCACTATCTGTCTCTCCAAGCCATTGTGTCTTTTCATATGACCAAAATAATCTAACTTCTTTCTTGTGATATTATTTATGTCAAGTATTATGAATATGGTTTCTTCTCTGTACAAGCTATTTTCAATATTCTTCTGTAACACTTCAATTCGAAAGATGATATATTTTTTTATAGGTGTCCCAGTGGTCTCGAGGTTAGGTGTTTGCCTTGGGTGATGCAGGTCGGGGACTTGAAACCACGGTGGAGACCGGATTATTTCAAGCGGATCATCAGGGACAAATTTTCCCTGATATCTGAGTGGTGAGATCAGACACCCGTGTGCAGTGGCGCGCACATTAAAAACCACATGGCAGTTTGAAATAAAAAAAGAGAAGGTTTAACAGCCGCTGCTCTGGCAAAATTTAAATTATCAATCTACTCCAATTATTCTAGGGATTCTGGCCCCACAGAAAATATGTCGCAAAATAGAACTGTGTAGGTCTTGGTTATGTGGATAGCAGAGTGGCATAGCTGGTGCTTGACAGGCTGCGGGTCAACCTTGTTCTAATTACTCTTCCACCACCACTTTCCAAAAATAGGCGATCGTATATTCCAGGGGTTACCAACCTAATGTTTGGTAACATACTGGGTTTGACCTGGCAAAGTCCCCAGCGGATGTTCGCCTGCCAAAAAATATGAAACAGAGGAGGTCACATCTTCCCACGATGACTAACAACATAAGTGGATTGAAGATAGATATCTTTTTCCTATGTCCATTTTTGTTGTAAAAATATTGCCACATACAAGGTACAGGCAAGTTCAATAATCTCTTTTTAAATCTTAGAAATGTACAGCAAAGCCCAATACCTGGTTTTCACTATCATACCAGCTATATTAAGTTAGTAGTACAAGGGGTGGGTGGCTGAAATGATCTGGTGTTAGCATTCTGACCAAGGAGATGAAGATTCAAAACGTTAGTACGGCTTTGGTTTTTGTCTACAAAGGATGGAATAAAATCTTGGCCTGCACATTACAAGGCGCCTTTTTTTTCCTTAGGCTTATAAATCGTCATGGTTGGAACACAAGTCATTGCTATTTAAATATATATTTTGGTAGTTTTAATACAAAATACATACAAATAAATGACTACTAATAACAATACACAGTTTAGAAAGATTGTTAATCAAGGGTTGAATAAACAAGAATATGTTGAAAATGTAAATAAGAGTGTGAAGGTCAAACAGGCAGCAGGTCTAATTTTTCTCTCGTGTTTTAGTCCAGCATGCACGCCACGGATTAGACTGGAATTCACACTAGTCAACGACTTACACTTGTGTACACAGAAATGTGTGTTTCGTTGGGATTAGTTCGTTCATTTTGTGGTGTTTTACTCTGGCATAGCTATTTGAAATACAATTTTGGTTACTCTGTGTTGCATTTCTACGGTTCAGTGCCCATGGCTGAAATTCACGAGATTGCCACACTTCGCCCTGTTTGCTGACAGTACTGGTTTTAATGTAGCTAGGAAATGTGCACATGGGCCATAATATAGTAACACATCATCCAAAAGAGATTTGGCCCTGCCCATTTAGCAGCATGCCCAAGACACAACGCTCACACGCTGAGTGGCGCCCCTACAACCTTTTGGGGTAGTGAAAAAGACAAAACAAGGAGAAGAAAAAATTAACTGTATACAGTTAATAAGTGTGCATGTTGGTGCATTGACTCAGGATTCATGTCAATGGAGCATGTAGCCTAGTCGACAGTGAGCTGGCTTGCAAGACTGGGATTACAGCTTGCCAGAGTTCGAATTCATGGACGGACAGAAAAAAATCTAGGCCATGGTTCGAATTCATGGACGGACAGAAAACAATCTAGGCCATGGTTCGCACATGCGCAAGCTGTTGTTTACCATAAAGTTATTTCTGATAGGTAGACATTTAACAACGTGGCAAGGTGTATTGAAATCAATGAATGATTATCAGTCAGATGATGATGAACAGACTGTAGATTTTTGATACCCAATGTTGTCTAAACAGCCTGAGAGGGCTCATCAAGAGTATGTGTAACCCATGAACTATGAGAGCCAACAGTGCGCATACCCTTCACCATTGTGATTTCAATTCTTCATAACAGATTCTGTTAAACTGGAAATTCAGTATAATGATGTAAAGAAGCAATTGACAAATGATGTACACTTCCTGGTAATAGCTGCCAACTCAAACCACATCATGTCGCAGTTATGCAGCATGTCTTGTTTATTTGTTGTGATTTGTTAATTGTTTTCATGTGTTCTTTGTCCCTGGTGAAGCCTTTATGACTATAGTGTGAGTTTCATTTTGTTTACGTCCTGGTCAGGTAACTTAACATTTAGAGCGCTATGGCAAACAAATTTTGACACACTCGGCCTACAAATTTTAAATCGCAAAAAATTTTTTTTTATGGACTGAAGCCCTTTCAATAGCAATTTTTAAATGCTGATTATGTAACATTAATCTATACAAGCTTTTTGCCGGTAAAAGTATTGTATGTTAGATTACAAATGGATCTTAAACGATTTATATTATTATTAAGCGGATTGGAGCAGGCAGATTTTTTTAGATAAACAAAGTAGGTTGTTGGGAAAGATCTTTATCAGGTAGATCTGTTTATTTTGTTTGTTACTCCATTGTACTACAGCCTGTGAGAGGTGAGGTGGTCAGTTCCCTTTCTTGCTGTTTTTACTTTCCCTAACTCATGCGCCAGGTACCCATTTAAAGCTGGGTTGACTGGAGAAGCGATTCTCGATTGCAATCACGACCCTGATTTATTTTAGTCTCCGGGCACGATTCGAACCGAGCCACGCTGTTACCACAGAAAATAGCAAATTGCTCACTATGAACTGAGCTAACGCGCCCGTCACTTAGCCATTACTTTTAATGTTTTTATTGCATAATTCAGGACTAACAAATCAAATTAAAACGCAGCTTGCAACAAAGAAAGAATTACAAGCACATGGGTCAGCCAGATGATCCACTAACCATTTGTGTTGTTTCTCCTTGCATTAAACACTTTGTGATCTCAACTGTCAGAACCACATTTGGCTGTGGCACCAGAAACTCCTGCTCTATGTTCTTTTTGGGGGTTGCAGTAGGTACAATGACAGCCTGAGAACAATTTAAACAACACATTGTGTCTTTATTTTTTTAAACAAATCAAATAATCAAATTACTAGTCCTTTTTCCAGCATTGTGTAATGTTGCACTTCATGCATGTGTATTTCAAAACTCGTGCCTTTCTTTTTAAAATCTATAACTCAACAGCCATTGCACAGAAATAGATTAAATTTGGAATGTAAAATGTTTGTCTTTGTGACATTAAAACAAACACATTTCAGTGGAAACGAGCAGGTGGTTTTGATTTTTGCTTTTTTTTTTAGTATATAAAAACCAGCACATATAAACAGGACAGACATTTTAATTGTTTACAGCATCTTATAGGTATTGAAAACATGGAATTTGTGCATGTTTTTTGTTTATTTTTGCACGACTTACAGCAAATAGTAGTCATTTTCAAAAGTCAAAGTACCATTTTCCAACTTCGCACTAAAGATATACAATTTGTCAGTCACTTTAACAGAATCCAACCAGAACATGTTCCAGAGTGATGGCTGTGCACACATCCCTATGAAACTGGCCCTTGCCGGTGTTGGGGAAAAGCTTCTTCCTCTGAAGTCAGACAAATGGAACACTTTGTATGGAACTAAACAACAGCTCACAAACACTTGCAGATACGACTACATGGCATTGGGCTAAAAGTCCAGAGCCCACAGACCGCTGGATCAATAATCAACTAATTAACAGTTAGATAGTAACTTTCAGAGTGAATACTGAGTCTGAAAGACAATTTCATAACACTTCAAAATATCACAATGACCGTATTTTAATATTTTTGCAGAGGCGAAGTCTTTACCAGTGTAGATCGGAACCTAAAGAGAGAACAATCCACACTTTAGGCTTAAGTAAATTATCATTGCTTTGTTGGCTTCAATACTCTGGAAATTCATATTCAAGAAAGTCAAAAAAGGAGTGAAGAAAGGAAATTGTAGGTAGTTTTGACGCAGACAATATTAAGAGAGAAATTTGTAGAATGTTTGATTTGAAAGAAGCAGTAACACTGACAAAATTGAAAATCAACAATGATTTATCTAAATCTACATTATGGAGAACTGTAAGGAGAGCAGGCTTCACCTTTAACTGGTCTTTAAACTGGTTTAGAAGACTCTGTAGAGTCTGTATACAACCAGTTTCCTTTACATTTCCTGGCTCTGAAAGCTACGTGCATTCAATCTATCCTTAAATGCATCAATTGTCCCTGCCTCCACTACTTCCTGTGGCAATGCATTCCAAGCATTCACCCCTCTCTGACTAAAAATATATTTCCTAACATCTAATCTGGACCTTTCTTTAGTTAATTTGTAGGCATGCCCTCTTGTTCCTGTAGGTGGTTGTATTTTGAAAAACTTGTTATGGTCTAATTTATCCGTTCCTTTGATTATCTTATAAACCTGTATTAAGTCACCTCGAATTCTTCTCTTTCTTAGACACTGTTGGCCAGTTTTTCTGAGTCTTTCCTCATAACTGTATATTTTGAAAATATACTGGTGGGAAAAAAAATGTAAGAGAAGCCACACCTAGGTGCTATGAGAAAGCAAGTATCCCCAGTGTGGACCCATTCTCCTCCCTTGCTTATCACCTTGGCTGCAGTTTCCTAAACAATTGTTCTCTCTGCTTGTGTCATCCATGACATTTGTCTCTTGATTCTTATTCCTTTGGTGTCTAAAGTGTTATTGTATAGAGGTTGTTTATTGTCTGCAGTAACTTGTATATAAGCTTTCATCTGTGCCAATTTATATCTGGATGTTACAGGTCCTAGCATGTACCTCATCTTTATAATCGGGGTATCTCTAGTGCAACCCCAGCAGTTGCTTTCCTTTGTTCTGGATGTGTTCAATCCATAGTGATCTTGGTAAAACTGACAATCAAGGATTAGAAGCAGTTGATGGTCCAGTTTTGTAGCTGTCGTTGTCTTGAGCACCCCCACTCTTTACTTACATCTTGTACAGTTTGGTCCATGTGGTACCTATATGAGAGAATGTGATCAAATGTTACTCCAAGGTATTTCATCCTGTCGCATCTGTCAATGACACCTCCACCAAAAGTAATGCATGGCAGATCAATCTTCACTACAGAGTTGTTCAAGAAGTACCACATCATGCAGGCCTTGTTAGGATTGATCTGGGAGCTGGAATCCCCTCACCACTGTTGATTCCATGCAAGGTCTCTAGTATGTCTTTAACCAACTCATACCTATATATGTCAGGATGTCATCTGCAAATGTTAATGTTCACTCTAGCCAAGTGGGTTGAATGTTAGCCACTATTATTGTGTAGATTTTAAACAGCACTGGTAAGAGCGGAGAACACTGAACATATTCTCATCAGTTCTGATGTCCAAGAACCAAAGCATAATGTTTATTCTAGGGCAGCTGATACCCAGCCCACCAGCAATGGGTTGATTCTACACTCCTTCAAATAGCGCATGAAGGTTCCAAATGCAGCCTGGTTGTTTGCATCCTTCAGGTCGAGATCCACAATTACTGTTTCTTGTCTGACTTGGAAGTCATTACACACATTGTATATAAATATCCCCCCATTAACCCAGGTCTCTTCCATTATTGGTCTGGTCTGTAACTGCCCAGCATTTCAGGTAGAATATGCTCACATTCTATATGGATCATTATTTTTCAGGCCACTATTTTCTCAATCAGCTTGCCTTAGACATTGCCTAAGAGAGTGGGGTTCTTGCAAGGTTTAGGGAGTTACTTTATTTGTTTGCATTCACACTTAACTAGAGGGAAAACCTGCCATTGAATTCTCATTTTGGTCCATCTTTCCTAGGACTTCTTTCTGCAATTCTTCATAACATGTTCTTTTGCTTTGTTACTAGTCTCTTTAATTGTTGGTTCCTACACAGTGCATGCCTAATTACATTTTCAGAGAGAAAGAGAGAGAGTGAATAAGAGAGAGTGAGAGAGTAAGAGAAAAAGAGAGAGTAAGAGAGAAAGTGAGTTGAATTCACAGATATGAGAGAGTAAGATCCAGAATGAGACAAGCAATACTTACTTTCCATGTCCTGGGCACCATGTCAGATATCATGTTTCCAATGTTAAGCCACATGGACTGCTTTGTTATTTTCCATCAACATCTCATCCATACTGCATGTTTCCAGAAGGTTTGAGTTGATCATCAGGTGATCTGTGTCTTGTGTTCCTCCAGTCGCACGTCTTATCATCCCTGTATCTCTTTAAGTTCTTCCTTTATCATGATACGCCTATTCGGAGTCTATTTAGTGACTCCTATGTTGTTTAACCCTTAAATTCCGACACGCCAAATGACGTGTCGATTAGGCAGCCACGGAATTACATTAAGCCAAATAGCGTGTCTCGCACTCTTTGCAACGTATTAAATGTATTTAATATGGGTTTAATCCAAATCCAGCTAGTATAAACCCACAACAATGCCATTTCAGATTCCATTTCTAGAGCGTGAGTTAACATTATTATCAATTATGTACTACTAAATTAAAAAATAAAAAATGTAAACAAAGCCATTTTGTCTACTTTTTTTTACTTGAAGAAATGGCGTCCTCCCTCCCCATTCTCGTGGGACACGATTTTCGGCAGTACGTGTCTCACAGATAATTCAACCATGACTTGAAATAGACAGACATGTAGATAAAGAAATATTTAGCATGGACAGTTCTAATTCAGAAGGAAATATTCATAATAAATTGTTATCGGAAAGTGCGTCAGTGATATTTTGTTTCCATGAAATGGGCGTTGTCGCTCGAAATGTACCAACGCCAAGTTTTAAATATTTTTATTTTTTATTTTTATTTCCATTTTAAACTACTGCAACGTCATTTCCTGTTCCTGTCCTTTTAAGCATCTTACGGCGTGGTTTGGTAAGCTTTTGAGAATTAATTTAGCCCATTTTGTTCAATAATCTAACGAAAGTAGCGATTTTTTTCAACTTTTTTTTTCATTTGAAGAAATGGCTTCCTCTACCAATTTTCGTGGCACACAATTTTCTGCTGTTCAGGTCACTAAGATGATTCAAATCTGGGCTGAAGAAGATACAGATGACATGACTTCTGACACTGACAGTGAAAGTTCTCATTCAGAAGAAGAAGGGGATGTTAGAAATACATCATTGTACAGTGCCACCAGGGATAGTTCGAGTGAGCAAGAGGAGGAGTCTCTCATCCATAGTAGAGGAAAGGGTAAAGGTCCTGTGCCTAAGAGAGGACGAGGAGCAAGGTCAAGATCTGTACTTGATAGGAATCCTGGTCCTAGGCCTAGTACTAGTACCAGCAGTACAGTAGATCCATCTACAGTGTCTCCTGTCCCAATGGCAACTACTAGGGCAGACGCTCAGGTTAGTGATGAAGGGCAATGGAGGGAGGTATTTGAGGGCAGCACAGACAATACCTTTCGGTTTATTCCACCTCAGCCAAGAATACCTGGTGTCAATCCTGACATTATTCCAGAGAATGCATCACCCTTATTTTGCTTTAAAGCTTTATTTACTGATGCCATTATGGAAGACCTTGTCAGGTCAGTAAATGATTATGCGGCCCAACGGTGCCTGGCAATGAAAGAAACAACTGCAGTACGGTCAGTTTTTCTAACATGGTCACCAGTTACTGTGCCTGAGCTACATAAATTCTTTGTTGTCATTACTGTTATCGGCTATTTAAAGAAGCCTAAAATTAGTGACTACTGGGCACATGATGAGACTACAGAAACACCTTGGTTCAGGAAGGTATTCATGAGGGACAGGTTCCAAGCTTTGTACCATACAATGTTTCACGTAAGCAATCCTAATTCGCAGGGCAAAGCCAAAATTGAGCCATTTGTGCAGAGCTTGCTACTTCAATTTCAAAAATCCTATTACCCATTCAAGGAACTTTCTGTGGATGAAATGGTCATTGGATGGAAGGGAAGGTGGGCCCATAAGATGTTCAATGCATCAACGCCAAAAAAATACCACGTCAAAACCTTTGGCCTCTGCGACAGCAACACTGCTTATGCTGTCAACATATTGATATATTTTGGCAGCAATACATCTTACAATCCAGATCTAGATCCAAGCAGTCAACAAGCCGTCAAAGTATTTGACAAGCTTTTAGAACCTTGTCGGAAAGGCCATCACATTTATGCTGACCGTTACTACACCAGCTATCCGCTGCTGCAGTACCTTACCAGTAATGGCCATTACTACACTGGTACATAAACCGCAGAGATTTTCCACAAGCTTTCAAGACAACAAAATTGTCCTTTTTACAAATGAAATGGTTTCTCCATATAGAAAGAACATTTCTCTGCGTGATGTTCAGAGACAAGAAGGCTAAAAAACAATGCTTGCTTGTCTCTAGTGAAGCCTCGGTGACCATCAAACGTTTAACAAGTCGTTCTGGTGTAGTGAAGGATAAACCATCAATGATTGATGACTACAACTACCGCATGAATGGGCGTGATAAGGTTGATCAGTGTGTCGCAACATATGGTACCTTCACTAGAAGAACAAGGAAATGGTGGAAGAAAATTTTCTTTTGGATTTTTGAAGTAGCTCAGCTGAATTCATTTATTTTGCATGCCCTGACCAGGTCTGCAAACACAAAAAAGCAGCCCTATCTACAATTTAAAAAGCAATTAGTTACTGAGCTTCGCCTTTTTGCAGCTACAGAGACGCCCAGCTTGCAGGCGGAACCTTACATCAGCAGCTATGCAAACAGACACAGTGGAAAAAGACACATTATCAAAAAATCTACACTGTGTCGTCAATGTATTGTTTGCAGTACTCCAAATGCTAGAGTTAGGACAACATTTTTTTGTCAAGGATGCCCAGACCAGCCATTTCTTCATCCAAATCACTGTTTTGAACAGCATCATTTGAAATAAATGTAAATTAAAATCAGCTGTACATAGATAATTTTTTTTTCTTACAGAATTTGTGCCATTTTATTTTTCAATTTACCAAACACTGCTGGATGATCATAACAATGTTATTTCTGATCCAAGAGTGATGAAACTTCCCAATATTGGGTAAATATGGATATATTATCAAAGGAAAGAATTTTTGTGTGTCAACATTGTGAAGGATTCATTTGAATGAAATGGTAAGTGAAAAAATGTTTACAAATTATTTATTGTTTTTATTTTTGTTTACACATTACATAATTTTGTGCATGCAACTTCACTGTACAGACATCTTATTGTTTCTAAACAGAGCAATCATTCCTGCACATTTTGATATATAAAACATGATCACACAATAAAAGATAACAGATATATGAATAATTTTGTCACAGCAGTTAGGTGTGAACATTTTTGTAGAAAAATAGGCGTGTAAAATCGTGGTTTTTGGCTGCGTATACTAAGTGTTAAGACAAGTGGTGTCCAGGAGCAGGTTCCTCCTGTAGTTCTGGCCAGGGAACCTGTGCCAATTCATTTCATTTTTCTATGCGATATTTTCCAGGACTAGTCTATAAGGACTGTGTTAGTTAAGAATATTGGGAAGGAAGACTAATGTCTGGTCAGGCAAAATATACTAATCAGACATGTTTGCCGGGTTCAGGAAAAACATACTGGACAAAACCCTCACCTTGGCTTCCTCGCAGCCCTTCCTGGAAAAGGGCTGTTTTCATGGCAGCCTGGCTAACAACGTGAGGGATCGACGTGATTCCCGTAGTAGTGAGTGACATACAGGTGAAGCCAAGCATAGCACAACCACCTGGAGGACCCTGGTCCACCTTCATCAGCACGCTCAGGATGTGAGGAAAGCTACGACAGTCAGCCACTTAACGTCCTTTTTAGGGCGCACAAAAGAGTAATCCTACTCATTGTAGGCATTCAATAACAACTAAGAATCTTCGTCTAAATTTCAGTCCTGTGCACTGCAAGTGGTGTCCAAAAATAGACTGCCTTGGGTCATTTGTCTGTTTATCTCTTTCAATTTCTGATGCAGCACTTCCTTGTGTCTCAGGTAGCGCTATGCCGATTATGAGGTATATTTTTTCAGTTGGGGTAGGTTTTAGGCACCCTGCAACTATCCGGCCAGTCTCATTTATTGACAAGTGATAACAATATGGTAACATTTTTTTAAACAGATAGTCATTTATCAGTTGCTGTCACAAAAGATGACAAGTTATTATGCTAAGCTGTCAGCAGTATGAGGTGAGGCAATGTATTTCTTTCTCACTGTATTGCATTTCCAACACATTGCAGACAGGTTCCAATTTCTGCAGCTGGGTAAACTACAACAAGCTGAGACTGGCTCATGAACTTAATCTTTTTCTTCTGTGTTCATTCTCAATCTCCCACTACCAAGCCCTAACGAACTTGGTCTAAAACTAAGAGAGACAATCACACAAACCCTGCAGCCAAACATGGACACACACACACACCTACCAAATAATCATCCAAACTGTTGTACTTCATATGCCTGTTAACAAGTATTTTCAATGAGTCACTTTCTAGTCTATGTTTTCGATGTTCCATCTGATGCCTGTTAAGATGAAAATTTATGGAGGGTAAAAATATAAAAGTCACAAGCAGGTGGAACAATTTCCTTTAACACCTCTAGATAAAACTAATATACAAATATTTTCAATAGAAAACTGTTTTGTAGTTAAACACTTTTGCATCAGTTGTCTGCAATTTCAATAATAAATGAGACAGACCACATTTGGATTGAGGGGAGAAGATTTGATTTATCCAGGTGCTATGAAGTTGGTTTCATGCGCAATTTCATGACAAATGTGAAATCTTTCATTTTGTTTCAGTTCTCTCATTACCAGATACTGTAAAAAGACTGAAACACTTATATGAATCTGTTATGTGTGAAGCTGACTTTTGTTCTCTAATACGGTGTTTTCACCAGTCACAACACCCTTATTATGTTTAGCAAATCCTGAAATCACACACTGCACTCATTTACAGTTGTTGCTGTTGGAAACCATTTGTACTGATTTAATTTAACAATTGATGTTTCTTTCTCTGTGGGTTACAGTGACTCTTCTTACACCCTGAGGCATACTTGAGAAGGTGGTCCCGGGTTCACCTGGCTGTTCTTGAACTCAAGTTTTCTGGGATTTCCCAAAGTTTGTTTCTATCCTCTCTGTCAAATGTTTCCTCTTGGTCCACAAAGACTAATGTTCAGTTCTTGTTGCATTCAATAGTTTGTTCACAAATCTGTCTTAGAGAAAATAGGGCATCTGCAGCCTCTTCCTTTTCTGAAGCCAAACTTTGTGTTACTTAATTAATTTTCAACTATTCGCCTTATTTTATTTTGCAGGATTTTGTGCATATTTTACTGACATGACTCAAGAGTGATGTGCCCCTGTTTGTTTCAGAGTCTCTATTGTTTCTTGTTTTTTTTTACATAAGGGGACAACTATTGATTTTGCCAGTCTTCTGGAACTTCCATTGTTACCCATTCCCCATTCATTATTCTTGTCAGCCATTTTAATCCCATGTTTCCACTGGCTTGTATGGACCTATTGTAATACCATCTATTCCTGAAGCCTTATTTATGTGCAGCAGCTGTGCACTAGTATCACATTAGCATGAGCCTATTCCTTCATCATCCTGATTAATACAAATTATACTTATTATTTTGTAATAAAATAAAATTAATTTTTGTGTGATTTATCTGTGTAAAATGTTGAAAGTGTTAAAAAAAAATCAATAAGCACATTTAAAGTATTTTGGACAAAAAATGAATTACCACTTTACGAATTACAATATAATATAATATTAGTGCCGAATGTAAGTACCAATAAAAATCAAATAATTATCCAGAACCACTGTAAGTTTTCTTATTATTTTCTGCCAATGCATATTAAACCACGGAAACTACAAAACTATCATTACAGAATTTATTCCCATTGAGGGGGGATTTATAGGTCAGATGATGTAGGCCGTTTGCCAGACAGTCACAATGCACTGTAAAGACTAAGTTTCTATTTTACCTCTGACAGAAAAAACATATTCCTTACTGAGGATTTGAATGTATATCCTCAAAGACAAGACACCCAAACCATTCAACGAGCCGCTCCTCTAAGGCGGAAACAACATGACGAATTATAACATTGCAAAGCCCACTTTGCAGTAGAATTATGAGACCCAAAAAGGGACAATTAAATTATTCCTTTTCTGTGGTAATTCCTCATTTATACTGGGACTCCGGATACTTCAATGAATTCTGCTGTATTTTTCATTCTAATAAACACTATACAGTTTGTCCATTAGATCTGTGTGCTGGGGGCAGTCTTGTGCTGCTGTCATGTTTACTGGACAGTTGGTAGTATCAGTCATCTGTGTGGTATTTGGGGTGCTGTTTCTACCTCTTTACATTATATTGCCCTTCTATTATGACTTTTGCTTCTTCAAAGTTGACTAGAAATTCTTCCTGTATCAGTTTAACTACCTATTTGGCTATAGTGTCGGCCTCCTCCTTTCATTTGATGTTACAGTGCGATGGTATCTAGTGTATAACTGCTTTCTGGAGCCTGCGAGCCTTTTTTGCCAAAACTGCCCTCAGTTCATTCAGTTCAGTGTTCTTGTGGGATTTTAGTGTTGTTATGCCGACTTTTGTGTTGTGGGGTCATATATACTGAGGTCTTAAGAACTTCAATTTTAGCTTAACGTTGCTTGAGAACTTGCCTTTGGTTATAGACTTGGTTACATTTTCCCCATTTATTTGTCTGATCACCCCTCCTTCTCCTGTTCTGGTTGCATTTGTAGCTGAGCCATCTGTTTAGACATGTATCCACTTGTCTGCCATATTTGGTCAACCAAATAAAAGCCTATTCAGACTTCAGAGAGGTATGAACATTAGTTTCTATGCTTTGCTTTCAATATCAGTCTTGTATTTTAATAATTAAATAATACTATATACAGTAATAGTATTTTAATTATCACACAAGTTATCAAAATTCCACAACACTAGTGCCTGGGTAACACTGACAAAAAGTGTCAGTATGTTACACAATGAATTTTATGACCACTCAATGAATTTAATGTATCCTTGCACTGAAGGAATGAAAGAAGAAAATGAAAAGTCCATTCCATTCAAAGAAACAAAGCAAGAAAATGGTTATATCAAAAGACCTTAAATAGTTGATAATGCAAAAATACAGATCACATTACTAGAACACATATTTCTATTTTTAGAAATATTTTTTTTAAATACCAATTGTTTAATAACTTACTTAACACATTCCAGATCAACTTCTGGTGGTGCCTCTTTCATTTGCAGCATAACTACTTTACTTTTTGGCTCATTCCCCTGAGAAAGTGTATTTTTTCTGTAAGAAAATATACAAATTTCATATAAAACATAAATATATAAAATATATTTGTATAAAAGAATTTGCACAAATAAAAATTTAAGTGAACAAACATTACAACAGAATGCACACAAAAAAACTAGAGGTATATGTACTTTCATGTTGCAATTTTTACACTAGCCTTATGAGTTTTACTTCTCTCAACACATGCCAGAGAAAACTAATGTTTGGTCAGGCAAAACCCGCACCTCACTCCGAGCCTCCCTGGAAATGGGCTGTTCTTCTTAGCAGCCTGGCTAACGAGGTGGGGGCATCGATGTGATCCCTGTAATAGTGAGCGACACGCAGATGAAGCCAAGTATAGCACAACCACTTGAGGAGCCCAGTCCATCTTCATCAGCATGATCGGGATGTGAGGAAAGCTACTACAAACCATCACTTAACACCTTTTTCAGGGCACACAAAATAAACTTAGTCACCGTGGGCATTCTCAACAACAGTACTAGCCTCAATACATTTCAATTAACTAATATGTTCACAAAACATACTACAGTTTAATCTCTTTACTTGCTTTTTTTTCATAGGGATAATTAATTCATGGGGGGAGTTGACTTTTAATAAGATATAATATAAACAGACTGGCTAAGGAGGAAGGATCGAAGAGAAAAGGCGAACCCAGTACTAAAACAAATGCCTACTGAAGTCGAATGTGTTGGGCCAAAAGGTGCAAATATCGCAATCAAGCTGTAAACTACGACACAACGCATTCCTATCTCTGGACTACATTCCGCTACTTAAAGCCCTTTCAGGACTTGGTAGCGGGAGATTGAGAATGAACGAAGCCAAGCCAAGTTAAACAAAATAAACAAAAGCGTTCTTTATTACAGTATTATTACAGAAACAAAAATATAACAAAAATGAAGTTGTTAAAAAATTGCTATTGTTGATTGGAGAAAATAAATTTCATTTAGGAAAGATCTTCAAGCAAAGTTTTGGAAGAATGTACCTGTTTGTGAATGCCCAAAATGAGTAGGCTATTCTTTTGTGCACCCTGAAAAGGACGTTAAGTGGTGGGTTGAAGTAGCTTTCCTCACATCCCTAGCATGCTGATGAAGGTGAACCGGGGTCCTCCGGACGGTTGTGCTATGCTTGGCTTCATCTGTGTGTCACTCATTACTACGGGGATCACATCGATCCCTCACCTCATTAGCCAGGTTGTTATGAAAACATCCCATTTTTAGGGAGGACTACTAGGAAGCCGAGTTGCAGGTCTTGACCATTATGTTTTGTTTGACCCTGACTAACATGTCCGATCAGTATATTTTGCCTGACCAGACGTTAGTCTTCCTCTCCAAAAGAATGTACTTAAACACAATGAATTTTAAGAGTTTTCCACTGTTGAAATTACTTATCCTATAACACCATTAAGTAGAGAATAGTAATAGTGTTCATAGAGGGATATCTACTCCTGCATTGAAAAATAATTTTTTTTTAATAGTGTGAAACATAATACAGTTTCATCTTGATTGATTTCTTCTTCTTCTTCTTCGTACGCAGTCAGACAGTAACCATTATTTTTTCGAAAAAAGCAGCGGTCATCCTGAGGCTGTCGACACTGCCTCTTGATTGATTGAGTTTGAGTAGAACTATAGAACTATTCAATCAATAAATATTTTTTCAATTATTTTTTTTGTGTTCGCCTTATTTGTTTATTCTCCAAGGCATTGCTCTGCGGTTTTTATTTTGCACATGTCGACCCAGTGCATCTGACTTCGGCATGCATTTTATGTAAGGGTCTGCTTCCTCCTGCATTTTCTAAGGGTTTGTTTCCCCAGGCTAACAGCCAGTGTTGTGATGGGGATCAAACCCAGCACCTTTGGGTTGTGAGCTGTGTCACTTAACCACTAGGCCATGCCATCCCCAAAAATAACATTTTCAGTTTCCTAAGGAGCAAAAATGTTAAGAATACACACCCTTCAGTCTTTGGCAATCCACTTCAGTCGTTTTATTTGTTTGTTGCTCAATCTACCTTCTCCATGTGTTTTTCAGTCGGTTTTTTAGTTCTTTTGCCTTGGAGATTCCAACACAGAGACTGCATCATAATTCAATCTGCTGGCTTCCTTATTACGTGCTCTGCTCACCGCATGCTGTTGCACTGTTGTTGGTCTGTTTTCATTCCAACGGTTCCCTTTAGTAATCTTATCAAATCAGTTCAATCATTCTATTTTATGCAAGAACCCATTTATGAAAGTCAATACATTGTTTTTCTGTTGTTTTTAAGTTTTCATGCCTCAGAGCCATACATTGGAGTTGAAGATTTGTATTTTTGTGTTGGACTTCATTTCTTTTGATGTCAATAAATTTCCCAATAAAATGAAAGCTCTACTTGTCTACTGTCTTATTCTTTTTGTATTTTTATCGGTATGTACCACTTTATCTGTAATGTTACCATGATATATGAATGATTTCACTTCTTTTGGAAGTGTGTCTCCAACTCAATCTGACAGTTGTTAGATCCTTAGATTCTTATTATATTTGTAAATATATGATGATGATGATATAATCCCTTTAGCTATGAGCTGGCAGCTCTTGACAGCCAAATGCCTCCAGAACAAAAAGCACACATCCTCCTCAATTGTTGAGGTGACGTCCAATCTCATATAAAGTCTGTTGTCTAATGGCATCATGGTTGTGAAGGGGGGTTATAGACGCATCTTTCGAGTATCCCAGAAGGAAGTCAGTCCAGTGTGTTGGTGTTCCAGGATAGTCATATGCGAGGTGTGTTCAATTGAAGCCAGACCAAACTGCAACAAGTGGACATATGTACAATGCGCATGATGACGTTAATTCTGGTGTTAACAGCACATACCAACCGTCAAGTTGGCAAAATTTCATTATCCTCTAACTCATAGTTTCCTCAACATACCGTTGAAAACATGGCGGGTGTAATATGGAATCTGTCCAGAGTTGATCAGCAAGCGGTGATCGGTTTCTAACAGCTGAACAATGTCGACCAGTTGACATTCATTGCAGAATGCAGGCAGTGTATGGTGACAAAAGTGTGTTGAAGACAACAGTGAAGAACTGAACAACAATGTTTAAAGGAGGACGTGAGTTAACGAAAGATCTTCCGAGACCAGGTCAGGCGCATATTTTTGCGCCAGAAGATGCCATTGCCAAAATTGATGCAGCAATTCGGGTGGACCGTCGCCGGAGCAAACGTCGCTAGGGACAATTCAAATGGTGGTTAGAAGAAACTGAAGCATCAGAAGGTGTGTTCACAATGGGTACCTCGGTTGCCGGCCAACCACCATAAGGAAGAACGCATCGAATGGAGCTTGAACCACTTGCTGTGATACGAAGAGGGAGACAATTCATGTGTTTTTTTTCTTATAGTGGCAGGTGGTGAATTGTGGTGCCAGCACTTTGAGCCGATCAGCAAAACTGTTAGTATGCAATGCAATGGAAACATCACATATCACTGAAACCAAAAAAGGCGACTTGAAGCAATGTATCAATTATCGAACCATCACTTTAATAAGTCATGCCAGCAAAATCTTTCTACCGATCATCATGAAGAGGCTAGAAAACAAGATCAATGAGGAGGTCCATAAAGCACAGGCAGGTTGTAGACAAGTAAGGGGCACGAGGGATCACATCCTAAACACAAGAAATATTCTAGAAAATGCAGAGTGCAATGTCGAGGTACACACTTGCTTTATAGATTACGTGAAAACGTTTGACTGTGCAATACCAAGCATTATGGGACATAATGAATGAGAGATATGGGATTCCCATCGCACTTGATTCAATTGATCAAATCATTATACTAGGAACAACAAGCTGCAGTGAGAATAGCCAGCAAAACATAAGACTGGTTGGAAGTTCAAAAGAGTGTAAGAAAGGGATGCATACTCTCCCTTTATCTATTCAATATGTATATATATATATATGCTGAATCTGTAATGGTCAAAAACGATGGAAATTATGACAAGTTACTAACAATCGGTGAGAACGATATACTTCAGCTCAGATATGCAGATGACACAGTTGTTCTCTCAAAGAGTGCTGCGGGACTGGAATGGATGATCATGTTGGCAAAACACAGCGAAGAACAAAATCTTTATCTGAATATAAGTAAAACCAAAATTAAACATAGGAGCACGGAAGTGATAGTCAAACTGTATAAAGCATTAGTTGGACCTAGATTGGAGTACTGAGTACAGGTGTGTGGAGTTCTTATTGTAGAGGAGATATAAACGTGCAGGAAAGGATACAAAAAAAAAGAGCGACAAACAAAGCTATTAGTAGGTTTTCTAGAATTATAGTTATGAGGAAAGACTCAGAAAAACTGTCCTACAGTGTCTAGAAAAGAGAAGAATCAGCAGTGACTTAATACAGGATTATAAGATAATCAAAAGAAACGGATAAATTAGGCTATAACAAATTTTTCAAAATATAACCACCTCCAAGAACAAGAGGTCATGGCTACAAATTAACTAAAGAAAGGTCCAGATTAGATATTAGAAAATACATGCCAAATTGTAACAGAATGCCTTAAACTGACACCAATGGAGAAATTTTAAATAATCGCTGGTATCGCACCTCGGATAGAAGAAGACATGTCGCATCTGAAGTAGAGAGACAAAAGCAGCCCTGTCACCAGATAAACCCTATTTTTTGAACATACATCAGAAAGAATACGACTGAAATCAAGGAATAGTTTTCTGCGGATTGTACAGCCATCAAAACAGAGCCGCGAGAGAATGAATGGTGAAAGTTGGACCGAGATCAAAGAAGAACCTGCACCTTGACATGATTGCCATGTACTATGTGGAGATCTTTGAACAGGTTAGGGTGTGTCCAGATGTGGGTCTAATCTGAAAAAGTGGGGATTTTCAGACAATGAATATTGTGAATGTGGGGCCGTCCAGAAAACCTGATTATATGTCCTAGGATGCAGGAATCCTGTGCAATGAAGGATTTGATGGTGACAAATGAAAGAGCATTGACGGTGGCTGGTTTTTGGGGGGAAGACTATTCGAGGTTGCCGAACACGGAAAATAAGTATTAGGAAATATTTTTTTAGTCAGAGTGGTGAATACTTCGAATGTATCACCACAGGAAGTAGTGGATGCAGGGACAATTAATGCATTTAAGAATAGATTGGATGCATATAGCTTTTAGAGCAAGGAAGTCCTGCTGAGGACGGATGTGTCGGACCGAAAGGTGCAAATATCACAGTCAAACTTAACTAGCGACACAACGCAAATCCGTTCTCCGGACTACATCCTGCTTCTTGCAAAGCTCTGTTCAGGGCTTGGTAGCGGGAGAATGGATGCAGAAGAAAAAGAGCAAGGAAGTGTAAATTAAACTGGTTGTATACAGACTCTACAGAGTCTTCTGAGCCAGTATAAAGACGTTGAGTTAAAATAATGAGCACAGACAAGACAAAATCCAAACTTAAAGTTATTCTACAACCAAGGCTCAATTATAAATAACAAGCAACAATAGAAATTTCATATATATATATATATATGGTCTATAGAGTAAAGTAACTTAATATAGTTTTTGTGATTTATGCAATCAATCATGTGTTTAAGCAACTCAACTCAATACATCTTAGAAACACAATTTACACACTATTACAAAGGTATTGTGCACTCAAAATACATCTCAAAGTATTTTTTATTTTATTAACATTATACCAAGAACTGAGAAAATGGGGCAACAGGCACCTAGCTGTGGGATATTAAGCACCTCTCTTTACTATGTGCGAAAATCACAGATCCATTCTTGTCCTTCCAGGTCTTGAATGCAGATAGCAATATTTAGACACACTATGTGGTACCACTTATCACACTGGACCCAATTCATGCCACCAGTTTGTCCACATCTTTAATTTTCCTCCAAATCATCCTCATTTTGAGTTATTGAACTCTGGAAGGTATTCCTGCCTCTTCCTCCCCCACGTCCTCTTGTTGTGTGTATGTGTATATATATATATATATATATATATATATATATATATATATATATATATATATATATATATATATATGCGCAAGAAAAGTTAGAAGAGAAATAAGAAAAGATAAAGGAAGATACATAGTGGAAAGGTGTAAGGATATAGAAAACCTACAGCAACAACGCAGTGAGAGAGAGATGAATTTAAGGCAATAAGCACAAGTTCCGTACGGTTTCACGTGTCATAAATGACAATAAGGATAACACATTAACAGAAACCAAAGACATACTGAATAGATGGAGAGAGTACTGCAGAACCATGTATGGAGATAGCACAAAGCGCTCAGTTACAATCCTACCAAAGGATGAGAAAGAACCTGAACCAACATTGGAAGAAGTACGCTCTGCAATTAAAAGCCTGAAAAAGGGAAAGTGAAAGTCCCCAGGATGCGATGATATCCAAGCAGAGCTAATACAAGCAGGAGGGGAGGCAAGTGCTCTAGTCTATCACAAGTTGTGTGAACAGATATGGCACAGTGCAGAGTGGCCAGAAGCATGGAAGAAATCAATTTACATGCACCAACAAAATGATAAAAGTAAAAGTCTTGAGAGCCTGTGTTTTTCCTGTGAATCATGGACGATTACGAAAACTTCTAGACAAAGAATCGAATCATTCGAGTCAAAATGTTACAGAAAGATCCTAAAAATATCCTGGACAAAGAAAAAAACAAATGTAGACATTTAGCAAGAGTTGAACATAGAGGAGAACTGGTTTATCAATTCTATTTTGGCTAGTAAATGCAAATACTTTGGTCACATCAAGAGACACAACGGTCTTGAGAGACGGTGATGGAAGGTATGGTCATGGTGCCAGGCAAAAGAGGAAGGGGTAGACCAAGAAGACGTTGGCACCAACATATCCAGGAATGTCTGTGGCGAAGGCTGGAGTTTTGGCACCAAGGGAACGAGTTTCTTTCATGCAGACTGTGATGGGAGCGACGTTCTACAAAAGGACATGCTACACAGTACATGATGATGATATATATAATATATATATATTTATATTATCAGGATAAAATATGAAATTCCTTAATTCACGATTTTAATTATCATATTCAAGACAGACACACTGAATGAATGATTGAAATGAATGAATGAGACATAGTTAAGAGTTAGTCTACTAACTTTAACTTGATTTAATTTAGATCTAGATTAACTTATTAAGTATTAAGATATATTTCTTATTTCTACACACACCGCAAATTATGAAAATACCTAAACTCTAAACTAATGCCTTGACAAAAAATGAAATATTGTAATGTATCTAACAGTATATTACCCGCAGACTTCAGCAAGTTCTTTTACCGTCTCTACTGTGGTGGACGTTTTCATTGCTATGTTATTAATAATTTGGCAGTCGTCTGTTGACGGTTTCATCATGGACATGGTTTCATCGAGAGCGTTTGCAGGCCAAGACTGTACAAAATCCTTCGGGCAAATCAGTTCACTTCTAGGCACACGACGACTCGCACCTCTTCCTTCCATGGTATCTCCAATATAAGAGAAAAGTACATTAAGCAGCGAATAAGCAAAAACACATAGTCGTAGTGAATATGTCAGTCATAAAGTGTGGTATGTTTCCAGACGTGATTCTGCCGACATTTCATTTTTCAGACCGGTAATTTGGACAATGTTTGTAGTTGTGTCGCTTAGAAAGCTTGCCGTGTAATATTTTTTCGAGCTTATTTAATAATCGTAAATATACGTGTCTTTGTGTGTGCAGTTATATGTGATTAATTTTTTTTTAATGGAATAAGTTTCCTATTGAGTCATTGAAAATATGGTGTATGTGTGCATTTGTTTGACAAACAAACGCATTTACACTATAGACACGACGATTGCGCGATGACATGTTCTTGGTGATTCGGTACATATAATATACGTCCAAAGATGATTGTAATTTGAACACATTTGCATATATCGTTAGTGTATGTTGGAAGTGCGATATTTGCGATACATGTAAGTAGAAGTCTCCATCCAATCTTTGAAATGATATTTTCTCTCCAAACTCCCCAGTTGTATTTGTTGACGAATTCGTTGAACAGATATGTATTTAATATTCTAAGTTCTTAGTCAACCTTTACTTCTACAGGGGCAAATGCCCATGTGCAGGTTCCAGTTCAGGTGTGAGCTGGATGTAGCCGGGAGAAGGGTATCCTGCTTAGAATTTCAGACGACATATGGTGCCCTATGGGTTGTGAACTCGATTATTCTTCTTCTTCTTCATCGTACGCAGTCAGACAGTAACCATTATTTTTTCGAAAAAAGCGGCGGTCATCCTGAGGCTGTCGACACTGCCATAGAGCTTGTCTTGTGGTTCCACTGGTGATGGCCACATCTGCTCTCTCTGATCCTCGTAAGTCGGGCAGTTCTGCAGCAGATGCTCAGCGGTCATTTTATCGGTACCACACAGGCATTCGTCGGTACCACCTATCTTCAATTTGTTGAATAGGTGGTACCTCAGTCTATTGTGGCCAGTGCGAAGTCTGAAGACAACGACCTGCTCTCTTCTGTTCAACTGGTAATAGGCATCGTTTTTGGTGTAGCCGGTATGTTCAGTTTCCCATTTGGTCATGTATCTGGCTTTAATAAGCCGTTTTGACTCTTCGTACGTCATACTAGTATCTGTTTGTGGTAGTCTTGCACCTTTTTTTGCCAGTCTGTCTGCCTCCTCGTTGCCCTGGATGTTGCAGTGTGATGGGACCCACTGTACCACTACCCTTTTTGGTGCGGACTGCTGGCATAGTTGACAGAGTGCTGTTCTTAAGTCATTAAGCTCAGTGTTTTTCTGGCTTTTTAGCGCTGTGACTACGGCCAGAGCATCTGTAAGAAGGACTATATGGGTTTCATTTTCTTTATGTGTCACCATTTCTTCCACTGCCGCCCTCAGTGCCTCTGCCTCCGCTCTGAAATTGCTTGTGTACTTACCAGTAGCGAATGACAGTGTTATTTTTCTGCCATTTGATGGGTTCAGGAATGCTCCTGCCCCTCCGTTCTGTGTAGTGTTTGTTACAGAACCGTCGGTATATGCATGGGTCCAGTCCATACTTGGGTAGTTTTTCGATATAAAGCTTAGGGTAGTATCTCTCCTTTCTTTTTCAGTCTGGCAGTTTTTGTTTCCAATACCTGGTATATTTTCTACCACCTTTGGAAATATATCCTGCCTCCTCCAGGTAGGTTTTCGTACAGTAGTGATGGGCTTTGGTGTTGTTAGTGCGTTTATGGGATCTTCCGGCATCTTTGCTTTGGCTATTTCTGCAAAGTTTCTCCGCTTTAGTTTCCCATTTCCCAAATTGTTTAGTCTCTGGTGCATTGGGTGGTCAGTCAGTCTTCGGAGTTTCTCTGACTGAAGCTGGGCTCTGCAGTCTCTTCTATCGGTCATGGGTTGCAGCTTTGTAATCTTTTCAAGTTCTACAATTGGCGTTGACTTCATGCCTCTTGTTATAACTCTCATGGCTTGGTTTTGAAGTTTGTTAACTTTATCGAAGTTCGCCTTTGCTTCTGTTGTCCATGCCGCAATGCCATACTCGAGAACTGGTCTCACTCTTCCAGTGTACAGTTTCTTTAGATACTTTCGTCTGCTCCCCAGCTTGTGCCAGCAAGTTTCCTCATGATTGCCATTCTTTCTCTGGCTCTCATTCGGTTTCTCTCGATCTGACTTTTCCATGTCATGCGCCGATCAAATGTGACTTCCAGATAGTTTGGGTTGTCGTTTGGCTGCAGGAATTTGCCATTTAATTTGGTGTTTTGGGGTTTGATTGAAAGAGAGAATATTGTACATGTGGTTTTCTCCTCGTTTATTTTGACCAGCCATGAGTTCGCCCACTCTTCCAGCGATGTTAGGGCCTACTGCATCCGATTTCTTGCTATGCTGAGATTCTTTTCAGAGGTCCACATAGCCAGATCGTCTGCAAACATTGAGCTATGGACTCTTCTTGGTATATTCTCTGTAATGTCGTTTATATACACCAGGAAGAGTGTGGGTGACAGTACTCCCCCTTGGGGTACTCCCTGCTCGAGTGTCACCTTTTTACTCATCTGCCCTTGTACTTGAACTCTGGCCGTTCTTTGTTTGAGGTAGTGGTTGATCCACTTGTACATTCTCCCACAAACTTCACTTCTCCTTAGCTTGACTCTTAGTCCGTCTTTCCAGACTTGAACTCGATTCACAATTACAACGTACTTGGTTCGAATCACTTCATGCTAATATTGACAGATCTGGCTTGTCAAAGAATGTTTTCATGGTACGACCGCGTCTTCCAGTCGATCCAGATGTAAATGGGTACCTGAATATTTCCGAGCCGTCGCGGTGATTACATAGTTCGTGTTATGTGGTCGGCACGTTCGGCAATGAAAGAGACCGAGCACAAATGGAGGCGCCCAGGTACAATGAAGTTTGCTCTTTGAACACTTTTCTATTTTCCAAAATTCTAAATGTAATAACAAGCACAGATTTGTGGAAAACACTACAGCAACCATCATTACATTTGGAGATAAACAAAAGAAAGTAAAAAGGGATAGACCACAACCCCAAAAAGAAATGTTAACGATATAACTAGACATGCGCTTGAGAAGAACCTACAAAAACTGACAAAAATATGCGATCTCGTACAATGAAATCTCAAACACTTCTTGCCCAAGAATAGTGTCTATTTGGAACTACATTTATATGGTTTCTTTTTAATTTTCCAACCTGACCAGAACCTCTTTATGCTGCTATTGACATTTCAGCAGTTGAAATAGGGATGAATAAGGGACAGCACTTTCTATGAGTCATGAGATAGGCTCCCTGTAGCGCATCCGCTTCTTCTTCTCAGTAGGTGCCCCAACGTCATTTGTTTGAATTTGTGGGAGTTACAGGTGGAGGGGGGGGGGGGTGTTTAGGAGGCAGGCCATGTAGTGTAATGGTTTACAGACCAAGCATGCATGTGTTCCGCTTCGAGAACGGGTGCTGAATTCGGATGAGCTGGACAGTAGTGCGCAAAACACCACACGACTCTATTTATCTTAATAAACAAAGTGAATGTAAACTAAAACCAAAAGAAAATTAATAGGTGACATATAGCTAGCCAACCAGGCAACTCAGAGCTCTAATCGACACCGACACCGATGCTGACTATGCAAATTTGATTTAACTTAACTTAACGTCTTTATACTGGTTTAGAAGACTCTGCAGAGTCTGTATACAACCAGTTCCATTTACAAAACCTTCCTCTAGAAGCTGTACGCATCCAATCTGTTCTTAAATGCATTGACCGTCCCAGCCTCCACCACCTCACTTGGCAATGCATTCCAAGCATTCACTACTCTCTGGCTAAAGAAATACTTCCTAATATCTAATCTGGACCTCTCCTTAGTCAACTTGTAGCTGTGCCCTCTTGTCCTTGTTGGTGGTTGTACTTTAAAAAACTTGTTATAGTCCACTTTATCCATTCCTCTGATCATCTTATAAACCTGTATTAAGTCACCACGAATTCTTCTCTCTTCTAGACACTGAAGGCCAGTTCTTTTTAATCTTTCTTCATAACTGTAATTCTGGAATCCCACTATCAGATTTGTCGCTTTTTTTTTGTATTCTCTCCAGCATGTCTATATCCCCTCTCTGATAAGGACTCCACGCCTGTACACAGTACTCCAATCTAGGTCTAACTAATGCTTTATACAGTTTGACTATCACTTCCTTGCTCCTAAGTTTAATATTTCTTTTTATCATCCCTAACATTGCATTTGCCTTTTTTACTGCTACCTGAACTTGCTCCCTCACCTTACATGTATGATCTATTATAATCCCTAAGTCCCTTTCTTTATCTATCTTTCTAATATTGTTCTCTCCCATTCTGTAATTATGTTCCATATTGGATCTACCCATGTGGATGACTGTACATTTATCTACATTAAACTCCATTTGCCAGATTACAGACCATTCTCGAATTTTATCTAAATCCGACCTCAATATATCTACTTCTGCTTTAGATGAGACACTATTGCATAGTTTCGTGTCATCAGCAAATTTTGCAATAATGGATCCTATACCTATGTCCAAATCATTTATATATATCAAGAATAAAATTGGTCCCAAAACCGAGCCCTGTGGCACTCCACTTTTCACTTCACACCACTCAGAGTACTCCTTATTTATACCCACCCTTTGCCTTCTTCCCGTTAACCAATTTTCAATCCATTTGGCAACTTCCCCACCTATTCCATGTGATTTTAATTTTCGAAATAATCTTTGATGAGGTACTCTATCAAAAACCTTTGCAAAATCCAGATAAATAACATCCACTGGCTCCCCTTTATCTAACATTTTGGTAACCTCCTCCATGAATTCTAATAGATTTGTTAAGCATGATCTCCCTCTGGTAAACCCATGCTGACTATTTCTAATTAGATTAATTTTGTCTAAATGCATTACAATGTTTTCTTTGATTATTGACTCTAACAATTTACAGACTATGCTCGTTAAGCTCACAGGTCTATAGTTTGCTGGATCTGCCTTTTTGCCTTTTTTTAATAAGGGGATCACTCCCGCATCTTTCCAATCCCGTGGAACAATTCCAATAGCCAATGGTTTTGCTAATTGGTCTCTAATTTCAAACAGCAATTTTGGATGAATACCATCTTGACCTGGACATTTATCCACTTTCAACCCCTCCAATTTTTTAAAAACCATTTCCTCTGTAATACAGATTGATCCTAATCCTGCTGTATCCATGTCTCTTTTAAAAATATCTACGGGCTCTGGGATCTTGGAGCAGTCCTCTTTTGTGTACACTCTGCCAAAGTAGTGATTGAGTAGATTTGCTGCCTCCCTATTTTCACTTATTTTTTTTCCTGTGCTGTCTATGAGAGGGCCTACTTTGTCCTTTGATCTTTGTTTATTTCTAACATAAGAGAAGAAGCTTTTACTATCAGTCTTGATCCTCTGAGCAAGTTTCTTTTCGAAGTCTATTTTTGCTGTTTTATTTGCTTTCTGAGATATGTTCTGCTTGTCCAAATATTTTAAATATGTTTCTTTTGATTTACCTGCCTCTATATATTTTTTCCATGCTTTATTTTTAGCTCTTCTACATTTAACTACAATTTTAGTGATCCCCTTTTTACGCTTGGGGTTTACTTCCCTATATGGAACACATTCCTCTTTTAGCGTTTCGAGAACTGCTTTAAAACAATCACGTCCATTTCAAAGGCAGCCAGTCTCCAAGCACCTAGTCACTCCACAAATATGATTACGACAATCACGTCCATTTGAAAGGCAGCCAGTCTCCAAGCACCTACTCACTCCACAAATATGATGCGACAATCACGTCCATTTCAAAGGCAGCCAGTCTCCAAGCACCTACTCACTCTACAAATCTGATTGCGACAATCACTTCCATTTCAAAGGCAGCCAGTCTCCAAGCACCTACTCGCTCCACATATCGCATTTCACCTGCCACTCGAGCTTTATTAGAAGAGCGACCTAAAATGGCTCGCTCTCCAGACAACCACACAACCTTGACTACCCTAAGCAAGATCTGCCGTCAAAAACTCAAAGAAGATCATGAAAGCTTTGCCCGCAAAAGTCTTCCGACATTTGCTGAATATCGGTACAACATCAAATGAGCTCCTCGTAGACTTGCCGAACATCACCAAATCATTCCTTGTCTAAAAGCTTCCGATGGATCTCGCACAACGTCAAAGCTAGACATGGAGTCATTAATGAAAGCACACTATAGCAACCTGTTTAGATCACCAAAGCCTCGTCCAATTGCCCTGCCATCTACTTTATCCCCTCTTTCAGACTTTCTGCTCTCAGAAATTCGTTATGCTGTCGAGTCAATGCCATCCACTTTATCCCCTCTTTCAGACTTTTTGCTCTCAGAAATTCGTCATGCTGTCGAGTCAATGCCATCCACTTTATCCCCTCTTTCAGACTTTCTGCTCTTAGAAATTCGTCATGCTGTCGAGTCAATGCCATTCACTTTATCCCCTTTTTCAGACTTTCTGCTCTCAGAAATTCGTCATGCTGTCGAGTCAATGCCATCTGGAAAAATCACCAGGTAAAGATGGCATCAATGCCATAGCCCAACGTTTTACACGTTATCTTCATTCGCGGGGAACACATGCCGCCTGACACAACTCGAGGAAAACACGCTTGCACAAGAAGGGAGACAAACAGCATCTTGGAAACTATCGCCCAATTACTCTTCTCCCGGTCACTTACAAGCTGTTTATAAAATGCAACCTTGCCAGAGTCACCACCACTCTTGAAGAATCGCAACTAGTCGAACAGGCAGACTGTCCGCGTTCGTACACCACAATGGACCATATGTCAACCTGCTGCCGCCTTATTGAGGCAGTCAAAGAGTTTTAGACGCCATTGACGTTCACCTCTATCGACTACAAAAAGCTCTTGATTGGTAGAACACATTTTTTCTTCCATTTACTGTTGAAACAAGTTATCGATCCTGGTTACATCAGAATTCTCGCCAACAGTTATACGAACTGCACCACCACATTTCGTTCCTTCCATCGTCCATTTATGGTGCAAATTCAAAATGGGGTCCGCCAAGGCGATCGTATTTCACCGAACCTCTTTTCCACATGTGTGGAATCAGTCATTAGATGATGCAACTGGAATACCTTTGGCATCCTTATTTACGGTAGAGGCTTCAATCATCTTCGATTTTCCCATTACATAGTGCTCATCACAGAGTCAGCAGTAGAAGCTAACCAAATGATACAGATACTCCATGGAGAGGGCATTAGAGGATGTCAACGAATACATCTATACTGTGCACCTTCTCAATGTGGAGAATAACCTGAAACCTGAACTGACAAGACGTCGATGCGCGGGTTGGACAGCCGTTTGGTCTATTAACACGGTCTTGGGCGGTTGCCCTGACTAGGACCTACGAGCCTCTCTTTTCAATGTCACTGTACTCCCCGGGGTATGCTGCGGTGCTGAGACGTGGACACTAACAAAATCACTAGAGGACAAATTTAGAGTTACCCATGCCTCCTTTGAGAGACGCTTGGTCGGAATCACTATCCAACGTATGCAAGGTATCCACGTTTCTAACATAAGACGATTGTCCCTGGTGAAGGATGCGATAACCCATACAGACAAGGCAAAACACAAATGGACAGGTCACATGTTCAGACGAAACGATGAATGATGGAGCACAACGACAGCAGTCTGGTACCCCCGAGGTAAGAAAAGACCACGGATAAGACCTCCAATGCTTTGGTCATACTTCCTTGCTGTTCGCTGCAATATCCGAGATGCCTTTAGAGAAGTACTTACTACGCACTGGACTTCCGTGGTCCAAGACAGGGTCCGCTGGAGACGAAGTTGTAACCTGCAGCTACGCTGAGGAATTGTAACATTTCCAGCTAGAGCATGAGCGTTTAGGGCAGGGGTGATGTGGTCCGCGACTCTGAGAACAAATGTGCATGATTGCTTGCTAAGGTCACTCTCCGAACACTACGCCAAGGTCACTCAGGAACTGACCACTGGCGTTCAGATTTGGGTAGCGGGAGGGGGTGGGGGTGAGTGACAGACAAGAGGGCAGCAGAGCTTGCTGCGATATTTGAGTGACAGGTGTGGGAGTAATTCGTTGCATTAGCGACTGATTGGGGCCACCACCATCCCCCCCTCCCTCGATTTTCATTGGTCAGCTCTGATACTGCTTGAGTCTATATAACACTAGACAAAGTTGAGCTAAAGCAGACTGGCCATGGAGAGGGAATGAGAGGGAGAGGGAGAATTTAGCTAAGAGTCTGTTTAGCTCACCGACTTAGTAGAAGAGTGATTGTTAGGCTTTTTTATGAATGTGTGATAGAACAGGTTGCTCAACTAGCATATTCATTGAGTCTGGGCCAGCCGCTCAATAAGGTTTGGGCGTCCTGTAAATAGATGTAATCTGAACGTATGTTGTACGCGAGAGCACCTTTGGAACATGGTATGTTCTGAGTGTACAGCTGCGTCTAGGAGAGATTTAGATGTGTGTGTGTGGTGTGTATAGACACCGAGGGAACGATGTATGTTTCAGAGCGTGTGTACACGCAGATTGATTGAGTTGAGAGATCATATGTGAGTATACGTAGAATATATTGAATGCATTATGCCCAGATCACCCGCCTGAGGGGATTTGAGTGAGGACGAGTTTTTGAGAGTGTGTTGAGGATGCAAATAAGGGGAAGGGTGTGTGATGTGTGTACGGCAATAGAACTGGATTTTGATAGTTGGGAATTCTATCAATAGCTAATGCTTAAAATTTCCGCTTTAGTTAATATTTATATTAACATATATAATATAGGAATATTTAGTTAAGATGATATGTATTGTATTGTGTTTGTAATTTCACTACTCATTTTTCTGGTATGAGTATTATATAATAAATATGCCGCCTGCTGTGTGCTGTGTCAATTTGCTGTGTGCTGTGTCAATTGCTGTGTGTGGTCATGGATGTTGTGCTGGGTGTGGTAATATTCTAAGTTAGAATAACCCTAGTGGAAACCTGAGAACTGCTACAGTATGAGTCATCAAGATATGACTAGCCAAGTTAACTTAATGCCAGCTTGCTATGGCAGGCATGACATCGGGGATGAAGTGTCAGGAAATTCCCTGCATTGGTTTGTAGTTTTTGTATGTGGGACACCCAGTTCCCTGAACTGGTTTATAGTTTTTGCATGTGGGACACCCAGTTCCCTGTACTGGTTTATAGTTTTTGCATGTGGGACACCCAGTTCCCGTCCTCGTTATTTTACCGTTCCTAAAAGTAAAAGAAGCAGTTACATTTTAACAATTTTGAAGTTGATTTAGCAATCATCTCTTCAGTTCGGACACTATAATCGATGAACCGTCGATGCAGAGTACAAAGGTTTGATATCATACGACAATCCAACAGAGGGCAACACCTAAGAGTACGGATTAGGCATTTGCGTTTGTTGTTGTAGAAGTGACTTCAATAGAAATCTTTTTACAGGACGATGCTGCTAGAATAATAAACAACCATCTTTAGTCGCCATTTATGTCTTGTTTGGAATATTACAATGACTATATTATTTGATACTTAAATAAATGAGTGATGTCGTAACGTATTTAAGATAAAATAATGCTGGAAATAAAATAAAGGGAATTATCGACTTTCTCTATCGGTTCTCACCAAGACAAAATGTAAGAATTAAGATCATATTAAAATACAGAACAGCACGCTTCGTTTCCTGTTTTTCAACAATGTCAGTAATCAGTATTAACACATCTCAAGACATTAAACTACAAAAATGTTAACGACAGCAGCAGCTGCTGCTTAATTATTTAAGGACAATATTAACATAATTTTATTGATCCATTAACACTACATTAATACAAGAATTAAAACTATATCAAAATGTCTCATACGAGTATTACATCCAGATTACAAACCTTCACCAAGATTTACCACTTTAACGTATCTCAGTTATGAATGGCGATGTGTACAAGTGTATTAAATCATATCAATCCTTCAAAAGTCTAACCTCACATCCACGTCACGTCATAAGAAGCGTAAGCTTGTGAGTCAGTTTTGGAAAGAGAACGCCACTGATCTTGAGTTTTGTTGACGCTACTTGATCGGTTGGCAGGCATAGATCGAAGGTTGGGGCCGGTGTTGAAGTTGTATGGTGCCTTTTGCTTGCTTTTTAACGGTAAAGGAGGCTGGCCTTGAACACGATAGAGCCTCGCTGTAAACTACGACACAATTTCCTTTTCTAGACGAACACCAAACATGATCACTCACGAAAGAGATGGAGTCCAAACTCAAAGATACCCAGGCCTCCCTCGAGAGACACTTGATCGACCTCATGCTTCATAGACAGCGCACAAAAAGTCTTCACAACTCGGACATACGTCAATTGTCCATGGTGAAAGATGCAGTTGTTTATGGAGACAAGATGAAACATCGTTGGGGTGGCCACTTACTGCGAAGAACGGACAACCGTTGGAGCACAGCGACAGCAATATGATACCCTAGAGATAAGAAACGACCACCAACACGTTTGTTTCACTCGCTTTCATCAGGCAACAACATTTACGATGCCACAGATAGACGACTCATTCTCCACTGGTCCACCGTGGCCCTAGACAGAGGCCGTTGGAAGAGAAGTTGGGACCAGCAATGGTGTACCCACCGCTGAAGAACGGGTCATCCAGTAATCCAGGAATGTCTTTTAGCGGGGAGAGGGGGGAAGTAACATCTGGTTATGCAACACACGTTGACTATGGAATTTTATTCAGGAATAAGTGAAGCATGCTGGTCAAGACTTCACCTCACTGCCACAGTTCTCCATGGGAACAGTATGTTTCATAGCAGGTTAACGAGGTAGAGGGTCGAAGTAATTCCGGTAGTAGTGAGCTGAATCCAATCACAGCACAACAGCCTGGAGGACCAAGGTGGGCTTCCATTCGCTCGCTCTTGATTTTAGGAAAGGTACTGCAACCCACCACTTAAGTGATTTCGAGGTAAGATGTCCGCTTCGGGTTCCGGCGGTCGCGTGTTCGATATCACGGTGGTAGACCGGGATTTTCTTTACGTACATCTTCGAGTAAAAATTCACCTGATCTGTGGGCAGTGAGATCGGACTTCCGTGTCGAGCACGTTTAAAATTCCCTTGCAGTTGGAAATTTAAAAAAAAAGTAGGCTTAACGGCCGCTGTCCGGACAAAATTCAAATTAAAAATCTACCCAAGTTATTTGTACCTTTCTCCGGGTGGTTTGGAGCCGCTATAGATTGCGCGTAACTGGCTGCGTGTCTATTTAGCTCTAGTGTTTGAGTAACTTAAGATGGACTCACACATCGGTAAACAAAGAAACTGGTTGCATACATACCCTGTAGAGTCTTCTAAACCAGTTTAGAGACGTTAAGTTAAGTTAAGTTAACGGCCTTTTCTGGGCGTACGAGATAGTACGCATACTCATTGTGGAAATTTAAAAAACAAACAAGAAACAACAAACAATGCTTTGTGGGTGTAGTGTACTGCCTGTCGACTTGCTAGGCTAATCACATCCGTGCTAATGCCGATTTCTCCAGTAGCCTCAATGGTAAACCCTTACTTCGACCTGCTCCATCTTCTTATGACGTGACGTGGATGTGAGGTTAGACTTTTGAAGGATTGATATGATTAAATACACTTGTACACATCGCCATTCATAACTGAGATACGTGATAGTGACATATCTTGGAGAAGGTTTGTAATCTGGATGTAATACTCGTATGAGACATTTTGATATAGTTATAATTCTTGTATTAATGTAGTGTTAATGGATCAATAAAATTATGTTAATATTATCCTTAAACGATTAAACAGCAGCAGCTGTCATTAATATTTGTGTAGGTTAATGTCTTGAGGTGTGTTTATACTGATTACTGACATTGTTGCAGAACAGGAAACAAAGCGTACTGTTCTGTATTTGTAATGTGGCCTTAATTCTTACATTCTTTCTTGCTGAGAACCGATAGAGAAAGTCGATTATTCCCTTTATTTTATTCCCAGCATTATTTTATCTTAAATACGTTACGACATCACTCATTTATTGAAGTATCAAATAATATGGTCATTGTAATATTCCAAACAAGTCATAAATGGCGACCAAAGATGGTTGTTTATTATTCTAGCAGAATCGTCCTGTAAAAAGATTTCTATTGAAGTCACTACCACAAAAACAAACGCAAGTGCCTAATCCGTCCTTTAGGCGTCGCTCTCTGCTGGACTGTCGTATTACATCAAAGTTGTGTACTCTGCATCGACGGTTCATCGATTATAATGCCAGAATTGAAGAGATGATTGCTAAATCAACTTCAAAATGTCACTACTTGTTTTACTGTTAGGGAAGGTAAAATAACCAGGAATTGACTGGGTGTCCCACATACAAAAACTATAAACCAGTACAGAGAAATGGATGTCCCACATACAAAAACTATAAACCAATAAAGGGAACTGGGTGTCCCACTTACAAAAACTATAAACCAGTACAGGGAATTTCCTGTCCCTTCAACCCCGATGTCAGTGCCTGACATAGACCAACCTTTCCTTTTTACCAATCTTTCTGAAAGCCATAAGAATTAAGTTAAGACGGATAGCAAGCTGGCAGTAAGTTAACTTAGCTAGCTATATCTTGATCTTGATGACTCGTTCCTCATTGTAGCGGCAGGTTCCAACTTCGTCTCCAGCGGAACCTGTCTTGGGCCACGGAAGACCAGTGCATAAGTAAGTGCTTTTCTAGAGGCATCTTGGATGTTGCAGTGAGCAGCAAGGGAGCTAGACGAACGCATTGGAGGTCTCTTTTTACCTTGGGGGTAGCAGACTGCTGTCGTTGGGCTCCATCGACCATCGTTTCGTTTTAACATGTTACCTGCCCATTTGTGATTTGCCTTGTCTGCATGGATTACCTCATCCTTCACCAAGGTCAATCGTCTAATGTCAGACATGTGGAGACCTTGCATACGTTGGAGAGTGATTCCGACCAAGCGTCTCTCAAGGGAGGCCTGAGTAACTGTCAATTTATCCTCTAGTGATTTTGTTAGTGTCCATGTCTCTTCACCCTAGCACATCACAGGGAGTACAATGGAATTGAAAAAGGGAGGCTCGTAGGTCCTAGTCATGGCGACAGGAAGAAACGAAATGTGGTAGTGCAGTTCGTATAACTGTTGCCGAGAATTCTGACGTAACCAGGATCGACATTGTGTTTCAACAGTAAATTCCAGGCAAAATGTCGTTCTACCGAATCAAAACCTTGTTTGTAGTCGGTGGAGGTGAATATAAAGGGCGTCTAGAACTCTTTGACTGCCTTAATAAAGCGACAACATGTTGAAATATGGTCCATTGCGCTGTACGAATACGACACGGATGATCTCCGCAGAGATGCTATCCTCACCTGGTGATTTTCCAGATGGCATTGACTCGACAGCATGGCAAATTTCTGAGGGCAGGAAGTCTGGAAGAGGGAGTATAGTGGATGGGATAGCAATTGAATGAGGCTCTGATGATCGAAATAGGTTGCTATGGTATGCTTTTTTATTATTGACTCCATGCCCAACTTTAACATTGTGCGAGATCCATCGAAAGCTTTTAGGCAAGGAACGATTTGGCGATGCTCACCAAGGCTACGAGTAGCTAATTTGATGCTGGGCCGATATTCAGCAGCTTTCCGAAGACTTTCGCGGGCAAAGCTTTCATGATCTTCTTTGAGTTTTTGACGGCAGATCTTGCTTAGGGTAATGAAGGTTGTGTGGTTGTCTGGAGAGCAAGCCATTTTACGTCGCTCCTCTAGCAAAACTTGAGTGGCAGGTGAAATGCGATATGTGGAGCGAGTAGTTGCATTGGGACTGGCTGCCTTTCAAATGTACGTGATTGTCGCAATCAGATTTGCATAGTCAGCATCGATGTCGGTGTCGATGTAAGCTCAGAGTTGCCTGTTTGACTGGCTATATGCCACCTATTAATTTTTGTAATGGGTTATAGCTTACATTCGCTTTGTTTATTTAAAATACCGTTGTGTGGTGTTTTGCACGCCTGAATTCAGCACCCGTTTTCAAAGTTCACTCTCAATAAGAGTACAACCGTCCTGGTTCTCGAAGCCCAACACACGCATGCTCGGTCTGTAAACCATTACACTACGTGGCCTGCCTCTTAAACACACAAACCCCCGCCCCGCCCCGCCCCCCTCCCCGGCCCCACCTCTAACTCCTAAAAAAAAAATTCAAACAAATGACGTTCGGGCACCTACTGAGAAGAAGCAGATGGGCTACAGGGAGCCTAACGCATGACTCATAGAAAGTGCTGTCCATTATTCCTTCTTATTTCCACTGCTGAAATGTCGATCGCAGCATAAAGAGGTTCTGGTCAGGTTGGAAAATTTAAAAAAAAGATACAAATGTAATTCCAAAGAGACACTATTCTTGGGCAAGAAGTGTTTTTATTGTACGAGTTCGCATGTTTTTGTCAGTTTTTCTAGGTGCTTGTGAAGCGCGTGTTTAGTTATTTCGTTAACATTTCTTTTTGAGGTTGTGGTCTATCCCTTTTTACTTTCTCTTCTTTACCTTCAAATGTAATGATGGTTGCTATAGTGTTTACCACAAATCTGTGCTTGTTATTACATTTAATCTTTTGGAAAATAGAAAATGGTTCACAGAGCATACTTCATTGTACCTGGACGCCTCCATTTGTGCTCGGTCATTTTCATTGTCAAAAGTGCCGACGACAGAACACGAATTATGTAGCCACTGCGACGGTTCGGAAATATTCAGGTACCCATTTACAACTGGATCGACTGGAAGATGCGGTCATACCATCGAAAAATTTCTTGATAAGCCAGATCTGTCAATATTAGAATGAAGTGATTCGAACCAACTGTGGTTTGATTGTAAACCAAGTTCACAACCCATAGTGCACAATAGGTCGTCTGAAATGAAATGTACTGCAGAGACAGCTCTTGTTGAAGATATGAAATCTGAATATTTTTATTTACAGATCATGCACAGAAAGATTGATTTACATTTCTGTTCAACAGTATCATCTTGTTACTCTCAAAGAATGGTGATGAGTTTCTTTTTAGTAAAATCGATTTGAAACTAAATCTGGGTTTGCAAAAAATAACGTTAAATTTGACCTATTGTTCCTCACTCTTCAACTTTTTTGGCTCCCTCACCTCTTCCCCATGTCCCCCGCCCCACCCCACGGTTGCAATATTTTCACCACGACAAAATATCAATCTCCCATTATGGTACTTTCTATGGGAAATCAAGGTACACGAATGAAGAAATGTGATCATACTTGTAGCCCATCTACCATTACACTATTTCTTGAAGTTTTTTGTCCATGGCATTCGCTTCAGTGAAGCTTGTTTGTCTTCATACGATTTTTTTCATTAGATTTTGTGAACTGTTGTCAAAACGTATTTTTGTGACGCGTCTCTCAAATTACATATTATCGTGAAAAAACTTCCTGATAATTACTAGCAACAAGATCTACCAATTCTGTGGAATGGAGCGTGCTTTGATGAGGTTACACATATGATTACCTTGTTCTACTAGAGGGAATGTCCATCCCTGAATAGAAAGTTTGTAACAGCCTGTGAGGCGGAAGAACCTCTTAAGGTTAACGGCTAGAGGGATGATACAGCAAAGTATGTGGCACATCCACCTGAGCGGAAGGCGGCCGTCCACCGTGAAAGAGCTAGGGACCTCACCATACATAACCCATAGTTAGCAATGGAAGCATAGGTCTAAAAAAAATCTGAATACCCGCGAGAGAGGATTAATAATAGGAACACGGAATGTCCGTACACTTCACCGATTCGGAAAACTGAAAAACATGATAACAGATGCAGAAGCTATGAATATAGATATATTGGGTGTGGCAGAAACAAGATGAAAGGACACTGGGTACACACAGAAAGATAAATACATTGTCATACATTCAGGGGGCGAACAGCAGCATACAAGAGGTGTTGGTGTATTATTAAAGAAAGAATTAGAAAAATATATATGTGGATACTGGACCCACAATGATCGAATGATGCTACTGAAAGTCAGAGCCAGGCCATTTAATACGTCCATTTTACATACATATGCACCAACCTCAGACTACAGCGAATAACAATTAGATAAATATTATGAAGACGTGATGCAGTTACTTAACACAGTGACTTCAGCAGATATACTAATTGTTATGGGCGACAATAATACTAAATTATGAAAACGGGAATATAAAAACATCGTGAGAACATATGGAATTGGAACAAAGAACGAATGAGGAGAAAGACTGATACACCTCTTCGAGTAGAACAAACTTAGTGTTTAAACATTTTTTAACATCATATCAGAAAATTATATACATGGAAAAGCCCAGGTATAGGATAAGAAATCAAATTGATTTTATTATGATCAAACACCGATTAAAAAATATTGTCAAAAACACAAAGACATACAAAGGAGTAGACATCAATTCAGACCACAAGCCAGTTCGCATGAAGGTGCATATACAACTCAAAATCACAGAGTGTAGAGTAACAAAGACACTTAATAAAGACAGGTCAACGCTAAAACAACGAGATTTACGGCAAAAGTACCAGGTAGTAGTAAAGAAGGTGTATGAAAACTTACAATCAGAGGACAAGGAAGGAAACACAGAAAAGAGAATAAACACTAAATGGGAACGTATAAAAATCAGTATCTAAGTAGCAAATAAATTATTACTAGATAAAGAACTTATGAAAAACTAAGAATGGATGACAGATGACAATTTAACTAAAATGGTAGATAGAAAAAATGCTAAAAACACTCTTGCATATTCATCGCTACACAAGGAGATACGTCAGTGTGCAGGCTGGCCACAGAGTAGTGGTTGGAAGAAAAATTTAAGGTAATAGAAGACATGGGACTAAAACACCAGAGAAATGCATATAAAAATAAAGAAAACAACAAACAAGACACAAGTAACCCAGAGTAGGGAATGCATCCAAGATAAGAATGGTGCCATTTTGATGGATAAGAATGACATATCGAACAGATGCGCGGAAAATACAAGAGAGCTTTTTGAGGTCAAGTCGCGGAGCCAAACCATCAACATCTGATAATGAAGGCCTCCGATCCTCTGATCGGAGATAGTAAATGTGATAAAAATTAAGAAAAAAGAGAAAGCAACAGGACCGGACTCCATAAACATAGAAATTATAGAAGCCCTAGACGATTTTAGTATAGATATACTTACTGATCTGTGTAATGATATATACAATATTAGATGCATACCAACGGACCTGACAACATCTACGTTCATAACACTCCCGAAAAAACCTCATGCAACAGAATGTTCAGACTTTAGAACAAAACGTTTAATGAGTCACACAATTAAAATACTACTCAAGATCATACAAAAGAGAATAAGAGGTAAAATAGAGAGGGAAGTTTCAGAAGAACAATTTGGTTTTAGAAAGTTTAATGGAATAAGGGAAGCAATTTTCTGACAGAAAAATATATAAAAATAAATAATTACATTTATTTTTGCTTTATAGACTACCAGAAGGCGTTTGACAGAGTCCAGCATGAAAAATTAATTAAATGTCTCAAAGAAATAGGTCTAGATAGTAAAGACATAAGATTGCTCCGTTATCTGTACTGGGAACAAACTGCTACAGTAAAATTAGGAAAACTATGCTCTCCAAGTATAGATGTAAAAAGAGTAGTGAGACAGGGATGTGTATTATCCCTTTGTCTTTTTAATATTTACACAGAAAATATATTCAAACAGATAGAGGGGATGCCAGGGCTTGTCATTGGAGGAGTGGCATTGAACAATCTAAGATATGCGGATGATTCTGTTTAGATGGTGAAAAGTGAGCAAGAATTATAGGAGCTTGTGACAACAATGTACACAATAAGTCAATAGTTTGGATTAGACATAAACATAAAGAAAACAAAGACTATGATAATTGGAAAAGTGACAAGAAACTATGTATGCAGGTACAAATAAAAGAGCAACTACTTGAACAGGTACTTAGTTTTCGCCTATCTAGGTCATATAATAACTGTGGAAAAGAAATCAGAAAGAGAATAGGTATGGCCAAGATGGCATTCGACAACATGCGACACATACTGACATCCAAATAGATCAATCAGAATTTGAAAATGAGAATTGTCAGGTGTTATGTAAACTCGTCACTACTTTATGTCGCAGAAACAAGGACATTGAATAACACGTTGGAAAAGAGTGTTGAAGCCTTTGAAATGTGGGGAAAATAGAAGATTGGGTCGCATTTCTTATAAAGAAAAGAAAACCAATTTGGAGGTATTGAAAAAGTTGGGCGTGAAAAGAGAATTAATAACCGAAATCAGGGTTAGACAGTTACCAGTATTGGTAATATAACAAGATATACCTCCTTGTTGAAGACCATACTGGAGGGTAGGGTGGAAGGCAGTCGTTCAAGAGGCAGACAACTCTTTAATGGGATGGATAACATCAGGAGATGGACTGGAAAAAAGCCTCTCAGATTGCACAATTACGGCAGGAGATAGAGTACACTGGAGATCCATTGCACCTTCGATGCGGAGATGGCACCTAAACTGAACTAAACAACTAATTACTTATCAGACTAAACTGAAGCATAGCTTCAGTCCCCCACCATTCTGTAAAACTCTGAAATGTCACTGGGGGAGTGGACGGAGAGAATTTCCACTGCTCTTAGGATCCCTGCTCTACAGATGGCTGCGGTTTACAGAGTCACAATTCCCATACAAATACATTAGCAAATATTGACATCAATCTCGCATGTTTTACCATATTGAACAAAACAGACATTAACTGCGCTCAGGGAAGACAGACATGGGTTCACTCTCTCTATCAGCGGGTAAGGAAAAGCATAGATAAACGTTTTTCTCGATCTCATTTCTCCCATACCTCTCCTTCTGCATCCATGTTTCTTCCGACAATGTGCTAAAGGTACATTATTTTTTTCCGTCTGCTTGTGCAGTTGAGCAACACAGGAAGCTGCAATATGTTATCTTAGGCCAAGAGGTTGTTGTTAATCGGCGTTGTTGTATGGTTAATGTTACGTGTATGGGGTGTCATAGAGGGGTAGACCCTCTAGCGGTGGTCATGCCGTTCACTATCTTGGGTAGTTTGTCCATTATTTGTTTTCACCTGACACTCAACTCTCCTTTTTGGCTTCACGTAGCTACCACGCCTCGGGCAACTGTCTCGACATGACCGGCTAAACCAAGTGAGAGTAGCCGATGGGTCTAATAAGCCCACGGTGATATAGGGCTTGTCTACCTAAGCATGTGAAGACTGGATTCGGCGAACTGTGCGGAAGAACCACTGGCTGGTCAACGGGCAACAAGACGACTACCAGCTACTCGCCGTGGAGCGTTTGGAGCAAGAATAAAAACAGAAGATCCCCTTGGTCGTCTACTGCGTCCGGATTACTGCTCCAGTTGTCTAGATCATATCTTGCCACTGGATCAAATGGATTCAGCACGAGAGAGTGAGGATGGCCGTGCGCAACTCTTCCCTCACAAAAATCCAATCCCCCCACAAGTCATATCGCCATCTCTTGGACAGATGACAATGTGGTTCTCTTCGAAAGCGATGGACAAATAACAACATGGTATGTCTTATATCGATCTACTACGTTATCTTCATTGCGCTTTGCAGCCGGATCTTCTTGTGTTATTTGCGCATAGTAGTAGTCGATCAGGTTGCATTCTCACGAGTGGACTGAGCAATCTAATTTCTGTTTTGGACTTTCTCGTGCCTTGTAACCATATCGTATTGTGTTATAAGCGCGCAGTGGTAGATGATCTATTTGCATTCTCATGAGGTGGCTGAACCATTTTGTCTTTTCATGTATTCAGCTTAAGGAACACCTCTCACAATGTGTTTCATATCATCGTTTGTTGTTCTTCTTTTCTTCTTCTTCTTCTTCTTCTTTGGCGTTTGTTCTGAAAAGGATATTGTGTCGCAAGTTACAGCCAGCGAAGCTGCCCTATCTGCGCCTTTCGGCCCGACACATGCAATTTTAGCAACACCATTTTTAAAACCCGGTTTGCCTTACCTCTGAGAACCTTATTTTATAATCTCCACATGTGCAGCATGATTCCAAAGTGACCACTTGAAACGGAGAAGTCTTCATTAGCTTTAGTTCGCTGACCATGACGCAAACAGCTAACTATGCATCGCTGGTTGCCGTCAGCTTATTCAGTGTTGCATCTTCAACCCCATATAATCGAATCTAATTCTTCTGAAAGTATCGACGTTAAAGTGCAATTGCAGCGTTAATTCTAAGATTACATTCATTTTTAAAAAAAAAATTTTTATGGGAGAAAAAGGAAATGAAATAAGAACAAACCTGAACAGCTCTTAAAGAAAGTCATGACACATAATCAATCAATTCCTGAAGTACAACAAGTCAAGAAGTAAGAATTAGGAAACAAAATCAACAAATAAATTCAATTTTCAGTTTGACTAATTTCAAAATTTTAATTTGTGTACAGTAAACCAATTCAAACCGCCACGTCACTGATGACCAAACTGCAGGCACACTATAGTATTAGTGCAAACTCTATTTACTGTAGAAACTCTACACACATGATTCTACAGTATTATTTTAGTTGGTTTTGAGCCGTTCTCTTCAAATTGGAGCTAAACTATCATCAACAATTTTTAGTTCACTACGTGTGGTCCTATTCCAAATGATAAACATATCTATAGCAGTATTTGTTTAATTTGTTGTGCCCAACTCTTTTCAAAACATTATTTTAGATTACTATGTTCTGTTCTGTTAAACATACACAAGAATTTGTTAACTATTTCATTTACATTCTGTTAATAGCTCTAGCTCGCCACACCATCATTTCACTTTGCTGGTTCCTGAATGATGCCCGACAAGTACACATATAGATCACATAGTTTCTCCTAAATTAGTAGATTTCTGCCTAACAATTTGTAGCCTGGTCTTATGAAAGTGAAATCTGTCAAAATGTGAAGGTATATAAATGTAAAGACAAATCACACCATACGAATGCTATAATCGAAAAAGACCTTTGGTGTTTTTGAAAGAAATCTGTCTCATAAAAAAGAAGCACATTTAAACTAATGGTTAATATAGTGATTTTGTTATGTATCTTATGTTATGTCATGTTACGTTGTGTTACGCTACGTTATTTTATATTACGTTATGTTATGTTACATTATTTTATTTTGTTATGATCTGTTATGTTATAATATATTATGTTAGGTTATATTCTGTTATGTTATTTTATGTTACACTACGTTTTGATATATTATGTTACACTACGTTATGTTATATTACTTTATGTTACATTATTTTTTGGTATGTTATGTTATGTTATGTAATGTTATAACTTTCAGCATAGGGCGAAGGGTGCGAATAGTAATGCCTCCTTTAGATTGCTTGTTTGACACTTTCCTGATTCGTCATCTAAGACTCCCTTTGTTTATTTACTCCTGCAGTTTAGATCCCAGCATCGAATGTCATTTCTCATGACTTGATAATTAAATCCATTTACAATCATTTTATTCTTTGAGGATTGCAGCATTTCCTGTTTTTTTAAATAAATCGTCATCTTCATACTGAGAACTGGGCAAAATCGACTCAAGGGTAATCTTTACAACAAACTGGGCATTCGGATTGATGACAGGTGTCCAAGTGGGCAGCTTATCGTGACAGCGGGAACACACATCCTACAAAGCTTAATGCTCATGCAGAAATAGAGAGAACGATATTGGCCTTAGCAGACAGCTGAAAGACAAAAGCAGTACGGAGATAAAGTAACATACAAACAACAATGGCCTTTGTAAAAGACACGGTGACTTTGATCTGAGGATGAACAAAGAAAAAGATGTTCATTGTTGTTCAGTCCATCTTGACAAGCCGATGTTGAACCTTCTTCCTTGATCTCCTCAAAAATAAACAGAGCCAGACAAACATAAAAGCCTATGTTATTTTCTTTAAAAAACACGACCTTGTAATTTAAGCTGGGTTTCCAGCAGACAAATCATTTTTAACCATTCTATCTGATGGAGCATAGCACTTCTCACAACAAGACCACGAGCGCGAATCTGGAAATCTCTGAATTTGTTGTAGACAGCAAGAGCAGATTAATGCCTCGTTCAGCAGTTCAGAAGAATCGTCTTGTTGGATGTTCTCATTCTGCTCCTCGCTCAGGCTGCCTGGGATGCCTGTCCATTGGTTGACATTGTTGAGCATTGCTGCGTCTGATCGTTTGCCAATTCTGTGAGCATGGAAAATGTGATCAAGTATTAAAAGCACTTATTGTTGAGTAGATGAAAGGATTATGGCGTGAGTAATGTCCCATATCACCCCATTTTACTTGGGGCTACAATAAGAGGACCACAGTAACCTTCAAAGCATGTCGTAATATGTGACGAAAGAGGGATGTGTATGGAGCTAGCAACCTCATCATGCATTTAATATTAGTATTACGATGGAGAACTTTGGATACAGGCTTCCTATATAGCAGCCAGAAACAATTTATATGATTGATAGGAGCGAGAAGCTCGGAAGACTTCACATGTTCGGTGACATGTTTCCCTTAAAAGAAACTGCCATAAATGGTTGACTATGTTTCACATGGGTCCACGACAGGGAATGATATTGGTGATTGTTTCGTATAACCAATGTGGATCCAAAGAAAGTTATCATCACAACCGTTCATGCATGACATATTAGAATTAACTATATTTACCACCAGAAGTAAAAGATGATCAAGTCAATCATAGAGTCATAAACTTTAGGTTACTTTTGTGTGCGCACTGAAAAGGACGTTAAGTGGCGAGTTTGCAGTAGCTTTCTTTACATCTCTAGCGTGCTGATGAAGGTGGACCGGGGTCCTCCGGGCGGTTGTGCTATGCTTGGCTTTATGTGCACGTAGCTCACTACTATGGCAATTTTTTTTGCCTTTGCCTTTATGCTCTAATCCTCAAGACGGTGTGCGTTGCACTGTGGTTTTTATTTTGCGCTTGTCGGCCCAGTGCATCCGACTTCAGCATTCATTTTATGTAAGGGTCTGCTTCCTCCTGCATTTTCTAAGGGTTTGCTTCCCCGGGGCAACGGCCGGTACTGTGATGGGGATCGAACCCAACACTTTTGGGTTGTGAGCCGTGTCATTTAACCACAAGCTCACGCCGTCCCCACTATGGGGATGACGTCGATCTCTCACCTCGTCAGTCAGGCTGCCATGAAAACAGCACGTTTCCAGGAAGGACTCGAGGAAGACAAGGTGAGGGTCTTGACCAGTTTGTTTTTCTTCACCCTGACTAATATGTCTGATCGGTATATGTTGCCTCCCACCCGTGCTAGTAATTAATATAATTTCCCCGTCGCTACATTTTGTTTACATATATGTCCAACACTGCACTAGGCGTACCCTAAACTATCCTCAAGGAAAGAGCGGTTCCAGTGATTTGCAGTGAGGTCTCACAGCAATGGTAGTTACGTGTTGAATTGGTCAGTATGGGAAATCCTACACAAGGGAATGTTCGTCATAAATAAAATAGGAATAAAAGAGTCAATAGTTCGTTTTATCTTGTAGTAGTAGACACAAATTTCGAAGTTTGTCCCATACAGGAGGCTTCCTTTGTGCAGAAAGTGTTGAAGTTATTACAAATAGTAGACACAAATTTCGAAGTTTATCCTATAAAAGAGGCTTTCTTTGCGGAGAAAGTGTTGAAGTTATTGCAAATAGTAGACACAAATTTCGAAGTTTATCCTATAAAAGATGCTTTCTTTGTGGAGAAAGTGTTGGTCATCATCGCTTTACGGTGAAATGACCAGTTCCATTGCCACATTGTCTTCCCTAATTCTAAAGTCAGGTACCAAATCAAAACTCGGTAGACCAAAGTTTGCAGAGACAGGGTTTTGAACCGCGCGAAGGAGGTAATCTAAACGATTTGTTGCTAATGCTCACAAGTCTCAGTCTTAGTGGACCTGTATTTATACAAGGGTGGATGCTCCTGTGCAGGTCCCAGCTCTGGCGTGAGCTGGATATAGCCGGTAGGAGGATTTCCTGCTTAGCGGGCTAGTCTCGGGCAGATTATTACTGCGTAGTTAGGACAATTGTCGCGGAGAGTGGTTAATCGATGTGCGAGTCCATCTTAAACACTTCTACACTAGAGCAAAATAAACCCCGGCAGACCACTCGGGTCACAAGAGGATCGCAAGAGGAAGATTATTTGTCAAGTAATGCTGTTTTCAGTAGATATACTGTTTTTGTTTGTTTTTTTATTTTTGCATTCGCCTTTATTTATCTGTTCCCCAAGGCGGTGTGCGTTGCACTGTGGTTTTTATTTTGCGCCTGTCGGCCCAGTGCATCCGACTTCAGCATGTATTTTATGTAAGGGTCTGCTTCCTTCTGCATTTTCTAAGGGTTTGCTTCCCCAGGGTAACGGCCGGTGCTGTGATGGGGATCGAACTCAGCACCTTCGGTTGTGAGTTGTGTCACTTAACCACTAGCCCACGCCGTCCCCATTATATACTGTTAATAATATGTATATCTAATTTTATATATTTACCGTATCCTGCTCATGCATTGAAGGCAACAATGGCTGTTGAAAGAGTGTGAGCAGCAATGACAGGAGATTTGATTCATTCGTTTCATACGCCAGTTCGCCTGGCTGCTAAACGAACCCTTTTCTTCCACGATGCCAGAGAAGCTCTCAACGCCAATGAAGAACGAGACCGCTAACAAGATCATGTTTATGCTGAACGTAGAGAAGGTCCGCCTGAAATTGATAAACTATATGTTAGAAATGGTTAAGCTGTGGAGTGGTAGAGTTGGTGTTCATGTTGTTTGTAGAAGTGGATTTAACTCTCGAAGACCGTTTTTTAGTTACGGCGTACATTGGCTCTTCTTTCATTCCAAGACGTTATTTAGAAATGTGCCTATGGCCTCTTTGACAGAGTGCAAGGCAATGCTTTTAAGTAAGCTCACGATTATGCGGATTACTCTGTCGATCTCCAACATCGATGGGCAGACTGACATGACGCCCGGGGGGGGGGGGGGGGGGAGGGGGGAGGTTGGTCTTGAACAGCATATTTCACCTGACCATAATTTTGCTCTTGACTTCCCTGGATGGTTTAAGTGATTAGCGATGCTACTTCTAGGTTTTCAGCATCCCAGAATTCTATGTGAATGCTAGTCAGGTTTTGGAATAAATTCAGATAGTCACATAACATTCACTGCCGTCGGGGATAAAGTGTTAAATTTTATTATACTAAGTTGAAGCTTTTTCTGTGGTGAGATGACCAACTCCCATCCTCGAAGCAATGGTTTATCTAACTCTATGTATAGTTAACTATTTTTGTGTTTAAGTAAAGATCCTTTTAACACGCCGTGTGTCAGATTGGGGATGTATTATCTTGACCACTAGATGTGGGGAGAGGATACTAACGTCTGGTAAGGCAAAACATACTGATCAGAAACATGTTAGTAATGGTTAGAAAAAATATACTGGCCACGCCTCCTACTTCGACTTCCTCGCAGTTCTCTCTGGATGTGTGCTGTTTTCGTGATAGCATGGCTATCGACATGATCTCCGTAGTAGTGAGTGACACGTAGATGACGCAAAGCATAGTACAACCGCATGGAGGACCAGGGTCCACATTCACCAGCAGGCTCAGGATGTTTTGGATCTATTTATGCAGTTAAAAAATAAATGATCTTCTGGTTCTTGACTTTTTTGTCTGCAAAATGTATGTCTAGGCATGCTAGAATTTGACATCTATAATTTTGTTTACATTAAATTGGTGTCATATTAAATGCACATCTGAATGTTACTTCTTTAGTTTTGTGTGGTGCTATTAGTGTGTCTAGAATGATATTAGTGTTATTTCTGCTAATCCTGGTATGTGTGTTCCTTGAATTGTTTTATTAAGCTTAATATTTTATAAGATTGGTTCTAATACTAATGCAGATAATGAAGGTTATAAAGGGCTGTCATGTCTCACTGATCTAGATAAGTGTATGTTTTATGTGAGTGCATGATTTATTAATAACTTGCTTTCAGATTAATTGTACAAAATGTTTATCCAGATTGTAAAGTATTCCCATATTATTACTCTGAAATGTTTTGTGTAGATTTTCAAGTGACACCTAATCAAAAGCTGTTTTCCTGATCATACAGATAATATTACTGATTGCATGGTTGTTCCATCTGCATATTGGATCATGTCACTTAATAAGTGTGTGTGTGTTTAATGATATTTCTGTTATGTACACTGCACTGTTGGTCTTCATGAATCAAATGTTGCATAAAGGGTTTAAGCCTCAGCGTTACAGCTTTCGTTAATATGTTATCATCATCAACAAGTACCGTATCGGCAACGGAGGTTGGCGGTAATGGATTTTCATCTGTCTCTGTCTCGCGCCAGGCTGTCCCGACCACATCCCGATGCTACCTGTCCAACTTTGTCACCTTTGGCTTTTTTGCCCTCTACTCTGCCCTCCAAATAACCTTTAGCAGACAGTCATTGCGCTTGACATGACCAAAATATTTTATTTTTCTGATTTGTATTTCCTTCAAAAGTATATTCTAGACGTTGGGTTGTTCCACAACCTCATTATTGGTTTTTCTATCTTTCCAAGAAACTCGTCCAAGTCTTATCCATGTTTCAAAGACTTCTATACGCTTCTCCATGTTCATCGTCAGGTTCCAGGTTTCTACTCCATACAATAATATTGAATGCATATAGCATTTTATTTATTCTCATACCTTATACTGCGATTACTAAAGAGAATGGTTGATAGTTTTTTTCTTTGAGAGTTACATGTACTAGGTTTATGTATCAAAGTTATGTAGGACTGGTTTAAACTACTTGGAAGTTTCCTGTTCTCATACGACATGCCTCGTGTAAGGCGCAGAGAAAGAGTAGACTCAACGCATGCAAAAACGTGGAGTAAAACTCAGTAGGCCATTAGGGACAGGACTCTTGCGCTTTTTGAAAAAGCGGAGAGCACATTTTAAGTCTACTGCACTGACGAAGACGGATGTATGGGACCGAAAGGCGCAAATATCGCAGACAAGCTGTAAACTAGCGACACAACGCGTTCCGTTTTCCGGACTACACCCTGCTACTCACAAAGCCCTGTTCGGGGGTAGGTAGCGGGAGATTGAGAACGAACGCAGAAGAAGAAGAAGTCTTCTGATGTTAATGGTGCATCTCGGGCTTGTTTGTCTTGCTTATTCAAGCACTTTGTGGGTCTTTCAACTTTCAATTGTTTATTTTAGAATGTTCTCTGCTGAGTACAGATTTGCGTAACAAGTTTTGAACGCGTGGCCTATTTCATCGGTCACTGTTATCAAATTTCCATCTTCTTCCTTAATGTCTTGCATTTGTCTGTTTCGTTGTATGTTTTGTTCTATTGCGAAATATTGTTTGCTAAGTGTTTCTCCGATATTCTATGCAAAACATGGATTATTACAGCAGACATCCAGAGAAGAATCCAGGCCATGGAGATGAGATGTTTTAGATGCCTCCTAAATATCACATACAAAGACCGTATCACAAATGATGAAGTACGATGTAGAATCGAAAATACAAGTGGACTGTACTACGACCTCCTCACAACGATCAAAAGGCGACAGATGACTTGGTATGGCCATGTCTCGAGGTCCAATGGACTTGCAAAAACCATACTACAGGGCACAGTACAGGGCAAGCGAGAACGTCCAAAAAAACGATGGGAAGACAACATCCATGAATGGACTAATCTTCGACCTGAGGAAGCACAAAAGTAAACCGCAGACAGAGAGGGATGGCGCAGGTTATGGAGGTGTCAGCAGAGGTGCCTCAAGATCTCAGAAGGTAATGGGATGAATTGAACTGAATTGTTTCTTGTATTATTGGGTTAAATTTCTGTTCTTAATTGTGCCCCTTGTAATCTATATTTTTTTAGCCTATCTAATTGTTTTTGAGCTTTGGTGAGAATTTTTATCTACACGTTCTGCTAATGTAATTGCTTCCTCAATAATTCGGGTTTCCCTTATTTGTATGCGCTGTCTCTTTTCCCTCGAGGTTTTTATGCCTGCATGTGTCTAATGGCATGTTCATTTAAGATACTTTGCAAAATGCAATTTGTCCTTGTTTTTATACTTCCGTGCGATATATCTAGTTCATTTTAAACTGTTGAAATCTCTATTCCCCCAACTCCCAACCCCCCTCCCCCTAATTCCCCCGTCCCCATTATAGGTTTATGTCTCCTTTACTCGTTCGCCGGGAAGGAGGACTAACGTCTGGTCAGAAAAAACATACTGATCAGAGATATTAGTCTAGGTCAGGCAAAACATACTGATCTAGGATATTAGTCTAGGTCAGGCAAAACATACTGATCAGAGATATTAGTCTAGGTCAGGCAAAACATACTGATCTAGGATATTAGTCTCAGTCAGGCAAAACATACTGATCAGGGATATTAGTCTCAGTCAGGCAAAACATACTGATAAGAGATATTAGTCTCGGTCAGGCAAAATATCCTTGCCAAGACCCTCACCTTGACATCCCCGTAGCCTTTCCTGGAAAGGGCAGTTTTTATGGCAGCATGGCTAACGGGGTGATGCAACGAGGTGAGGGATCGATGTGATCTCCGTAGTAGTGAAGCAGATGAAGCTCCGCATAGCACAACCGCCTAGAGGACCCCAGCCCACCTTCATCAGTACGCTCAGGATGTGAGGAAAGCTACGACAACCCGCCACTTAACGTCTTTTTCAGGGCGCAGAGGAGTAACCCTAATAGTTTTAGGCATTCAACAACAACAACAACAACAACAACAATACTCGTTCGCCGTGTGAGACAAGCGTTGTGACCTCTCTCTCACACAAACGTTACAAAATACAAGTGCCTGATACTACGATATTTAGAAAATGTAAGGCAGTCAAGTGAATTTATTAAAACACCTCACTAGAGCCAAATCGGAGTTCAGACGAATATTCAACACTTCATCCTCTACAGCAGTTTATTCTATAGGACCACTGTTGCTCTTTAAACCGTAAATAACTTCAGCTTTGAGTAGTCTTTTAATGCATTTCAACAATTAAGGTCGACAGCCATCCCCTGTTATATCGTGGTTGTTTGCCAAATTGTGACAAGTACATTTTTATAAACACTACTGTTTTTTCGGTACAAGTTTTTATTTATACTTTCTTTATTTTCCTTTTTTGCTTTTGAGACTGCAGTGAATATGGCGTTTCTTTTGTGAATTTGTGTATTGGCGTGTGTGGTTTTTTTTAATTTATCAGTGTTGGTCAACATTCATTGCCGACTTTATTCTTTGAAAATGGTCATCGTTCGTGTCGATATCTTCACCTGCATCATCTTGAGTACCAGATGGGGTTCGTGATTATCTATCCGGCGTGTGTCTGTTAGAAAGTGACTTGCAGTTGCTGACGTCACTGGCGATGCAGGTAAATATTTCAAAGACTACATTTTTTCGGTAAAAACTTTTGAATGACATGACCATCATCCGTCAACATTTGACAGATTAACAGATCATACTAGTAGAAGCTGTGTATACAATTTCAGTACTCTAGGTCATGGGAAAGTTGGGTAAAATAGGAAAAATAGTAGTCCATGGAAACACACAACGGTCATGTCAAGTCAAAAAAAGGTTTGGGAGTTCAGGTACCAGGGTAGCATTTTCTCAGAAGAAGGCAGGTGTGACAGAGAGATTGAGACCAGATGCCAGAAAGTAGCAGGAGTGACTTAACAACTGGCGCCAGTGCTCAAACACCCTCACAGTAGTCGGGCAACAACGCAACAACTGATCCACAGCATCTTCCTACCAACCCTTTGCTACCTGAGCCAAACGTGAGCCATGTCCAAGTCGCGAGAGAATAAAATCAACGAATAGTCGTGGGTGCTTCGGCCAGAGACAGATTGAGGAACGAGGATATCCCTAAAGTGCTGATGCTATCCCATGTGCCAAATAGATGTCCAGGCGGACATGAGAATGTCTCCTGGTCAGCTCCCCTTAAAATCTCCGGCGGCCTGGCTTTCAAACAAGAGGGCGACCGATGAGAAGGTGTATAGACGAAGTAACAACGGGTTTCCACCGACACGGGTTTACTATGTCAGACGCATCCAGCGCAGGAGAAGCGACTAAAGCTCCCTACAAACGTCCAACAGGGTACTTCTTCTTCTTCTTCATCGTACGAAGTCAGACAGTAACCATTATTTTTTCGAAAAAAGCAGCGGTCATTCTGAGGCTGTCGACACTGCCATAGAGCTTGTCTAGTGTTGCCACTGGTGATGGCCACATCTGCTCTCTCTCTGATCCTCGTATGTTGGGCAGTTTTGCAGCAAATGCTCAGCTGTCATTTTCCCGGTACCACACAGGCATTCGTCTGTGCCATCTATCTTCAATTTGTTGAATAGGTGGTACCTCAGTCTATTGTGGCCAGTGCGAAGTCTGAAGACCACGACCTGTTCTCTTCTGTTCAACTGGTAATAGGCATCGTTTTTGGTGTAGTCAGTATGTTCGGTTTCCCATTTGGTCATGTCTCTCATGTAGCATGTCCTTTGTAGAACGTCGCTACCATCACAGTCTGTCTGAAAGAAACTCGTTCCCTTGCCAAAACTCCAGCTTCCGCCACTGTCATACTCAGGCACTCCTGGATATCTTGGTGCCATCGTCTTCTTGGTATACCCCTTCCTCTTTTGCCTGGCACCATACCTTCCATCACCGTCCTCTCAAGACCGTTGTGTCTCTTGATGTGACCAAAGTATTTGCATTTTTTAGCCAAAATGGAATTGATAAACCAGTTCTCCTCTATGCTCAACTATTGCCGAATATCTACATTTGTTCTTTTCTCTGTCCAGGGTATTCTGAGGATCTTTCTGTAACATTTTGACTCGAAGGATTCGATTCTTTGTCTAGAAGTTTTGGTAATCATCCATGCTTCCCAGCCATAAGCTGCCACAGGAAAAACACAGGCTCTCAAGACTTTTACTTTTATCGTTTTGTTGGTGCCCTGCCATAATTTCTTCAGGCTGTTCAGTCTCTGCATTGCCATAGCTAGTCTTCTTCTGATTTCTTTCGAGCAGTCACCATTTTTGTCGATTCTGGAGCCCAGATATTCAAAATGTGTAACCTGGTCTATTTCCTCACCACCCACTGTAAATTTATGCTGACATTGTGTTTTATCGGTGGTCATTATCTTTGTTTTGTTTAAGTTTATGAACAGATTTTGATCTTTACTATGTCCATTAACGGCTGAAAGTAGCTGCTCTAGCCCTTCCGCACTTCTTGATAGAATCACTGTGTCATTTGCATATCGTAACTCTGGAATCTCGTACCCCCCAATCGTAAATGGGTCGAAACTTTCAATGTTCTCATCTTCTCGCACATTTCTCATTATACATTCCGCATATATGTTGTACAGATAAGGTGAGAGTATACATGGTCATGTATCTAGCTCTAATAAGCCGTTTTGACTCTTCGTATGTCATACTAGTATCTGGTTGTGGTAGTTTTGCCCTTTCTTTTGCCAGTCTGTCTGCCTCCTCGTTGCTTTGGATGTTGCAGTGAGATGGAACCCACTGCACCACTAACCTTATTGGTGCGGACTGCTGGCATAGTTGACAGAGTACTGCTCTTAAATCATTAAGTTCAGTATTTTTCTGGCTTTTTAGTGCTGTGACTACGGCGAGAGAATCTGTACGCAGGACTATATGGCTTTCATTCCTTTTACCTGTCACCATTTCTTTTATTGCAGCCCTCAGTGCCTCTGCCTTCGCTCTGAAATTGCTTGTGTATTTTCCAGTAGCGAATAACAGTATTATTTTTCTGCCATTTGGTAGGTTCAGAAATGCTCCTGCCCCTCGGTTCTGTGTTGTATTTGTTACGGAACCGTCGGTGTATGCATGGGTCCAGTCCATGCTTCGGTAGTTTTCCGTTATGTAACTCAGAGTAGTATCTCTTCTTTCTTTTTCAGACTGGCAGTTTTTGTTTCCAAAACCTGGTATATTTGCTACCACCTCTGGAAATATATGCTGCCTCCAGGTAGGTTTTCGTACAGTAGGGATGGGCTTTAGTGTTGTTAGTGCGTTCATAGGGTCTTCGTGCATCTTAGCTTTGGCTATTTCTGCAAAGTTTCTCCGCTTTAGTTTCCCATTTCCGAAATTGTTTAGTCTCTTGTGCATTGGATGGTCAGTCAGTCTTCTGAGTTTCTCTGATTGCTGCTGGGCTCTTCAGTCTCTTCTATCGGTCATGGATTGCCGTTTTGTAATCTTTTCAAGTTCTACAATTGGCGTTGACTTCATGCCTCCTGTTATAACTCTCATGGCTTGGTTTTGGAGTTTGTTAACTTTATCGAAGTTCGCCTTTGCTTCTGTTGTCCATGCCGCAATGCCATACTCGAGAACGGGTCTCACTCTTCCAATGTACCTTTTCTTTAGTATACTTTCGTCTGCTCCCCAGCTTGTGCCAGCAAGTTTCCTCATGATTGCCATTTTTTCTCTGGATCTCATTCGGTTTCTCTCGATCTGACTTTTCCATGTCATGCGCCGATCAAATGTGACTCCCAGGTAGTTTGGATTGTCGTTTGGCTGTAGGTATTTGCCGTTCAGACTTAATTTGGTGTTTTGGGGTTTGAAATGTGTTTCGACCCATATCGTTTTTTCCTCGTTTATTTTGACCAGCCATGAGTTCGCCCACTCTTCCAGCGATGTTAGGGCCTGCTGCATCCGATTTCTTGCTATGGTGAGATTCTTTTCAGAGGTCCACATAGCCAGATCGTCTGCCAACATTGAGCTATGGACTCTTTTTGGTATATTCTCTGTAATGTTATTTATATACACCAGGAAGAGTGTGGGTGACAGTACTCCCTCTTGGGGTACTCCCTGCTCGAGTGTCACCTTTTTGCTCATCTGCCCTTGTACTTGGACTCTGGCGGTTTTTTTTTTTTTGAGGTAGTGGTTGATCCACTTGTACATTTTCCCACAAACTTCACTTCTTAGCTGGACTAAGTCCCTCTTTCCAGACTTTGTCAAATGCCTTTTCCAGGTCCATCCAAACCGCTGCTGTGTGTTTCTGTTTCTGGTAGGCATCTTCTATTTCCTGGGCTATGAGGATGACCTGATCCTCAGTAGATCTGTGCTGTTTAAAGCCGGCTTGCTGTGGAATTAGTATTCGTTTTTCTTCCAGATGCCACATCAGTCTGGTGTTTATCATACGTTCCATCAGTTTGCCGACACAGCTCAGTAGGCTGATAGGCCTGTATCCATTTGGATCTGTTGTGTCTTTCCCTTTCTTTGGTACTGGTACAAGTACTGCGTCTTTCCATGCCTGGGGTACAATACCCCTTTTCCAGCTTTGGTTCAGGACTGATAGCAGTTTCCTCTTTGCTGTTTGGCTCAGCCCTATCAGCATTTCGTCTTTTCCGGGAGATTTCCTTTTCTTTAATGTTCTCATGGCCTCTTCCATTTCGTTCATTGTTAATTTTGCCATCATATGCTCTTCAGGTGCCATATTGATGTTGTCGTACCCCTTTTGCTCTTCACTAATGTATGTATGCCTATCTGCAGGGACATCAATGTGGTTTGCTCTGGCATAGTGTTCAACAAAGGCGTTTGCGGCTTTTTTTCCAGTGAGCAAGTTCTCGCCCTGCTTGATGGTAATTTGTTTGTTTGATGGAGTTTCGTCATTCATGGCTCTGACTAGCTTCCATAGTTTTTTCCCTTCTTTGTCTAAGTTGAGGCTTTCTGTTTTGTTTTTCCAGCTTTCTCTTGCTGTTTGGTTTACAGTGTATTTGTATTTCGCCGTGGCGGCTTTGAGGGCGATATTTGCCTCCATCAACAGGGTACACGTGGACAGATAACTAATTAACTAATTAACTAACTTAAAATAACATTTGAAACGCGTTCTAGCCACCATTAATTTATTCATCACTCTGCTTCCAATACGCATCTGGAATGATCTCGATGCTTTGTTTCTAAATTTCAAACCAATCACCGCCTACATTTTTCTAGAATTAATGTCAAGCCAAAACTGGAGGAAAAAAAAGGTCGCCTAACTTCATAACAATTCAAGGACACGTAAAGGAAGTGCAACATCCATTGCGTAGATTATGAGTTTGCTTTGTTTCACCTGTTCGAGGGTAGAGAAAGTTACACTGACATGATATGGCGGAATGCAAGTGCCTGTAGTCACCGTTGTGGAAAAGTGACCATATGCGAGCGCTGTTCACTTGTTAGCTATCGTCCATTTGTATTGAACAATTCTGTCATATTAATACAAGTAGATGTTGTCACATTAGTATTAGTAGATATTATCACATTAGTACTAGTAGATTTTGTCACATTCGTACTAGTAGATGTTGTCAGATTAGTACTAGTAGATCTTGTCACATTAAAGCAAATAGATATTGCCCCGTTAATGCTAGTAGATATTGTCCCATTATTGCTAGTAAATGTTGCCCATTATTAATAGTAGATGTTGTCCCATTTAGACAAGTAGATGTTGTTTCATTAATACCAATAGATCTTGTCGCATTACTACTAGTAGATATTGTGACAATAGAGTTAAACACACATAGAAGATAGCTAACAAGTGAACATTGCTCGCACCTATTCGAGCTTCCCACAACGTGACTCCAGACATTTGAAGTCCGCCATATCCTGTCAATATTCCTTTCTACACATTTGAACAGGCCAGACACATAACTGAGTATGAAAAGTCCTACAGAATACTATATATGAAGCACGACTGCAGCAAACAGGTACCCCTGAGGCAAAGTTATACCGTTGGAAAGACCTCCAATTCGTTGCTGCCAGTTACAATATCTGAGACGCCTCCGGTGGAATACCTTCCAACCAATGGACTTCCGTCAAGAACAAGAGCAATAAAAGATCTAGTTGAATTAGTTCAAATGATGAAAAAACTGCAAATGGACAATGGGCGCATTGACGACAACAGAATGAATTAAATATCCAACGTGAATGAGACAGAGTACTAAAACATAAAGCAGAGGAAGGGAAAGTTCAGTTCAGTTCATCCCGCAACCCATCAGGTCGTTGGAGCACACTTGAAGACACTCCCACAACCCCACGCAATCTCTCTCTCTCTGTCCGCTGTCGCCAGTCGTGTCTCACCGGGACGAAGGTTTGACCACTCAGTGATGTTGTCTGCCCATCTCTTCCTTGGACGTCCCCGCCCAACTCTTTCCTGGTACGGAACCATGCAGTATCAGATGTGTGATTCCGCTGGACCTCGTGACGTGTCCATACTAAGTCATCTTTCGCCTTTTGATAGCTGTGAACAGATCACCAAAAGACCCATTTGCGTTTTCCACTCTTCGCCGTATTTCTACGTTTGTGACACGATCCTTATATGTAGCATTTAAGAGTTTTCTAAAGCACCTCATTTATTTCATTTGGATGTATTCTGAACTGGATATCCACAGTAATGGTTCAAGTTTCGCAGGAATACACAAATATAGAGAGCACTGTCAGAGGTAGACTTGAATTTGTTCAAAGAAAGCAGCGGTCGTCTTGAGGTGTCGACTCTGTCATCGAGCGTGTCTAGAGTCAGCACTGGAGATTTCTCTGGCGCTCGTATATCTGACAACGTTGCAACAGATGTGCCGGGCAGTTTTCCAAGTATAACAGGTGCACTCGTTAGTAGCACCTATCTTTAGTTTATTGAATCGATTGTGCCTCAGTCTGTTGTGGTCTGTGCGGAGTCGGAAGACCACCACCGGCTCTCTTCTGTTCAAATGGTAATAAGCATCAATTCGTGTGTAGCCAGTGCGCTCTGTTTCCTATTTGTTAATGTATCTGGCCCTAATAAACCTTATAGAAACCCGTCACTCCTAATCATACAGAGCAGTAGACCAAAAATGACACGTTTCTTACACCTTCTCCCAGTCCTCTCCATCCACGACATTGCTTGATATGGAAAAATTGCTCCTTTATCAAATCTTAATATTTTTCTAGATATATTAATTCTTATTTTTAGTTTTTAACAGAATACTTAATAACAATATATATTGCATAACTATCATCATTGTGTTTATTTGCTTTCATCCTCATCCTCCATTGCCAAGTTTTATTAAAATTACTTCTGATGCAGCATATATATGTAAACAGTTCCAGTTTTTTAATTTCATTGACTCTTTTCATTCGCATTTTAAAGATGATTATGATACGCTCTCCATTTTTCCTGGCGGATGTTTCATAATCGGTAAAGGCTGGAAATAAATCCGTCTATCGAAATCTGGGATATATATTTAATAGAGAATACTCTGACTTAATGTCGAACCCACAGTTACGCCCAAAGCAGTTCCGAATTTAATGAGAATATAGAAATGAAATGCAGGTCCACTACTCCTTTGAGCAAATGTTGATATTTGATATCATCATCATGTAGCATGTCCTTTGCAGAACGATGACAACCGATCTGTTAATACACTCGATCCCTAATCAGCTCTCTAACCATACCACTGCCACTCCCAGAGCCTCTGCAATATCCCTTGCCCATCTTCTCCTAGGTCTGCCTCTGCCGCTTTTGCCAGGTGCTATACCATTCAGTATTGTTCTTCATATGCCAATCTGAGTCGTTTAATATAAACAAATAATATTTATTTCCTAAAGTAATTTTGTTGACTACCTGTTGGCTTTCTGCGTTTTTCTCTTTTCACTGTCCACGGCATTTTGAGCGTCCTCCTGTATCATTTTAGCTGGGATGTTTCAGTCTTCTTCTTTAGGGTTTATGTGGTTGACAATGCCTCGCATCTATTTAATGCCACTGAGAAAATGGGGGGGGGGGGGGGGGGGCTGGATTTGCTAGTTTTCAGCAACGCATTTTTCATTTTAGTTAGTGTCATGGTCATTTTTCTCATCATTTCCTTTATTATGGAGATACTTTAAAAACTTTAAGCGGGGGCTCGACTTCATTGCCTTGGGTTTTTTCACCATTTTAGCTCTGTCTCTCTCGGCAGATGGGTACCCCATCTGTCGAGAGCATCGCACAAAGCACGAACTCCGTAGCTCCAGCGATGAACCCAGGGATCTCCTGAAAAAAATTGGCATCATGGACCGACCGTCGCAGCAAGAAATCGAACCTCGACCGTCTGAACACGAGGCAAACGGCTTGACCACTTCGCCACAGCGACTCCCTATGGAGATACTAAATGGGACAACTATTATTATTACTATTGTTACGTTTTTGTGTTATTCCTTGTAAATCATAGTACGACTGCTAAATTCACATCCAATACAGCCACATTCACTACAGCCACACCAACTACAGCCACATCCACTACACCAGGTCTGTAGACGAGCATTTGCTGTAACGGTTCAGTAGAAATGATACATGATGAGCGTGCTAGTATCGTCGAGAGGATGGAGAGAATTAGTCCTCTCTAACGTCAACAGGAGTTAGCTTAACTCTGTTCGATTATGTTATGTTCTGTTCTGCTAAGAATCGACGTCATTGCACTCCAGGCAGACTCATAGGTTCTCAGTCACGAACATTAATTAGCGAAGAGTGAATATACTAAGCATTCCTGTGGCTCGCTGGGTGTACATGGTCCTACTTTGTGTTCTCAGGCAACCGTCTCTGCTGGACTTGCGAAAGATTTCAAAATGATACATCTATGCATTGCAGTGTCTTCATCCAAATGGAGGTTTCTAATCAACTTCAAAATGCGATCTCTATCCAATGTCAGTGTTTCCACTGCGGGTGCATATAAGGCCAGGATGCCAGTTCTTTCATTCTCGCAAACCCGAGCATGGCATGGCCAGAAGATCCACACACGTTCTCGGAAATGCGTAGCCTCTATGTCCACTATCAACTCATGCCACATCCAGCCATTTTGCACCTTCCAATTGAGAGTTAAAGACAATTACGGCACCCACTAAGGAAGTCCAAGTTAGCCACCTCAGAGTGGAAGACAATGCCTCGACCCCCATTCTGATACTGGACGTTGTTGTAAAGTATGCACCATTTCTTTCAGCTACGGTCCTGCCTCTCACTCTAACAGAGAAGGCCCAACCGGGTTTCTCGCCGCGTAGAACAGATCCGTCGGTATATATTATAACATCAGAATTCTGGATATTTACATGGATTAGTTCCTTAATCTGCACGATTATCTTCGAACAACGGAGAGGGGCAACTAACGTCTGGTCAGGCACAACAAACTGATTGGACATGTTAGTCTGGATCAGGGAAAATAGACGGATCAAGACTTCACCTCACTTCTACCTAGGTCTCTCAAGAAACACGCTGTTTTCATGGCAGCCTGGCTATGGAGGTGGACAATTGATATGATCCCCGTAGTAAAAACCAAGCGTAACACAACTGCCCGGGGGACCCCGGTCAACCTTCATGAACAGGCTCGGATTGTGAAAAAAATTTATTGCAGCCTGCCACTTAATGCCCTTTTCGGGGCGCGCAAAAAGTGTAATGTTACTCAACGTGGACATTTAAAAGTAATAGCAACACCAACAACAGCCTCGAACAATATCAATAACAACTTTTACAACATGGGATGGAAGCTATTGGGGGTCATATTAATTTCAGCTCGGGTTCCTCTCAGGTCGGAAGGGACAGTATTTAAGTTATATTTCTAATTATCTTGCAAGCAAAATCACACGGAGCATTTCAAGTTAAGAAAGAAACAAATGGTAACAAGAGGGTCGAACTTGGCAACGGTCATTTATGTTGTCATAGCTGGAAGTGGAACTGATTATAAGCTCTTAAATCTTATTATATAGTGGCAAAATATGCCCAATTCAAAGTCTATGACATCAGAGCTCCAGCTTCTGGCATGCTCGAGACAAGACTGTTACACTAATAGGATTCTCCGGCGTCATAAAACTAGAACGCGCAGGACAGATAAAGTCCGTAGACATATGTGGTAATATATATAGAAGAAGAATGGAAGGAAAACTAACGTCTGGTCAGGCAAAACATGTTAGTCAGGGTCAGGCAAAACTTACTGGTCAGACATGTTAGTCAGGGTCAGGCAAAACTTACTGGTCAGACATGTTAGTCAGGGTCAGGCAAAACTTACTGGTCAGATAGGTTAGTAATGGTCAGGCAAAATATACTGGTCAGACATGTTAGTCAGGGTCAGGTAAAACATACTGGTCAGATAGGTTAGTAATGGTCAGGCAAAATATACTGGTCAGACATGTTAGTCAGGGTCAGGTAAAACATACTGGTCAGACATGTTAGTCAGGGTCGGCCAAAACATACTGGTCAAGATCCTCACCTTGGGATCATTGTGTACCATCCTGGAAACGGGCTGTTTTCGTGGCAGCCTGGCTAACAAGGTGAGGGATCTATCTGATCACCGTAGTAGTAAGCGACACATAACCGCCGAGAGGACCCTGGTTCACCTTCATGAGCACAGTCGGGATGGGACGAAAGCTACGACGTCCTTTTTATGGTGCACAAAAGAGTAATCCTACTCATTGTGATAATTCAACAACAACAATAAATTGCTATAGGTGACACTTGACTACTTCAGAAGCTAAAATTCACAGTGAATGACTTCTAATATTGTGAACAGAAATAGAGAGGGTCCAATTGTCAGTCTAACCAGCCTGAAGTGTGTACCTGATTTACAGTTAAGAAATGGAAGTCTGCGAGGAAAGAGCGAGAGTGAGAAAGGAAATGAAGCAAGGAAAGTAAGACAGCGAGGAATAGAACGCTGAAAGAAATATACAGAAACGATGAAGGCAAATCGATTTGCCCATATTCACAAAATCTGACACCTGGTACAATTAAGTCTCTTAACTCTTCACACCTGACAAAAATTTCTGCTTCAAGACTTTATCTTTACTTTATTTTTGTATCAGTCAATACTGCAAGAGTCAGGCCGCATGCAATTTCAAACTATTAAGGCGACCCAGCCTCAAAGGAATAGCTTAATATAGTAGACGAGGAAATTAGCTTTCAGAATATAACAATTAGCGAATCATTTAACTAGTGGTGAATTCGCCATTTTCACGTGGAAAGCATAGGAAACAGTACAATCGATTCCAAAACCGGAACCTCCAGGACCGAGCTGAATCAAATGTCCTAAAATAAAAAGCAATACAGTCCAAAGTTCTCGTACAAGAAGGAATGATTATCATGTTACACGTCAGAAACAGACAACTCGTGGTTAGTTCTAAGAACAACCGAAGAAGGAATTTTAAAATAGATGATGAGAGTTACAAACTGACTATATTTATTAAATATAAAGGTACCATTTTTATTAGCTGAAACGGACCAAAACGTAAACTGCAAACTAGGATAAAAGTCAATATCTGACTATCACCACCCACGTGGCAATATTTGTTAGCGTTCGTCTTATTTCTCTAATCCCCAAGGCGGTGTGCGTTACAATGTAGTTTTTATATTGCGCCTATCGGCCCAGTGCATCTGACTTCAGCATGCATTTTATGTAAATGCATACTTCCTCCTGCATTTTCTAAGAGTTTGCTTTCCCGGGGTAACGGCCGGTGCTGGGTTGGGGATTGAGCCCAGCACTTTCGGGTTGTGAGCCCTGTCACTTAACCACTAGCCCACGCCGCCCACAAGTAGATTTCAAAATAGAAAGCAACACTTAAATTTCTCTTTGCAGAATATACTGGGATAAAGATTGACTGCAAAATAATTTTTAATGTAATATCTAGCTTGTGAAATGTAATATCTAACTTGTGAAATGTAATACTTAATAACAGTCACTAGGTGTGACTAGGGAAGATTATTTTTTTTATTTTTTTTCTTTTTGCGTTCGCCTTATTTCTCTATTCCCAATGCGGTTTGCGTTGCATTACGGTTTTTATTTTGTGCCTGTTGGCCCAGTGCATCCGACTTCGGCATGCATTTTATGTAAGGGACTGCTTAATTCTGCATTTTCTAAGGGTTTGCTTCCCCGGGGTAACGGCTAGTGCTGTAATGGGGATCGAACCAAGCACCTTTTAACTGTGAGCCGTGTCAGTTACTTGCCCAAGCCATCCCCATGCAAGGGAAGATAAATGAGTAATGAGGACAAAAGAAGTTATTGAGAACTACTCCTTGTGCTGAATAAATTTCAAGACAGAAAATACGGTGTTTTGGTCATTTCCTGATAATGCAACCTGATGAACTTTCGCTGCGCGCTTACAACACAACAACAAAATCTGCCAACAAGAAACAGGGAATGCTGCGAGGCAGATGGATAAGGACAACACATAGATCATGAACCACGGACTTGCAACCACCAAGTAAACACTTGGCGCAAGAAAGGCATCTTTATCTCTCCAAATTTCTTAACGCCAGGCGTGTAGGGAAGATAAGTAAATTAGTAATACATCTTTTGGATATAAGAACAAAAAATTTGTACATTATTCACCCCACACCAACCTATAACACCGTGGTTTTAGAACACGACGACGAAGGAGAAGTAGAAGTACTGATAATGTTCAATATTAAATAAAGTGGCACGGATATAAAATAATATCGGCCATTCATATGATACACACAAGATAAATGCATCTCCCCACGGCGCGAACCACTCAGATAAACATATATATTTTGTGTCATGTTCCTGTGAGTTCCATATGAGGCTTTCCATTTTTTCCCGGATCTGTGGAGACATTTATAAATACACGCATCTTAGTCGTTATAACGAAACACATTTCAAATGGTACATCACGTTTTATCTATGCTTTCATCTATCTATCTATCTATCTATCTATATATATATATATATATATATATATATATATATATATATATATATATATATATATATATTTGCCTATCTATCTATTCATCTATCTATCTATTCATCTATCTATCTATCTATCTATCTATCTATCTATCTATCTATCTATCTATCTATCTATCTATCTATCTATCTATCTATCTATCTACATATTTACTTATCTATCTATCTATCTATCTATTTATTTATCTATCTATCTGTCTATTTATCTATCTATCTGTCTATCTATCTATCTGTCTGTCTGTCTGTCCATCCGTCTGTATGTCTGCCTGTATGTCTGTCTGTATGCCTGTCTGTCTATCTGTCTGTCTGCCTGTCTGCTTCTCTGCCTTATTGCTTGTATGTCTGTATGCATGTCTGTTTGTCTGCCTGCCTGTCCGTCTGCCCATATATATATATATATATATATATATATATATATATATATATATATATATATATATATGCGTGTGTTTGTGTGTATACAAGTATGTGTGTGTTTGTTTGCGTGTGCGCGAACGCGCGTAATTGTCGCTGCAATAAAGCTAGAAAATGAGAATAAATACGCTTGTCTAATATGATCGTGAGTTGAGCGGTGTATTTAACAAGACCTAGGATGACAGATGGGCAAGCCGATCGTCGTAGTTCAGGTTCTAGTATACTGCAAAAGCATACTATACACTTGTAATGCTCTCTTCTTGTTGTTTTTATTCAGTTTATCAATACGTTTCACGTTCCTTGACGTTACGCAATGGGGTCACACAGCTTACACAAACACTTCTCAAAATTCATCGTGCATAAAATCACAAGAACAAACTAAACATTCTGTTAAAATCAGTGTAGAATATTAAATCAAAAGATTATATTATCCACTCAGTTCCACTTACCTTGAATTAGACATTTTGAAGGTGATTAAGACAAATCGATACTTTTGTCTGAAAGTACGAGCACTAATTCAGTGTTACAGTGTCACCGTTTCCAGGAATAGTTCGATTTAATGTTATTTATTTTCTTATGTTGCTTTGTCTTTCAAATTCTACTAGTATTCATATGTCTTTCTATCAACAGTTGGGCCAGTTTTCAGATTTCCTATTTCTCCAATTCCTATTATAACTGACTTTATATGAAAACTTGGAATATCGAATGAGAGAGGTTATTCCTGACTGGTGATTTGTTATTTGGACCAAGAACACAGGAATGTGCGTCTATGAAAGGACCGAGATATCTTCTATATATAATTACGAATTTTCCAATTGTCATAACTGTCAAGAAGAGACAGGTGTACGGACGGCAGACTCAAACCCGAGCTCGGAGCTAGTTTCGCAGTTCTGAATCATTTGTCTCTCGCGTTTCTCTCCCGTATGCTATCATGCAGACATTGTGGTTTGAGCTGAGACTTAAATGAGACAGCGCAAGTAGCGCTAAATTAACATCAATCAAAATCCGGACGAAGAGAATTGATTCTCCCGTTTGAATTTCCGCGACTTTCAGAACAGCGCATAAAACGGAAAGGAGGGGTTCGGGAGAGTCGAAAAAAAAAAGGTAGACAAAACGAGATGAATTATATTCAATATCACTTACCATTTCCCACAGGTCAACTCTCCCTGTAGGCGCTAATCTGAGCCACGCCATCGTAGCATAGATCGTCTGATTCTTCTTCTTTCATATTATCAACGACTTTTATTATTTATGAATGTCAAATTAGTTATTATTTTCCAGAATCAAGATGTGCTTACGGCAATGTAACAAATATGATCGCTCATGAATACCAGCATAGCTTACATTATTAATAACTGCTTTTGGATTTATTTTTTTCTTAGATTATTTTATTATTTATATTATTAAAAATCCAAATAATCCCTCTCCCTATTTCAATATTATTTATACTTATTTGGGTTTCCTTTAAATGTTCTTTTAGGTTGTAGTCTCGTTTTGAGTGTGCTTGAGTGCGCTTCATGTCTAGAATTTGGCATAGCAGAATGTGCAACAGCAATTAAGTGAAACTCTTGAAAATAATCAAGTGTTCAAATCCAAACTATGGGAGTTATAAAAGGAAACACGCGGAATGCAATTTTTGCAAATCTCCCAAAAATTGAGCACATGAATCATCGTAGGGCCTAACTTGAGGCGACCGTCTTCTAAAGGTTGATGAATCACTAAAAGTAACGAGGAATACAGAGGTATTTGATGAGAACGATTCTTCTTCTTCGTCTTTGCCATCGGCTTCGTATGCTCGTTTTATGCCACCAGATGGGCTGCCTCCATGAAATGACACATCAGTCGCAGGTCCTCAATAGTTCCCCACAGTTTGTCCTGTATGTTGCTTTCCTCGGGCCAGGTCTTCTCACGGAAGTCTTGTTGCAGTGGACATGTTTGCAGGACGTGTTCTGGAGTCTGGGGTCCTCTCTGACATGTGCATTGTGCAGTCTGTGCTGCTTTCATTTTATGCATGTGTGCATTTGTCTGCAATGACCTGTTCTGAGGCGGAAAATTGTGGTATACTGTTTACTATTTAGTCTATTGATTGGTTCATGTGGGTATTCGCTGTTTGTTCTCTCTATCCACTGTTTATATATATATTTTTTATGTGTGCCTTGACTTATGGCAGTCACACTGGGTGGGTGAATTGTTCGCTTTGTCTTCCCTCCCTGGCCAGTCTGTCCGCCCATTCATTCCCATATATTCCACAATGAGCTGGAATCCACTGGAGGGTGATTTTATTGTGGTCTGAGAATTTATATAGCTGGCATATCAGTTTCCTGTCCATATTATCTTGTGGTTCTCTTTGTGTGGCCTGCAAAATTTCATGCAATCACACAAAAACACGATTCTGTTATCCTTTAACCCCTTTTCATCCAATAGTTTGATTGCTTCAATTATTGCCTGCTGCTCTGTTCTTAGATTTATCGAGGGCTCCCTGGCAGCACTTGCTTTTTCTAGAACGATTCAAATATTGTAACTGTTTAAATTTAGCAATCGAGTCCACTAACGCATGTTCCCACATTGAGAGAAAAAAACAGTCCTTCTGAGATAGATAACATTCTCAGGATTTAGAAAGAGCAGCCCACTGCAGCGAAAGGATTTTTTTTTAAAGTGGTAACTATAATCCCACTTTTAAGACACTACTCAAACAACATCCTCCCATGAGTAGACATATAGATTAGAAACAAATGGTACAGAAGATGGAGATGGAGAAATCATTCTAGGTCTAAATATTGGTAATACAAACACATAATTCAGTGGGGACAAGAACCTTTGCATATTACAAAATAATTAAACACACAAAAATCAATGGTAGTTTTCAAACCTTATACCGTCCACAATAGACTAAAATGTGTAATTAACAAGTAACTAAAGAGAATAATAATAATGATAATAATAGTTGCCCACCGGAATGGAATATGACGACAGTATCAGACTTGTGCCGCGAAATGTGCACTAAAGACCAATTCTGGAAAGGTATACTCTGCCACATTGGGGACACACATAACTACAAGGAAAACGGCCATTCTAACAGACTGCAGGAGTGTAATCTAAGCCATCTCAAGCCACAAACAAGATAGACTCTCACATGAAATAAAATTCAACATAGGATTGCTGTCTCAAAAAACAGATTTAATTCTACAATGGATTCCGACTCACTGTGTGATCCTTGGAAACGAGAAAGCAGATGAGCTCGCAACAGCCGGAAGTGGCGGCAAGCAGACTCCCCATCCACAGAGGTATAAAGAAGCAAAGACACTTATCAAACGATCCATGAGGACAGAATGGAGAGAACAGTACAAAGAATACAAGCCAGAAAATGACAGCATATACAAACTTGGTAGAGATTGACAGACAAAAATCTTCAGACTCAGAACGGAACATTGCAGACTCAATGACCACCTCAACAGAATGGGGCTTAGAGACACCGCCACATGCGATTATGGAGCACCCAAGCAAACACCAGCACATATTCTGCAGGACTTCCCTTTCTATGCAGGCCAACGATAGGCGGTCTGACCCGTGGAAGCGACCATGTTCAAGAAGCTATGGGGGACCGGAGACGACCTAAAAGGTAGTTTCCTTCGTGAACCTAACCGGACTTGAAACCTAGCATCAGTTGATCGAACAAGAACAAGAAGTTGAACACGTTCATTTCGACCATATAAAGAGACATGTTGGTTATACTCGAGCGTATTGGTCCTGTAACATACATTCAGCTCTGAACCTTTGACAGTACTGTATTGTGACTAATACAAATGTATCATGTAAGCTACTGTAGCATGTAAACACAATGTTGAGCTGTGCACTAATAAAATACTTCCCGCAGCAGGGTCAAGTCAGGTCATCCCGTATCCGGTCAGGTCGTTGGGGTACACATAAAGACATCCTCACAACACCACGTCATCCTTCTCTGTCAGCGAACGCTGCCTCTGACTCATCTGGTCGGAGATTGGTCCATTCTTTTATGTTCTCCTCCCATCTCTTTTTGGGACGGCCCCTTCGTCGTCTGCCATGCACCTTTCCGTGGAGGATTGTATTTGCAAGACCATTTGATCTCGATATGTGACCGTACCAAGCGAGTTTTCTTCTTTTGACAGTTGCCAAGAGGTCTTCAAAAGGCCCTATTGCTGTTGTAATTCTATCTCGTATTTCCTCATTTGTAATTCGATCTTTGTACAGGATGCTTAAAAGTCTTTGGAAACATCTCATCTCCAAGGCCTGTATCCTTCGTTGAAGATCAGCTGTAACTGTCCATGTCTCAAAAGCATAGAGAAAAATTGACAGGACCAGTGTACGCATTAATCTGAATTTCGTGCATATTGCTAACCGTTTATCTTGCCAGATTTTGTTGAGTCGTGCAAGCGTCTGTGCTATTCTGGCCAACACCTAACATTTTGATCCTTCATCACTGACAATCGACCCTATATATTTAAAACGGTCAACCACTTCGAGTTCCTGACCATTAGCTTTTATTCTGCTGTTGGCGCTGTTGGTAATTAATTTTGTCTTTCCAGTGGGTATCTCCATACGATCGTCAAGAGCTGTTTCATCGAATCTTATGACCCATTGCTGCAGTTCTGCTTCTGAACCAGCCCACCCGTCGATATCATCTGCAAAACGAAGGTTGGTAACCGTTCAGCCCACTATCTTGACAGTACCAACGTGACCTCCAAGTGCCTCACTCATAATTTCCTCAAGGAATATATTGAAAAGAGTTGGAGAGAGTGTACACCCTTATCTCACACAGACTGATGTGCAAAACCAGTCCACTCGCCTCCCATTCACAAGAACTGCGCTGGACGCCTTGTCATACAGGTGTTCAGGGACCTTTATAATATTTCCATTGATTTTATACATCCTCATGGTTGCCCAAAGCGCTTTATGCCATAACCTATCAAACACCTTCTTAAAATAAACAAACACATGATGCTGTGTTTGCTACTGTTCTAGATATTTCTCGCTTAGCAGCCTTAAATTAAATATCTGTTCTGTAGTCCTTCTTCCTTGTCTGAACCCTGCTTGTTCCTCGGCAATGATGTTCTCTGCTTAGGGTTTCAATCTGTGGAAGATTAATCTAAGCAGGACCTTGCTAGGGTGGCTAATGAGGCTTATTGTTCTGTAATTTTGGCACAGCTTTAGGTTTCCAGACTTATGTAGCCGTATAACCATTGATTTCGTCCATATGTCCGGCCTGTTTCCGGTCGCCCATATTTTGCTACAGATGTGGGTCAGGCCTTCCACCACTACCTCTCCACCTGCCTGTAAGAACTCTGCTGGTATATTGTCCACGCCGGCCGCCTTCCCTCTTCTCAATGTCTTTACCGCTGCAGTTACCTCACTATTATTAAAATGTGCCGAGTGGTCTGCCGGAGTCTTTGTGTATGATAAAGCCAAGAATAGCACCACTACCTCACAGTGAGCATGTCGTCATAGACGACTAACTGTGTGACATATTATAACACCGGTGATGATTATGTGGGCAGCACAGATCGCCTAACAAACTACGAGTCTGCTTCGCTCTAGTGTTTGATTCAATGAATATGGAGTCGCTGATTGGTTAACCACCATCTGCGGCACTTGGTACAACGCAATGGAGTAATTTGCTGCTTGAGCCTACCACTTAAGCAGAAAATGCTTCTTCCGCTTATATCCATCTCACGTCAGAGCTGGGACCTGCCCAGGTACAAGTACAGGTCGGCTAAGACTATTAAGATATATTAATATTTTACTGTTCATGAATCAATTAACTCGTTAGGATCTTAGGGATACCCTAGTGGTAATAGAACAAGCACTTTATCCGAACGAGTAGAGATCAATTATTTCCTCTCGATTCTTTGATGTTATCAACACACGACTCCTATGTCCTCCTCTCTTTCTTCCACCTTTAACTGTTCCCTGTAATATTATTTTTGAGATAAGAGTCATGTCGCGGTAAGTGCCAAAATCACGTTAATTCATGATGTTTCACTTTGCTTTTACTACTTTAACTGTCAAACGACATTTTTCCCATTGCTGGGGTAGTCGAGGAGTTTTTAAGGCTGAGGACTACAGGCCGCTTCGCCACGTCGTGTGCTGGCAATGTTTGTTTATTTCACTCCCCACAAGAGAAGAACAACATATGCTATACCGGGGATTCGAACCTCTGCCCCCCCCTCCCCCACCTTGTCGGCAGGCAGGCCTCGAAACCATTCGGCCACGCGCTCCTCGATGTTTCACTACTGACAGAAATGGTTTCAGTTGACCTGCAAGGGAATTTATTTGATCTCTCACATAATTATTTGGTTTATGTTCTTATATGAGATGTGTAAAATTCTTATGTAGCATTAATATTCATAATCGTGTATCCTTCTTTTCATGATAGCTGTTTTGTTCTTTGACTATCAACCCGTTGTTATCTTTTATGATAGACATCTTGAAACTTTGGAGAGTTGAGAATTATTCATTGCTTATTCATATAAATTTTGCAATAATTTTTACTTTCAACATTTGTGCGGGGATAAAAAAAAAAGTCATTAGCGGCGAAATATTGTTATTGTACTGGAATGCATTCTACTAGTGTCCAGTTGAGAGGCCATGACTATTGATCGTGACTATTTTGACAATTTTTTTCAATTTTAGATGTCATTAAATCATGCCCTCTTTTGGTGTAACGATATATCCGGTAAATAGCCTCCAAGGCGTGTAATTAAATCTTACATTCTCTCTGAACATCCAATATAGTATTTGAGCCCATGCAATTTGTTGAGATGGAAAACAAGTGCTTGTACGGCGCTTATATATATATATATTAGGCAGGAACGGTAGCTCAACACCTTTCACATGAGGTGTCTACGGCGGATATTCGGGATCGGGTGGCAAAATCCAGTACCACATAATATGGTCGTACAGAAAGCAAGTACTCACAGCATGTACTCGATGTTGAGCCAGCGACGTCTTTGGTGGTTAGGGCATGTTTACCGCATGGAAAATGGGAGGCTGCTAAAGGATATCCTCTATGGACAGCCAGCCACTGAAGTTAGAAGAATCGGATGTCCCACACTGCGATTCAAGGACGTATGCAAGAGGGACATGAAGTCATGCCTCGACATGCCATCCGAGGACTGGCAAGAAATTGCTCAGTTGAAGGGGTGGGGGGGGGGGGATAGTGGCTGCTGATGCTCGAAGAGGTCTTCTGGCTGCAGAGAAAATAGAAAATAGAAAGACTGAAAAGATCAAGGAACACCCCAGCGATTCAGCCTCCTAAGGTGGGTTGTGCGATCTGTAGCAGGGACTGTCACTCGCGGATAGGCCTTTACATCCATAGCAGACAGTGTCGAAATACAGGAGACAGAGATTGACAAAACTCACAGGGCGCCACGCGTATGGTCTACAGATACAGAGACTCCTATGGTGATGATAATTATATATATATATATATATATTACTCTCTAGTTCTGAGAGTTTATATAGAGAGTGCACACTGAAATGAAAGCTTTCACACAGCTTTCCGTTAACCTCTGATAAAATGTACGAGCCCTCAAGCAAAGACGCAATCTTACCAATCTCTGTGAAAAAACTAATACAACAACAGCAATTCTTGATTACCGTGAATGCGGAATTTCTGTTCTAAAATTCTGAATAAAAAAGGCTACGTTTATGCTTGCTTTCAAATATCAATAGACTAAAATGAGGGGGATTCAAATGAAAAACTTAAATATATTTATTTTTCTGAAAAAGTGATATAAAATTGTTTCATTTTTCGACGTATTCACAGTTGCGTTCAATACTATTTCCACTGCCCCTATAAAATGCTTGAATTCTTATAGGAAAGAATGTTCTTGGTCGAGTGTGTAACCACTCATAGACCATCTGATGGACCTCTTCATCAGACCTGAAAATCTTTTCTCCCAATGCCTTTTTTAGTCGACCAAAGTTCCTGGCAGACATCAACGCGTCGTTGTTTCAATTCTGCCGTGGCAACCCTCCCCCCCCCCCCCCCCTCCCACGGGACTAAGCTTCAGCCTACGAGAGGTGGACTGACCAATTTTCTTCTGTTTTAGACAATATAATTATATAAATCAATGTTCTTTAAGTGCATACACGGCACATACGACAGAAACCAATGCTCTCCAGTTTGATCTGTACGACGTCACTCTTTTCAGTTCATGAATGTTGATCAATCCCATAGTAGAGCCCTCTCTGACGATCGTTCTGCGGAGAGTTTCTTTCGGTCTTTCTCTGTTCCTGGTGCCAGATGGTGACCACATATAGGTTTTTACCACTTTGCTTCTAAAAAACGGATAACAAAACGCTGTTCCTCTTTGGTGTATGCCAATAGCGGTATGCAAATATTTTAACTGCAATTATGACATCATGTTGGTCGTCAGCACAGTGATTGCCCGTGCAGGACACTCTCGACATCCTTAGCAATCATATTAACAAGTCACCATACAAAGGCATGGCAGTACGCTTTCCCACAGCGGAGAGCGTATAGGACGTTCTTATCTCGGAAGCAAACTGTAATCTGACGGACGCAGTTGCCCAGATATGTCAAGACGGAAATGGCTTCGCTGCTTCGGTTATGAACGACCTGTGCCGCGTGTGGAACAATAGTAGATTATTCCTGACTTCAAAGCTGCGTATTTACCAGTCGTGTGGGACTGTATGGAGCTGAAACCTGGACTCTGTTGATAAAGGACATCTCAAGACAAGACATCTCAAGACAAGACATCTCAAGACAAGACATCTCAAGAAAAGACATCTCAAGACAAGACATCTCAAGACAAGACATCTCAAGACAAGACATCTCAAGACAAGACATCTCAAGACAAGGCATCTCAAGAAAAGACATCTCAGGACAAGACATCTCAAGACAAGACATCTCAAGACAAGACATCTCAAGACAAGACATCTCAAGATTTTGTGCACAATCAGCGGCGTATTCTTGGAATTCGTTGGTACGATCTCCTACGAAATGTCGAGGTCTCTACTATGACTAATCTCCCATTTGTATCAGATGTGCCGACCGTAGTCGCTTTTCCCTGTTTGGACATGTAGTTCGACTGGATCAGGAAGTTCCTTCCAGCTCACCAGATCCTTCTCAAGGCAGTTCAAAGTGCTAAGGGTATCCAACCAGCTGGCTGGAAGCGCAGGAGAAGCTGTCCACGAAACACGTGACGTCAACAGATAGCAACTTTCCCCTCTGCTATAGACGAGGTCAGGCAGAGCGCGGTTTCGACTGGTCGTGGTGGCGTTCGAAAGACTCAACGGGCCTCAGATGCCTAGTCGAACATTATTATACAAAGGCATTTGTTTCCTCATTTCTATCTCACTTTTAAGGTTTTCATTTGAAGCCCACTTGTACTTTCTTAGTCGCCCCTATTCTTCCATTGGGTGTAGAGGTTCAATAGACTAATACTTACTTAGTCGCTTCTCTTCTTCCCTTGGGTCTAGAGGTTCAATAGACTAATATTTTACTTAGTCGCTTCTCTTCTTCCCTTGGGTGTAGAGGTTCAATAGACTAATACTTACTTAGTCGCTCATCTTCTTCCCTTGGGTCTAGATGTTCAATAGACTAATACTTACTTAGTCGCTTCTCTTCTTCCCTTGGGTGTAGAGGTTCAATAGACTAATACTTACTTAGTCCCTCATCTTCTTCCCTTGGGTCTAGAGGTTCAATAGACTAATACTTACTTAGTCGCTTCTCTTCTTCCCTTGGGTGTAGAGGTTCAATAGACTAATACTTACTTAGTCGCTCATCTTCTTCCCTGATGTGTAGAGGTTCAATAGACTAATACTTATTTAGTCGCTCATCTTCTTCTCTTGGGTGTAGATGTTCAATAGACTAATACTTACTTAGTCGCTCATCTTCTTCCCTTGGGTCTAGAGATTCAATAGACTAATACTTACTTAGTCGCTTCTCTTCTTCCCTTGGGTCTAGAGGCTCAATAGACTAATACTTACTTAGTCGTTCATCTTCTTCCCTGATGTGTAGAGGTTCAATAGACTAATACTTACTTAGTCGCTTCTCTTCTTCCCTTGGATGTAGAGGTTCAATAGACTAATAATTACTAAGTTGCTTCTCTTCTTCCCTTGGGTGTAGAGGTTCAATAGACTAATACTTACTTAGTCGCTTCTCTTCTTCCCTTGGATGTAGAGGTTCAATAGACTAATAATTACTTAGTCGCTTCTTTTCGTCCCTTGGGTGTAGAGGTTCAATAGACTAATAATTACTTAGTCGCTTCTCTTCTTCCCTTGGATGTAGAGGTTCAATAGACTAATAATTACTTACTTAGTCGCTCATCTTCTTCCCTGATGTGTAGAGGTTCAATAGACTAATACTTACTTAGTCGCTCATCTGCTTCCCCTGGGTCTAGAGGTTCAATAGACTAATACTTACTTAGTCGCTTCTCTTCTTCCCTTGGGTCTAGAGGCTCAATAGACTAATACTTACTTAGTCGCTCATCTTCTTCCCTGATGTGTAGAGGTTCAATAGACTAATACTTACTTAGTCGCTTCTCTTCTTCCCTTGGATGTAGAGGTTCAATAGACTAATAATTACTAAGTTGCTTCTCTTCTTCCCTTGGGTGTAGAGGTTCAATAGACTAATACTTACTTAGTCGCTTCTCTTCTTCCCTTGGATGTAGAGGTTCAATAGACTAATAATTACTTAGTCGCTTCTTTTCGTCCCTTGGGTGTAGAGGTTCAATAGACTAATAATTACTTAGTCGCTTCTCTTCTTCCCTTGGATGTAGAGGTTCAATAGACTAATAATTACTTACTTAGTCGCTCATCTTCTTCCCTGATGTGTAGAGGTTCAATAGACTAATACTTACTTAGTCGCTCATCTGCTTCCCCTGGGTCTAGAGGTTCAATAGACTAATACTTACTTAGTCGCTCATCTTCTTCCCCTGGGTCTAGAGGTTCAATAGACTAATACTTACTTAGTCGCTTCTCTTCTTCCCTTGGGTGTAGAGGTTCAATAGACTAATACTTACTTAGTCGCTCATCTTCTTCCCTGATGTGTAGAGGTTCAATAGACTAATACTTATTTAGTCGCTCATCTTCTTCTCTTGGGTGTAGATGTTCAATAGACTAATACTTACTTAGTCGCTTCTCTTCTTCCCTTGGATGTAGAGGTTCAATAGACTAATACTTACTTAGTCGCTTCTCTTCTTCCCTTGGATGTAGAGGTTCAATAGACTAATAATTACTTAGTCGCTTCTTTTCGTCCCTTGGGTGTAGAGGTTCAATAGACTAATAATTACTTAGTCGCTTCTCTTCTTCCCTTGGATGTAGAGGTTCAATAGACTAATAATTACTTACTTAGTCGCTCATCTTCTTCCCTGATGTGTAGAGGTTCAATAGACTAATACTTACTTAGTCGCTCATCTGCTTCCCCTGGGTCTAGAGGTTCAATAGACTAATACTTACTTAGTCGCTCATCTTCTTCCCCTGGGTCTAGAGGTTCAATAGACTAATACTTACTTAGTCGCCCCTCTTCTTCCCTTGGGTCTAGAGGTTCAATAGACTAATACTTACTTAGTCGCCCCTCTTCTTCCCTTGGGTCTAGAGGTTCAATAGACTAATACTTACTTAGTCGCTTCTCTTCTTCCCTTGGATGTAGAGGTTCAATAGACTAATACTTACTTAGTCGCTTCTCTTCTTCCCTTGGATGTAGAGGTTCAATAGACTAATGCTTACTTAGTCGCCCCTCTTCTTCCCTTGGGTCTAGAGGTTCAATAGACTAATACTTACTTAGTCGCTTCTCTTCTTCTCTTTGATGTAGAGGTTCAATAGACTAATAGTTACTTAGTCGCTCATCTTCTTCCCTGATGTGTAGAGGTTCAATAGACTAATACTTACTTACTTAGTCGCTCCTCTTCTACCCTTCGGTTTAGAGGCTCAATAGACTAAACTTAACGAGGCATATTTAGCTGTAGATAATTGACTAAACATTTCGAGCTAGGTGAAGCAGAAAGATACACATACACTTTACAAAAAACATTTAGGTAACAATTTGCAGTGATTGTTTCCTGGCAATGACTATATATGATGGGGTTGCTAGCCCCATTCACATCTCTTTTCAGTCGAGTGTTACTATGTGCTAGGAAGGTTACTGTGCACTTGTTCTTTCCAACTGAAATTACTATTTATCTATTAAAGACTTTGCGGTTTACAGTTTCAACAATGGTGAGGTACTTTAACCTTACTTACTGAGATAAGTTACATTTTATGCCTGGTTGGATAATCTTCATATACTTTGTTTTCACTTCAGACCCTGATAACACACGATTTTTACTGTACGTGCATGTTTTGAAAATATTCATAGACAAAACGTGGAATCTGCTTATGCAAAGGAGCCCTGGTTACTTAAATACACCTGGAAATGACAAGACAGAGAGACTGGCTAAGAATGGGCCAATACAAGAACAACAATACACACCAACCCTTCTACATACAGTCAAACAACTACTGGACTGTGAATAAAGAGGCGTCGCTGAATAGATGGACAATTGAAAATACTGGAAGATAAATTTACCAACATTTGCTGTCCAGTTTCCTATAGGCAACATCAATCACCTGAAAAGGAGAGACCAAAGCACCATTTTCCGACTTCACATTCAACACATACAACGTAACAGCCACTTGAACGGAATCCAACCAAAACATACTCCAGAGTGCCGGCTGTGCACATATCCCTATGAAACTGTTCAACACTACCTTTTTGAATGTCCATCGATTGACCGTGTTAGGAAAGAGCTTCTTCCTCCTAGGCCAGTCAAATGGAACACTTTTGTATCGAACTAAACAACAGCTTCCAAACACTTGTAGATACCACTATATTTGGCTAAAGGACAGGAACCTTTAGGAAGCTGGATCGATAATCAGTCAACCAACCAACCAACAATCATCACGCATAGTAATTGACATTAAAACTGGTACTACAAATTTTGAATAACTGGACTCCAATTTTACTAAAATGGCAACTGCTCCAAAGAAATCAGAAGAAAAGTAACCATGGCAACTCGGAGACTAAACAGCCCAAAGAAATTATGGCAAAACGCCAACAAAACGACAAAAGTGAAAATCTTGAGAGTGTGTTTTTCCTGTGGCAGCATATGGCTGCGAATCATGGACGATTAATAAAACTTACAGAAAAATAATTGAGTCGTTAGAATTAAAATTTTACAAAAAAAATCCTCAGAATTCCTTGGACGGAAAAAAAGACAAATATAGACATTTAGCAAGAATTGAACACAGAGGGCAACTTGTTTATCAATTTCATTTGGCCAGAAATGTAAATACTTTGGTCACATCAATAGACACAACGGTCTCGGGAGAACAGTGATGGAAGGTATGGTGCCAGGTAAAAGAGGCAGGGTTAGACTGAGCAGACGATGGCACCAAGATATTCATGAATGTCTGGGTATGCTGTGGCGGAGGCTGGAGTTTTGACCAACTGTGATGTGAGCGACGTTCTATAAAGAACATGCTACATGATGATGAACTACAAATGCTCTTATATAGGATTGTTGTAGGAGCGAAGAGTAATAAGCGTAAGGGGAGACATGTCTGTCCAGACCACCTCAGGTCCTTGATACATTCTTTGTCACAGTAGTCTGGCCAGTGAGGTAGGGATCGTCACTGTAATCCCCATAGTGGTGAACTTATTTAGCAGCCCCCCCCCCCTCCCACAATTGCACTACAGCCAGAAGGACTCTGGTCCACCTTTTCATGTACTCCTAGGGATGTAAGAAGAGCCACTGCAACACGCTATAACAAACACTCTCAAGAGTTATCTCAGCTCAGCAGGAGTAGCTTCAGACAACAACAATATGGGGGCCACCTGATCTTGACCCTATGCTTCATTTGGAACCCAAAGGCAAATCGTCATGTTCATCTACTGAAAATATAGACGACAGAACGCGATATCCGTATCTCCTGCAATAGTTCTTATTTATTGTATTGTTTCCTAGAATCAGGTTCCAAGTGAAGACTTTGAAAATACCAGTATTAATCCAATGAGCACCCGCTTCCTTTACAGCTTTGCGTTTCGTTCACATTGCGCTGCAAGGTTTCTAAACCGTCTAGCACTTTGATTAGACTAGGAATTCAACCTCCGGAAGTGGCAGTCAATTTGAGACTGAAACACTGTCCCAAAATTTCTTCCTTCCTAGCCTTGGGGAATTTTTGTTTAGAGTCGAAGATGTTAATGCTTGGTACTTTCTTGAAGATGACTTATCTTCGTCTCTCGAAGGTTTTGGATAAAGAAACCAAATAATTATTGTCTAGCAAAAACGCTTACACACACGCCCGCCAAAATCACACACACTCTCACACATACATCTCATCCAAACGGTGTTATGTTATTTTATTTTGATTAAGCTCAACCTTAATCAACTTTTACTAGTTTTTTTTCAGGTTTTTTTCCCATTATACACATCCACAGAACCGCTGCAGCCTCGCCTTATTTTAATTTTATGTTATTTTGAATAGATATTAATGCTCTCAGGGCAGACTCGAAGGTTCAGCTGTCTTCTGATGAAAGGATAAAGTGTATTGACAATGATGGTTCACACAGCTCGTTGCTGTGTTGCTCTTCTTGTTCTTCTCTCGGACATTCCTACAATGCAGGAACTTTGTTGCCTGGCCTCGAAAGGTTGAGGATTTAGCATAATGTCATCTACAACACGCCATCTACTACATCAGTATCTGTCATGAGATTAAATTTGTCCATTGTTTTTTTATATCGGATGTATGTGCTGTTTGTCTACAGAAAAGAGTGGCGTTTCTCTAAAGAAAAGAAAAATTTTCCCAGATAAAACGTGAGGTGTTTCTCCATAGAAGACATATATTTCTCCACACAAAAATTGTGTTTCTCTGCAAAAAAGAGTTGTTTCATCACAGAAAATAAAGAGTGTTTCGCCACAGAAACAAAAAGTGTTTCTACTCAGAATATAGATGATGTTTGTTTGTCACTGCTCCTCCTAGTTGAAATTTCAAATGTGCGCCGTAAATCCTGTTTGTTATATCACTTATCAATTTCACAGAACACCCTTTTGGAAATACTGTCAAACATACCCTGAATTGAAACTCTGAGAGAAAGATAGATACCGAGAGAGAGAGAGGGGGGGGGGGGAAAGAGGGAAGAGGATAGAAAGAGAGAGAGAGAGATGAGTGGGGTGGTCATCAAGTAATTGACTAAAAAAATAATGGGAAAGAAGATCAGTGTAGCTGGAGTCTTTGACGGAACTCAAGAAGACGGTGTAGAATAATAGCAGATGGAGAGCATCCGCTGCGGCTCTATGTGCCGATGAAAACAAGATGGTTGACTGTTGCTAATTGATGACCTATCAATTTTAAGACCGTCTGCGAATATGTAGCTGACAATTGCTGACTAATATATCCTAACAGAGCACTTCACTGATGAGCCTCTTTCCTTGAAGTGAGTCTTTGCTAGTCTGAGTTCAGAAATGGGACAAGACAGCGGGGCCCCAAGTAAGACTGCAGCGTGTGTTGGCTACATGGGTACGGTTTGTATCTTGTCGTGATATTTAATATATCTATGTTGTCATATATAATTTGTTCTTCTTCTTTGAGTTGGGTAAATCTTTCAAACTTAACTTAAGGCGTAATGGCCAATGCCCGAACAAAATTCAAATAAAACATCTACCTATGAAGTAATATTACCTTTCCCCAGGTGGTTTATTAATAAATGGTGCGCAACAAGCTGAGGGTCTACTTAGCTCTAGTGTTTGAGACTATTAAGATGGACTCGCACATGGGTTAAAAACCACCCTCCAAGAAACTGATTGTATAGACTCTGTAGTCTTCTAAACTAGTATAAAGACGTTAACTTAAGTTAACTCGAGGGGCTAATGATGAAAAATTGAATTCGTCGAATCCCGTACCTCAGCAATACTCTGCATTTTCTTTCTTTTGATGAGTAGACAATTGGGAAACCCCTCCTCAGTGTATTATGAATTGTCTTTTAACGTGGATTAAGACATTTCGCTTCTGGATAAATGCAAGCTTCGGCTTCAGTAACTTCACTTGTGTATCTCATTGTATCATACTAGTTCGAGGACCCCGGCCACCTTCATCGGCACGCTTGGGGTGTAAGGAAAGCTACTGTAACCCGCCATTAAATATTCTTGTCAGGACGCACTAAAAGAGTAATTATGCCCATTGGGGGATGGTCGGGGGGGGGGGGGAGTATTAAACAACAACATCATACTGATGAACATAACGAACATGATTACCCTTTGAACACAGTTATTGCTAAAAGGCGAATTCGTTCGACCCTAAGATTAAATCTTCAGCTCAGTTAAGGTACGCAAATTCTATGATATATGCAGGATTTTGTTCCCGCCATCTACTAGCGTTCGCATTTTAAAGTAAAGGTGGATCCCATGGCAACAACTGCCGTCGGGGATAAAGATAACTTATCGTGGACTAAGCTTCAGCCTACGAGAGGTGGACTGACCAATTTTCTTCTGTTTTAGACAATATAATTATATAAATCAATGTTCTTTAAGTGCATACACGGCACATACGACAGAAACCAATGCTCTCCAGTTTGATCTGTACGACGTCACTCTTTTCAGTTCATGAATGTTGATCAATCCCATAGTAGAGCCCTCTCTGACGATCGTTCTGCGGAGAGTTTCTTTCGGTCTTTCTCTGTTCCTGGTGCCAGATGGTGACCACATAAACGCTTGCAGAGGGAGTCTGTTGCTGTCCATTCTAAGAATATGTCTGCTATATGACTACCCTTTTTTTTTCCTGATGAGTGATGAACGCCTGGCATATTGAACCATAGAAGCAAAAGGTATAAGAAGTTCATTACAGCAAAACTTCAATGTCGAGTTGAAAATGATCTTATCAAGAAACCGGCCGGGACATATTCCTGTACTGTTAATTAAGTATTACTGCAGCAGTATTTTCGGATTGTTACTGTAATTACCACAGCAGGGACAGTTGCCTTTTGTTTGATTCTTTCGAAACACTTTTCGTAATTGTAATACACGTTCTCCATTTCACCCGGTTTGTGGCCATCCATCATGGAGTCTTCAAGTTCTGCAAGGTCTCTTACGCTGACCTTTCTCGTCTGCTTTCCCTGTGAGGTACATATCGTGGAAGGGCAGTTTTGGTATTTTACTCTCTTAGATCAGTGGCCGACCCAATTCCAGCGCCGACCAGTTATGCGGAATTGCAAATCTTCATCGATTGTCTAAGCAAGCAGTTTTCTTTACTCGTAATAGTGCCATGATTTGGTGACAATTTCTTAAACAGTTTATATGAAAAGATGTGAATATTGACATTTCTGTGTCTGTTATTCTCCAGTACTCATCAGACCTACTGACTCTTCCTTAGTTTTATGGATATCCGCTTGCTGCCGTCTTTGAGATAGGACCACAGGATCACCCGCTCATTAATTGTACTCTTTATCTAAGGTCAACGGAGAGAAGAGACTAACATCTGGTCAGGCAAAACATACTGGTCAGATATTTTAGTCGCTCAGGCAAAACATACTGGTCAGATATTTTAGTCGCTCAGGCAAAACATACTGGTCAGATATGTTAGTCGCTCAGGCAAAACATACTGGTCAGATATTTTAGTCGCTCAGGCAAAACATACTGATCAGATATTTTAGTCGCTCAGGCAAAACATACTGATCAGATATTTTAGTCGCTCAGGCAAAACATACTGATCAGATATTTTAGTCGCTCAGGCAAAATATACTGGTCAGATATTTTAGTCGCTCAGGCAAAACATACTGGTCAGATATTTTAGTCGCTCAGGCAAAACATACTGGTCAGATATTTTAGTCGCTCAGGCAAAACATACTGGTCAGATATTTTAGTCGCTCAGGCAAAACATACTGGTCAGATATTTTAGTCGCTCAGGCAAAACATACTGATCAGATATTTTAGTCGCTCAGGCAAAATATACTGATCAGATATTTTAGTCGCTCAGGCAAAACATACTGATCAGATATTTTAGTCGCTCAGGCAAAACATACTGGTCAGATATTTTAGTCGCTCAGGCAAAACATACTGGTCAGATATTTTAGTCGCTCAGGCAAAACATACTGATCAGATATTTTAGTCGCTCAGGCAAAACATACTGGTCAGATATTTTAGTCGCTCAGGCAAAACATACTGGTCAGATATTTTAGTCGCTCAGGCAAAACATACTGATCAGATATTTTAGTCGCTCAGGCAAAACATACTGGTCAGATATTTTAGTCGCTCAGGCAAAACATACTGATCAGATATTTTAGTCGCTCAGGCAAAACATACTGGTCAGATATTTTAGTCGCTCAGGCAAAACATACTGATCAGATATTTTAGTCGCTCAGGCAAAACATACTGATCAGATATTTTAGTCGCTCAGGCAAAATATACTGATCAGATATTTTAGTCGCTCAGGCAAAACATACTGATCAGATATTTTAGTCGCTCAGGCAAAACATACTGATCAGATATTTTAGTCGCTCAGGCAAAATATACTGATCAGATATTTTAGTCGCTCAGGCAAAATATACTGATCAGATATTTTAGTCGCTCAGGCAAAACATACTGATCAGATATTTTAGTCGCTCAGGCAAAACATACTGATCAGATATTTTAGTCGCTCAGGCAAAATATACTGATCAGATATTTTAGTCGCTCAGGCAAAACATACTGATCAGATATTTTAGTCGCTCAGGCAAAATATACTGATCAGATATTTTAGTCGCTCAGGCAAAACATACTGATCAGATATTTTAGTCGCTCAGGCAAAACATACTGATCAGATATTTTAGTCGCTCAGGCAAAACATACTGATCAGATATTTTAGTCGCTCAGGCAAAATATACTGGCCAAGATCCATACATAACTTCCTTGTCGATCTCCCTGGAAACGGGCTGTTCTTCTTAGCAGCAAACCTAAGCTGATGAGAAAATCGATGTGATCCCCGTAGTAGTGAGCGACACGCAGATTAAGCCAAGCACATCACAACCGTTTGGTTCATCAACACGCTCGGGATGGGAGGAAATCTACTGAGACCCTCGACTTAACAAACTTTTTAGGGCGCACAAAAGAGTAAGCTTACTCATTGTAGAAATTCAACAACAATAGCGCCGTTCATGGTAACCGCTTGTTTTCAACAGATAACAATCTAAGATGTTTGGACAGTTCAACAACTTCCAGAGCTGCATGGCTGAAAAGTCTTAACCTGGGTTGCTTAAACAAGAGCGTTGGTGACAAGCTGCGCGCCTATAGCCAAATCCAAGCTCTCTCAGCTAAACTGGTTTGTAATCTTGTATACTGAATTCATTTTGTCGACGTATCTAAATATCAGCAGCTGAAATATGCAGATTTATCTATGTTCACTTTCTATATACCACGTGTTGAAAGCATCATCATGTGGCATATCATTTGCAGAACGTCGCTCCCATGGCAGCACGTCTGAAAGAAACTCAACCTCGTGCAAAATCTCCAGCTTGTTCCGTAGTTATACCTAAGTACTTGTATTTATTGACGTCTTTGAACCATCGCCTTCTTGGTCTGCTTGTGCCTCTCTTGGGCGATACCATATCTTCCATTACCGTTTATTTCAAGACCGTTGTGTCGTTTAATGTGGCCAAATAATGTAATTTTCTGTTCACGATGAAGTTAATCAAACATCTCCTCTATGCCCAACTTTGTGTAGAATGTGTACATTCTTTTCTTCGGTTCTTCTTCTTCTTCTTCTTCTTCGTTCGCTCTCAATCTCTCACTACCAAACCCTGAAAGGGTAAGTAGCAGAATGTAATCCAGAGAACGGAATGCGTTGTGTTGTAGTTTACAGCTTGACTGCTATATTTGTTCAAAAAGTATCCTACCTTTGCACCCGAAAAATACACCTGGAATTCAGACCCTAATCCCGGTCAAAGTACTCTCCTTGGAACTCCACGCACTTCTCCCACCTGTCTCGCCATTGTTGGAACCACTTCAGGAAATCGTCTTTAAGAATGAAGTACAGCTGGGGCATTCCGTATAATGTTTTCAGTGGGACAAATCTATTCCCTTTTAACAGAATTTTCAGGTTGGGGGGCCAGTCAAAAATTCCAAGGAGCCATGTCGGGAGAATATGATGCCAGGCGAACTAGAGGAATGTTGTGATTGGTCAAAAAAGTTAGAATCAGATGCGAAGAATGGGCGTGTACGTTATCATGATGGAACTGCCAAGTTCCCGTTGTCTACTCGTCCAGTCGCTTGAGAGGACCTTCATCAAGAAGATGACAGATGTCCTTCTGGTAGTACTCTTTGGTATCTTGTTGTGTGTACTCGTGATGCACACCCCCACGGGATTTTTGACTATTTTCAAAGCTAAAAATTCCGATGAAAGGGACCTGATTTGAGTCACGGGAAGACATTATGCGGAATGTGACGACCCAGGTGCACTCCATTCCCAAAGAGGCCGTCCTGAAATGCTTCCAACAATGACGGGACCGCTGGGAGAATTGTGTGGAGTCTCAATGAAAGTACTTTGAAGTGAGTAGAGTTTCAAACCTCCAGATGAGAAATTATATTTTTTTCCGGCCCAAAGGTCGAATACTTTTTGTACACACCTAGTAGCCTTTGTTATATTTATGTATTTGTTACGCTTAAAGTGACAGGCAGCAGAGATGGGTATAATATAACCAACGATAAAGCCCAATAACATTACCATACATGCACTGGATTGGAAATTACATGTTAGGAAAAAAGCAGGAAAGCCAAAAAACACTTGGCAAAAAACTGTAGACGAGAAATCTAAGGCTATTAGAAGCTCGAAGGGTCGGCATAAGCAGCAAAATACGATTGGAGCGCGTGGTGCAGGAGTGTAAATCGAGTGTTAAGCTTGCTTTGCTTTCCCAATATCAATCAATCAATCTAAGTCCGTTGCTCCTCTCGGTGATAAGGCCATCGACAACATCTGGCCAACGTACACGGTCCAGGGCTGCTCTTTCTGCCTCTCTCCAGGTGTAATTATTTAATTAGGCTAAGCTTGGCTTCGTTCATTCTCAATCTCCCACTACCAAACACTGAAAGGGGTTAAGTAGCAGAATGTATTCCAGAGAACGGAATGCCTTGTGTCGTAGTTTACAGCTTGACTGCTATATTTGCATCTTTCCGTCCAATACATCCGACTTCAGCAAGCATTTTTTGAGTACCGGGTTAGCATTCCCTCTTCGATCCCTTCTCCTTAGCCAGTCTGTCCTGCTGCAACCTGTTATCCAGGATCACCGCGTGGAGGTGTAGAAGGGTCTTGGCAGCTTTAGTTCGCTGGCCCTGACGCTAGCAGTCAGCTACGAGTCGCTGACCACTGCAGCTCATGCGCTGCTCGGTATCTTGATCCCATTATTTAATTTAGCTATTTCTCGTATTCTCTTCTCCACGTATTTTTGGGTCTACTTCTCTCTCTTTTCCCAAGAGGATTCCATGTAAGAGCATGTCTGGCTATGTTAGACTGTGCCTTCCGCCATTTCTTCACTTAATTAGTTGTTCCAATGGTTGTTGTTGACTCCTTTCACACAAGTCTTAATTCCTCACCATGTCCTGTCTCCTTTATGCCCTTATCCTTCGTAGGCATATGTTAACGAAGGAGTTTTAGTTGTATAACCTTGGTCGTTCTCCATATCTCCGCTCCATACAGCAACACCGACTTGACGCTGGCGTTGTATATTCTAATTTTGATATGAATCTTGATTTCTCTCTCTGATATCTCCCAACATACCGGATTTGAAATCACTTCTCGTCCAGTTTGATTGGGCATGTCGGAGATTTTTCTTGGTTTGACCACTTCGTGTACGAAAAGGATTGACAAAACTACTGCACTGCAAAAACTGCTGTAGTGGAACATACACAACAGCACATTACAAACATATACACACACGTATGTATACACTAGTCTCAATACATTCTTTTACAACCTAAAAGACTGCGGTCTGGTGTTTAAAAGTGCTTGCTTCGCCAGTAGAATCCAGGAAGGCAAACCTTTGAAAACAACAAAACACATTGATGTGGAACTACTACTGCTACAATATGTTAAAACGAAAACCAGAAAGAATATTATACCCAGCACAACATAATGAACTATGTATAATTGGAGATGTCAAACGCAGTACTCCTCAGAGTTTCATGAAGTCAAGTTATTGGGCAAATGGCCAAAAATTTCATTCAGGTGGCCGGATGGACGCAAGTAATCAAATTTGTGGTCTAAAGAGCACATCTCAGATTAATGAACCGGCGCATCATGAAAACAATATCGATTAGCCAAGGGTATGCGATAGCAAAAACCTCCACATGTGCTTGATAAGATCCGTTTATGTAGACATGTGAGCTATATAATTACTTTACCTTTGTAAAACTGTACTACAACATTTTTGCGCATCACACCACTGAGATTGTGAAACATGTTCAATTATATGTCATATTTTAATCTCACATTTTCTGTTTCACAAATATGTTTCTCATTTGTATTCTTTTTGATTTAGTCTTTTATACTTTATTGTCTTGTTTCTCTTCAGCATTGTCATATGTTTGGTCAGTCCTAAGACTGATTGTATGGTCTGAGCATGTTTATCCGCTAGACCCTTTCCTCTGCGCCTCTGTTCATTTCAGCATAGGTTCGTATTTATTATCTCTGCATGTCTGAGATGTGAAGGTGAGTCTTCGTCACGCGCTTGTTCTTTTCCCTTGGATTTTGGCTTTTATTATCTTATGTGGAAGATTTTCATGTCCCATGTCAATCTTCGTTTCTGTATCATTGCTCATATCTGTCTTTGAACGCCTACCTCTTAGAAGACATTGTCATTTATATTTTTCTGTTTAACTCACTCGTTGCATTCTACAATAGGCCCCCATTTCAAACACTTCCAGGCTTTTTTCATCCGTCTTTGCTAGAATCCATGTTTCAGCTCCATACTGTGCAATTTGCCATAATAATAATAATAGCCGTCCATCGCAAGTGATGGGGACAACAGCAGTCAGACATATTGTGTTGCACCTCACCAGTGATATCGGAGGTGGCTGTATAGTCCAATTCTGGTACGGAATATCCTTCCACACACGTAGCATTTAATATCAGAATTCGAGATGTGAGTATCAGTCGTTTTGTCTTTTCGCAAAGTGCGTTTGTTCTGTACCTCGGAAGCCCGGCGTTCCTCAGCAATGGTGGTTCTATGCCATGCTTTGAGGTCCTGTTCGAGACATTCCCATGCGTTTGCATCGATGCTGAAGCGTGTCCGAAATACTTTGAGGGAGTCTTTGAAACGCTTCATTTTGGCCACCGACTTGACGTAGGCCATCTTTCATTTCACCATATATTAGTTGTTTTGGGATGCGGTTGTCTGGTATTCCACAACGTGGTCGACATACCTGATCTTGGTCTTCTGCAATACGTTGTGGATGCTCAACATTTTTGCCTTCATGAGGATCTCGGTGTCTGGCACCCTGTCCTATCCTGCCACTTTATTTTGAACAATCTCCGTAGGCACCTTATATGAAAGTGGTTTTCCAAGCATGTCTACTGTACACAGTCCACGTCTCACTGGCATACAGAAGTGTGGGAAACACTACGGCTCGGTAGACTTTGAGTTTTGTATCAAGCCTAAGACCCCTCCGATTTCAGACACTGTGGCGCAGGAAAACTACTATTGACTGTGAGGTCAGTAGTAATCGGTCATACAGTAGTAAAGATTAATCTTTTCCTCAGCTCTACTCCGATATTCTTTGAGTTTATCAGTTGCTGTTTGTATTTTAATGTCTTTTTTGACAATGCAATCCTTGTCCTAACATCCGTTTCATTGCTGGCATCTTCTGTTTCAGTTTGCACCTCAATATGTAAACTTCTGTACGTGTTCGCTTGTTTCTCAAATGATGATTATATTTATTTGCCTATGTTGGCTGTCTATTGATATAGTCTTTGTCTTCAATGAGTTTATTTCATGACAAACTCGTTGTTCAGTTATTTTTGTTTCAAACAGCATTTTAAAAGGCTGCTACTGAAACTCCGACTATGGCTCGATCATCAGCAGATTTGATGGCATTAACTTTCATTCCATTGACTTTGACATCCCTGTTACAACTTCGAACAACTTTTTCCATCGTCTTCTCAGAATATTCGTTTTAGAGACTTCGTGAAAGCAAGCTACCTCGTCGTGCCCTGTGTCTTATTGAAACAGGAACTTCTTTGATTTAAATAATCTCCTCTTGATTTTTATGCAGGTTGTGGATTAACCTAATGAGTGATCTCTCTATACTTTTTTGTTAGAACATTTTCAAATGTTTGTTGCAAGGAACACGGTCAAAGGCGCTCTCGTAATCAATGTAGCAGCTACATAGTGGTCGTCCTTAATTAATCATTCTTTCTGCGCAAGGCCGCAATGATCCGATGACATCCCGTGCACCTCTGATCCAAACTGGTTATCTTTTAGCCCCTCTTCTATCTTGACATCGATTTTCTCTTCACTTATCTTCAATATTTTAGATGTTTGTGGTACCAAGCTTAACGTTCGGAATTGGCGGCATTCTTATGCATTCGATTTTTTTGGCAAAGGAATTATTATCGAAGTTATGTGTTCCCTTAGCCATATTCCACTGCTACAAATACCATTAACATTCTTAAAAAGTTTATTGTATAAAGTCTCTGCTGCTGCTGCGAGGAGCTCAATAAACATCTCATGTCCCTGGTGCTTTTGTTTTTCGGGATTGAGTGAAATGTCTTATTAGATTCTTCTCTGGTTACAGCTACTCTTTCTTCTGCCAAAGTCATTTCATTTAAGGGAATGTTAGCCTGTTATCGGTCCCTATCCTCATACAATACCATAACATTCTCTCCAACTCTCTTTTTTACTCTCCGGATCTGTTATTGGTGTTCCATTCTTTTTCACAAATTATCCGTGATTGTATTTCATTATTTAAACTAAAAGATTAGTTTACTTTCCTATGTGCTTGTACGAATCTCTATGTTCTTTTCCTATATATACTCCTACAAGGTGCCATTAAAAATACATCGCTTTATTTTATGAACCGCAACTTGTGCTAAATTTAAAGTAACTGAAACTACTGATTTTACATTGTTGATCCATTTACTGGCCCGAATTTGCTGTATTTTTAAACATGGGACAATTCAGAGGCGATTCCTAAGTAGTTGTCAACCCTAGGAGTAAAAACAAAAAAGGCGCACTCACTGTCAACTGTCATGAAGTCACAAGCATCATTAATACTGCGTGTGACCCCTTGTAGGGACAATACAGGCTTGGCATCAGCGTCTCATGCTATTGCAGAGTGTCTGAAAAAATGTTTGGGGTATGGTCTTCCATTCTGCAATGAGTGCCCTCTCCAGAACATTGACATTGTTGATGCCATGCTGGCGGCCCCTTCGCTCCAGTTCATCCCACACGGGTTCAATCGGGTTCATATCAGGAGAGATTGCAGGCCAATCCAGTGCAAGAAAAGGTTGCTGGGTTACAAAATTCCTTGTAACGTTAGCTGTGTGAGGACTAGCGTTATCGAGCTGAAAGATTGCCAGATCTAGGTGATTCTGGAAGAAAGACATTACAATGGGTCGCAGTACTTGATTAATGTAGATGTCAGCGGTAACGTTAGCTCTGAAAACACGAAGGAGAGTACGGTGGTCAATAGAAAATCCACCCCACACATGTTCACTTCCTACTTCATATCTGTGATGCTGAATTATACAAGCATCAGTATGTCTTTCTCCGGGGCAATGCCAGACGCAAATTTTCCAATCATCAAAGGCGACATTAAACCGGATTTCATCAGAGAACATCGTTTATCGTCATTTTTCCCTTGGGCGACGAATAGTACGTAGGCCTCAAGCCAGCCTGTTGGTCTGGTGACGTCTAGTGAGGTTAAATCCAATGTTGAGACGTCTGTTTGGCAAATCAGCGGCGCGAAGTTTCCGTTGCACAGAGTTTGCGCTGACAAATTTCTCAGTGTCATGTAAATGAGCTGCTGTCTGAGATACTGTTTGGAAGCGGTTGCACAGATGTATTAAAGAACGTGAAGACCTTAAGCTTGTGTTGTTGCATGAGGTTGCCCCTGCCAAGGACAGTCATTGGTGGTATATGTCGACTGAAACCGATGGTTTAGCTTTACTACAGTAGATTGGTCACAATTAAAAGGTATGGCATCATCTTTGGTCACCATTCCACCTCTGAGCATATCAACAGCTTTCAGTGACTCTCATATCAACAATCGGGGCATGACAAAAACATTAACATACTCTCTTTCGATGAAAACAAATAATGGCCTTTTGTTTGCTGGAACTTGATAAATGTGTGTGCCAAATGTCAACTTTATTCGACCTAATATAATGGCGGAATTAATCAATTCGTTGTTTTGCACGTGAAGCACGTAAAAAGGGAATTAAGCATGACATGCACAGGAAAATGTGTCAGCGGGACCTTCATCACTTGCACACTTTCGGGGTTTGTGTAAATAGGTCACCCTCGGTGTTAATGATAATAATTATTATAAAATAAAGTGGAGCGTTTTTAATGACGCTTAGTATATATATATATATATATATATATATATATATATATATATATATATATATATATATATATATATATATATATATATATTTATATTATTTACTTTGCAAATCTTACTTCCTGGGATGTATGTGGTCTGTTGGCAGATAGATTGCGTATTGGGCCGCATTTTAATTTTTATTTAGAAATGTATCCATCAGCTGCTAACAGTACTCCTGTCGATTTTCAACTGCCAGGGGTTCTTTTACATGCTCAGAGTGTACATGGGATCTCCGTCTTGTTTGTCAATCTCCAATATGACTAGATGCTTTACTGTCCCCCCTTAAGACTTGTAGGATTCGAAACCTCACTATTTTGAGCTTTGTTTCTTGAGATGCATGCACCTCAACCTCTCAGCGATGGCTTTATTTTATTTATCCCGTGCATATTGAATGTGAATGTTATTGGACCGGCGACTCTGTGAACAAAGGTTGCCTAGATGTGTGCCAAGGTCACTCACCGTCTCGACACTAGGTCAACAAAGGAAATGAGGAATTAGGTGGAAGAATGTGTCTAGTACAGGTGGTGGTGTTCGGAGCTGGGGTGGGGGTTCGGAGCTGGCGACTCTGGCGTTCCGTTTTAGCGTAGTGGGGAGGGGGGGGGTTGGTGATAGCCAGAAGCCGCCACGCCTGCTACGACGTTGAGAGTGACAAGAATTCGGAGTTATTCATCCAATAACAACTAGTTGGAGGTAGATCTAAATTAGAGTGATGGCTAAGTCAGAAAACCAACAAAAAGACATTGGACATCCATGAATTTGCTTGAGAATATAAAATACCCGGCAAAGATAAACTCAGTAGACTAGCCTGGAGTGAAAGATACTTAAAGACTAGCTCGCAGGCTGACTAGGAGAGCGATTTCAAATGAACGGACAGATCACCTGACTATACGTGAATAGATCAAATTTGGATGTACAGATCATCTGACTGAAGAGATCTTGGTGTGCGTAAATGCCCAGAACGACAGAGTACATAATACGATCGCAAAGACGAGTTTGTGAGAGTGTTGAGTGCGCAGATAAGGGCAGGGGAGTGTACCGGCAAGAACTGGGTTTTATTAGTTGGAGGAAATATTCAAAAGCTAATGCTTAAAACCTTCGTTGTCGTACAAATGAATTCAGTATGATTATTTAGTTTAGATGTATTTTGTTCTTTTTGCTAATAATATTTTGGGTGTAGATTATTATAAAAAGTGTTACATTTTGTTGGAAAGTGTTTACTGTGTTATTTATTGTGTTTAGTCGTGTCGTGGTGTGGATACCTGTTGTAACACTTTAGATAAGTAACTACTTAGCGAAACCGAGACTCTGCAACAGGTTCTTGCTAGAGAAAGTCTTTTAAAAGGTCACAAATTGCCGTTGTGAGCACAGCTTTGAGAAATTTGATTTATCATGTATTATGCTGTAGGCTACACCATGCGAAGACCCTATTGGAGTTGCTACACTGCCTATTGTTACTTGTCTGTCAACTCTAATGATCTCCCCAACCCGTCTTACATATGCTTCTGTTGCAATTTGAACGAGACGACCGGCTCCGGATTCATCAACACTTGTTGAGAATCCTTGACAAAATGTATCGACTCAGGTATGCACCGATATTTCTCATTGTAAACTGGAAGCATTTCATCATGAATATTCTTTGCCGAAGATCCTTGTGTTCTTTCTAAATAAACTGCAGAACATCACGATGTTCATTGAATTTACGGTTTGTAAGCACGGACCCCATTTTGTATATATCATGCGCACGTGTATGCGACATCTAGCGTCTGCTATCTACAGTAATTATCAAACTGGATATTTGTGCAACCTTTTGAAACTACCATCTACATTTTTTAACTATCCCATATCAGTTTATGACCTTACTCAATTGCCCTCGGAAATTGTTTATTTTGAGTCTCAAAGTCGTATTTTGAATTTCCGGTTCGACTCTAGCACGAGCCGTTAACACACGACCAGGCACCTTATCTGGGGCAAAATCCTCGCACCGCTCGTAAAGATGTTACAGAAATAGACGAAAATGTGGTTGAATACAAACTAGAGAAAGACGCGGAAAACGGGTTCTTGTCAGTTGTAATTCTAGAGGATTACTCCAGACCACCTCAAACCACAGACAAGTTAAGCCCGCTGCTATTTACATCAGGTAAGAAATAATATAGCGTCTCATTGTTGGTGTTTGATTTATGAATTGGATATATATGTTCAGGAGGACCAGGTTAAGATTCATTGGCAATCGTTGATATGTATCGGTCCATTTGAGCATTGCTTTAAGAAACAAACACTTTCACCGCAAGCAGGAAGCATTTCCTTAAGAATATCCTTTGCAGATTAACCTCCTCCCAAAACACACAACAGCACGTTGTTCTATGATTATACACTCTGTAAGCATTTCTGCAATGTTGTTTTGAGCGAGCGTGCATGCTCCACCAAACGTCTGCTACTTACAGTAGTCACAAAACTGAATGATGCTCACCTAATGACACCTTTAGAAACTAGCCTACGTCAGTTTGTGACCACGTACTGACTTACCTTCGTACTTATCTGTTAATCTCGGTAAGCAATGTGAAAGTGGACCTAAAGGATCAACAGCTGATAAGTGAACATAGTCGGGACAATGACCGTGCCGTATGTATTTGCTGTTGTTTGAATCGAATGCCTACAATGAGTATGTTTACTCCTTTGTGGGTCTTGATGAGGACTTTAAGTGACGCGTTGCAATAGCTTTCTTCACATCCCGAGAGTGCTGATGAAGGTGGACAGGTGGGTTTGCTATGCTTGGCTTCATCTGTGTATCGCTCACCACTGCGGAGATCACGTCAATCCCTAACTTTGTTAGTCAGGCTGCCATGAAAACAGCCCGTTTCCAAGGAGGGCTACGAGGAAGCTGAGGTGAGGATCTTGGCCAGTATATTTTGCCTGACCCTGACTAACATGTATGATCAGTATGTTGTGTCTGGGCCAAAGTTAGTCTTCTCCCCCACGCACTCCCCCCTCCCTTACTGTTCTGTATATATCGATGGATATGTGGGGCACGTTGAGACAATAGAAAGCCGTTTCACGCTACAATGTGAGGTAGATTCGCAGCCGAGTGAAACTAGAGTCAACAATTTTCACTATGAGAATAAAGCTTGAGGCGGTAACCACACCTTACTTTATATGCAGGCCGTCTGACTCACGGGGAAATCACTTTAAAACATCACATCAGTAGGCCGACTAAATAGCGAAACTTAGATCGTGTCAAAGTTTATAATAAATGCATGTCCCACATTGAGAAATAAAACAAATATTCACGGTACAAAACATAATAAATTATTGTTGAGAGAGATCCTTTCACAGAATCCTGCCCTGAAACCAACTACATATCCATATTTGTTTTCCAAACAGGCAATTACAATTGCACTGATAGTTGACACATGAAAATTTTGTTATTTAGTCATCCTTTGAATATGACGTTTCAAAGGGATTTCAAATTATCTATTTATGACGTCATTAGTAAAGGAGATCATTATGTAGAACTCATAATGCTTGCTTTAAAAGATACAATAAGGGTGTTTGCGTCATGAATGGATAGCAGATATTGAGGTCTCCGTTATTTAATTTCTTGTGTTGATTCAGTGGCCTACCTTTCTGGGATTTACGGCAATAGCTGATGGTTGTTCGAAGTCACCCCTGTTGAGTTCAGCTAACTGTTAGCCACGTTTGTTTTGTAACGGGTTTCGGGGGTTCTTTTTTCACCCCGAGGCGCACTTGAGAAGAAGGAATTGGGTAGTCCTGGCTGTTGTGCAAAGCGAGGCACCTCATTATGAAAACCGCTATGGGGATTACAGTATCGATCCCCACTTCGTTGGCCAGACTGCTGGGACATAGCCTGTTATTGTGAGCTTTTTCTTCTTCTGCATTTAGACTTTTCAGTCGTCCTAGATGTGTGGTTCCATCGCTAGGGTGTACTCCACATACCTCTCTGGATCCAGGTGGCAGCCCCACTGCTTCTGCATCAGTTTCGCTCCCTCTGGCCAGGTAGGTCTCTGTATGTTGGACAGTCCTGTAAGTTTTGTTCAGGCGTCGAAACTCAAATTCCACATGGGCACTCACTTGTGTGTGATGATCTCTCTAAAGTACCGGTAAAGGGAACATTAAATTTGGATATAGGAAAATATTGAATTCAATGACCGTTGTCTGCGTGATAAGTCCATCTGTATATCTCTGATCTTTGCTATATGATAACCATGCAATCGATAAATTGACGCTCCGCAGATTGCAGGAGCTTTACATCAAACGTATATTGAGCACAGCAGAGCACATTATCGGACAAAACAGATGTATATACAACCAACGGTTAATTCGAACCAATAATACCCGCCGCCATTTGCTGAGAAATAGACTTTGCACCTATAGGTCTGTCTAGAATAAAAACAACGTCGAAAAAAAACTGAGGTCATGAGATTGTCTAGACAAGCAGAACAAATCAATATTTTCCTTGCCAAGCAGCAAATCAAACAGGTGAAACATTTCACATACTTAGGGAGCACGTTATTAGTAGACGGTAGAATCACAGCGGAAATCCAACAAAGATACAATAAGACAAATCAGGCCATTGGGCTATTAATACCAATACTTAATTGCAAACATGTGACAATAACTACCAAAAGAGCGTTTCTCAACACGGTTATCGTCCCTACATTATGCTATCAATGTCAAAACTGAGCCTTATCATCAAATGAAAAACGACATATCTTAACGGCAGAAATAAAATTCCTGCGAAAAATAATTGACTATAACAAGGAGAGACAGGATCAGGAACGATGACATCAGGAAATTAGTGGGGACAACGCCAGTATAATACTACACCAAAAGACAGCAATTGAAATAGTTTGGCCACTTAACAAACCTACACACACACAACATCGAACCATCTACCGCCCCCCACCCCTCCCACATCCCCCCTTCAATTTAGATACAACGGATTCAGGGCCAAAGGCAAACCACAAACAAAGTTGCTTACAGAAATATCTGAGGTGAAATGCCACTGAGCATGAGGTACACAGTAGGGATCGTTCTAAAGATCGCTACATAACCTGTCGTTGAAAGGCAAAACAGGATAAACCAAAAGAGGAAGAGGAAAGTGGGTCTGTCTATAATGTTTTGGTGTCGATTTTGTATAATACATGGTATCATAACGCATATGTCTCTACCTAACAATCGATCTCTATATTTTCATCCCTCAGCTGAATTCTTTGAATACATTTACTCTGATAGTTGGAGTGAAAACATTTCTCTCCGCGTTGTTGGTGGTGTGCTTTTAGATCAGCTTTGCACTGCTTTGTACATTCTGGAAAGAGACTATCTTGTGAATTGCGTTGTTATCCCCGCTAACATGAACAACAGGTTCAAATTGCCAGTTGCCGATAAATCATCCTTAACTTCAACTGCGGGGGAATGTTGCTCCGAGAATGAATCTGTTAGAAAGGCACGTGAGCTCTTACCCAATCCGTATGAACCTAAGAAGGAGGTAAGGTTATTGATAAATACATAGTTATCAGCATCGATGTTATAAATCAATCAATGGTCATATATCTTTCTTCTTAGTTCTTAGTCGAGCTGTACTTCTACAGGGGCAGATACACCTGTACAGGTCCCAGCTCTGGTATGAGCTGAATGTAGCCGGAAGAAGGATTTATTGCTTAGCGGACTAGGATCGAGAAACTTTTTGCTCCACTGCATTGGGGCAAGTGTCGCAAGGGGGGGGGGGGGGGTTGGCCTATCTGCGAGTTTAGCTTAATAGTCTCAAACACTAGAACAAAGTAATAAATGAAGCGCCCTCGTGTTCGCTACCTTGAGTTTGTTAGAGGGCTTACGTGTCTCAATGAAACCAAGAGCTGATGATGTTCGTCCATCACATGTGATGAAGACTACTCTCTTTGTTCAGCCGTTTGGACAATCTTTTATTTTGCCGTGTCCGCTGAAATGAGTGACTTGCGCTTTGATTTGGATTAAAGTGAGAAATAAACTGAACCTTTTGTCAACCTCACTCTCTGGTCCTGAGCTACCTTTGGCCAGTGTAAAGAATTTATCGAGACCACTGGAGATAGCACAGGATGCAGATTTTTCCTTAGCGTTTACTCCCGATGCCCTTCCCTTAAACAGGCATCCCGCATGGCAGCAGAGAGGGGGGGGGGGGGGAAGGGGTGACATGTATCGTTGTGTGTCGTACCTTTTCCATAACCGCAAGATGTCGTAGGGGCATCTCTCCCTGGTCGTGTTCTAGTCAAGTATAGTCATGTATACATTTCAGTCACACCAAAACCGACGCTGTTTGCAGCTAGTCAAGATTGCGCCAATTTCGTGAAATTCAGCCATGTGAACTAGACCGTGAAAATACGACATGGTAGTGCTAATTCATATAGCCAATGTCCAGGTCAGGTTCACTAGAAGAAAGAAAACACACAAAAACGAACTAGTCCAAATGGAAAACAACGTCACGTTTCCGTCAACACTAGTGTAAGTTGTCGACTTATGTGAATTCAAGGCAAATCAATGGCCTGGCAGTATCCATAATGAACTAAAACATTAAAGCAATGTAGACCCGGAATGTTAGGACGCCATCTTTGTCGCTCTTTCTATGCCAAGTGAGACGAAAGATTCCAGAAGGGTCACCCAAACAGGACAGGCCAAGAGGGAGCGATCAGATTAAAAACTGACAACTCGTCTAAAATATAATAGATTGGATCAAGTCCAGATCGGTAGATCCTAGATTTAAAAAAAATAGATTATTGCCGGAACATAGCCATTCAAACAAATACAAACGGTCTTGTGAACAATCCACAATGGAAGACGAAGAGAGGTAGACCAATAAACACACGGAGAAGTGACTGAAAATGAACGGTCCCTATACCTCAGCTGGCGAAACGCAGAAAGTGCAGCTCAAAACTGAACTTGCAAGGGGACGGTTGTCGATGTCCTATGCCCCGAAAGGAGTGACGACATTGATAATGATGTTGTTAGTTAAAGACGTTGCCATTGATGCAGTAGTTACGATCCATAAATATAGGATAGGAAAGAAATATAATTGAAAGGACAGGGTACGAGTATGTAAAGCTGGCGAGCTATAAGAACAATCAGTATCTGTGCCGTTTTGCCTTTATTAGAGACGATGAGACTAATGTCCAGTCAGAGAAAACATTATGTTACTCATGGTCAGGTGCACAATACTGATCCCTGTAGATTTGTGCTGCTAAGGCATCTTGCATTGCACTATTGCCAGGTTGACCACAGTCACCGTTTTAAGTACGCATCGAGATGTGAGTACATCTACTGTAACCCAGCTCCAAAGAAATTCGTAAAGAGTAGTAGTAGTAGTAGTAGTAGTAGTAGTAGTAGTAGTAGTAGTAGTAGTAGTAGTAGTAGTAGTAGTAGTAGTAGTAGTAGTAGTAGTAGTAGTAGTAGTAGTAGTAGTAGTACAAATTTCAACAACTTTCACAAAAGTTGTCTACGGCGTATATTGTGGATTGAATGGCAAGAGAAAATGTCACATAATACAGTCTTACAGACAGCAAACACTCACAGCAAGTACTCGCTGTTGAGTCAGCTACATCTTCGATGGTTGGGGCATGTATACGGCATGTAAGATGAGATACTGCCAAAAGATATCCTCTAAAGACAGCTAGTCGTTAGAGTTAGAAGAATCGGCCGCCCCACACTGCGCTTCAAGGACCTATGCAAGAGGAACATGAAGGTTTTCGACATCCCATCCTAGGGCTGGAAACATTTTCTCATGATCGAGCTGTCAGTTAGAGGTGGCATAGTGATTGCTGGCGCTCGTATAGCGATCTGTGGCAGGAACTGTCACTCGCGGATCGGCCTTTACGGTCATAACAAACAGTGTCGAGATACAGAGACAGAGCTGGATAAAACTCAGAGGGCGCCACGCGCCACATGCATGGTCTATAGAGACTGTGACGCCTATAATCAGTAGTAGTAGTAGTAGTAGTAGTAGTAGTAGTAGTAGTAGTAGTACTAGTAGTAGTAGTAGTAGTAGTAGTAGTAGTAGTACCTTTTCAGTCATGACTGACTATAAGACCATAATACCTTTGAGTGGTAAAGAAAAGTCCACTTATCATTTTTGTTATCGTTCTCCTTTGCGGCGCTGCCTTTTCATTTCTCCGAATTGCAAGTAATTCTTTTTACCAAGCGTAAGGTGGCACTTCAGGGCACATCTCCACTTGGATCAATTTGTAAAGAATATCAAGCTTAATTACGAGTGACATTAGCAATAACAACTGCCTTTACTACAAAGAATGGGTATCTGTTGGTCTGCTCGAGATATAGTGACACCAACTACGACAAGTGTTTACAAGAGAACGGACCAAACTGCAACAAGTGAACATACGTACAATACGCTTGATGACGTCAGTTCTGGTGTAAACAACCCATACCAACCATCAAGTTTGCAAAATTTCATTATCCTCCGTCTCAAAGTTTCCTAGCAGACCGTTGAAAACATGGCGGGTGTGATACGGAATCCGTCCAGAGTTGACCAGCGAGCGATGATTCGGTTTCTACCAGCTGAAGGATGTCGACCAGTTTACATTCATCGCAGAATGTAGGCAGTGTATGGTGACAAAAGTGTGTCGAAGACAACAGTGAAGAACTGGACAACGATGTTTAAAGAAGGACGGGAGTTAACAAAAGATCTTCCGAGACCAGGTCAGGCGCATATTGTTGTGTTAATTCCCGTACTTCTTTTAACATCGAAGGGTCTTGGCAGCTTTGGTTCGCTGGCCCTGACGCTTGCAGTCAGCTATGAGTCGCTGACCACTGCAGTTCATGCGCTGCTCGGCATCTTGATTCGACTGTTATAAGTTTCTTGACATGTCTGAAGTACGGAGCGTTGATATTACTCTCCGTACGTGGAGGAGCAAAAAAAATAGCCATGTAAGCCGTTTCGACACGAATGTGATTCGAACTCGGTGCATTAGGATTGTGAAACAGGCGCATCACCCATCATGATGACACATGAAGTTGAATTGGCTACAGGGCATTATGAAAACAAAGTAGCATATGGATAGAAAGTAACACGTATATCTTAAGACAGTACAACTTACAATGGCCATAACAGCACACTTGGAGCACGTGAGAAAACGCCAGGTCCCCACGTCGCTTCAAAGTAAAATTAGATAAAGTATTTGGATGCAGACTGTACAAACAAAAAACTACACAATGCGTGTCACAATACAAAGCCAAACTCTATCTTCACTCTGTTTCATTTGACTCTGTCCTACAATCACACTCTTGCACAATTTTCATACGCGCCCTCAGGGTGAGACCCTTCCATTGCACTTTGGTTGAGCTGGCTTCTGAGAGCGCACAAACCTAGCATATGTACACACACATGCACACATACATCCAAGCACTGGTTTATGGGTCTTAATATCGCCCAGATTGACTACGGTCTAGGGTGGAATAGGGTCACCCCCGCCAGTAGAAACTAGTGAGGCAAAAACATAAAATAAAAAACAATTTAAAAAAAAGCCAAACTCGGCTTGATTAACTAACAGAAGTGACTAACTATACAATATTTACTGTCGCTATTTGAAACAAGAAACTCATTACTTTCTTCTATTTCAGTTTACATACGAGAAAATGAACGTCGAAATTGTGTTCTATGAGAAATTAGATTCTTCAAATATACCGTACATTATACAAGACACAGACATCGGTGACGATAAGACAATTCAAAAGCCCATTCCGCGTGAAGTCCTGCGTCCACCGTACGCCCTAATAGAACACAAAATGAATTATGTTCGGCTTCCAGCTAGCGAGGACTTGTCCACGCTGAACTCTATAGAAAAGCTGATAGCTGAGCTTGAAGTCCTTAAGGACATTGAGGCTCAATCCAAAGATCAGCCACCAATTGGAGCAGGGTCAGAGAAATTAAATGTTGCGTCAGATAAAGTTGAGATGATAGCTGAAGATCCATTTTTAGTCAAAGAACATAGTTTTGATTTACCGGAAAAAAAAAGCATGCCAATACGTATCGAGTCTTCAAATTTACAGAAAATTACACAACAGAAGCGACCTTCTATCGGGAAAATCCGTTCTAGCTTAGAGAATGCACACGTGATCACTTCGGATGCGATATTGGAAATACAACCTTTAGAGAGTGAGTCAAAAGTATCATCGTTTCGTACAACACAGCTTGATGATAGTTGTCGGTTATCTTCAAGCTATTCTCAAGAGCAAACATACTTTCGGATCAAATCACCTTCTGAAATCTTGAGCGAAGAAGAGGACGAACCGGTGCTCAAAAGGTTAAATCTCACCAGAAATGAACTGTACGTAACAGATCTGTACTACCCGCGAAACGCCAACAGCGTTTGCACTAAAGAAAAGTTGAACCACATTAGGCAGCTTAGGGTAAAAATCAGGTCTAACAAAGAGCGAAGCATTTACCAAAAGCTAAAAGAAAATACGCCATTTGACATTAGCGATAGGTTCAAACATCTTGCTGGTGAGAAGGAATGTGCTCGTAGGATAGCCACAGCCTCACGGGTTGAAAGAAAGATTAAAATATTAGACGTTCCAAAGCCTGTTCAGTTACGTTCATGGGATAATTACTTTCAGGATCAGGAAGAGATTGAAGAGGACAGTGCGTTAATCAACGATTTGGAAAAGGGCATTCTTCAACGTCTGCTGGCCGATCCAGAGTCAAAAACTGAAGATAAGAAAGTTAATAGCCAAGACGTCAAGAATAAGTCAGGCAAAAATAAAAACAAAAATAATCCAGACAACACCGAGACTTCTGTCATACAATTGGATGGAAGTGAAAAAAGGAGCGCATCAACACGACTTTACAACTCAAATACAAATTCGATTTTCAAAACTGGAGCAAAATGTTCACATACAGATGAATCAAACTGGAAACTGAAGTTTCCTATAATACGAAACACACCACCTTCTGCCAGGAATGAACTAAAAGGCAAGATTTCCATTGTGCTACCTCCATTAAGGAACGAAAAGCGCTCAATAATCCATAAGAAGAAGATTGAAGAAACTGAAAAGAATAAAATTATTTACAGAGGACAAAAAAGTGTCTCGACTAGTGTCAGCAGGAGAAAGAAAAATACAGAAGATACAGCTAAACTTAAAACAACAAATAATTCTTCTGTGCTGGTGACAAGACTCAAAACAACCTTATGGAAACAAGAAATGCTTCCAAAATCTCACAGTCAGTCTGAGGTTTCACACAAAGTTCAAAACAAGAGGTACACATATTTTAATCAAAATCAAAACCAATCAGTCGAGGAAAGTAAAGGGGAAATAGAAAATGGTAAAAGTGCAGAAGAAGCAAATTTAGATACTCTTGAGAACAACGTTGTAGAGTTGTCACAGGAGGGTGTAAATTCTCCAAATATTGTGGTGGAAGCAGACAGAACGGAAAAACCTAAGCCTGCATCTGACCACTACACTCAGCGTCTGCTAAATTACAGGTGCGAATGTTCATGTCTGGAATGTAATAATACCTCAACAGAATACCTGTACGGCGATAATGAAGCTGACCAGATGGCAGATTACCCCCCTTATCTTGGTAGACTTAGGCAGGATTTCCGTTTTTTAAAATATGCCGACTACAACCCGAAGCAAATATGTACGCCACCAAGCAGTGCTTTTGATGTTTCCGAGGTTAACCATCAGTTTGTCTGTGATAACATTCTAAAGATGATGGACACTATAATGGTTCGGAAGGAGATTCTCACCTCTAGTCTTGGCAACCATACGTATATCACCATCACTTTCACGAGAAAACGTTAGGAACAGCTAGGCACGCATCTGTGAGCATATCATTTGTATTGCGGAGTAATGATATTTGATAAAACGATTTACAGGCTTGTTCTTTTTATAGCAATTAATAAAATCTTGGTAACTAATATCAAAAGCATCTTGTATGATTTTTATTGCAACACATGGGATCATTACATTTATGTCGCTAAAGCAGATACTTTGTTTTGGCTTCAACCGCATCAAGACAATACTTCTAAAGATGAAAGACAACAAAGCGAGAGCTCACACCTTCAACAGTTTGATCATTCCAGCCATGGTGTATGCTTGCAATGTATGAAACCTTCGAAATGTTGACATGTGCAGCTTCAAGCTACTCAACGACCGATAGAGCGTAGAACACTGTCAATTTCACTACGAGACCACTTCCGTAACACCACCATTAGGAGTCAAACCTGCTTCAATGACGTCGTAGATACGACGTTGATAAGAAAGTACAGGTGTGCAGGCGACGGTGTACGCATGCCTGACAATAGTTTAACACGTAAAGTGACGTCATAGTGGCCCTACACCTATAATCGTCGTCCCGGACGTCCACCAATGAGATGGAGAGATGGATAGGATCTTGCCTTGATCCGGCATGGTACTTAATGGCAACAGACATAGATGAGTTTAGACGAGATTTGACGACCTGGCATAGTTCTCAAAATGTGTCTGAGTGAAAAACATGATTACAGTATTACAGTAGTACAGATACTAGTCACAGGACCCAATTTACCAACACGTGGCAGACCTCTCTCTTCTACCATCAAAGGCGTCTCAGTCTCTATAGACCATGCGCATGGCACCCTTGAGTTAAGTTCAGCTCTATCTCCTGTATTTCGACACAGTCTGCTATAACTGTAAAGGCCGATCCACGAGTGACAGTCCCTGCCACAGATCGTCTCCAACTGACTGTCTCCAGATAGCTCGATCCTGAACAATTTCTTCGCAGCCCTCGGATTGGATGTCGCATGACTTCATGTCCCTCCCTCTTGCATACGTCCTTGAATCGCTGTATGAGACGGCCTATTCTTCTAACTCCAATGGCTAGCTGTCCATAAAGGATATCCTTTGGCAGCCTTTCATCTTCCGTGCGATAAACATGTCCCAGCTATCGTAGACGTCGATGACTCAACAACGAGTACATGCTGTGGCTGTTTGATCTCTGTAAGACCGTATTATGTGACACTATCTCCTGCCAACCAAACCCCAGTATACGCGTAGACACCTCATGTGAAAGGTGTTGAGCCGCCGTTCCTGTTTAGTGTAAGTGCTCCAAGTCTCGCTTCCATACATGAGAGTGCCAAGTCTTACAGTTTGACATATTACGTTGTATATTGACTTTACTTCTTTTCAATCAATTTTCCCTTTTTTACACGAAGTCATAAGAAAACACAAAAACTACTTCTTCCTCAACATAAAAAAATAAGGATATATGTTATTGCATAATCTACGAGATGCGTTCAAATTAAACCGGGAATTTTTGTTCTAGTTCTACGTGAAAGGCTTAAAGCATGCTGGAACTACTGTCATTAGTTAGGGGCCCTTGTGTCCTATTACTGCTAGGTGGTCCACTTGCCGTGGGCCAGTCACATTGACAGATAAATACAAATGACGGACAACACTGTTAGTGCTTGGATGGAACAGCTTGCTGTGGTTAAGTTTCTTGTAAAAGAAGGCGTGAAACCTGTGGATATTTACAGAAGACTGCAATCACAATACGGTGATGAAACACTCACCACAGTACGACCTTTGAATTGTGTAAACGTTTTAGAGATGGCTGCATCCGTGAGTCATGATCCCGACCGTGGTGGCTCTCAGTCCACCAGTAATTCCTGTCAATATCTAGATTGTGGAACGCCTTGTCCTGGAAAATCGACGCATAACCTGTCGTGAAATTGCACAAGTGTTTCTCTGAGTGCGGTAAACATTATTCTGGAACTTTTTTTCGGAAGATTAGGGTACGTTGGGTTTGATCAAAAAGAGCGTCCTTCTTCTGCAAGATAACGTTCGACCTCATACGGCTCACCGCACTATGTGCCATCTGCAGCAACTCGTCTGAGAGATATTGCCACATCCAACTTGCTTCAATCGATTTCCACATCTTTCGACCCCGTAAAGATATACTGGAAGGTCAGCATTTCAGCACTAATGACGAAGTGAAACAGACTGTCCTCGATTGGTTCAGACGTACTGACAAATCTTTCTACATTGAAGCTTTACAAGTATTACTTAAACGCTGTAATACGTGCATAACCGTTGCATGAGATTATATCGACAAATAAATGGCATTTTCACAACTTGAAAACAAAATCCTTACCAAAAAAAAAATTTAAAAAAAAAAAAAAAAAAAAAAAAAAAAAAAAGGTTCCGGTTTGACTTGAACGTCCCTCGTAGTATTTACAACAATTATCTACTAAGCTAACTTTGATTAATATTCATAAACAAAGGCTGCCAGCATGGATTAGATGAAACCTTCAGATCTAACACCCGGTTCTATTGTCTATTACAACACTTCCTAACAATCTGCAACTAGTTTTTAATTGATTATCTAACTATCTTGTGGTCCCTCTGATGACGTATCTGGCCGTTGACGGTCTACAACTTCTGTCCATCTGGTCTTTGCTGTGGAACAAAAGTATTCTTAACCGTTGGGGACGAGCTTCCTGGTGTCTGCGGTTCACCCGTTTCTGAGAGGACGTGCTTTCTAAAATTTCAGGTTACACCCTGCAGACGGACTTCGTTCTTTATGTACCAGTTATCTCACTGCTCAGTTATCAGATAATCTTACTGTTCCTTCCAGCAGGCTTAAGAACTGAACTTGTTAAACCTACAGCACGTTTTCCACAAACTCTCTCACTGCATCGAATCAGCTTGCCGTTCATTCCAGCAGGCTCAAGAGTTCAACCTGAGAAACCTGCAACACGTTTTCCACAAACTCTCTCACTGCTGAGTTATCGAATCAGCTTGCCGTTCATTCCAGCAGGCTCAAGAGTTCAACCTGAGAAACCTGCAACACGTTAGCCACTAATTCTCTAATTTTTGCTGGGGTCAATTTCACCGTGCCTTCCATTAGACAATAATGTGCAACGCCTACAGAGCTCACGTATGGAAAACCTCGCTACCAGCTCTGCCGAATATCCTTCTTGTTCTCGATTTTATCCCATTCCTGTTTTTCTTAAATCCCGCCTTTTACTCCTCCCTTTCCATCATGGTTGCCTGTCAGTATGTACATTTGTCGTATCCCTGTTGACCAGCTAGTAGCATGTGTAACCGGTAGCCAGTTATGGCAGCCGGTACGTCAATTTCCCTATCTATATGACCTCCGCTAACTTCTTGGGACATCTTGTCTCCCTACCAATCATACTGTAACAGCCTGACACCAAATCATAGGAAGTTTCAAATCATCATCCATTTTGCCGGGGTCTTTTAGCCACTACGGCAATGGGTGGACTCACACTCATGCCAGCTTCTTTCTATGACAACTAAACACTACAATATTGGCGATTCGCTAACTCTTTCACTATCCCTTAGAATGACTTGCCCCAACCATTTTGAACACTTGGTCTTCCTCGTGTTATACCTTTGACATTATGGCCCTAGACTGTGATAATACTTACAATAATTCGTAAGTTTCCCGTCTCCTGATTATTTGACAATGATAAATATCTGCTGGCTTTGTTAGAATTGGCAGATGATCTAAACTCTGTCTGAATCCTTTCACAGTTGTGCCCAGACATGCCTCCAATATCTCAACTAACGCTAGTTTTTCAATGGCCAAGTTGTAAGTAACATATACATGATATTTTCACATACACCTGACACTAACACTGTCATATAATATATGTCAAAAAATTGATATATGTATATATAAAAAGAAATATATATATATATATATATATATATATATATATATATATTTAAAAATATATATATCTTTAGTGCACGTGTGTCGTTAGGCGTCATTGGGAGGTGTGACCTTTGTTACATTTATATTTGGCGGGAAAAAAATCCGTTGGTGACTTGCCAGGTCAATACCAGCATCTATTACCAAACGATAGGTTGGTTACCCCTGGAATATACGATCGCCTTTTTAGGACTGCTGGTGGCGGAAGTGTAAATTAAAGCAAGGGAGATCTGAAGCCTGTTAGGCGCATCTAAATGCTGCACTAACTACATAACCAAGACCTGATGTTATAGCCATACAGTCCATTGTTTCTCTGTTGAGTCGAGAATCCCTAACATAATTTGAGTAGATTATTAATTTTAATTTTGCCTGAGCCGCGGACGTTAAGCATACTCATTTCGATTTCCAACTGCCAATGTATTTTTAATGTGCCCGCCACTGAACACGGGTGTCCGATCTCACTACTCAGAGATCAAAGGACATATTTACCAGATGATCCACGTGAAACAAGTTCTCCAGCGTAATTTGAACCCGCGATCACTAGCTCCCGCGGCGAACACCTTACCTTAAGACCACTGTAACTTCACTGAGTCACCAACTGGCACTGCATTTCACACATACCTGGCAGCAACACTTTTACGCCGCCTTTTATGGTGTGTTACAAAATGCAGATTCGGCATTGCTGCCTTCCGGACAGAAATAGAAATACCATAAAATAGCGAAGAGAATGGATACTATTGGCTCCAGTAGCTCGTTAGTTTTGCACACTTCTACTGTCCTGCCAGTTTGTATACCTCCACCACTACCCTCCTAACCCAACTATTGATCTACGATTAAGGTCAAGCTAATGCAGACCGTATACCTCCAATCCATCTATTACAGTAAGTTCATCCTACAATCGGTCGTTAATTGCTCATCTATCCATATTTAATGAATACCCAAACAAGGAATACTAGCAACAGCCAAATGACAGCAATTGTATTGATGTCGACTACAGCATGGCAGATGGAGTGTGTGGCCTACTAGTTGTGAGCTTGGTTTACACTCCCAGCGTACCAGTTTCATTTCACGTAGCAGGGGAGGGCGTGGCCTAGTGGTTAAATGGCACGGCTCACAACACGAAGGTGCTGGGTTCGATCCCCATTACAGCACAGGCCGTTACCCAGGAGAAGCAAAACTGCTACGGGAAGCTACGGAGTTTGTGCTCTGATATGGGCACATTGAGCAATGAAACGGATTGAGCACATTTGGGGACGCCCAAACAAAATTAAGTCAGTTCTTTGAACCATTTTCCAACTTTCATTTTCCAATTCGAGAATGCCAGAGACAGTAACTTAACTTAACGTCTTTATATCATTTTAGAAGACTCTAAAGAGTCTGTTCAACGAGTTTCTTGGAGGGCGGTTTAACCGATGTGCGAGTCCATCTTACTAGACTCAAATACTAGAGCTAAGTAGACCCGCAGCCAATTAGGCGCCATCTATAGCTGCTCTTAACAAACCACTTGGGAAAAGGTGCAAATAACTTTGGTGGATTTTTAACTTGAATTTTCCCTGAGCAGCGGCCGTTAAAGCCTACTCTTTTTGATTTCCAACTGCAAATGAATTTTTGACGTGCTCGACACGGCATACGGGAGTCCGATCTCACTATCAGAGATCAGGGACATTTTTAACAGAAGATCCACGTGAACAAAACTCAGGTCTCAACCGTGATTACACGACACTCTAGAGTTGCGCCTTCTTACAGGCCCAGCAAGTTGTTAAAACGAAATTATATACATGTTTACGTCCAGTAGTAGTGAAAACACTATTTGGTACTAATAGTTCCCTGTGCCATTTGTTATAAACATAAAGATTTAGCCCTGGTCATCCTACATTGGATCTCACACCACCGCCACCTTGCGAGATACCTTTTGACAGGAAAGTTTTCGGGAGTAAATCTTGAGAGAAATCTGCATTATGTCCAGTCGTCTCGACAATAACTTGCCACTGACCAAAGGTAGCTCAGGACGAGAAAGTGAGATTCATAAATTTTGCAAATCTTCCACACTTTAATCCAAATTACCGCGTGTCATTATTTGACAAATTTCAACGGAAAGAGTAAAAGGAAAATATTTTCCAAAGGGCTGAACGTAGAAAGTGGTCATTATCACAAATGATGGACGAACATTACTACTAGTCAAATGCAAATTATGAACGCAGGGGACAGCACTATCTGTGGGCGGACCAGATGAGAGTGCAGAAAAAAGGAAACTGCTCGTCTACCTAGCATCAGACACTGATCTATCTGAATGAGTGCGACAATTCCAGTATCCAAGTTCTTTGGTCTTCACTTTTTCTACAGTTCAATTCAAGTGCCATCTTTGTATTTGAGGTCGACTGCAAGGAATCTTCAGTGCCCTCTTTCTCTTCCCGTAATGGTGCAATCTGGCAGACTTTTCTAGTCCATCTACTGATATTATCCTCTCACATATAACGTCTGCCTCTTGAACGACTGCCTTTCACCCAGCCCTCTACAGACTATCCCATTATTTCTGATTCACCTGTTATTGGGATCTTTGGATTTTTAGTTTAATTTTTTTTCGCAACCTAATACATGTAAAACGGATGAAGAGGCCATGAGGTTTAGCTTGTGCAAATACATGAACACATGGTTAACGTATCTGAAAATGGCGCTTATAACACGCTCAACAGGGCCGGAAATATGATGATTTGTCAGACTCCGCACTGGCCACAACAGGTTACGATACCATCTATTCAACAAGTTCAAATTAGGACATACGAATGAATGTGTCTGCAGCACTGATCACAAGAATACTGAACATCTGCTGCAGAAGTGTCCTACATATGAGTTGCCGAGAAGACCAATTTGGACATCCCCCGTCCCAATCCAAGTTAAGTCCTACGGAGCTACCGATGTACTCATGCGTACCACTGCTTTCTTTAGAGATATTCAAGTTGGCGTCTGAAAGCATACAAAGAAAGCAGAAGTACTTTAAAGGCTGCACCGTTTGAAACATTTGTTGAACTAGTACAGAAAAAGACAATTTGGAAAGATTGTTTAGGGCGTGATGTCCTGGATTTACAGACAACACAAAAAATACAGTGAATGAAGAATATGAAGTAGGTTTGCAGCGTGTCGTCAGAATAATGTTTATTCGTTCCAGTAATTTCCATGTACAAAAATCATTCGTAATATGAAAAACAACTTGTTTATTTACATAGAATCTTGGTAATGGCTTGGTTTGGCTTCGTTCATTCTCAATCTCCCACTACCAAACACTGAAAGGCATTAAGTAGCAGAATGTAGTCCAGAGAACAGAATGCGTTGTGTGGCAGTTTACAGCTTGACTGAGATATTTGCACCTTTCGTTCCAACACATCCGACTTCAGCAAGCATTTTTTGAGTACCGGGCTAGCATTCCCTCTTCAATCCCTTCTCCTTAGCCAATCTGCCCTGCTGCAGCCTGTTATCCAGGATCACCGCGTGGAGGTGTAGAAGGGTCTTGGCAGCTTTGGTTCGCTGGCCCTGACGTTAGCAGTCAGCTATGAGTCGCTGACCACTGCAGCTAACGTGCTCCTCAGCATTTTGATCCCGAATCTTGGTAATAACAATGTGATTCTTGCACGTGTAATATGAACGAACAACAGGTCAAAGAAATGGGTGCTTTGTGTTCATCACTGCTGTTTTAATATGTTAATCGCTTCCATTTGTATTGTTCTTTTTGTTTAATGTGGAAAATTTATGTGTGTAACTTATGATTTGTTCATGTTTTTGCTGTCACGTGGTATCTGAGCCATACTTTTTCATACTACTATACATTTTCTGTTCAACGTCTTGTGATTTCTAAAACCAAATTGATTATCCTGAATCCAAACAATGGCCAGCTAGAAGTTACCTGAATATGTCCATGAATCGTACTAGCGATGGCCATCTGTTATTTTTGGGCTCCACCTAGGTAGATATTCAGCACCAAACCCATGCAAGATGATTTATGTTGCAATTTGTGTCACATGACGGCCTAGCTAATGCTGTGCATCATTTTCATTATTAATTTTTTACATCATGCTTAGGGCAGTTGACACATTCTTTGCTCCAAATATTGGTTTTTCGCGAACGTAAAAAGTGTATGCCATATTTTGTCATGATATAACCAAACCTGAATGGTTTCGAGGCCTGCCTGTCGACAAGGAGGGCAGCGGTTCGAATCCCCGGTATGGCATATGTTGTTTTCTGTTGGGGGTGAAATAAACAAACATAGCCAGCACACGACGTGGCGACAGCAGTGGCGAAGTAGTCTGTAGTCCTCAGTCAAAACCCCTCGACTACCCCAGCAATGGATAAAAAAAATTTTAACATTTTTATTTTTTTATTTTTAAATATTTTATTACCAAACAAACTCTTTTGTGGTTGAAAGTGCGCCGCTTTCTCCAAAACAAGTAGTAAAGAAGAAGAAGAAAACGCACATAAAATATAGTTTCATTGTAAATACTGACTCTGAGGATGTTATTGTTCGAAGAATCTCGTGTTCAGTTTAGTTAACTCTTTGCGATGTTTCTTAAGTGACGGATTACAGTTACTCTTCTTACATCCCGAGGCTTACTTGAGAAGGTCGACATTGATCCTTTTGGCTGTAGTGCGATGTGGTGCTCTTTAGTAAGCTCACAATTTTAGGGATTACAATGTTGATCCTCAGCTCCTTGGGTATACTGCTTTCACATAGGCTTATTCCAGGAGCGAGATAAACAGTTAGCACTATGCACGAAAATCAGATTAATGCGTACACTGATCCTGTCAATATTCCTCTATGCTTGTGAGACATGAACAGTTACAGCTGACCCTCAACGAAGGATACAGGCCTTGGAGATGAGATGTATCCGAAGACATTTAAACATCACATACAAAGGAAATACGAGATAGAATTACAATAGCAATAGGGCCTTTTGAAGACCTCTTGGCAACTGTCAAAAGAAGGAATCTCGCTTGGTACGGTCACATATCGAGGTCAAATGGTCTTGCAGATACAATCCTTCACGGCAAGGTGCATGGCAGACGGCGAAGAGGCCGTCCGAAAAAGAGATGGGAGGAATAAAAGAATGAACCAATCTTCGACCAGAAGAGTCACAAGCAGCAGCCGCTGACAGAGAAGGGTGGCGTGGCATGTGAGGATATCTTCATCCCGTTACGGGATGATCTGACCTGACCTGATACTGGTTTGGAAGACTCTGTAGGGTTTGTATACAACCAGTTTCATTTACATTTCCTTTCTCTAAAATCTATGCGCATCCAATCTATTCTTAAATGTATTAATTGTTATTGACGTCACTACTTGTCGCAACGCATTCCAAGCGTTCACCACTCTCTGACTAAAAAAATATTTCATAATATCTAATTTGGACCTTTCTTTAGTTCATTTGTAGCTGTTCCTTCTTGTTCTTGTTGGTGGTTGTATTTTTTAAAATGTGTTATAGTCTAATGTAACCTTTCCTGTGATTATCTTTTAAACTGTATTAAGTCACCTCGAATTCTTCTCTTTTCTAGACACCGTAGAACGGGTTTCCCGAGTCTTTCCTAATAACTGTAATTCTGGAATCCTACTATCAGCTTTGTCGCCCTTCTTTGTATCCTTTCAAGCATGTTTATATGTCCTTTTCTATAAGGACTCCACACCTGTAGACAGTACTCCAATCTAGGTCTAACTAAAGCTTTACACAGTTTGACGATCACTTCCATGCTCCTATGTTTAATATTTCTTGTTATCATACCTAACATTGCATTTACCTTTTCCATTGCTACCTGGACTTGCTCACTCACTTTACCTGTATGATCTATTATAACCCCTAGGTTCCTTGATGCTCAAAACGTTACACCTATTGAGAATTTTAGAGTTAGGTAGTTTGTCCTGTCCGCTAATTTCGACCAGTCTGTGGAGACAGCCCATAAAGAAGTGATGGAGTTACGTTGAATATGTGCTATACTCCCCCTGTTCTGCAGGTATGCAGAAGAGTGGATAGCACTACTTCACGATACAAACTTTATTGCGACATTGACCTCTTGTCGATTTGAAAAAGTTCGCTCGTTTTCTCCCCAATCTAGCGCTCGCCTTGACAATCCTGTTATTGGCCTCAGAATGAATATTGCCTGCTCAGGTGAGGGTACTACCTAGTTACTGCTTGGAGGCGTTGATTGTGTATATTGATGTTAGGTTGTCTATAAGGCTTCTAGGAGACAGTCTGCAAAAGTATCTCAGTCTTCATAGTTTTTATTGTCTGACCAAAATTAATGCATGACGTCGAAAACGTCTTCGTGGTTGCCCTACATATCTAGTTCTGAGCAGATGTTAAAAACGCAGTTGTCAGCAAAGAGAAGATCAAATATGGGGGCTTCTTCCCCCTTGATGTGTTTTTGTTCGTCCATCACAGGTGTTGAAGACCTTTCTCTTTTCATTCCACCAGCCCTTTCAGTTGAGTATTCTGTGAGAACCGGTCACCCAAGGTCATAAAAAGCTAAGACCTAGTACATTGAAGTCTATAACACGTCATCCCGAACAGCAGTGTCTACTCTGCGTCTGCCTTTAGACACTGAAGCGAAGGATGACTGACCTATGAACCGTGCCCGGTTGCTGCTAGGGGCAATAACTCTAACCGCTCTGCTTCTTTGCATGTACGGGTTTAGTATGAATTTCTTATTCTCATGTAGCATGTCCTTTGTAGAACGTCGCTCTCATCACAGTCTGTCTGAAAGAAACTCGTTCCCTTGCCAAAACTCCAGCCTCCGCCACTGTCATACTCAGGCACTCCTGGATATCTTGGTGCCATCGTCTTCTTGGTCTACCCCTTCCTCTTTTGCCTGGCACCATACCTTCCATCACCGTCCTCTCAAGACCGTTGTGTCTCTTGGTGTGACCAAAGTATTTGCATTTTCTAGCCAAAATGGAATTGATAAACCAGTTCTCCTCTATGCTCAACTCTTGCCGAATGTCTACATTTGTTCTTTTCTCTGTCCAGGGTATTCTGAGGATCTTTCTGTAACATGAATTTCTTACAACACATTAATCTATTTTCATTACTCCACCATACAACGTCTCATTCAGTACTTGACGTACCATAAACAGCACGAAGAAATTACAACTCTCAAATGCAGACAGACCTGAGCAGTAAATAAAGATCAGACAATGCAAGCCAACACATTTTGCAAAGTTCGTGATTTACAAGGTACTGTGTTTTGGCGTGTTGAAATGTATAACGTCAACAGTGATATGCGAGTGTTATATGTGTGTTATGTTACTTGTTTTTATACTTACTAATTTTGATATGAACATAAAGGGTATCTTTCAGCAGACTTATTAACCTCTGGTCGAGAATAATGTGTTAGAGACTTCGTTATTCTAAGCCACAGCTTATATCTTCTTTTTTTTCTTTTTCTTCTTCTTCTTCTTCGTTTGTTTTCAACATCCTGCTACCAAATCCTCAAAAGGGATTTGCAAGTAGAAGGATGTTGTCCGTAGTTTACAGCTTGACTGCGATATTTGCACCTTTCGGTCCAACACATCCGACTTCAGCTGGCATTTTTTAGTACCGAGTTAACCTTCACTCTTCGATCCGATCTCATTTGCCTGTTTTCCCTTTTACAGCCTGTTTTCCAGGATCACCACGGGGAGGTGGAAAAGGGTCTGGCAGCTCTGGTTTGCTGGCCCTGGTACTAGCAGTCAGCTATGGGTCGCTGACAGCTGCAGCGCCTTCTCTATCCAGCATTTTCATCCTACAGATTATGTATCATTATGATTATGATAGGTTGACCAGTTCCCTTCCCTTCTTCCCTGCCTTTTTCTTCCCTAACCATAAGTTAGGTACTCATTTACAGCTCGTCCGACTGGAGCATGACAGTTGCAGAAGTTGAATCATGTACCTTTTGCCGGGAAAAGCGAATTTCTACCACTGTGGTAATCAGACCATTGGTCCAGCTGGGCCTACTCCCAGATAGTCAGTGTGGAGCAGAACTCGAACGAGAAAAACAGGAGCACGACCCAATGCACCAAATGTTTTGACATCAGGTACAGAGAACAAGACTCAAATCCAGACATAGTTTCATAAAATCAACACAGACCATACAGACAAACCTTGAAATAAATTGGTACAGGCCCCAGAGTTGGAACCTTGGCAGTAACCTGCTCCAGGACATCATCTACCATACACGACATGGAAGTCGCTGAACAGACACCGAACTGGTGTATCGCGGTGCAAGATGAATATCTTCTTCTTCTTCGTACGCTGTCAGACGTCAACTTGAATTTGTTCGAAGAAAGCAGCTGTTATCCTGAGGCTGTCGACACTGCCATAGAGCTTGTCTAGTGTTGCCACTGGTGATGGCCACATTTGCTTTCTCTGGTCCTCGTATGTCGGGCTATTTTGCAGCAGATGTTCAGCGTTCCTTTTCCCTGTACCACAGGTGCATTCGTCAGTGCCACCTATCTTCAGTTTATTGAATAGATGGTACCTCAGTCTGTTGAGGCCTGTGCGGAGTCTGAAGTCCTCGACCTGCTCTCTTCTGTTCAACTGGTAGTATGCATCATTTTTTGTGTAGCCAGTATGTTCTGTTTCCCATTTGGCTATGTATCTGGCCCCAATAAACCTTTTGGACTCTTCGTAGATAACACTAGAATCTGGTTGTGGTAGTCTTGCACCTTTTTTTGCCAGTCTGTCGCCTCATTGTCTTGGATGTTACAGTGGGATGGAACCCACTGTACCACTACTCTTTTTAGTGCGGACTGCTGGCATAGTAGACAGAGTACTGCTCTTAAATCATTGAAGTTCAGTATTTTTCTGGCTTTTTAGTGCTGTAACCACGGCCAGGACATCTGTAAACAGGACTATCTGGCTTTCATTGCTTTCGCCTGTCAGCATTGCTTCTACTGCAGCCTTCAGTGCCTCTGCCTCCGCTCTGAAATTGCTTGAGTATTTTCCAGTTGCCACTGACAGTGTTATTTTTCTACCATTTGTTAGGCTCAGGAATACCACTCCCCCTCTATTCTGTGTTGTGTTTGTTATAGAACCATCGGTGTATGCATGGGTCCAGTCCATGCTTGGGTAGTTTTCCGCTATGTACCTCAGGGTTATGTCTCTTCTTTCTTTTTCAGTCTGGCTGTTCTTGTTTCCAATACCTGGTGTATTTTCTACCACCTACGGAATGATATGCTGCTTCCATGTGGGTTTGCGTACAGTAGGGATGGGCTTTGGTGTTGTTATGGTATTCATAGGGTCTTCGCTCATCTTTGCTTTGGCTATTTCTGCAAAGTTTCTCCGCTTTAGTTTCCCTTTTCCAAATCTATCTAGTCTCTGATGCATTGGATGGTCTGACAGTCTTCTTAGTTTCTCTGCTTGCTGCTGGGCTCTGCAGTCTCATCTATAGGTCATGGATTGCAGATTTGTAATCTTTTCAAGTTCTACAATTGGCGTTGACTTCATGCCTCCTGTTATAACTCTCATGGCTTGGTTTTGAAGTTTGCTAACTTTATCGAAGCTCACCTTTGCTGCTGTTGTCCATGCCGCAATGCCATACTCGAGAACTGGTCTCACTCTTCCAGTTTATAGTTTGCAAGATGAATATAAAACGATGGGAATACACAGATGATGGCACATGTTACTGTGGTTCAATATGGGATCAAAATGCTGAGCAGCGCATGAGCTGCAGCGGTCAGTGACCCATAGCTGACTGCTAGCATCAGGACCAGCGAACCAGAGCTGCCAAGACCCTTCTATACCTCCTATCAGTGACCCTGGATAACAGGCTGCAACAGAGCAGACTGGCTAAGGAGAAGGGATCGAAGAGGGAATGCTAACCTGGTACTCAAAAAATACTTGCTGAAGTCGGATGTGTTGGACCGAAAGATGCAAATAACGCAGTCAAGCTGTAACTACGACACAACGCGTTCCGTTCTCTGGACTACATTCTGCTACTTAAGCCCATTTAGGGTTTGGTAGCGGGAGATTGAGAACGAACGAAGCTAAGCCAAGCCAATACAGGACCCAGACCACCTGATGACCTGCTCCAACCTCCAGGAAACATGCAATAGGTGCAACATACTGGAGGCAAATGGCAAAGCGATCCATGTCGCTGAATACTGTATGCATGAAGTATAACGTGGTGCTTGGACACGGAAAGTAAGTAAGTGTGATTTTCAAGCGGGTCTGGAGATAATCGGTTTGATATTTGAGCAATCATTCCATTCCAGCCGCATGAGACTGGATAATACATACGATGAGGAAAGCATCGTCCAACATAGCTAGACAGGTTCTCACGTGAAACTCGCAGGGGAAGAAAACGAGACATGGACTTCAAATTACACGGAAAAGAGAATGTGAAAAAGAACTACGATTAAATGGTTACTCCTGGAAAAAGACAGAAAGTGTAGTCCAAGACAGCTATTGGTGACGAGATGTGGCCAATACGATGTGTACCGAAGAAGCGACGGGCTTTGATTGATACTTACTTACTTTCCGTGTACAAACATCACGTCGTAAAAAATCCCCATCGTCTTATATTCCTCTTGCACAGTAATACACCTCTTCGGAGTTTGTTCAGCGACGTCCTTGTCGTGCATGGTAGATGATGTTCGGGGGCATGTTCCTCTCGAAGTTCCATCTCTGGGGCCTGTATAAATTCGTGCCATCTCTCGATACTGCGACTTTTCGGTTCTGGCTGTATGGGCGTGTTGATTTTAAGAAGCTATATCTGAATTTGAGTCTTGTTCTCTGTACCTAATGTCCAAACATTTCGTGCCTTGAGTTGTGTCCCTGTTTTTCTCGTTCGATCTCTGCTGACACGCTTCTTCGAATCTCGGGTGGTGCTATGCCATTTGTGGGGTGTATTTTATCGATGGGGGTAGGTTTTAAGCAACCTTATACTATCCGACCCGCCTCATTTATTGCTGTATCAATTAGTTTCGCATAAGCAGTGTTTTTGCCAGACTGGTGTAGTGTCTTCAGCTACGGAAAAACACAAAGCAATTGCAGATCTCTGAAGGACTAATGACTATGCTCATTCCCCCCATTTGGTTTAAGGCGATTCTTGTGGTAGTATTCTACAAGAATATTAAGAGAACTTGACAATTTGTTTTCAACGTCCTCAAACCCCTTTCCCTGGGCAGGGTTGATCGAATCCTTCAACTCTACTAATGGACTCCCTGAGCAAACAGAATATGGTCACCGTTTACTTCTTCAATGGTGTAATAAGTAAATTAAAGAATGTTGTGCATGAGGATGGCAACTATTTAATATAAAATCCATTACTATGAATCTGCACATGCAAATGACTAGAATCAAGCTTTAAAAAAATCGGTGTTTTATCTTGTCCCTTTATCGTTTCCGCTGTAGTATAGCGTCATCACTACCTTTGGCCCCTTTTGAAAACCTGCGCTAAAGATAGTGAATGCGATCCGCGTTATCGATACGTTCCAGTCGACCAAAGAGTTAATTGGTACCTAGCTTTCTGTCAAATGGATTAAAACGACGAATACCGAGTTAAGACTTTAATTCCAATGTCAAGTCAGTACTCCAGTACGGAGCAGAAACTTAGAGAATGACAAAGACAAAACAGAGGCAACTCCATTCGTTCGTTAACAAATATATACGGCGGACAATGGGTATAGGCTGGCAAGACAAGGTGAACAACGCAGACCGATGAGGAAAGATCTAACAACAATCAGGGGAGCAACAGATCATAGTGAAAAATGACGCTGGATATGACGAATGCTGCGGAAAACATCATGAAACATGAACAAGACAGAACCTGACATTGAGTCCACGGAGGAAGAGGAAGAGAGGTAGGCCAAGAAACACCTGGTGAAGTGTCTTGGAATATGATCTTCTATCCCTGGACCTCAACTAGAGAGAGGTAGAAAAGACAGCTCAAGGTAGAACTTACTGGAGGAGGGTTGTCAATGGTCTATACACCGAAAGAAACGACGGATATTAAATTGAAAATTAATGTCAGTGAAAGAAAGGCAGCAAGGAAGGGAAAATGCCACCCCCACCTCAAGAAAAGCTGAGGCCTAGTACGTTGAAGTCTCTAACACCTGTTTCACGATACAAGTATCTCTGTACCTACATTTGATAAATCACCTCTCCGCTTCGAATGAAGCTGCTGCTACAGTTGTTTCCCCCTAAAATGAAGTCTGGATCTGAGAATTGTCAATATTGGTTACAATAGCAATTGTTCTACATTATGAGCTTGCTAGCACCATACACAACTTTGGAAGGTCACAGTGCGGTTTTTTTTTTATCAACCAGGGTACATTTACCTTAATCATTACAGGATTTCTCATTCGATTTTCAAGCTGTGTGGTTTTTCGTGTTTCGTCTTTCACATCTGTAATTGTTTTGTTAGACCAGTCAACGTTTCTACTTTTTCCCTTAACCATTTCAGCGGCCCGCTTTCCTGACAAGCAGAAGGAATGCGCGGATAGTTCTGTAGCATCAAAAACGGCTTGGATTAGAGGCCTTAATCGTGGATGTCTGCAAAAGAGCATCAATGAAAAACTACATCTTTATAGCCACTTAAAGGCGCTATCCTGTAGAAAGGTACGTTGATGTGTACATGTGTTGTTGTACAAATGGGCAATGTTTGTTTATCTGATCAGTGTTAGGAATCCGTAGCACCTTCTATAGCATTAAAAGAAAGCCGTTAAAATGTATAACTGTAAAAGGGCGTTTATGAAAAACTACATTTTTATATCTGATCGCTGTGGTCGAGAGGTAAGGCACTCGCCTCTCAAGGCGATGAACGGAAATGGCGTGGGTTCGAGCCCCGTATGTTTTAAGCGATCCCTGGTCTCAAAAGAGGTGGGACCAGAGTGCCTGCATCTTGAATTACCTCCAGTAGTCTTGACTTAAGTCTTGTCACTGGCCCAAGATAGTTAAGGGCCAGAGAATGAGATTGATGACCAATGCAGCATCTTACTCACTATAATCCAAATATAGCGCAAGTTACATCATCAAGACAAAACCGTCTGATGAAGTCGCCTTTATCGCTTGCGATGGGCAACTCACAGTTTTATATTCTATTAGTGTTGCTGTGAAAATGCGTTATTCAAATGGAAAGTGTTTGTTTTGTTTCTTTGTTTGTATGTTAGTTATCAAAGTTACTCGTAAGTGAGTTCTCCCCCCTTGATGGATTCTCGCTGGTGGCGAGTTTGCAGTGACACCTCTTACATTCATGGACGTACTGAAGAAGGTGGAACTGGTTCACCCTCGCTGTAGTACAAGACAAGTCTCCTCAGCAGGCTCACAATTACAGGGAGAACAGTTTCGATCCCTACCTGGTTGGTCAGAATGCTGTAACATTGCCTGTTTCTATGAACACGAAGAGGGAATGAGGCCTTGTTCAACATATTTAATCTCACTCTGAAGTTAGCCTTCGATCCCAACCAAATTGGAAGTACGATTGGATTGATTACTAATAATATGAATAAAGTCCAGCTGAATTGTTTAGAACCATGTCGTATTACTTACAGTATCAGACCCAGGCTGCAGATCTTCACCGACAGATGTCTCTGTTGCATACTTCAAAACAGAAATAAAACAGAGCTACGCTACAACAATAGGGTCAACTTTAAGAACCCATTATCTGCTGGGTAAACTGGAAAAAGCTGTCATGCATGAAAAAAAAAACCACGACATTTTCTGTCTGCAAAATATAGCACGAAGTGGTTCGAATCTGGTACGTTCGGATTAAGACCCAAGCCTACAACTCGTAAACCACCGAATCTCAAGATACATTCATATACAAACTGCATTTGTGTGTTTTCCGGGCCAAACAGGATATACTCTCTGTTTCCTTTCATTCATATCGTAAGCTGTGACTAAACAGGGTTGTGTATAATGCTGGCAACCTCTTCATGTAAGATCCTTTGCTATGAAACCCCAGCTGGTCAGGCTAAGGAAAATGTAGCGTTCTCCGGAATGGATTACTGAGCCACTTAATGGGGAGCACACGCGCAAACCCTAGAATATATCATGAAGGACTGCCCCACTTATGTAGACCAAAGACAAGAGTTCGGCCCGGTGGAGCGACCATGCTCGACAAGCTGTGGGTGACCGGCGAAGATGTGAAACGCACAGTTTTCTTCATGAACATCACGGGGCTAGACGTATAGCAGCAGTTGATCGAAGAAGAAGAAGAAGAAGAAGAAGAAGAAGAAGAGAAGAAGAACAATAACAACAACAACAACAGCAACAACAACAACAACAACAACAACAAGAAAAAGTAGTAGAATAAGAAGAAAAATACGAAGAAGAAGGTAACTGCAGAGCAAAAATTTCCTTTCCTTTTATTCATGATGCGAAAGGTGACAAGAGAGATGTGCATGTGGCTAGTAATCTCATCATGCAACACACAATGATACATGAATCACCACTACTAATGTATGCAAAGTGATTTGGTACGGACTTCATGAAGGGAACCAATAGTAGTGGTGGCCGTATACTCCAACAGGAGGGAAAAGGGCACACGTTGAGCTATGTACCTCTTCCTTTATAAGCAAACACTCTAACCGTTCTTGTACGCGTTATGTTGGTGCTAACCACATCATCTTGTAAACGAATGCGATGGTCTGGCTTGAAACAATGAGTGACACACATGTGTGCATCCTCAGTGATTCAATGACGATGTCCAGAAAGGTGGAAACATGTTGCATGCTGTGACAGTAGTTGGAGTCGGAAGGGCTGTCACCGTCATGCTCGTTCCGGGACATGCAGGTGTCGAAGGAACAAGAGCTATTATGTTGGCGAGTGCAGCTGTAATGGAGGGCGGGAGATCAATGGACCGAGCCGATATCCTAAACGCCGTTAGGGAAATTGGCTGGAAGGAAGATTCGGAAGTCGATCCAGACTCTACGTCCTTGGCGCGACTGGTTTAATTGGGTGTGAAACGAGGGGCGGCGAGGAAAGAACACTACACGGGGATCCAAAGACATCTGGTTAACCAGCACAGGACCGGAACGGTCAGTCATCGCGTGCTGGCAGACATACTGAAGATGAGATCTGAGTGCGAATGGACTTCTCTTGAGTTCGATGAAGATGATCCGACGACTACCTAACTATCCTGTAAAATAATTTGCAACCTAATCTTCCAAGGAACGAAAACGGAACGGGATCATGATACTGAGCTGTGCATGAGCCGCAGCGGTCAGCGACCCATAGCTGACCGTGAGCGTCTGAGCCAGCGAACCAGAGCTGCCAAGACCCTTCTACACCCCTACGTGGTGATCCTGGACAACAGGCTGTAATAGGACAGACTGGCTAAGGGTAAGGAATCAAAGAGGGAAGATTAATCCGGTACTCAAAAATGCCAGCTGAAGTTGGATATGGCGGTTCGAAAAGTGCAGGTATCGCAGTCTAGCTGTAAACTACGACACAGCGCATTCCGTGTTCTGGACTACATCCAGCTGCTTGCAAAGCCCTTTTTGTGCCTTGGTAGCGGGAGTGTGAGAATGAAGAAGAACAAGAACAAGAACAAGAACGAGAAGAAAACAGAACAAGAAGGAACACTGGTATCCACATAGAGAACTAGTTGCTCATGATTCACTATATTTTTATGTAATGTCTGTTTCAGCTAAGCAAGCCTTTCACAATAGACTCCAAGAGTAGCTTAACATATTGTTCTACCCACAATGCAATGTCCAGTAAGACGAGTAATGCATATTCATATGCACGTAATGATGAAACAAAACCCGATTCAATGCTACCCCTCTCACCCGTTCTTCATGAAGACTTTTCAAAACCGCCTGAGGACTATGTGGAATCAGATGCAAAACTCTTCACAGTTCGTAAGAAATCATATTATTATATTTCTTCTTCTCCTTCATCTACGTTTTCTTCTTCTTGCTGTTCTTTTTTTTCTTCCGATCCCCTGACAACTAGTCATTCGCTCTTTTTTTATATACATCAACAGATCGGAAATATGGCAGCTGCTCACAAGATGTAAAAGTAAAGAGAAGAGAAGACGGTGGATCAGACTATAATTGGCTCGTAACGACTATGGCAATAAAACTGAGCGTCTTCAAAGATAAATAATACGTTTTTTAAGGCCCCCCCCCCCCCCCTCCTTCCGCAAAACACGCACAACTTACGAATTAAAGATATCACGGAAAAATTATCACTAAATCTAAGAACAGATTTGTAATTCTTGTAAATCTTATAGATGAATTCGTAGATACCCGCTGGTACAGGCTTGGGAGAACAAATCGTAACACGTGTGAAGAGGTTCTGGGAAAGAGAAAAAAACGGCATAAAGAATGACTCACGAGAGCACATGATAGGGGAAGGAAGACCTATGAAACACAAAAAATAAGCACATTTGAAACACAAGAAGAAAAGACAAGACATCATCATCATGACAAATATTACGGCGACATCAAACGTCAAAACGGGCCTAGAGGGAACGATACTAGAGGGTATGGTACCTGGAAAACGGAACAGGGGCAGACCAAAGAGAAAATGGACACAAGACATTACATATATTCTGAGGATGACAGCGACAGAGGTGGGAGTTCTGGCTTGAGATCGAATAGTCTTAAAGAACGGCTGTTGTGAGAGCGACGTTCTGGCTTGAAATCGAATAGTCTTACAGATCGGCTGTTGTGCATACACCATGCATACACCGACGGATCTGTAACAAACACAACACAGAATCGAGGGGCAGGGGTATTCCTGAGTCTAACAAATGGTAGAAAAATAACACTGTCAGTGGCAACTGGAAAATACTAAAGCAATTTCAGTGCGGAGGCAGAGGCACTGCAGGCTGCAGTTAAAGCAATGCTGACAGGCGAAAGCAATGAAAGCCAGATAGTCCTGTTTACAGATGCCCTGACCGTAGTTACAGCACTAAAGAGCCAAAAAAATACTGAACTTAATGATTTAAGAGCAGTACTCTGTCAACTATGCCAGCAGTCTGCATCAAAAAGAGTAGTGGTACAGTGGGTTCCATCCCACTGTAACATCCAAGGCAACGAGGAAGCAGACAGACTGGCAAAAGAAGGTACAAGACTACCACAACCAGATTCTAGTGTGACCTACGAAGGGTCCAAAAGGTTTATTGGGGCCAGATACATGGCCAAATGGGAAACAGAACATACTGGCTTCACAAAAAATGATTCCTATTACGAGTTGAACAGAAGAGAGCAGGTCGTGGTCTTCAGACTCCGCACAGACCACAACAGACTGAGGTACCACCTATTCAATAAACTGAAGATAGGTGGCACTGACGAATGCACATGTGGTACAGGGAAAATGTCCGCTGAACATCTGCTGCAAAATAGCCCAACGTACGAGGATCGGAGAAAGCACATGTGGCCATCACCAGTTTTAACACTAGACAAGCTCTATGGCAGTGTCGACAGCCTCAGGATGACAGCTGCTTTCTTCGAACAAATAGATGTTGACGTCTGACAGCGTACGAAGAAGAAGAAGAATAGTTATACAGATCGGCTGTTGTGAGAGCCACGTTCTGGCTTGAGATCGAATGGTCTTACAGAACAGCTGTTGTGAGAGCGATGTTCTGGTTTGAGATCGAATAGTCTTACAGATCAGCTGTTGTGAGAGCCACGTTTTGGCTTGAGATCAAATAGTCTTATAGATCGGCTGTTGTGAGAGCCATGTTCTGGCTTGAGATCGAATAGTCTTACAGATCGGCTGTTGTGAGAGTCACGTTCTGGCTTGAGATCGAATAGTCTTACAGATCGGATGTTGTGAGAGCCACGTTCTGGCTTGAGATCGACTAGTCTTACAAATCGGCTGTTGTGAGAGTCGCGTTCTAGCTTGAGATCGAATAGTCTTACAGATCGGCTGTTGTGCGAGCCACGTTCTGGCTTGAGATCTAATAGTCTTACAGATCGGCTGTTGTGAGAGCGACGTTCTGGCTTGAGATCGAATAGTCTTACAGATCGGCTGTTGTGAAAGCCACGTTCTGGCTTGAGATCGAATAGTCTTACAGATTGGTTGTTGTGAGAGCCACGTTCTGGCTTGAGATCGAATAGTCTTACAGATCGGCTGTTGTGAGAGCGACGTTCTGGCTTGAGATCGAATAGTCTTACAGATCGGCTGTTGTGAGACCCACCTTCTGGCTTGAGATCGAATAGTCTTACAGATCAGCTGTTGCGAGAGTCACGTTCTGGCTTGAGATCGAATAGTCTTACAGATCAGCTGTTGTGGGAGCGACGTTCTGGCTTGAGATCAGATAGTCTTTCAGATCAGCTGTTATGAGAGCGACGTTCTGCAAAGGACATGCTGCGTGATGAGACAACATTTTGTTTTCTAACTAATTGTCCTCAATATCCAGTTCTTTTACGATATCTGCATTTTTCTTTTTCGTTATATGGGGTACTTTGAGCACTTTCTAGTAGCCCTTTAGTTCAAAAGATTCAATATTTGTCTTAAGTGTGTGTGTGTGTGTGTGTGTCTGTGTGTGTGTGTGTGTGTGTGTGTGGTGGTCCACGTTTCACATCCGTACGTTGACGCTAGGAAGATGCAAGTTCGCAGGATTTTTATTTTCGTAATTTTATTAGTGTTCTGCCATTAGTTTCACATTGTATTAAAATTCTGCTTTGCATAAGCCATTCTTCTTCTGACTTCCGTCATGCAGTCTCCATTGTTAATTAGTTTTAGTTTAGTTCAGTTTCGTAGAAGAATCAACGTCATTGTATGAGGTTTAACTCATGTGCTCTGTTCTTTACATACTTGTGAAGAATCTTAGCACAAACTCCTAAGCACTGGTGAGAATCGCATAATATATTGAGTAGATTTTAAACATAATTTTAATTATGCTCTGCGATGGCCGTTTAGCATACTCTTTTCGATTTCTAACTGCAAAGGGATTTTTAACGTACGCGAGACTGTGCATCTCTACTACCCGATCTCAACTACCCAGAGATCCGGGGAAATACCAGACAGACTACGTGAAAAAATACACGGTCTCCGCCGTGATTTGAACCCGAAACTTCCAGCACGCGAGGCCGATGTCTTAGCTCGAGACCACCCAGTCCCCACTTAGTCCATTGTTAATTGAACCGAGATACTCAAAGACAAGACTGCGCACATTATATTCATAAATAAACAAGAGGTGAAAAAGAGCGCCAGGCAAGATTAGAGAAACATCGATAAAATGGCTGAGGACGCTGAAAAGACCGCATGGGGCCTCATAGCAGACTTAAAGAAAACGGTAAAGAATAATAGACAGATGGAAAGCATGTGTTGCTACCCTGTATTCTAGTGAGAACAAGATAGAGAGCATCTGTTGCTACCCTGTATTCCAGTGAGAACAAGATAGAGAGCATCTGTTGCTACCCTGTATTCCAGTGAGAACAAGATAGAGAGCATCTGTTGCTACCCTGTATTCCAGTGAGAACAAGATAGAGAGCATCTGTTGCTGCCCTGCATTCCAGTGAGAACAAGACAGATAAAGAGCATCTGTTGCTGCCCTGTATTCCAGTGAGAACAAGATAGATAAAGAGCATCTGTTACTGCCCTGCATTCCAGTGACAACAAGACAAAGAGCATCTGTTGCTGCCCTGCATTCCAGTGAGAACAAGACAGATAAAGAGCATCAGTTACTGCCCTGGATTCCAGTGAGAACAAGACAGAGAGCATCTGTTGCTGCCCTGTATTCCAGTGACAACAAGACAAAGAGCATCTGTTACTGCCCTGCATTCCAGTGAGAACAGGATAGAGAGCATCTGTTGCTGCCCTGTATTCCAGTGAGAACAAGACAGATAAAGAGCATCTGTTACTGCCCTGTATTCCAGTGAGAACAAGACAGATAAAGAGCATCTGTTACTGCCCTGTATTCCAGTGAGAACAAGACAGATAAAGAGCATCTGTTACTGCCCTGTATTCCAGTGAGAACAAGACAGATAAAGAGCATCTGTTGCTGCCCTGTATTCCAGTGAGAACAAGACAGATAAAGAGCATCTGATGCTGCCCTGTATTCCAGTGAGAACAAGATAGAGAGCATCTGTTGCTGCCCTGTATTCCAGTGAGAACAAGATAGAGAGCATCTGTTGCTGCCCTGTATTCCAGTGAGAACAAGATAGAGAGCATCTGATGCTGCCCTGTATTCCAGTGAGAACAAGATAGAGAGCATCTGATGCTGCCCTGTATTCCAGTGAGAACAAGATAGAGAGCATCTGATGCTGCCCTGTATTCCAGTGAGAACAAGATAGAGAGCATCTGTTGCTGCCCTGTATTCCAGTGAGAACAAGATAGAGAGCATCTGATGCTGCCCTGTATTCCAGTGAGAACAAGATAGAGAGCATCTGATGCTGCCCTGTATTCCAGTGAGAACAAGATAGAGAGCATCTGATGCTGCCCTGTATTCCAGTGAGAACAAGATAGAGAGCATCTGATGCTGCCCTGTATTCCAGTGAGAACAAGATAGAGAGCATCTGATGCTGCCCTGTATTCCAGTGAGAACAAGATAGAGAGCATCTGATGCTGCCCTGTATTCCAGTGAGAACAAGATAGAGAGCATCTGATGCTGCCCTGTATTCCAGTGAGAACAAGATAGAGAGCATCTGATGCTGCCCTGTATTCCAGTGAGAACAAGATAGAGAGCATCTGATGCTGCCCTGTATTCCAGTGAGAACAAGATAGAGAGCATCTGATGCTGCCCTGTATTCCAGTGAGAACAAGATAGAGAGCATCTGATGCTGCCCTGTATTCCAGTGAGAACAAGATAGAGAGCATCTGATGCTGCCCTGTATTCCAGTGAGAACAAGATAGAGAGCATCTGATGCTGCCCTGTATTCCAGTGAGAACAAGATAGAGAGCATCTGATGCTGCCCTGTATTCCAGTGAGAACAAGATAGAGAGCATCTGATGCTGCCCTGTATTCCAGTGAGAACAAGATAGAGAGCATCTGATGCTGCCCTGTATTCCAGTGAGAACAAGATAGAGAGCATCTGATGCTGCCCTGTATTCCAGTGAGAACAAGATAGAGAGCATCTGATGCTGCCCTGTATTCCAGTGAGAAAAAGATAGAGAGCATCTGTTGCTACCCTGTATTCCAGTGAGAACAAGATAGAGAGCATCTGTTGCTACCCTGTATTCCAGTGAGAACAAGATAGAGAGCATCTGTTGCTACCCTGTATTCCAGTGAGAACAAGATAGAGAGCATCTGTTGCTACCCTGTATTCCAGTGAGAACAAGATAGAGAGCATCTGTTGCTGCCCTGCATTCCAGTGAGAACAAGACAGATAAAGAGCATCTGTTGCTGCCCTGTATTCCAGTGAGAACAAGATAGATAAAGAGCATCTGTTACTGCCCTGCATTCCAGTGACAACAAGACAAAGAGCATCTGTTGCTGCCCTGCATTCCAGTGAGAACAAGACAGATAAAGAGCATCAGTTACTGCCCTGGATTCCAGTGAGAACAAGACAGAGAGCATCTGTTGCTGCCCTGTATTCCAGTGACAACAAGACAAAGAGCATCTGTTACTGCCCTGCATTCCAGTGAGAACAGGATAGAGAGCATCTGTTGCTGCCCTGTATTCCAGTGAGAACAAGACAGATAAAGAGCATCTGTTACTGCCCTGTATTCCAGTGAGAACAAGACAGATAAAGAGCATCTGTTACTGCCCTGTATTCCAGTGAGAACAAGACAGATAAAGAGCATCTGTTACTGCCCTGTATTCCAGTGAGAACAAGACAGATAAAGAGCATCTGTTGCTGCCCTGTATTCCAGTGAGAACAAGACAGATAAAGAGCATCTGATGCTGCCCTGTATTCCAGTGAGAACAAGATAGAGAGCATCTGTTGCTGCCCTGTATTCCAGTGAGAACAAGATAGAGAGCATCTGTTGCTGCCCTGTATTCCAGTGAGAACAAGATAGAGAGCATCTGATGCTGCCCTGTATTCCAGTGAGAACAAGATAGAGAGCATCTGATGCTGCCCTGTATTCCAGTGAGAACAAGATAGAGAGCATCTGATGCTGCCCTGTATTCCAGTGAGAACAAGATAGAGAGCATCTGTTGCTGCCCTGTATTCCAGTGAGAACAAGATAGAGAGCATCTGATGCTGCCCTGTATTCCAGTGAGAACAAGATAGAGAGCATCTGATGCTGCCCTGTATTCCAGTGAGAACAAGATAGAGAGCATCTGATGCTGCCCTGTATTCCAGTGAGAACAAGATAGAGAGCATCTGATGCTGCCCTGTATTCCAGTGAGAACAAGATAGAGAGCATCTGTTACTGCCCTGTATTCCAGTGAGAACAAGATAGAGAGCATCTGTTGCTGCCCTGTATTCCAGTGAGAACAAGATATTGAGCATCTGTTGCTGCCCTGTATTCCAGTGAGAACAAGATAGAGAGCATCTGATGCTGCCCTGTATTCCAGTGAGAACAAGATAGAGAGCATCTGATGCTGCCCTGTATTCCAGTGAGAACAAGATAGAGAGCATCTGATGCTGCCCTGTATTCCAGTGAGAACAAGATAGAGAGCATCTGTTGCTGCCCTGTATTCCAGTGAGAACAAGATAGAGAGCATCTGATGCTGCCCTGTATTCCAGTGAGAACAAGATAGAGAGCATCTGATGCTGCCCTGTATTCCAGTGAGAACAAGATAGAGAGCATCTGATGCTGCCCTGTATTCCAGTGAGAACAAGATAGAGAGCATCTGTTGCTGCCCTGTATTCCAGTGAGAACAAGATAGAGAGCATCTGATGCTGCCCTGTATTCCAGTGAGAACAAGATAGAGAGCATCTGATGCTGCCCTGTATTCCAGTGAGAACAAGATAGAGAGCATCTGATGCTGCCCTGTATTCCAGTGAGAACAAGATAGAGAGCATCTGTTGCTGCCCTGTATTCCAGTGAGAACAAGATAGAGAGCATCTGATGCTGCCCTGTATTCCAGTGAGAACAAGATAGAGAGCATCTGATGCTGCCCTGTATTCCAGTGAGAACAAGATAGAGAGCATCTGATGCTGCCCTGTATTCCAGTGAGAACAAGATAGAGAGCATCTGATGCTGCCCTGTATTCCAGTGAGAACAAGATAGAGAGCATCTGATGCTGCCCTGTATTCCAGTGAGAACAAGATAGAGAGCATCTGATGCTGCCCTGTATTCCAGTGAGAACAAGATAGAGAGCATCTGTTGCTGCCCTGTATTCCAGTGAGAACAAGATAGAGAGCATCTGATGCTGCCCTGTATTCCAGTGAGAACAAGATAGAGAGCATCTGATGCTGCCCTGTATTCCAGTGAGAACAAGATAGAGAGCATCTGATGCTGCCCTGTATTCCAGTGAGAACAAGATAGAGAGCATCTGATGCTGCCCTGTATTCCAGTGAGAACAAGATAGAGAGCATCTGATGCTGCCCTGTATTCCAGTGAGAACAAGATAGAGAGCATCTGATGCTGCCCTGTATTCCAGTGAGAACAAGATAGAGAGCATCTGATGCTGCCCTGTATTCCAGTGAGAACAAGACATATATATGAGGATGATGAGCCGATGTAGCCTAGATCGCACTCCAAGTCTGACATTGCACGATCAATTCATACAGCCGAAAAGTCTAATGTAGAGTTGTCTTCTGGATATGAAAGAAAGTTGTAGAAAAAATTACCCCACGTGAGAGCAGGAATATAACAGTGAAAAACAAATATTCGGAAAGATAATAATAAGTTGTAGTAGTAGTAGTAGTAGTAGTAGTAGTCGTAGTCGCAGTCGTAGTCGTAGTAGTAGTAGTAATAGTAGTAGTCGTCGTAGTCGTCGTCCTAGTAGTAGTTGTTTTAGTAGTAGTAGTAGTAGTAGTAGTATAAGTAGTAGTCGTAGTCGTAGTAGTAGTAGTCGTAGTTGTAGTCGTCGTCGTCGTAGTAGTAGTTGTAGTAGTCGTATTAGTAGTAGTATTAGAAACAGAAAAAGACGAAGAAAAAGACGAAGAAGAAAAGGAAGAAAGAGAGGAAAGAAGAAGAAGCAGAAGAAGAAGAAGAAGAAGAAGAAGAAGAAGAAGAAGAAGAAGAAGAAGAAGAAGAAGAAGAAGAAGACCATTAACAAACTTTATCATTTCTTTTGACTTGTCCTTATTTTCAGAGGAATTTTTCGATTATTTATGGTCGGACAAGTGGGGCGACGATATTTCCCTACGGGTTGTCGGCGGGAATCTTCTAGAAATACTCCTAGCGTCATTGCACGAGCTCGAAATGAAACAACAACTTTCCAGTCACGTGGTACGTGCCAATCTTAATAACAGACAAGAAGCAAAAGTTCTTGAACAAGAACAAACGTCCGTACTACAAATAATGTCACAACCAGTCGCAGTAGAAGAAGCCGCACGGAATGTGACGAAAAGCAGTAAACGAAGTATGGCTAGGAATAGCCTCATTAATACATCTTCAAACGCACGCAAAAACGCTTCTGAGTTATTATCCTTTTCTCATGTTGAAGATCTTCCAGGACGTATTGGGGGTATTGTCACTGCCTCTCCTATGAAGCCCGTAGATGTTTCAAATCAAGTAAGACACTTCTATTTAACAGTGTAATCTTAGTCTTTGTCTTAGTCGAGGCTGTACTTCTGCAAGGTCTGTGCAGGTCCCAGCTTTGACGTGAGCTGGATGTAGCTAGGAGGAGGATTGACTGTTTAGTTGGCAAGTGTCGAGCAGCGTATTAGTCCGCTGCGCTGTCGCAAGTGCCACGGGAGGTCGTTAATTCATGTGCGAGTCCATAGACTCAAACACTCGTGAAAAGTATACCTGCAGCTTGTTTGTCGCCGCCTATACTGGTCTTAACAAACCACCTAACCATCGCCCTGTGTTATGCCATGTCACACAGTTAGTCCGGTTTATATCTCGTCGGGACATCCCTAATTATTGCTTCAGTGGGATACAAGTCGGCTAGCGACCTCATCATGTTAAGTACATTTCTACAGACACCCCTGCTGCAAAAACACGCAAAGTGCTTTGGTGTGGTGTGGGATTCTTAATGGAGTGCTTCTGTAGTGGTTGTGTAGCAGAGTTCATGTTTCCACTGGAGTTACTCTATCTAGAATGTTACCACACTCATCCACATCATTCACGACAATACACAGCAAATAACATATCACGCAGCATGTGGCATATTTATTATATCATACTCATACAACAACTATTAAAGTGAGTGCAATAAAATTACAAACATCACAAGAAGTACAAGTTATCTAAATAGATACATGGAGTTTATAAGCATAAGCTATTGATGTTGCTCCCAACTAATCCAACCCAGTTCTAGCCGCACACTCCCCTACCCTTATCTGCACCCTCAACACACTCTCAAAAACTCGTCTGCACGTTTGTATTCTGTGACAACAAGATCCCCTATGGCGGGTGATCTGGACATTATACATTCAATCTATCCAACGTATATTCACAAATGATCACACACTCAATCGATCTGCGTTAACTCACGCTCTGGAACATACATCGTTCCCTCGGTCTTTGCACACCACACACACACATCTAGATCTCACCTAGTCAATCTGTACACTTGCGTTCCTCTTCAGAACATACATCGTTCCCTCGGTGTCTGCACACATCACACATACATCTAGATCTCACCTAGTCGATCTGTACACTTGCGAAACTCTTCAGAACATACATCGTTCCCTCGGTGTCTACACATACCACACATACATCTAGATCTCTCTTAGACACAGGGCGCCCAAAACACACCTTATAGAGGGACTGGCCAAGACTAGAAGCCGTATGCTGGTTCAGCGACCCTGTTCTCACACATTAGTAAAAACAGTCTATCAATCACTCTTCTATTAAGTCGGCGAGCTAACCAGACTCCTAGCTAAATTATCTTCCTCTCTCTCCCTCTCTCTCTCTCTCTCTTCCTCTCTTTCTCTCTCCGTGGCCAGTCTCCTTGAGTTAAACTGTGTCTAGTATTATATAGTCTCAAGCAGTATCACAGCTGTTCAATGGCCCTCTGTGGGCTGTCTTGACCCAACCATCCGCTAGTTGGGATCTGCCTACATTTAGTCGTTCTTGGAACGAATCAATCTAAACTCCTGTCTCTCAAAATGTCGCAGCAAGCTCTGCCGGCCTCTCTGTCTGTCACTAATCCCTCACTACCCAAATTAGAAGGCCAGGGTGGTCAACACCTAGCGTCTACCTGCACCAAACACATTCTTTCCCCCCACCCCCACCCCACCCCGTTTTCCTTTGTTGACTTATTATCGAGACGGTGAGGGACCTTAGCGTAGTGTCCAGACGGAGAGTGACCTTGGCACACACTCAGGTACCTTTGTTCTCAGAGTCACCGACCACATCACCCCTGCCCTAAACGCTCATGCTCGGGCTGGGACTGTTTCAGTTGCCTATGCTCGGACTGGAGTGAAAAAGGAAAACAAAGATGAGCATGGGGTTACAACTGATCTTTATCTCCTCTCATTAATCATGTACAGGCTTCTGAAGTGATGGTTTTTATGTGTGCCACTTTTGTTTTAAGAGGCGTGTTCAAATTAAACCGGACCAAACTCCCACAAGTGAACATACGTACTATGCAAATGATGACGTCACTTCGGGTGTAAACAGCACATACCAACCGTCAAGTTTGTAAAATTTCGTTATCTTCCGATTCATAGTTTCCTCGGCAAACCGTTGAAAATATGGCGGATGTCATACGGCATCTGTCCAGAGTTGATCAGCGATTCGGTTTCTAACAGCTGAGGGATGTCGACCAGCTGACATTCATCGCAGAATGGAGGTGACAAAAATGTGGGAAAGACAGCAGGGAAGAACTAAACAAAGATGGTTAAAGAAGGGCGTGAGTTAACGAAATATCTTCCTAATCCAGGTCAGGTGCATATTGTTGCGTTAACTCACGTCCTTCTTTAAACATCGTTGTCAAGTTTTTCCCTTTTGTCTTATTAATCTTCTTCTTGGAGAGGAAGACTAACGTCAGGTCAAGAAAATAATTTAATCAGACATGTTAGTTAGGTTCAGGCAAAACATACTGGACAAGACCTTCACCTTGGCTTCCTTGTAGCCCTTCCTGAAAGCAGGGTGTTTTTATGGCATCCTGGATAACATGGCGAGGGATCAACGTGATCCCCGTAGTAGTGAGCGACACGCAGATGAAGCCAAGCATAGCACAACCGCCTGGAGGACCCCGGTCCACCTTTATCAGCACGCTCAGGATGTGAGGAAAGCTAATGCAACCCTCCACTTAACGTCCTTTTTAGGACCCACAAAAAAGTAAACCTACTAATTGTTGGCATTCGCAAACAATAACAACGTGTTGTAGTATAAAAATAATATGGTCTATTCTATTAAACGGAAAGGTAAATTGTTCATATATCCCACTTCATTGCACTTGGGTGCTTCATATGTGCTCAGTTAATTTAAATACGAAAGGTGATGACGACAGAATCGCTGTAGGGAATGGTGGTCGATCGAATCCTGCAAGTTTCAAGCCACCACTGGTCTCAAGGGAGGTGTGACCAGAGTGCCTGCTTCCTGACTCGTCTTGCTTTATGTCTTGTCACCAGCCCAAGGTAGCTTGGGGCCAGTGGTGTGGTTAATAATCAAAACAATTTCTTTCTTACTGTAATCCAAATACAGCGTTAATTACATCTTCAAGACAAAATCGTCTGATGATGTCGCTTGCGATGGAAAACTAACGAACTCCGTCGCTACCGCGACGGTTTTAAATGTTCCCTCTAACTTCGTCAGGTACCCATTTACAGCCAGGAAAATTGTAGGTAGACTGAAAGAAACGCTCATGCCATTTTTAAAAAAAATATTACATGTCTGGTCTGATTCGAACATGGTACGTTTGGAATGCAAATCAATCCTACAGCCCCTAGACTACCGAATCTCATTTGCTAATAACACAAAATACTGAGGTTATTTTTTGACACCACCTTGTATCACAATTAAACCAACAACATTAACGTGCTTAAATTGTCCACAGTGGAACTATGAAACAATGGTCGTGCAGTTAGTTTTCTACGAGAAGTCAGAAGCATCTAACATTTCCTATATAACCCCAGACAAGGCTAAGGAAGCATCACAGTCCGGTCTGCTGGTTCCAATCCTCAGAGAAGCTGCACGTCCTCCATGGTCATATGTCAAATACAAAATGAACCACGTCAGGCTGCCAATCGGCGAAGATCTGGACGTACCGAGACAAATCGTTACATTAAGATGTGAGCTAGCAGCTCTTTCTGCAAATCAAGAACAACCTGCAAATGATGAATGGAATAAAGAAATTTCAAAGTATGAGAATAAAGAAAGAAACAAATCTGTGCCACAACCGCCGAGTGGAGTGAAGAAAAGCGTCGACGATACAGAATGGATTACTGAGGATTTGAACTTTCGCAGTGACCGTTTAAGGAAAAACCTCGATCAGCAGATTAAACAGCCTCTGCATATTAGACAGGATAGCAACATTCATATTTGGTCGTATTCTGACAAACTTTTCGATTCAGAAAAGAATTTATCGACAAATGATGATGATATCAAAATATTCGTTTATAAAACACTAAACCTGACGAACAATGAACTTTACGTCAATGGACTGTATCTTCCTCGAAATGAAAATATGGTGCCAGTTGCCGAAAAACTACGGCGAGCTTTACACACTAGACAAAAGTTATCCTCTGGAAAAGTCAACAGTTATTTGGATAAACGTGGTGAATATAAATCACATAGTACACAAAGACATGGTAAATATTTGTCCGGGTTTACAGAAAAGGTACGACAAAAAAAGATTAGTCCTGCACAGAAATCAAGAGAAGGACAAAAAGAACAAATTAAAAATGTAGACACATGTGGAAGACTTTGGAATCAGTATAGAATGGAGCAGGAGGCGATAGAAATGGAGTCGGCTTTGAATAGCAAGATAAAAATAGACATTTATAAGCCGATATCTGGCACCAGTGCAGCACCTGCTCCTCTTACATCATCAATTAAAGCTAAGGAAACTGGGAAACAAAAAACGATGAATCAAGAAGCAGCTAACAATCCTCTGAAAATTGAAAATCGAAATAATAACATTGCAGCGAGTAAAAGAAGGGACAGAAAAAATGATATATTGTTACCAAAGTTGGCTAATGTTTCAAGTAATAAAGAACAGGTGTCTTTAACCAAATTGATAAACACGAAGACGAGCGGAAATGTGAATGCCAACTCATCAATCGAATCTGCTCGGCGGAAACAGCAATCTGAAAGCTACTTTTATGTTCCAGAATTTGAAAGGACTATTGTTAGGAGCTCTGCATCCCTCAGCGAGTACCAACGTTTAAGAAATCATCGTATTACAGCACATACTCCTTATCTTAATATGTCTTGCGTCCCTGATGAGATGCATTCCAGGCATAATGAAATCCCACAAGATTTTACTGGACATTCTTCCATTAATGAGGATTCGGATAATTATAAAACTTCCGATAATAAATCCGAACTTCGGCAAATCTTTCATGGCGATAGTCAACTGCCTCATGCTAAGTTGATGATTCCATCTAAAGATTTTGCAAGCTATAGCTGTGAGTGTAACTGTACAGAGTGCACATATCAAATCGAGGCTTTGGACGATCTACGACCAAATATGGTATTATCTCATGATGGTTGCCCACTCCGGCTAGGACGTCTCAGAAGAGATATTCGTGTTCCGAAGATTAATCCGGCTCTGACCGTTATGTCTCGTGAAGTGATCTCCCAATTTCCGATAAAGAACACTTTATGCGTATATGACCAACTAATGAAGTTAATTGATCACATAATGATTCGTAAAGAAATATTATCATCCAGTCTTGGTCATACGTCTATAACTGTTACTTTCACTAAAAGAAAACATTCAGGATTCCCACAAAGAGGAGCGACTAGCTTACCACAAAATCATCCTTATCAAAGCACAGACAAAATGAGCATTTGAAATTCTATTTTTTAAACATATTAATAAGTAAAAAGTGAAGTAAATGACTGGAGCATGTGACACAAATGCATCACACCACACCTCCTGACTTATAACTTTAGTCAAAAGACCTGCATAGCAAGTGGCAGAACAAGGGATTGTCAGTGTTTAAGAAAGACCACTTATACACGGCTTGAAAAATAGCAACGATAACTCAGATGTCGCAAGGCAGAGAAATGCACCTTGCTTCTGTGTCAAACGCAATAGGTGAGCACATGAGATGCCACGAGGAGGTGAAAATAAGCAATTGATCAGCGACGAATATTGGGCATACACACACGCACGCAGCCACGTACATACACATATACGCATGCGTACACGCACGCATGCAAAAGCACATACACACACATAAAAAACATTTAAAACATAAAATTAGATAGTTTAATTTTGGAAAGTCAAAACATTTTTATATTGATTTATATTGTGATATTTACTAAATACACAATACTTGTGTATTTAATGCAATATTTTATGTAGTTCCTTACTATACTGTTCTTTTCTTTTTAGTATAAACTCACTTGAATAATTCACTTTTACTGATCGAGCATTTGTATTTTATAATAAATATTAAGTTATAGGATTGTACCTAAGCTTCAACTTCGAGTTAATTCTAATATTTTCACTGTTGTTCTAATTTCTGTTTTTTTTTAAATATGTTAAATACAGAACAAACTGTTAGAGGACCTCAATTCAAGTGGTTAGTCAACCATTCTATTGCTGTTAGTTATGTATATATGCCTCGCTTTGACGATGTATTTTTTTCTCAACTACAGACCGAGTCCTTTTGGTTATATCAGGGTGTATTTATCATCTTGATTGTGTGGCAGCTGGTCTGAGATTAGCTCTGATGATAGGTGAATTATTTTCTATTACTGGGTGTTCCACTCGCTGTCGATCCCTGGTTTTCCCTTATAACTTTTAAAGAAATGAACGTAATTCAATATAATTTGGCATGGACATACTGTGAACTATTTGAACGAAGATGAATTACCTAGCGACTATTTTCAGCTGGATAGAGCCACACGCTACACCTCAAATTTCAACATGGCTGGAATTGTTTTCTTCTTTGAAGATCGTGTCATTTCAAAGGGATTTTCTAGACAAAGGTCGCCTGATCCACCTGCTTTTCTTCAATGAGACATGCTGAAAGGATAAGTGTATCGTAACAAGCTATGGAATCTCGTGAAACTGGAAGAAAACATTCGGCGGTAAACTGTTTGTGACTCCTTATGCTTTGGTGAATATCTTCTGTAACATGAAGAAGTGTGTGCAGCTATACCTTGATGCTAATGGCGACAACTTTCAACATTTGCTATACGCTCAATATCCTTTTCCTGCACCAAGGTATGTTCATGTCAAATGTTATTGAATTACGTTCAATGATTTAATAGTTATAATGGTAAACCAGCGACCAGTAGCGAGTGGGACACCCTGTATAGCGGAAGAAGGAAAAGAGGTAGACTGCAAAAAAGATGGCGTCAGGACGTTTCAGAGAGTCTGGAGATGGCTTTGTAAGGGTCGATTCGCCCTTAACCGAGATGCATACAAAGCTGCTTTTACAGAGAACAATGTCCTGGATAGAATATGCCACATGATGATAGATCACCTGTCAAATCATTATTACTGAAACATTGAGAAGACAGAATCCTGGTATTCAATCAGGCAGACCCGTACCTGACGCCAGGTAGCCAGAAGCTATCATTTCGTTCTAAAAATACATCTAGTCTATGCTTAGGAGGTGTCGTCCCATGACTTCTCTGCTTCACCTTTTGGATTCACATTTGGCTATTAGTAATAATTTAGTGGGTAGTTTCCTTCTTACGGCTTATACATTTGATGAAGGTGCAGATCTGAAGTGTGCAGCGCCCAAACTTTTTCATGCTGACATTTACCACATGACCTCTGAATGTGTCGTCGATCACCTTCAAGGATAGGTGCCGATGTCACCTCCCTTGAAACCAGGAGACGCTTTAAACGTGTGGGATTAGAATCACCCACCATTTCCCGCTTTCGTTCGTTCCTTTCTTGAGAGACGAGCGCCTTACCTCTCAGCTGTAGAGACATTCTTGCAACATATCTTCAGACATGAAAACTTAATTTACTTGAGATTTATTTTTTTCAACACTGTAATCAAATAAGTGCATTGATATATTTTCATATTAGCGTATAATTAAAATAAAACACAGTAAAGTCTAATCATAGGCGTCTCAATCTCTATAGACCATGCGCGTGGCGCCCTGTAAGTTTTGTCCAGCTCTGTCTCCTGTATTTCGACTAATATATTCACATAATCACCATCATTATCAAATCCTGTCGCTCCTTTTGGAGCATATGTCATTGACAGCGATCTTCTTAGCTCAGTCTTCAGATGCTCTTTCTATCCTTCTCTAGTTGATGTCCATTGACAGAAGCTCATTTTCAGTCTCTTGTCCGTGTGTTTCTTGTTTTCTCTTCCTCTTCCCCTGTAGATTTCATTTCACGGTCTGTCTGGCCACATTTTATGGTGATTTCTGTAGCGTGTGTTCTATCAACCCTATTCACTACGTTTGATCTGTTGCTCTACATGCTGTTGTTGACTACCTTTCCATAGGTCTTCGTTCCTCACCATATTTGGTGAGCCAAAACCCATTATCATCTGAAGACATTTATTAACAAACGAAAAGATTTTCTAATGTATTGCCTTTGTTCTCCAAGTTTCTGCTCCGTACAAGACAACTCCATGAGTTCAAGTATTTGGGCAGTATTTTTTCGGCAGACTGTAGGATCGACAGGGAAATCGAGACAAGGGGCCAGAAAGCATCTGCGGTGACTTATCAGCTGTCCCCATTGCTTAGACACCCGAGCATTAGTTTGGCAACAAAGCAACAGCTGCTAAGCAGTATATTTATGCCGATTTTGTGCTATTAGTGCCAAACATGGCCTCTGTCAAGGGCGTGCGAGAGCAGAATTTCGACTTGTGAAATGAAGTGTTTGAGGAAAGTCATAGGTGTTACCAGAAAAGACAGAATGCGGAATGACGACATTTGAAGTATGGTCGGCAATACTTTTTGTGCCAAATACATTTTCAGGCAGAAAATAAGTTGGTTTTGTCATCTCATCCACTGATGGCTAACAATGCTGGTAGATCTGGCTACAGGGCAAGAAGGCGGCTGCGAGGTAGGTGGATAAATGACATTAGAGTGATTGTGCAACGACAAGGGCTCACATTGACCAACGCAACGCACTTGGCGCAGGATAGACGACTCAAGTTCCCCACGACGCTAAACGGTACAAGTGGAAAGAAAACTAACTAACAAGAAAACTGACATTAGAATTGAACAATCTTGACTTGGTCTTAGCCGTTACTTCCCTGGATTTCCATACATTATTCAGTAACATGAATGCTGTTCTTGCTTTTCCAATTCTAGCCCTTGCGTCTGTCTCTGTGTCCTTGACCAATGGTGCTGCCCAAATATGTGAGGGTGTCCACCTCTTCCAGTGCCTCACCATCAAGCATGGCACCACCATGGCACTATGCTTTAACCTGTGTCGCATTTCACGGCCTAGTTCACCCGGCTGAATTTCACGAAATTTGCGTTTGAGAAATTTAGACACTACTATAATGAACTGAACACAGCCGGGGAGAGATGCCAGACTCACTCGCACGCTGAGTAATGTCCTGCGACCTCTTGTGGTTATGGAAAAGGTACGACACACAACGTTAGATGCAATCCCCCCTTCCGCTGCCTTACGGTATACTTGTTAACGGGAAAGGCTTCTGGAGTAAACCCTGAGGACAAATCTGCTCCCTATGCTATCTCCAGTCGTCTCGATAAATAATTTGCCACTGGCCAAATGTAGCTCAAGACCAATGAGTGAAGTTGACAAAAGGCGCAGTTCTTGCTCACTTTAATTAAAATCACTGCGCAGGTCACCCGTTTCGCCGAACACAGAAGAGAAAAGATTGTCCACACGGCTGAACAAAGAGAGTGATCTTCATCACTTGTGATGGACGAACATCATCAAGCATGACTGGCATTTTGCTTAAGATGTTGATTTCAAACAGCTTGGTTTTCTTCGTGTAAATTTTCAGTCCCAGTTTGACTGAATGCTCGCTCGCGTTATTCAGTTTCTCTTGTTTCTAGATATGGCTGTGTGACACTAGTGCCAAGTCGTCTGCAAAGTCCAGATCCTCTGGCTGTGACCACAATGATCCCTGCCCCACTTCAGTTTCTATTTCAAAATTGTTGTCCAGTACTCCTTCCTGTACCACACTACAAAATGTTTTCTTACATATTCCGTTTTAGTGATATTATCTTCTCTGGTATCCCGTAGTATCTCAATAGTAGCCCTAAAATGCTTCCGTCTATACTGCCAAACGCCGTCTCATAGTTTATAAATATGTGTGCATATGTATGAATTCTACTCAATTGTTTGTTTCACTGTGATGTGCATGGTGGCTATAAGGCCTATACGTGATCTCTCATGACAAAATCACTCGTGTTGTTCTCTTAATTTATGGTCTACTTCTTATTTTAGCCTGTTAATAAGATAATGCTATTGAATATTTTATTAGGTATTGATATCAGTCTAATTCATCTGTAGTTGTTGCTGTCTGTCCGGTCTCTTTTTTTAGCCTTACTTCTACTTCAATTGCACATTCTCTCCTTCCCAAATCATCTTGCATAATTTATACCTGCTAGAATGGCTTCTGCTGTCTTAAAATCACATAAAGAAGATAGCAAAAGCAATTATATTTAAAAGAAAAAAATTAAACGTTATATTGACATCAAGGTGTTCAATACACTCAGCAAACTCTGACGGCAAAAGTTGAAGATCTCGCAAATGTTTTCCCAGTCACACAAAAATATCAAGCAAACCACTCGCACCATTGCTGAGCGCACGTGATCCTTTCTCTTGAGCTGCAAATAGAACACGAGTAACTTCACACCTGCTGATAAAAAGAGTCATTTGCGGCTTCTACATAAACTTATTCCTCATCACAAACAGTCAAAAACTTACTTAAATTAAAATTGCATCTTGAAAAAAAAAGAAGAAAAAAACAATCAAAAACTTTAATTAAAATTGTGTCTCGGAAAAAAAACCATCAACAAAATTGCTTACTAAATTCAAATAAAATTGTATCTGTAAAAGGAATCGAAAAATTACTTAAGTTAAAATTGGGTCTTGTATTACCCGGCGGGCTCGCCTTGGAAATAACGCAAGTTTTTAACAAAATTTCTAGTAAACACAAATGAATCCAAATATTTTAATTACAATAAATGGAAAGATATTAAAAATGTTGAATGTTGCTGATATCACAGCAGGTTATAGTGTCATTAAAAAAAACTGCCCCACTCCCCCCAATAATTATGACTGTCGAAAATGCCAAAGAGCTGGATATGGAATATAATTTACTAGTAAACAATATTACGTCTAGGAAATTAAAATACTTTGGCCATATAAAACGCAACAATGGTATAGAAAAAGGGATACTGGAGAGTATACTTCTTCCATCCAAAATATATCTAAATAAATAAGTGGCCAGGTTACGCATATCTCCATAGAACATGTCTGTTGATTGTACCAGCACTGGTCAGATGTGCTTTCTACGAGGACCATTCAAGTCAAAGTGAGTTGGTTTTTTTCTTTTTTTGGTAAGGAAACAACATTTTTTCAAGTAGTCAAAATGCCATTTGTTGTTCGATATAATCTCCTGTAACGTTAATGCACTTATCCATGGCCAACTGTAAAAGAATGCCGCTGGACTCATCGGGAAAATACCCATGAAACGTCACATGTACAGGCCAACTAAATTACAAAACTCATCATCACTTATATTGTGCAAAAGGTTTATAATCAATCCATACATCATACACACAGAGAAATAAAACAAATTAACGGTATAGAACACAGCAAATAACTGTTGAGAGTGATCCTTTCACAGAATCATGCCCTGAAATAAACTGAATATCCATCTTCTTTTCTTTATTTATGGTATACAACAACCAGCGCTCCTATGGAAAACGGTCTTTTGAAATGATTACCCCTTTCGTGACAGTGAATATTTTTGTAAATAACATATTCCCCGTGTTTTATTAAATCTTTTCAGTTTCATCTCAAACCGCAGGGGTTTTGAAAAGTTATGTCAGCCTTCTATCATATGTAGTTAAAAATTGTCTTAGCAAGTACATAGGTGTAACAGATCAACCGAAGGAGATTAAGGCCGGGGATTTATCTCTGGCTCCAAAAAATGGTACTACGAAGGTATTGGCGATGGTGGAAAAAGTTAGGATCAACACAATGCATCGTCAGATGCCTAAATATATATATATAGATATTCAAAATGTGTAACCTGGTCTATTTCCTCACCACCCACTAAATTTATGCTGACATTGTGTTTTATCGGTGGTCATTATCTTTGTTTTGTTTATGTTTATGAACAGATTTTGATCTTTACTATGTCCATTAACGCATGAAAGTAGCTGCTCTAGCCCTTCCACACTTCTTGATAGTATCACTGTGTCATCTGCGTATCGTAACTCTGGAATCTCGTACCCCCCCAATCGTAAATGGGTCGAAACTTTCAATGTTCTCATCTTCTCGTACATTTCTCATTATACACTCCGCATATATGTTGTACAGATAAGGTGAGAGGATACATCCCTGTCGGACTCCCTTTTGTACTGCAAACCAATCTGATGTTTGCTCAGATACTCGGACAGTGGCTTGTTGATCTTGGTATAATGTTTCAATGAGATGGACTATGTGCAAAGGAAACCCCATTTCCTTCATGATTCTCCACAGATTTTGATGTTTTACCGTGTCGAAGGCTTTAGTGTAATCAATGAAATATATGTACAGGTCTACATTAAACTCTCTACATTTTTCATAAATATTCCTTAAATTGAAAATGTGGTCCCGCTTCCCTCTGTCTTTCCTAAAACATGCCTTGACTACGTGAATTTCAGATTCAAACCTTTTCTCTATCCTTCTTAAGAGGATTCGCAAGAGTATCTTGCTAGCATGGCTGATCAGTGCGATAGTTCGGTAGTTCGTGCACAGCTTCAGGTTGCCTTTTTTGGAGAGGGGAATAAAAATTGATTTCTTCCATGCTTCTGGCCACTCTGCACTGTGCCATATCTGTTTACACAGCTTGTGATAGACTCGAGCACATGCCTTTCCTCCTGCTTGTATTAGCGCTGCTGGGATATCATCGCATCCTGGGGACTTTCTCTTTTTCAGGCTTTTAATTGCAGAGCGTACTTCTTCCAATAGTTCAGGTTCTTTCTCATCCTTTGGTAGGGTTGTAACTGAGCGCTTTGTGCTATCTCCATACATGGTTCTGCAGTACTCTCTCCATCTATTCAGTATGTCTTTGGTTTCTGTTAATGTGTTATCCTCTTTGTCATTTGATGACATGTGGAACCGGACGGAATTCCCTTGTCAGTGTTCTTATTGCTTTGAATGCATCTCTTTGTCTGCCTTGTTGTTGTAGGTTTTCTATATCCTTACATGTTTCTACTATGTATCTTCTTTTATCTTTTCTTATTTCTCTTCCAACTTTTCTTGCGCAGTTTATATATGCTGTGTTGGTCCCCTTAATTCCCATTTGTTTTAATTGTTGCCTTTCTGCGATGAGTTTCTGTGTTTCCTCTGTTATATAGCTCTGTGTCTTGTGCAATCCTACGTAGCCTTGTTTGGAAAACTGCAAACAGTTTTTGTTGCCAGCACATTTGATCTCCATCTTTGTTGCACCAGGATGTAGTCTATTTGGTTTCTGCTGTTGCCATCAGGGGAGGTCCACGTGTACAATCTTCGTGGATGTTGTTTGAAGAAGGTGTTGGCAATGGAGAGGTTGTTTTCCGTGCAGAATTCAACCAGTCTTTCTCTTCGCTCATTTGTGTGTCCCAAACCAAAAGGTCCTCGAACACTTCTCTCCTCTTCGGCTCTTTCCTCTCCGACTTTCGAATTGAAATCTCCAATGATTACCAGGATGTCTCTTTTTTCAACTTTTTCCATCGCTTCTTGCAAGGTGTTATAGAAATCATCCATTTCACAATCGTCTGCTGCTGATGTTGGTGCATACACTTGAATTATTGTTAAATTTCTAGTCTTTTTTTTTAGTCTGATTACAATTATGCGGTCGTTGACTGGATTGTAACTGAGCAGTGAAGGTGCTGTCTTCTTTGACAGAATAAAGCCGACCCCGCTTTTTCCACCCTTGTCCGTCCCAGAGTATATAAATGTTTCTCCTGAGGAGCTGGTACAGTGCCCTTGACCAGCCCATCTATGCTCAGAGACTCTAAGAATCTATATCTTGGTTCTCTTCATTTCTCTTCCGATCATGAACAACTTGCCCTGGTATATTCTCCTGACGTTCCAGGTGCCAATTCTTAGTTTTGTTTGTAGTCCCATTTCAGAGTTGTCCACTGTAATGCAGTCAGGCTTTATGCCTTACCATTCACACTTAAACCCAATTGAACTCGGTTGGGGAAAAGTTAAGGGGGAAGTGCTACCTAGAATCTGGTCAAATTTCGTTTTGTTTGGTAAATTGAATTTTATTGTGGTCAGTTCCTTGAAATTAAAAAAAATAATTTAATGGCTACCAGTTACTAGTTTCAAATTATTACTCACCTGAAATTTAGTTATCACTTCAAACAATGATGGGTTTTCAAGCTCCCTTAAAATATATAATATAATGAGTACTCCCCACTTAATGCACTCCAACAGACCCAAAGAATTTTCGACCAGTGTCGCTCTTATGCCACCTATACAAGGTATTTGAAAGGATGATCCTGAACCGCATCTCTCCGTGGATAGACTCGAGGCTGATCAAGGAACAAGCTGAATTCAGATCTGGGAGATCTTGCAGTAGTCAAATCCTAAATCTGACACAACTAATTGAAGATGGTTTCGAACGCAACCAGGTGACTGGAGTGGCATATATAGACCTAAGCGCTGCCTACGACACAGTAAATCATCGTAGGTTGCAGGCAAAGGTATACAACATGACGAAAGAATGGCGTCTGTCTAACATAATCAAATGCTTACTTTAAAACAGGCGATTCTATGTAACATTGGGGAATAAAGAAAGCAGATGGCGAAATCAAACCAACGGCCTGGCTCAAGGAAGTGTTCTTGCTTCCATGCTATACAACATCTATACCAATGACCAACCTATGGATACAGACACGAGGAAATTTATATACGCTGATGACACGGCAGTCTCTGCTCAGGCTAATGGCTTCGAGGAGGTAGAAGGTAAACTAAAACCACCTAAAACCCAACCCTAGCAAAACTCAGGTATGCGCCTATCATCTCAAGAACAGAGAGGCAAACAGAGAACTACGGATCAGATGGCAAGGACAGGATCTTGAACACTGCCCGGCTCCCAAATACCTGGGTGTAAAGTTGGATCGCACATTATCCTATATAACACAATGCCAGGAGACAAAGCGTAAGGTACATGCGAGAAACAACATTATCCGAAAATTGACTGGCACAACATGGGGTGCTCAGCCATCAGTCTTACGCACATCAGCGATTGCCCTGTGCCTTTCCGCAGCGGAATATGCAGCTCCAGTCTGGAACAACTTCGCCCATGCAAAACAAGTTGATACACCAGTGAACGAGATGGGCAGGATAGTGTCGGGGTGCCTTAAACCCACCCCCACAAACAAAATATATCCCTAAATTGGCATTGCACCACCTGATATAAGAAGAGGTGTAGCTGCGGAAATCGAACGAGGAAAACGACCCTAGACACCCGATGGTTGGCCATCAGGAACAAGCCACAAGACTGAAATCAAGACACAGTTTCTTAAAATCGACAGAGACCATCCAGACAAGTTCGGAAGGTCGACGCATCGAGAGGTGGGGCGAAACAATGCAGGATCCATGGATAGAGCTCAAGGAAGAGGCTGCGCCTGGACACCACCTGCCCTACGCTGTGTGGAAGGCAATCAACAGACTTCGAACTGGTGTCTCAAGATGCAGAGCGTACTTGAAGAAATGGAGATACTCAGATATCGACACATGTGAATGCGGCGCAGTTCAGGACCAAGATCATCTGATGACCTGCCCCAGCCTCCCTGAAACCTGTGACATGAACGACATGATGGAGGCGAACGACAAGGCAGTTCAAGTTGCTGAATACTGGACGGATGCTGTGTGACATGGTGTTTGGACACGGAAAGTAAGTAAGTACTTAATGCATTTGGCAGGATATGTTAGTCACAATTTTAGCTTATACAAATTGTAATTTTCAAATAAATTGTGATGATTTTTAGAAATAAAAACATGTCGTGACGCTAAGATAAGAAAAAACGTAAATAGGAAACGTAAGTTCTATATTGATAGGTCTCCTAAAAGAGCAGATGTCGAACTATCGGACATTGAAACTGGTTGTATACAGACTCTGCAGGGTCTTCTAAACCAGTATAAATACGTTAAGTTAAGTTAATGTAATTAGTGAACTGTATGTTATGCCTGTGATTACGTTCTGGTAAACTTAACAACATCAACGTATAATCTTTTAAAATTTCACTGACCACGCCCACTCGGTCAGAAATATAGAGATGGAAATGGAATGACCTTGTGAATCAGATGTAATTTTATGTGAAGATGACAATGTTCATGAAGAGTATAATAATTGGCACTTGAATAGTACATTACAGGATAATGTAGTGAACAAGCTGCGCCAGACGATAGGACGCAGGACCACTAGATCCCCTGTTGTCAAAACACCCTGGTGGACTCAAGAGGTTGATACGGCCTGGAGAGAAAAGAAGGCGGCAACAAAGGATTGGCGTAAAACCAGAAAGAGAGCTGGTATTAATGTCGACGCATTGAACGAGAAGGAGGAGGTAAAACGCAAAGCTACCAATTCCTTTAAAGCGTTAGCTAGGGAGTCCAAAAGCGAGCAATGGGAGAAGTTCATCACAGGAGTGAGTAATGATAATACCCTCCAGAAGTTCTGGCACATGCATCGAAAGATGAATGGACAAACTACAAGCCAGCTTATCTTGAACATTCAAGACACCACAGGAAGGCTCCTGAAGACAGATGAAGAGAAGGGTCTAAGTTTTTTCAGTCGATATGTTGCCCAGACTGACAAAGGCGACAGAGATGCCCGTCAGGAAACTCGAAAAGGCATCTTAGACGCAGCCATCAGAGAAGAGGCTTATGTAGACCTTATCACCGAGGCAAAGGTCGTAAATAGCCTACGTACAAGCAAAAACACAGCTCCAGGTCCTGATGGAGTACAGTATTGCCACATCAAGCAGTTGGATAAGACAGATATAAGAAATATGGTGGAGGAGTTCAACCACACTATAGAGAACGCATATGTGCCTGAGGACCGACTTTATAGCTATCTATGCCCACTGCCTAAACCTGGTAAGGACTCCACGCTTCTCGGCAGCTATCGAATAATCACCATTCAAAATGTATATGATAAATTGCTCGAGAAGATAGTGGCCAGGAAAATAATGGCATACCTTGAACGGGAACAGATTCTACCCGATACGCTCGGCAGTTATAGAACAGCGAAGGAGACCTGGGCTAACGCTGGAACCTTCGCGTATGATGTGTACGAGGGGTTTCAGTCAAAGCAAGAAACAGTCGCGGTGGCACTGGACCTAAAAGACGCATACAACCGTGTCGATTTTGGGACCTTAATTACATGTATGCAGCAGTGTGGTTTAAATCCGTGGCTGGTTAGTTGGATATCAGCTGCCCTGATGGAAAGAACAGTTGCGCTATGCGTGGGATCGTGAACATCAGAAACGAGGCGAATATGTCAAGAACTGCCTCAAGGGTCTCCGCTCTCACCGGTGCTGTTCAACATTTACACAGTAAAAGTGGCCAATATTCAACCCACAGGGACAGGGCGAACGTTGACATTTGTCGATGACATCCTAACGTACAGGGCTGGCTCAGACAGGCAAGAGTTGGTCAAAGACATCCAGGAAACCTTGCAAGGAATCTCACAGTGGTGCAGCGACTCAAGCTCCAAGATCAATCCAAACAAGGCCTGCATGATGTGGTGCTCTTTGAATAATTCCATAGTAAAGGCTGAACTCCCGGGCATCACTTTTGATGGTTGCACCATCGACAGGTGTGACAGGTTGAAATACCTCGGAGTGACATTTGATAGCAGTCTTTCCTATTACTGCCATGTTGACCATATCGTACAAAGATGCAAGAGAGGGTTAGGAGCACTCAAGACCATGGCTGCTGCCGACTTGGATCAACGCCTCCTGTTCATCCTATTTCGTCAGGTCGTGTTGTCTGTCATCGATTACGGACTAGGCATCCTCACACTATCAAGGACACAGTGTGAAAGGTTGGACCGCATGCAGAATGAAGGTATGCGTCTGGTTCTGGGCTGCACTAGAGATACCCCGATTGTGAGGATGCGGTACATGTTGGGATTGTTATCGGTGACATCCAGACATAAACTGGAACAAGTCAAATCCTATATGAGTCACCACAGACACTCGACACCCTCTGCACAGTAGTATCTCAAATATCAAGGGATCAAGAATCAAGAGAGGGTCGTCATGGATGGCACAGGCTGAGACAACAATCGGACACGTCACTCCAGCTGAGACGATAGCCAAAGGGGAAGAATGGGTCCACACTGGTGATAGAATGATAGATTACCAGAGAGTCATCATAACCTTAGGCAAGGAATGCAGAGAATGGAACAACGAGAGTGCAGAGCACGAGGTAAATCAGCTGATAACTGAGAACACCCGGGAGAGTGACGCTGTCATATACACCGACGGATCAGTCGTGCGCAGTGGGACATCAGGCTGTGGTTTCTCGGCTAGAGTGAGAGGAGAGGTCGTGGCTGGGCGCAGTAGGGCATACATGTCAACAACCTCCAATATGAGAATGGAGACGGAAGCAGTGACCTCAGCACTGAAATGGATATCTGATACTTCTATAACAAAGGCAGTCATCGTGACAGACGCGCAAGCCGTACTTTAGAAAGTACAGAAGGGATGGCTTAGGTACTAGTGGATAGCTGCTGTCGAGGCCTCAAACCTCCAGGCTCTGACCTGGATCTACTGTCCTGCTCATGTCGGGGTTCAGGGCAATGAAAGAGCTGACATCTTGGCTTCACGGGCTCCCATCATGGGCACATTGGTGATGGACAGAAGTGACATTTTGAAATCAATCAATGACTACCTGCTGGATGAGGACACCGCAATAGATGAAGCAGCAATTCACAGACTGCAAAGTTTCGACATTAAACGAGGTTCGAGAGGAGTGGGGCGCATGAGAGGGCGGCGCAGGAGCGTGTACAACCAGCGAGCTACAGAGACCATCAGCATCCATACCTTACGCCATTTGATGAAAGAGACTGATCACCTATGGGTATGCCCGGAGTGCAGTGACGTCGATTCTTAGAAACAGAAACAGATAGTACATTTTTTTTAAAAATAGTTACATAACCTGTTTGTCACTTTTGTTATTCCAATGCACAATTGCTAAAGACAAAAAAGAAGGGCCTAGGCAGTTAGTTTGAGTTTCATTGCAGCAGAAACAATTGTAATATACATCATTTTCTTCATGTAATCCAATATATGTGGGTAATTTGTGTGTAAATTCAATAAACTGATGGGCTGTATTATTATTGAGATGTGTTTGAGGAAGACTTGCAGACCTGCAGATGTTCTGTGGTGTTATGAACTTGTCACTACCAAATGAGGAAAACAACCACAACAAATGGTGCCCATATAAGAAAGCTGTAGCACATGAAATTGTTCAAACAAACATACCAGTAACATACCTGCTGTTGTTATAGCTAATATAAAACCAGTATTTTAGGACTAAGACAGGTATGAACTACTAAAAAATTGTCTTGATGGAAATACACACAATGTCAATGATTGACTGAACAGTGCTATCTTGAAATTTTCTCCCAAGAATAATAATCATGGTGAAACTATTGTGAAAGCTGTTGCTATTGCAATTTCTGTTTATAATGATAGCACAACATCTCTGCTGGTAATGGAGGAAATGGAATTACATACTTGCAGGCATCTGAGAAAGTCCTGTGAACGCAAGAACATTCGCAAAAAAAAAAAGGAACCCAGAGAAAAGCTATCTAGGCATCACATGATGCCAGGAGGGCAAAAAGAAGGATGATATTTGTACTGGATGATTGGCAGGCAGTTACTGAAGGGATTATATATCAGGTTGGAGATCAGTGAAAAGAATCAAGGTATTTACTCATCAGAAAATGGTAAAAAAAATGGTGCAAAACTTTTCGTAGAAAATCGAAATGTTTGTATGATAACTTTTTTGTTTTTAAAGAAATTGTCCTGCAACTTTGTACATATTCTAGTTAACAGTGGCTTAGTCGTGAACAATGAAAATTAAGCTATCTTACAATGTGTAAGAGTTATTATAATTTGGAGAATCACATTTTCTGAAAAAAATTGAGTAAATATTTACATTTTCATAAAAACAAAATCGTAAAAGATGTAGCTTTGGCTGTAGTCTATAATAAAAATATTATATTGAACAGCATTATTAAAAAAAAGTGTGTATAATAAAAGACACAGGAGAAATTACATGAAGAATTTTGCTAAATGTTTCTAATATAAATTGTCAATATTTGTTTGTTTAATTACGTTAACATTTGGAATGTTGCATTAGAATAAATAATACCATGTTGTAGGGTGATCATCTTTACAGCACCTGCGTAAATTTTATATGGATACATCTTTTTTAAAATAAAGTTACAACAATTATAAAAAATAATACTGTTTGCTATGTGGTACTCCTTAAAGGACAAGTTGCAGCTGAAAATAAAACCAAATATGAAAGAACTAAAGTATGCAGCCTTCTTAAATATAGACACATATTCTTGGGCTAAATGTGAGGACCATGTCTTGAAAGAGGTAGAGAATTATTGAAAAAAAGTGGACGGTCGTTCTTTTTTCCGAGAGCAGTCACCAATGTATTCTTCTTCTTCTTCTGCGTACGCAGTCAGACAGTAACCATTATTTTTTCGAAAAAAGCGGCGGTCATCCTGAGGCTCTCGCCACTGCCATAGAGCTTGTCTTGCAGTTCCACTGGTAATGGCCACATCTGCTCTCTCTGATCCTCGTATGTCGGGCAGTTCTGCAGCAGATGTTCAGCGGTCATTTTACCAGTACCGCACGGGCATTCGTCGGTACACCCTATCTTCAATTTGTTGAATAGGTGGTACCTCAGTCTGTTGTGGCCAGTGCGAAGTCTGAAGACAACGACCTGCTCTCTTCGGTTCAACTGGTAATAGGCATCGTTTTTGGTGTAACCAGTATGTTCGGTTTCCCATTTGTTCATGTTTCTGGCTTTGATAAGCCGTTTTGACTCTTCGTACGTCATACTGGTATCTGTTTGTGGTAGTCTTGCACCTTCTTTTGCCAGTCTGTCTGCCTCCTCGTTGCCTTGGATGTTGCAGTGTGACGGAACCCACTGTACCACTACCCTTTTTGGTGCGGACTGCTGGCACAGTTTGCAGAGTGCTGCTCTTAAGTCATTAAGCTCAGTGTTTTTCTGGCTTTTTAGCGCTGTGACTACGGCGAGAGCATCTGTCAGCAGGACTATATGGCTCTCATTTTCACTGTGTGTCACCATTTCTTCCACTGCCGCCCTCAGTGCCTCTGCTCTGAAATTGCTTGTGTACTTACCAGTAGCGAGTGACAGTGTTATTTGTCTGCCATTTGGTAGGTTCAGGAATGCTCCTGCCCCTCCGTTCTGTGTAGTGTTTGTTACAGAACCGTCGGTGTATGCATGGGTCCAGTCCATGCTTGGGTAGCTTTTCGTTATGAAGCTTAGGGTAGTATCTCTCCTTTCTTTTTCAGTCTGGCAGTTTTTGTTTGCAATACCTGGTATATTTTCTACCACCTCTGGAAATATATCCTGCCTCCAGGTAGGTTTTCGTACAGTAGTGATGGGTTTTGGTGTTGTTAGTGCGTTTATGGGATCTTCGTGCATCTTTGCTTTGGCTATTTCTGCAAAGTTTCTCCGCTTTAGTTTCCCATTTCCCAAATTGTTTAGTCTCTGGTGCATTGGATGGTCAGTCAGTCTTCTTAGTTTCTCTGCTTGCTGCTGGGCTCTGCAGTCTCTTCTATCGGTCATGGATTGCAGTTTTGTAATCTTTTCAAGTTCTACAATTGGCGTTGACTTCATGCCACCTGTTATAATTCTCATGGCTTGGTTTTGAAGTTTGTTAACTTTATCGAAGTTCGCCTTCGCTGCTGTTGTCCATGCCGCAATGCCATACTCGAGAACTGGTCTCACTCTTCCAGTATACAGTTTCTTGAGTATGCCTTCGTCTGCTCCCCAGCTTGTGCCAGCAAGTTTCCTCATGATTGCCATTCTTTCTCTGGCTCTCATTCGGTTTCTCTCAATCTGACTTTTCCATGTCATGCGCCGATCAAATGTGACTCCCAGATAGGTTATGTTGTCGTTTTGCTGCAGGAATTTGCCATTTAGACTTAATTTGGTACTTTGGGGTTTTAATGAAAGCGAGAATATTGTGCATGTGGTTTTCTCCTCGTTTATTTTGACCAGCCATGAGTTCGCCCACTCTTCCAGCGATGTTAGGGCCGTCTGCATCCGATTTCTTGCTATGGTGAGATTCTTTTCAGAGGTCCACATAGCCAGATCGTCTGCAAACATTGAGCTATGGACTCTTCTTGGTATATTCTCTGTAATATCGTTTATATATACCAGGAAGAGTGTGGGTGACAATACCCCCCTTGGGGTACTCCCTGCTCGAGTGTCACCTTTTTGCTCATCTGCCCTTGTACTTGGACTCTGGCCGTTCTTTGTTTGAGGTAGTGGTTGATCCACTTGTACATCTTCCCACAGACATCACTTCTTCTTAGCTTGACTCTAAGTCCATCCTTCCAGACTTTGTCAAATGCCTTTTCCAGATCCACCCAAACAGCTACTGTGTGTTTCTGTGCCTGGTAGGCATCTTCTATCTCCTGGGCTATGAGGATGACCTGGTCCTCAGTGGATCTGTGCTGTCTGAAACCGGCTTGCTGTGGAATTAGTATTCGTTTTTCTTCCAGATGCCACATCAGTCTGGTGTTTATCATCCGTTCCATCAGCTTGCCGACACAGCTCAGTAGGCTGATGGGCCTGTATCCATTTGGATCTGTTTTATCCTTTCCTGTTTTTAGTACTGGTACCAGTATTGCGTCTTTCCATGCCTGGGGTACAATACCCCTTTTCCAGCTTTGGTTCAGGACTGATAGTAATTTCCTCTTCGCTGTTTGGCCCAGCCCCATCAGCATTTCGTTTGTTATCCCGTCTTTTCCGGGAGATTTCCTTTTCTTTAGTGTTCTCATAGCCTCTTCCATTTCGCGCATTGTTAGTTTGGCCATCATGTGCTCTTCAGGAGCCGTATTTATGTTTTCGTGTCCCTTTAGCTCTTCGCTAATGTCTGTATGCTTATCTGCAGGGACCTCGATGTGGTTTGCTCTGGCATAGTGATCGACAAAGGCGTTAGCGGCTTTCTTACCTGTGATCAAGTTCTCGCCCTGCTTGATAGTAATTTGTTTTTTTGACGGGGTTTCGTCGTTCATGGCTCTGACTAGCTTCCATAGCTTGTTCCCGTCTTTGTCCAGGTTTAGACTTTCCGTTTTATTTTTCCAGCTTTCTCTTGCTGTTTGCTTGAGAGTGTGTTTGTACTTCGCCGCGGCGGCTTTGAGGGCGATGTTTGCCTCCATGGATTTTTCTCGCTCTGCCATGTTCCTAGCATTTGTTACTGCATCTTCCACTTTCTGCAACTCATCATTCCAGTAGGGCTTATAGTTTTTCCTAGCTCCTCTTGGGATGGTTTCAGTGGCGGCTTGCATTATTGCCTTGCTTAGGCTCTCTACCATGGGCTTCATTTTTGAGTGTCGTGTGTTGATGGTTTCACACAGCCCATCTGTCAGGATTGCAAATCTGTCCCAGTCGGCTCGTTTGTAATTCCAACGTGGGAGCGGTTTTGTTTCCTGTGGGCCTACTTCCATGTCAATGGTTAGTCTGATCGGCCTGTGGTCGCTACCTGCCAGTTGGTTTAGCACCTGGCGGTCTATTTTATGGTGTATGTCCTGTGTGGAGAAGGCCAAATCTGGAGTCGAGGTGGTATGCCATGTTCTTGAATAGAAGCTAGGGCAATCCTCCGGCCTATTGATTAGGGAGAGATTTGCATCTATCTCCCAATCTTCCACTTCGTCACCTCTGCTGTCTGTGTTAGAGTATCCCCATCTCTCCGAGTGGCTGTTGAAATCTCCAACTACTATGCAGTTTGAGTCTCTGACCTCCATACTCGAGAGCGATAGGTCTCTATTTGGTGGACCAATGTATTGGAATCATCTGACTATGATTAAGTGAAAAATTAACCTACATGTTTGTTTTCCGAGAAATTGAAGTTTCCATCACCTTGGCAAAACGGTCCTATTCAGGGCCACCCCAATCAGCTAGAAGATGGATCTCAGAACTGAATTAGAACAATTTACTGTTTGCTTCAGCATATATTTATAAAACTGAACCAATCCATCTGAAGTATGTACTTTTTATTTTCTTTATATCGTGTGCTTTTACATTTTCACATATTTTGTTTCAACGAAATGACCAGTTGCTTCTTACCGCTCCCAAAAACACATGAATTACATTACAAAAGGGCGTTATGTGCTAACAAATATCAAAGGAACTAGCCACAAAGAAAATAGAACTACCTGATACATTGTCAATTCGTTAGTCATTTGACTTTGCAAAAATAAGTTCACGTGCAAAAAAAAACACGCATATCGGTGTAAGGGTTATTGAGATATTAGGCGGCAATTAACAGCAACTATTATGAAATGGACAATAGTTGAGACATGAAAGTTTCATCATTTAGTCGTTGGTCTTTCAATGGTGTTTTTCCGTGAGTCCGAATGTCTATCTGAAGTAGGTCATGACTTATCCCAGCGTTTAACTAATGCTTGAAAAGATCCAACTTGAACAGTGCTGAAATATTGACCTCCCAGGAATTATTTTAGGGGTCCAAACAGGTCAAAATCGCTTAGAGTGAGGTCTTGACTGTACGGTGGATGTGGCAATACCTTCCAGCCGAGTTGCTGCAGGTGGCACATAGTACGATGAGCCGTATGAGATTGAGCGTTATCTTGCAAGAGCAGGACGCCCTTTGTGATCAAACCTTTCCGTTTTTTCAGTAGGCGGTTATGCACAACACTCAAAATGCGTATGTACTGTTCACTGTTGATAGTAGTACCACGGAGTGCCACTAATGGTGGCGAGTTTGTTTCAGAAAACACATGCCATCACGTTACCTGCACACACAATTATCCTAAATTTGTTGGGTGGTGGTAATTGTTTATGCTTCCACTGCTTAGATGCACGTTTCGATTCAGGAGCATAATGATGCGCGCAGGTTTCGTCACATGAAATGAAGCGATCCAAAAAGTCATGCCCTTCCATGATGTTGCTGAATGCCCACAATGAGTAGGTTTACTGTTTTGTGCGTCCTAAAAAAGGACGTTAAACGGCAGGTTATCGTAGCTTTTCTCTAATCACAAGCGTGCTGATGAAGGTGAATCGGTGTTCTCTGTGCGGTTCTTCTATGCTTGGCTTCATCTGTGTGTCGCTCACTAATATGGGGATCACGTCGAACCTCACCTTGTTAGCCAGACTGTTGTCCTCGACAACAGTCTGTTTCCAGGACGACCAACGATGAGGTCAGGTGAAGGTCTTGGCCAATATATTTCTTCTGACCCTGGGTAACATTGTCTGATCAGTGTGTTTTGCCTGACCAGACGTTAGCCTCATCTTCCCCGCCCCTTCCATGTCAAAACGTTCCTTCACTTCAATGCATGCTTGAATTATTTTCTGCCGGTCAAAAAAAGTAAAAAACTGTCTTTGCACCCAACATGGACTAACCTTCCAAATTTGCAAATGTTACAGAAAAATAGTGTTCATCGTACCAAGAGAAAGATTGTCCTCTTGTGAATCGACAGGTTAAGCGTCGATTTTCCAGGATAAAGCGTTCCACAATTTTGATATTCACATGAATGGCTGTGATGGGATGAGAGCCAACACGGCCTGTACCATCACTTACGAAAGTACTGTACTCTCTAAAACGTTTACACCATTCAAATGTTTTACTGCGACTGAGTGCCTCATAACCGTATTGTGACTGCAGTAAGCTGTAAATTGTCGCAGTTTTCTCGCTTTCTTTCATATGAAACTTCATCACAATACGCTGTTCCATGCAAGCCCTAATAGTATTGTCCACTATTTTAATTTGTCTATCGCGTGGACCATTTAGCAGTAATAGGACACACGTGCCTCTAACTAATGATAATAGTTCCAGCACGCTGTAACCCATTCATGTAGAACTAGAGCAAAAAGTCCCAGTTTGATTTTAACCCCCCTCTTAAGTTATTCTCTTCTTTTAGTCACTTCTCTTTTACCCCTTCGGGTGTACATGTAATTTTTGTATATACTTTCAACCGCTTTCAACCGAGTGTGTAGGCAAAGATGTGCAAATGTTGTGGGTTGGAAGTTGAGGTGCTAGGGAAGGGGGTTATATTTGTAATTCCTTGAATTGGAAAGTCTTCTGTTTTGGAGGGTGATAGACCGCACTGTTAGTCACTTGATCAATGTGTTGCTGGAGCCAAAATGAGAGAATAGTTACACAGTAACCTACCAAATTTGTCGTAAAAGGTGAGTAAAGAAAAGTGCGTATGGAGCAGACTACCTCTGTTTTGTAGAAGCGTAGTACTACTTGATCAGGAAAAGAAAACACCAACATAGAGGGACCTGGTCCTTTGGTAGACCATTTAGATTTGCCCCCAGTGTGGCAGTTAGCCTGTTCTGTCCTCTGTCCCACACAGTCCTCCTAGAGACCCGGAGTAATCACTTGGGCCACAGTTGCAAATAACATTATAACCCCTCTTGAGAAGATGACTCATCAACTCGTGGCGTTATACACCTGCCATTCGTACAGACCAAAACCCAGATGAGTGTAGATTTGGCATCTTGGTTTTAAAGAAAGCCATATAAATAATACTACATATATAATACATGAATAAAATACTGAAAATTCCCTTTTCTGTGATTCGGAAGTAACAAGCGTCACGTAGGAAGAGTATACTCGCGGTTATACGGCTTTCAGTGGTGCACATGATGGTTATGACGCCGTCACATGACCTACGTGTTTACGTCGGCGGCTCAAAAACAAGACAGATAACTACCAATCAAAATCATCAAGTGGCAGAATTGTAAACACGTTCTTGGGATCGAGCGGTTCAACAAAATAGCCAGATTTGCATCTTAAATAAGTCTAGCCGTTTCACATTTATTTGCGTTTTGTGCATTATTCGGAGTTTGCATTGTTTTGGCAGGCAACCAACTGCATGACTAAAAACAATTGTTAGTATTTTGCATTTTAACAACATGTCCTCCGAGATGGAGTTCAACCTATTTGCTGGCCAAGATGGCGTCGTTGAGGAACTGGACAATGGTATGGAAGATAGTATTGAAGGTGCTGACGAAATCGGCGAGCTTTCAAAAGACATTGCATCTAGGCCTATTAGGAAAGCCAAGAGAAACCTTGGCAGACATAGTCCTGGGAAGGAAGTAGGACCGAATGGTGTTACGGTGCTGCTCAAAAAATTACCTTTGGCTAAAAATAGTCGAAAATCTCGAGATGGACGAGGTCGAGGTCTCCCGAAGAAAGGTAAACACGTGGAATAGAATTCTTCATCGATTCAAAACAAATCAATTTACTTACCCTTCTGTAACTTGCAATATTATTTCTCCGCATGTATACTGCATTCATCTTCGACGATTGCGTCATACTCATTCAGTCATTGTGATTGGTATTCTCTGGCATTTCTTCAAAACTGAATAACTGGTCCATCTGATGCGTTTCGTTTTATCACAGTAAAGCAATTCTTCATGTTTGTTTCCTTTTAACTTTGCTGAATTTCTTCTCTCTTGGCACTTAGTAAGCTTTCATTTTAAAAGAATTACCGAAATACACTAAATGAGCATGTGTCATTAGTGTCAACTGTGTGTAATATTCAGAATACTGAACAGTGTTCTGGAATCCCCAAAGTAAGAGAAATTATAGAGACAGACCAAAAGACTTACGCAGGAGAGAGAGCTCATACAATCATTAAGGAAATAGGTAAGATATGGACAGGAGGACTTACTTCAAGAGACTGTGCATGACAAGACGAAGAATAGCGCAACTGTCCCACAGAGAGCATGTCGTAAGAGACGATTGTGTGACATGACATAGCACCAGCCATGGTTAGGTGGTTTGTTAAGAGTAGCATAGATAGTACCGAACAGGCTGCATGTCTGCTTTGCTCTAGTGTTTGAGCCAAATTAGATGCACTTGCACATCGGTTAACTACACTCTGCTGCACTTGTCCCAACACAGCTGATTAATAACCTGCGCGAGCCTAGCTCGCTAAGCAGGAAATACTTCGCCCGGCTACATGCAGCTCACGCCAGACCTGGGAGATACGCCACTGTAGAAGTACAGGTCGACCAAGAACTGAAAAAGAATATATATAAATAAATATATATATATATATATATATTAACTCATTCGCTCCCGAATATTTTCGACCTCTGGACACAATTTTAAAAAAATATAAATCTCCTGCACAGCATCACTTAGCTGTGACTGTTTCATCTTCACTAAAAGATCACTGAAATACCACATATTATATATCAAATTGTTCGTAATTGAATGCCGAATGTAATAGAATACAGACATTCAACATGTGGGGATAAATTGTATGTTAGAAAGATTATAGTTGTACAAGATTTTGTTAAAAACAAATATTCAGAAAAAATAATTGGTACTCACCAATTAATTATTCAGCTGTACTCCAATTCATGAATATAGCAATGACTTTTAAATGAAGGTAATCCAAATGGGAAGATGCTCTAAAAGTTTCACCTAATTAGGTGTATTAGTTTTCAAAATATCGATATTTTACTAAAGGCATATGAATTCCAAAAAAGGTATATTTATATTCCAAAAATGTGATTAGAAACAAAAACCACAATCAACATCCACTCATACAATGTAAGTAGACCAGAGTTCGAAAAAATGTGCGAACTGCGTCTAAAACATAATATATATACATAGTTAGTATCCATGTGGAGCATCTTGCGACTTGGTATGATATAACTCGAAACAGGTTTTTGCACAAAGGAATGGTTTGTCCGAGCAGCCAGAGCAGATGAAAGTTGTGCGCTTTCTCTTAGTTGTCGTACTGCAGAACACACAATTCCTATCTGTTAGAACCCATCTTATCAGGGGCTTTGAGCCTTGCAATCACTCAACAGGATTGGAGATTCTTGGCCTTTCACTTGTGCCTGGCCCTTTGTCCAATTCCTTGGATGGCATGATTCCTGCCGCTCTTTTTATTAACTGGTCCTTTAAAATCACTTTGAATTCTTTAAAGGACATTTGCTTTGTTCCCATTGGCCTGGTCAGCATGAACAATATGAATGAGTTGTGCTGGCATATTTCCAATAGCCAATGAAACAGTTTTTTCCACCACTTGTATGACTTTCTTCCAACAATGGAATAGTAAGTAACCATCTGATCAACCCAATCACAACCACTCATCGAATGGTTGTAATTGTTAACGACCAGAGGTTTAGTCTTCTTCTTGACAGGGTGAGTGAATGTAGCAATTGTTGCTTTAGTGGACACTAAGACGCAATGCTTCTTAGCTTTTTTGTCCTTAAAAGCAGTTACCAATACATTGTCACCTGTGTCAAGGAAATTCTTGATTTCCATGTGTTTTATTTAAAGGTTTTTCAATTGTGGTGGAAAATCCCCTTTCGATTCATGTTCAGAGTGCCTGTATAATACAGTTCTCTTTGCAGCAGGTGTCGAACAAGAACATTGGTTGTATAATAGCGGTCGGCAAAAATATGATGGCCAGTCCCTACATATTTTAGTAATGTATCGAAAACCTTCACAGCCATCCCGCCATCCATATCCGCAGCTGGATCATATGATGTATTTGCACCAAAATATGTTAGTATATTTAAAACATATCCTGTTGAAGAGTCCACCAAACCAAATGTCTTTATATGGTACTTTTTGGGCTTGGATGGATTGTACTGTTTGTACTTCCAGCGGCCAGTGAAACCAACAACCATTTCATCGATCGATAAATTTTCATAAGGATAAAATGCCTTATTAAAACTTTCAATCAGTAGGTTCATGAAAGGCTCTATTTTATCTTTGTTTTCACTAGTAGAATCAGAACAGTGCAGCATCGTGTGAAATATTATCTGAAATCTATTTCTTGAGAACATTGTATGATAAAATTGTTGATACATAAGTTCACTCTGGGACCAGTAGTCACGTATACTGAGACGGCGATAAATTCCCATGCATATCAACACAGCAAGAAATTTATGAAGCTCACATTTTGACAAGGGTGTCCATGTTGTCACAAATGATTGCTTTCTTGCTGGTGTATTCATGACAATCTTTGCTTGGGCATAACTGTTTATAGCGTCAACCAAATAATCCATAATATTATCTGTAAACAAGCTCTGAAAACAATCCAAAGGGGTTGAGTTTTCATCAAGAGAAGCATGAAGGACACCTGGAGTTTTGTCTCTTGATGGAGGAGTCAAGGCAAACTGGCTACTTGTTGCCCCATTCTGAACTTCTCTCCAGTTGGTAGCATCATGTCTAGCTCTTTTACTACCATTACCATTGCTTGAGACAAAAAAGGGCATGTCCCCCTCGTCAACACATTCAGAATCACTTTCACTGCTCGACCTAGACCTATTGCTAGATGAAGAAACAGAAGTGTCGCTATCAGATAGATCAATATCTTCGTCATCACTACCTCTAGCAATCATAGAATCTAACCATTCCCTAGCTTTAACAGCACAAACTCGCTTTGGTTTGGTTGAAGAGGTTTGTGATTGATTCATGGCTGCAACAAAATTTTTTTCAAAAATCCAGATTCGAAAAACAACACGTCTTCAATGCGAAACCCACGTTGTGTGTACTATCGCTTCCGGAAATGAAAAGTGCAAAATCTGGACTTCCGTTAAGAACCGAAATAAAAGATTTACAACAACTAGGAATGGGAAAATATGTGATTTAGTGAGCACAGTCAACATAGCCGACATGTCGGCTTTTGGGTTTTCTAGAAAAGACCGGAAGCCGACACATCGGTTCGTGGGACTGAATCAGTTAAGATTATATACATGGACATCTCTAGATGGGAAAATTAGAAGTCAAATAGACGACAACCTAATACAACAAAGATGGAAGTAAAGCATAGTTTTAACAAAGACACACCCTGGAGCAGATTGTGACTCTGATCACCAGTTACTTGTAGCAGAATACAAAACACGACGAAGAAAATCATCAAACGAAATAATTCTGAGTATTCATGGCGATGCATGAGGACACGTCAACCGATGAGCTGGCAACACATGTGATAGACGTCTTATTCACAACAGCACAAGATACAATACCCATATCATAGATGAGACACTGCAACTCATAGAAGCGCGAAGGAGATTAAGGAAAACAGGGACAGAAAGCAACAGTGACAAATACAGAGAAATCAGGAGAAAGATCAGAAAATACAAGAAACAATATATAACAAACACATGCAACAAAATAGATCTTCATCAGCAAGGGAAGGAAAGAAAATTATTAAGAGAAATTAGAACACTGACGAGAAAAATTAAATCTCTCAGAGCAAAGGTACTGAGGGCTGCGGCAGAAACAATGCTGACAGGCGAAAGCAATGATAGCCAGATAGTCCTGTTTACAGATGCCCTGGCCATAGTCACAACACTAAAAAGCCAGAAAAATACTGAACTTGATGATTTAAGAGCAGTACTCTGTCAACTATGCCAGCAGTCCGCACCAAAAAAAGTAGTGGTACAGTGGATTCCATCCTACTGTAACATCCAAGGCAACGAGGAGGCAGACAGAATGGCAAAAGAAGGTACAAGACTACCACAACCAAATTCTAGTGTGACCTACGAAGAGTCCAAAAGGCGTATTAGGGCCAGATACATGGCCAAATGGGAAGCAGAACATACGGCTACACAAAAAAACGATGCCTATTACCAGTTGAACAGAAGAGAGCAGGTCGTGGTCTTCAGACTCCGCACAGGCCACAACAGACTGAGGTACCACCTATTCAATAAACTGAAGATAGGTGGCACTGATGAATGCACTTGTGGTACTGGGAAAATGACCGCTGAACATCTGCTGCAAAACTGCTCGACATACGAGGACCAGAGAAAGCACATGTGGCAACACTAGACAAGCTCTATGGCAGTGTCGACAGCCTCAGGATGACCGCTGCTTTTTTAGAAAAAATATAGGTTGACGTTTGACAGCGTACGAAGAAGAAGAAACCCTTCACTACAAGCAATTAACGACAACAAATTCAACATGAGGACAGAGAACAAAAGATGTACTTGAAAGATGGAAGGAGTACTGTAGCTAGATGTCGGAAGACAACACAAATAATAAAGACTAGATTACAATTGATGATGGGAGACAGCCAGAACCCACTTTTGACAAGGTTCATGCAGCAAAAAAATGATAATACATACACAAAAATGAAATATTGATATACATCATCAAAAATGTGTAACTCTAAAAATTTATAGGACACCATAGTAGTTGACAAGTGTGAAGATGAGAAAGTAATGATTCTTTATGCAGCTGTATTAGACGTGGAATCAGGATGCTGAGCAGTGCATGAGCTAGCACCAGGGCCAGCGACTCAGAGCTGCCAAGATCTTTCTCCCCTTCCATGTGGTGATCCTGGATAATAAGCATCAACAGGGCAGACTGGCTAAGAAGGAGGGAAGACTAACTCGGTACCCAAAAATGCCATACTGAAGTTGGGTGTGTCTGACAGAAAGGTGCAAATATCGCAGTCAAGCTGTAATCTACAACACAGCACATTTTGTTCTCCGAACTACATCCTACTACTTGCAAAGCCCTTTTCAGAGCTTGGTAGCAAGAGTTTGAGAAAGAAAGATGAAGAAGAAGAAGACAACTTGTAGTTGTGAGTTTGGTAGAAACAATACATTGTTTTACTGGTCAGAACTCTGGTCTAGAGCTCTTTTTTGTCATTTTATTTAAGATGTTCAATGTTAACCTAAGCTTTGCTTGTTTTTATTTAGGGGGTGCTGGTGGGAAAGGTGTGTGGGGAAAGCCTGGAGTGGAAGTCAATGAAAATGGACACTGCCAAGACGCTCAGGACCCTAATTATGATTCTGCAAGTGGGGTATGTCTGTATTCTAGGATTTGGTTGATTGAAAAGACAAAATAAGAGAATTATTATCCTTGACCATACCGGATTACAAAATTACATCTGTTTCCAGCAGCTGCATTATTTTTCAGCACATCAAGTTACAACATGCTTGTTGATTTTGAGAACCTCTAATCTTTAATTTTTTAAAAATCTAGACACACATTAACACATTCCGGACCAATGACCGATGTAACGGATTCTTATTTAAACTCTAGAGGACCATTAACCGATAAATCAAATTTTGTTTTGTAGAGTCGTAATTCGGGTTTTGTGTTAACCAAACTACTTAAAAATTACAACCAGAACTAGAACAGCTTTCGTTCGTGACATTTGAGTTGAGCCACGCGTGTTTGGTACTGAATAAGTGATATATTTGTGTTTTGAAGTAGCTAAACTGTGTTGTTGATTCCTATAAAATAATGGCAACGCCCACTGCTTCTACTAGACCAAAACGATATAGTGCAGAACAAGCTATATCTTCTTTTCAAAGCTTATTAGTTAGTGATTCTGATACAGAATTAGACGATTCAGAGGATAGCGATTACAGTGATAGTACTACTACTAGTAGAAATCAACAATTCAGGCCAATGAAAAATGATGGTGAGTTACAATATTTTGACTTATAAATTATCTACCCTTTAAATTTTGTTTTTTGCACAACATAATTATTTTTTCAAATAATGAAATATCAGCAATTTACTGATATTTTCATTTTCTGTACCCATTTTTCTTTACAATGATATATAATGAGTACTATATTTGTCTATGCTATGGTGTGTAATAGTCATTTGTAAAAGGGATGCAGTGAAATTTTGCTGCAGCTGAAAATTAATTTGGTCCAAACCTAAAAAGAATCAAGTCCTGAAAGAGTTAATAATGTACTTGTTGGTGTTATTGTTTGTATGTTAGTTTCTGAGATACAAGAAGATGGTGATAGTAGTGAAAAATAGCACAAACATATAGGCTCCACTTGCTATCGGTGCTCTTTAGTTAGAATTTTTTTTTAATTTGCAGAAAAAGCACTAATACTACTATTTATGTCTACCGTAATGGCTACATATGTCACTTTGACTATAAACGTAATTATTTATCTACATAAACAAACTAAATAAATCTACCTCAGAAAATTCCGTTGCAGAAACTAAACTCCCCCATTCTCAATAATGCTTGAATATTCAAATCTAAGCGAAAAGCAGAAGTCCTTTCCAATAATCTAAAACAAATTTCTAAATGGCCATTGTTTTTGTAAAACTGTACATAATGGAAGTCGGAACTCTCTACAATCAAAAGAGCAGTATGTTCAGCCGTTTCTATGGCATTAACCCGGTAGTTTATATATGATAAAGTGATGACCCTGGATCTGACGCTGTACTTCGACAAGGGTACGGAATTAATTGGTCGCAATTTCATGTCCGTGGTATGTTAAAGGTTAAGATGAGTGGGAGCTTAATTATGATTTAGTTTAGGAGCAATGTAACCTTTCATCGCGTAAAACTACTTCTTTGCTTCAATAACACGAGTTGAGACTTTCTTTGCAGGAAGACTGCATAAACATTTATGTGCTTTAGCAATGGGTTTTAATGCTGTATTTTGGTTTACTTCATGTCCCCAGCCTAATGTACAACCATACTTAAGTATTCTTTTACGACATGCTAAGTCTGGATTTCTAAGTCCTTTTAGTAGTCATACTTACATTGTGTGCAATTTTGTTTATCTTTCCACTCATCTACCAACCTCTCTTGTTGTTCAGTTCATCCCGTAACCCATCAGGTCGTTGGGGCGTACATGAAGATACTCCCAAAATCCCACACCGTCCCTCTCTGTCTGTGTCGCCGCCTGTCGTATCTCACCGGGACGAAGGCCTGACCACTCAGTGATGTTGTCCACCCATCTCTTTCTTGGACGTCCTCGCCCTTTCTGCCCCGGTACGGAACCAAAGAGTATTGAGTTGGTGATTCCGTTGGACCTCGCAATGTGCCCGCACCAGGCCATCTTTCGTCTTTTGATAGCTGTGAACAGATCTTCAAAAGGACCAATAGCGTCTTCAACCCTCCGATGTATTTCTACGTTCGTGACACGATCTTTATTTGTAACATTTAGGAGTTTTCTATAGCACCTCATTTCCATTGCATGTATTCTGCCCTGGATATCTGCTGTAATGGTCCAGGTCTCGCAGGCATACAGAAATATTGATAGCACCAAAGACCGCATTAGTCTAACTTTTATGCCGAGATCGAGCCGCTTGTCTTGCCATATAGGTTTCAGCCTAGTCAGCGCCGCTGTTGTTTGTGTTATTCTTGCAATTACCTCTGGCTTCGATCACTCTTCACTGATCAATGATCCCAGATATTTGAAACGTTTTACCACCTCAAGTTCCTGCCCATTTGCCTCTATTACAGATTTAAACCCTGCTATGTTATTGGTCATGAGCTTTGTTTTATCTGCATTTATTTCCATACCAAAACTCAGGGCCGCTCTATCCAAGCTACCAATCAATTCCTGGAGTTCCCTTTCTGTGCCTGCCAATACATCAATATCATCAGCAAATCGAAAGTTTGTGATAAGCCTGTCACCTATTTTAACCGTGCCAACATGTTCTATTAAGGTCGTCTCCATTATTCTCTCCAAGACTCCAAGAATATATTGAAGAGTGTTGGGAAGAGTATACATCCCTGTCTCACACCCACCGTCGTACGGAATCAATCGCCTAGTGTTCCCTCTACAGAGACTGCGCTTGTCGCCTGCTCATAAAGGTTTGCAATTACCCTCACAATATCACTGTTGAACTTAAAATGCGTCATTGTTGTCCATAGCGCCCCATGCCACACTCTATCAAATGCCTTTCTAAACTCTATGAAGGCATGGTAGAGGAGTTGTTGATACTCTGAGTACTTCTCATTCATTAGCCGAAGATTAAATATCTGCTCGATGATACTCCTTCCCGCTTGAAAGCCCGCTTGTTCTTCGGCAATGATATTTTCTGCCTGTGGTTTCAGTCTGTTAAGTATTATTCTCAAGAGAACTTTACTTGGATGACTTATCAGACTGATTGTTCGATAGTTCTGACACATATTTAGGTTTCTTGATTTAGGCAGTGGTATAATTACTGATTTTGTCCAGCTGGAGGGCCACTCTCCTGTCTGCCAAATTCTATTGCAGATGAATGTCAGGGTATCAATTGTTGCCTCACCTCCCACTTGTAGGAGCTCTGCTGGGATATTACCTCTTGTAGAAGAAAAGAAAATTTTCAAAGAGACCCCTACCTTTTAAATACCCATTAACGTACTTATTCCATCGTGTTCTGCTCTCCTTTCTTGTTCTTGCACTGTCTGCAACACTGAACTTTTTAAAAAAGTGGGTTCTGAAAGGGACAGAAGGTAGTTCTGAAATGACGGTGGTAAAATGTAGTAGATTGTTAGCTTGCGGGCTAGATCTCACAGGTTTGGAACAATTGATGGAGCAGATAGGCAAAAGCGCAGACAAACATAGACACATATGCACCCACACATCAGCTGGTATGTCTAGATATGGCTTGGCTTTGTTTGTTCTCAATCTCCCGGTACCAAACCCTAAAAGGGCTTAAGTAGCAGATTGTAGTCCAGAGAACGGAATGCGTTGTGTCGTAGTTTACAGCTTGACTGCACTATTTGCATCTTTCAGTTCAACACATCCAATTTCAGCAAGCATTTTTTGAGTACCGGGTTTGCATTCCCTCTTCGATCTCTTCTCCTTAGCCAGTCTGCCCTGCTGCAGCCAGTTATCCAGGATCACTGCATGGAGGTGTAGAAGGATCTTGGCAGCTCTGGTTCACTGGCCCTGACGCTAGCAGTCAGCTATGGGTCGCTGACCGCTGCAGCTCATGCGCTGCTTAGCGTTTTGATCTCTTTCCAGATATAACTTAAAAGACTATGTCTGAGGTTGAAAGAAGTGTACCTATGCTAGAAAGAAAGGTAAACTATTAATGAAAAACATGGGCAGGCTAGAGCAGTAGATTTAGTCTTTCCTCCACAGTAAGAGGTCCTGGATCCATATAACTATCCAAGCTTTTTCATCTGTCCCTCTGCTCTTTCCTTATGGCATCACAGAGAGAAGGTATGCATAGACTTCTGGTTTGCACTAGGTTTGAAGTGTTTCTTTGGTCACTCTATCGTCACTAGGGCTGACCTCTTGCTCATGGTCCTGAAACTTGCATGTACTATGACCTCACTGCAGGTTGATCATACTGCGTCCTTGTGAAATGTCCAAACCACTTTATTTTCTGTGCTTCAATATAGTAATTAACTGATGCAGTCCTCGCCATTTTCCTGAACATGCCGTTGCGAATTTTTCCTGCTACACAGCATGTCTCAATCTTACTTGTGTGCCTACCTAATAGGGCCTAAGTTTGATGCTGATAACGTAACGTGGGATGATCAGCATATAATAAAAAATTGCTAAAGCTGTATGAGGATAGCAACCTCATTTAAACGAATTTATTACAGAAATAACCCTTGCTTTGATACAGGCTTTTTTAAGTGGTTGAAGATTTCTGTAAGCCACGCAATTCTTTGCATGAAACGAAAAGGAGACAGAAAGAAGAAGACAATGAGTTGTTTGTCCTAAAAAGGACGTTTGTGGCATTGTGTTGTATTTTATAGCTAGGCTTGGTGTTGTCATTAGTTATCTCTAGCAGGGCTCTTGAAACATTTCAGTTCAAGGGCAACATCATGTATTTTACACATGTTAGAGGGCTAAAGCAATAAAATCATGTTTATAAAGAATAAATAAGTTTTATTTTGATCTTTTATTGCAAATCAGCATGATATGATTCAGAGTAAAATATATTATGTGTAATTACTTATAAAGAAGAATACAATATTTACAGTGGAAAGTGATATTTAATGACTAAAAATGTTAAGCTTTAGTAAATGCTCTGATGAAAGAATCATTGATTTAACAGAAGAAATCAGAAGACCATTATTTTTTAAATGAAATGTTACTCAAATGAGAGCAAAGATGAGCGAAGACGGTATGAACACCGTAACAACACCAAAGCCCATCCCTACTGTACGCAAACCCACATGGAAGCAGCATATCATTCCGGAAGGGGTAGAAAATATACCAGGTATTGGAAACAAGAACAGCCAGACTGAAAAAGAAAGAAGAGACATAACCCTGAGGTACATAGCGGAAAACTACCCAAGCATGGACTGGACCCATGCATACACCAATGGTTCTGTAACAAACACAACACAGAACGGAGGAGCAGGCGTATTCCTGAGCCTAACAAATGGTAGAAAAATAACACAGTCAGTGGCAACTGGAAAATACTCAAGCAATTTCAGAGCGGTGGCAGAGGCACTGAAGGCTGCAGTAAAAGCAATGCTGATAGGCGAAAGCAATGAAAGCTAGATAATCCTATTTACAGATGCCCCGTAGTTAACAGCACTAAAAAGCCAACAAAATACTGAACTTCAATGATTTAAGAGCAGTACTCTGTCAACTATGCCAGCAGTCCGCACCAAAAAGAGTAGTGGTACAGTGGGTTCCATCCTACTGTAACATCCAAGGCAACGAGGAGGCAGACAGACTGGCAAAAGAAGGTGCAAGACTACCACAACCAGATTCTAGTGTGACCTACGAAGAGTCCAAAAGGTTTATTAGGACCAGATACCTGACCAAATGGGAGACAGAACATACTGGCTACACAAAAAATGATGCCTATTACCAGTTAAACAGAAGAGAGCTGGTCGTGGTCTTCAGACTCCGCACAGGCCACAACAGACTGAGGTACCACCTATTCAATAAACTGAAGATAGGTGGCACTGACGAATACACCTGTGGTACAGGGAAAATGACCGCTGAACATCTGCTGCAAAATTGCCCGACATACGAGGACCAGAGAAAGCACATGTGGCCATCACCAATGGTAACACTAGACAAGCTCTATAGGGCAGTGTCGACAGCCTCAGGATGACAGCTGCTTTCTTCGAACAAATACAAGTTGATGTCTGACAGCGTACGAAGAAGAAGACTCAAATATGAATTCATACATAATTGTGAAATGCGTTAAGGAGACTTAAACATAAATTCAAAATAAACTTGTAGCCAGCAATAAAGGGTGACCAAAAATAAAATTAAAATACACCTTTTGAACACAATGTTACACAAGCAATTTCAGAGCGGAGGCAGAGGCACTGAGGGCGGCAGTGGAAGAAATGGTGACACAAAGAAAATGAAAGCCATATAGTCCTGCTTACAGATGCTCTCGCCGTAGTCACAGCGCTAAAAAGCCAGAAAAACACTGAGCTTAATGACTTAAGAGCAGCACTCTGCAAACTGTGCCAGCAGTCCGCACCAAAAAGGGTAGTGGTACAGTGGGTCCCATCACACTACAACATCCAAGGCAACGAGGAGGCAGACAGACTGGCAAAAGAAGGTGCAAGACTACCACAAACAGATACTAGTATGACGTACGAAGAGTCAAAACGGCTTATCAAAGCCAGATAAATGGGAAACCGAACATACAGATTACACCAAAAACGATGCCTATTACCAGTTGAACAGAAGAGAGCAGGTCGTTGTCTTCAGACTTCGCACTGACCACAATAGACTGAGGTACCACCTATTCAACAAATTGAAGATAGGTGGTACCGACGAATGCCCGTGCGGTACCGGTAAAATAACCGCTGAACATCTGCTGCAGAACTGCCTGACATACAAGGATCAGAGAGAGCAGATGTGGCCATCACCAGTGGAACTGCAAGACAAGCTCTATGGCAGTGTCGACAGTCTCAGGATGATCGCCGCTTTTTTCGAAAAAATAATGGTTACTGTCTGACTGCGTACGAAGAAGAAGAAGAACACAATGTCATTATAAGCATGAGAGGGGGACGGCGTGGCCTAGTGGTTAAGTGGCAGGGCTCACAACCAGAAGGTGCTGGGTTCTATCCCCATCACAGCACCGGCCATTACCACGGGGAAGCAAACCCTTAGAAAATGCAGGAGGAAGCAGACCTTTACATAAAATGCATTCTGAAGTCGGATGCACTTGGCCGACAGGCGCAAAATAAAAACCACAGTGTAACGCACACACGCCTTGGGGAATAGATAAATAGGGCGAACGCAAAAAAAAAAAAAAAAAAAAAAAATAAGCATGAGAGAATTACAAAACAAAAATATAGCAGTATTCATTTTCCAGGATTGGATAATGAATAATAAGTTTGGGCACACAGTGAAAAGCAGCACAAACACATTCAAGAAATAAGAAGTCATATTTACATTGGACTGTAAATTGGAAATACAAATTGGGAGGTGCAAAATGTCATAAATTATCAATCATAGAAAGTCTAAAAATAGGCAAGAGAAACATTAAGAAAGGACTTGACCAACTTGTAGGACAGTGGATTATAGATCATCTGTTTGAGCAGAGATTGTTGTTTTTGTTGTTTATGAATGCCCACAATGAGTAGGTTACTCTTTTGCGCACCCTGAAAAGGACGTTAAGCAGTGAGTTGCAGTAGCTTTCCTCGCATCCCGAGCGTGCTGATGAACGTGGACAGGGTTCCTCCAGGCGGTTGTGCTTGTGCTTGGCTGCATCTGCATGTCACTCACTACTACGGGAATCACGTCAATTCCTCACCGTGTTAGCCAGGCTGCCATGAAAACAGCCCGTTTCCAGGAAGAGCTACAAGGAAGCCAAGGTGAGGGTCTTGGCCAGTATGTTTTGCCTGACCCTGACTAACATGTCTGATCAGTATATTTTGCCTCACCAGATGTTAGTCTTCCTTCCCAGGAGAGGTTGTTAATTCACTTATGATATTGTGTCAACTGCTGAGTCATACTAAATAGCTTACACACGGTACAGTTCTTAGTTCTTAGTCGGACAGTACTTCTATAGGGGCCGGTTCCCCTGTGCAGGTCTCAGCTCTGGTATGAGCTGGATGTAGCCAGGAGAATGGTTTCCTGCTTAGCGGGCTAGGCTCGAGCAGCTTAATACTTTTTTGCATTGGGACAAGCGCTTACGGAGGGTGGTTAACTGATGTGCGAGTTCATGTTAATAGACTCAAACACTAGAGCAAAGTAGACCCGCAGCCTGTTATGCGCCTCTTACGACATGCTCTCTGTGAGGCTGTGGTGCTATTCTTGTTCTTGTCATACACAAAGACCCCAGCGATCACTCAGGCTTGTAAAGTTTGTACAGCTTCTACAGTTCAGGTTGAAAATATTTATTTCATGTTTTGTGATTTGTATCATTTTTGTTGATATTACAGGATGAGTACTTAATAGAAGAGATTGACCCAGAAGTTTCTCTAGAAGAGCTGGAGAAAATCTTAGAACCTGCGGTACTGGAATATTATGAGAGCAATAATCCTAATGAATTTGTGGTAGGTGTTGTTGACTGTGGCACATTCATTTGTTTGTGTTTAATTAAGTACCCATTTCTTCTTTTTTGGAGAATCAGCAATCTACCTCTACTTTGTAAGGCCCTCCACCATCATTTGTTTGGTGCCCCCTAGTGTCTCATCATGGTATTTTATTTTATGGTCTGATTAAGGCTCCACATTATCGCAGACCCACCAATTCAGTTGGTTCCTTACAGGATGCTTGCATCTAAGCACTTTGTTTTTCTTGCTGTGAAGGTTTCTGTTGCAATCAGTTTGATCTGATGAGACTGCTAGACATCATCCATAACCCTGTTAATCACATTTTAATACATCAATCTCAAGATCGCAGTTGTTCTATAGTCACTTTTTACTACTTCTCAGAATCCATGGGGGTGAACTTCTCATTTTGCACACCTGCAAATAAAATTGGAAAAATAGTGTCCCATGACAGTTAAAACTGGGGTGAATGAGCTGCAATAGACTTCCTTATTATGTGAGGTCTCAGCTTATGTGAGGTTTGACGACTAGTTCCCTTACTCACCGCCTTGCATTTCCTAACTTCAATATTTATATCCTTCTTATATATAGCTAAATGGACTTGAGTGTGCCATGTTTGGGAAACATATTCTGTCAGTTTGGAAGCATTCAAACCACTCTGCAACTCAGAATTCCACAAATAATATATGTGACTGAAATGCAAGAAGAAATTTGAAAATCAAAGGCAATTTTACATAAGTACAATACTACTTCTGTGCTCACCCTGAAAATGATATGTTGCAATTTACAGCACAATATCTTCACATTTTGACTTGGCGTATCTGATTTCAGCACTGTATTTATGGAACCAAGTTTGTCTTCCTTTTTCGACCCCTATTCTCTCAGTCAGACTACATGATGCAGTCTGTTTCCAGGGTCACCACTTGCAGGCAGAATAGGGTCTTGGTCAGTTATCAGTTATGTTTTGTTGGAAGCTATTAGTTGCTGACTACTGTCTTCAATCCCAAGGACAATATCAGACAAGGACAAAATATTGCAGGTATATTTTAGAAGTTAAATCTTCTAGCTTGGACACTCTGCCTTATGTGCTTTATCAGTTCCTCATTGTTTGAAATTTTTATGATAGATGATCAACAGTCATTCTATCAGTGTCACATTCATCTGTATTTCCTATTTTTAGCTAGTTGTATAGATGGTATCTCAATCTATTGTGGCCTTCGCTGGGTCTAAAGATTACCACCTGTTCAACTATGTTGAGCTGATAATACACATAATTTGGTTATTGACCTGGATGCTGTGATTCTCACTTGTTCCTGTATCTATACCTGGTCTATTAATAAGTTATGTCTACACAAGTTAGGTTTAGCGTGCTTGCCACCTTCATTTGATAGTCTATCAACCTCTTCATTGTCAAGAATGTTGCAATAACATGGACCACTGAATCACAACTCTTGAACAAGTGATAGGGATCAATATGCTGCAGTGGTCAGCGACCCATAGCTGCCTGCTAGCGTCAGGGCCAGCGAACCAGAGCTGCCAAGACCCTTCTACACCTCCACGTGGTGATCCTGAATAACAGGCTGCAGCAGGGCAGACTAGCTAAGGAGAAGGGATCGAAGAGGGAATGCTAACCCGGTACTCAAAAAATGCTTGCTGAAGTCGGATGTGTTGGACCGAAAGGTGCAAATATCGCAGTTAAGCTGTAAACTACGACACAACGCACTCCGTTCTCTGGACTACATTCTGCTACTTAAGCCCTTTCAGGGTTTGGTAGCGGCAGGTTGAGAACGAAGAAGAAGAAGAACAAGTGATACAGTTTATAGAATATTAATTTTAGTTCCTGTAGATTTATATTTTGTTTCTTGGTTTGTCCAGTGCCACATTCACTGACAGTGTGTCTGTGAAGAGTACCACTTCTCTTTCTGCGTTTTGATCTGCCATTAGAACTTCTGCAGTTTATAAGGCCAGTCCTCGCTCCCTAACCACTATAAAGCAGGTATCCATTTACAGCTCAATCAATTGGAGCTTACCATTATTGGGCGTTTAACCCCACCCTGGATCTCAGCTGTTATAAGTGAATGCTCTATCACTATGCTAATTAGACGTCTATTTTCTTGCGGCTTGTAATTTCTACAGGACATGGTACTTACTTGTCCACGTGCTAAATCTTCCTTAGCTACCTCTTACAATCTTCCATGTTGGTAGGTAGGCAGCTCGCTTAGGCGTCAAAAATCCGTTGCACCAACCATCAATGAGCACGAGTGACTGAGTCTCAGGCCGCATGCAATGAGGATGATGTCTTTTTCCTTTGACCTAACCAGATGGGGTTCATGACCTAGAGGGTTTTCCCATTCTTGATGCCCATGACCTGCTTTAAGAGTTGATGGGCATAGACACCCTCAGCAAGACATCCCACGTGTCCAAAAAGAGCGAAGCGACTGGTTTAGCATGGTGAGTGTTTTCTTTGGGCCTGTTCATGGCTTTGCCATTTGAAACCCAGTCATACCAGTGGATCATAAAAATTTACCTCTGGCTGCACATGTAGAAGGCTTCAATGATCTTCTGATCGCCATCTAGAATAGTCCAGGTTTCCAAACCATATAGTAGAACTGGAACAGCACATGTTATGTAAATTCATAGCTTAGTTTTCATTGAAAGCCTTTGCTCGATGCAGGGCATTCATGGAGACGTATGCCAGACCGACTCTTTCAAAGATGTGGCTTTGTGCATCTAGTTGTATTTACTACCCTGGTAAATGTTATCCTCAGTGGAGTTTACATGGTTGCCATGACAATAATTTCTGCTGTTGTGGTATCGTAGCCAAGGTTTTGTATTTTGCTATTTGTCCATTAAGATGTGGAGGCCTAATCTAGATACAAGGTCTTCTAGGTGCTCCAGTAGGTTTATCTGTGCCTTAGGGTGGGAGCCTGGTATGACTATGTCATTTGTGTAGACGAGGTCAGTCACACACAGCTGTCTGATGGTGACTCCTCGGTTGTATATCATCAACTGACCGAGGGTCCAGTCCATAGCCCTGCAGAACAATGTCGGAATGAGCGACACATCCCTACCAGAAACTAGATGATGTAGAGAACATTCTTGGCAGGTAACTATGTTACTATTATTTTCTCTCTTTGTACCACAGTAGCTTGCAAATAACAGATACTTATTTCTGCCATTGTTTATACATTTGCTCATGTTTCACATCAGAGCTCTTTGTTGGACTTGAACTTGGGAGATAATAAGCCAAAGCTTGTGGAGTATTTGATCAGCAAGGCCATAGACCACAAGGCATCACATTGTGAGATGACGTCTGTGTTGCTTTCAGAGCTCTACAGCCAAGTTATTTCTCATAAAGATATCATGGATGGGTTTGATGAAATTCTGAACAAGCTTCCTGACCTTATCTTGGATGCCCCACAGGCTCCTGAGGTAAACACTTATTATTATTTTAAAGTTTGATAATTTTACACCCTCTAATTTTTTTCATTGTTCTTTGTCAGATCCAGGTCCCAGTTTCTCTCTTACAAAAACTGTTATATCAACATACAACTATTGTCTCTGTTCTGTCTCATGAGGCCAGGATTGTCCTCTTTCTTTCTGTGTGAGAGCGTCATGGTATGACAACTTGCTCTTCTCTAGTTAAATCGTGGTAGTTGTCAGATTTTCAGAGGTTGTGGGTTGATCAGCCCGTTTTTGTCTAAAGTTAACTTTAATTCTGGTCTTTGTCTCATACTTGATGCTCAGATCTGTTTGTGGAGAAACTAATCCACACTTTGCTAGTCTATCAGAAACTTCATTGCTTTCAATATTCCATGGGAATATAGACCTGCAAATGTCAGTTTCCACTAGGACATAAATAACTGATTCATGTTCCAATTGATGCGGAATAGTGCATTTATGAACTATTTGTCATTGGTTGATTAGTGCCCTGCAACTTATACAAATAGTTCAAAGAGCTTCTTATTTTTGCTTAGCATGTTTTGCCTTTCAGTGGCAGATTATGAAAATATCTCTATAGAGCAAGTCCTACTTGGTGGTATTCACCGCATCAGATATTTCTATAAGTGGGCCTTTTGGCCTTTAATCTGTTTTATCTAAATAGCATTGCTTGTTGGGAGTGCTGTGTGGTGGTAGTCTTCTTACGTGGCCAAACCATTTTAGTTGCTGTCTTTTATTGAGTGGTCTCGGGGTAAGACGTCAGCCTTGGTTGCTGGAGATTGCAGGCTCAAATCATAATGGAGACCAGGATTTTTGTCACTTTGACTGGTATTTTCCCTGGGCTTTCTGATATTTTCTCTGATCTCTGGGTAGTAGAGATCAGACCCCTCCGGAAAGAAGAAAGCTACTTTAACTTAACTAGAGAACAGCAAGTCATCATCTTCAGACTGAGAACTGGGCATAACAGACTCAAGGGTCATCTTTCCAAATTGAGGATTGGGACAGATGACAAATGTCCATGTGGGGAGCATACCATGACAGTGGAACACATCCTACAAAGCTGCACACTCACGCAGGAAGAGAGAGAACAATACTGACAGATAGGAGATAAAACAGACTTAACAAACAACAGTGTACTTTTTAAGAGAAACCGGGACTTTTATATGAGGATGAACGAAGCAGAAGAATCATGGCTTAAATTTAACGGTAAGATATAGTCACTATTAATTAGTTGAATACTAAAGAAATATTGGTAACAGTTAGTAAATGTGTGATGTGCTAATATCTGTTCAGGTTGTGGGGAAGTTTCTGGCCAGAGCTGTGGCTGATGATTGCTTGCCACCTAAATACATTCAATCACACAAGGGGAAAGTGGACTGTAAGAGCTCCCAGTGAGTATTTTTAGTAACTGTTGTGTAAATCATTTTTGTATCGACCAGCTTTGGTAATTATCAAAATAAATTTTCATTGGATTGTTAATTTTAACACTTTATCACGAGGAGCTGTTTGGCCATGGAGTCATGATATTGATCTTGAGACAAAAGGCCTAGGTCTTTTACTTTTGCAGAGTAAAAAAAAAATTCTAGTCAGCACACTGTGCTGTAACTTCACCATAAATAAACATCGCCTTAGTAGTGGAAAAACTGCTGTAATTAGTTTTTTTTAAATTCAACACCCATAGTCTTCAGCATTTTTCCGGGAAAAAGACCTTGTAGTATTCATCATTTCTGCGATATCTGTTCATTTCGGCCCAATCATCTGTTTTCAGCTGCCTTTTTTTGGGTACCGGGTTTTGCCTTCACCTGCGATCCCTATTCTTGTGGCCAGAATACATTAGTGCAGCACGCTTTTAGGTCAACTGCCTGGAGGTGAAATAGGGCCTTGTCTTGGTCAGCTCAGGCTTACTGATCCTGAGGCAAGCAGCCAGCTAGGAGTTGCTGGCTTCTGTCAGCTCATTCAATGTGCTGCATGGTCAGCCCCACTCATCAAATGCAAGATGGTTAAAATATGTCATTGCATTGCATTGTGATTTACATTCATTATTGTCATGACTATTGCCATTAACTTATCATCTTTATACCAGTTTAGAAAACTCTGCAGAGTCTGTAAACAACCCGTTTTTTTTTACATTTTCACTTGGTCAAAAATAACTTGTCAATCTATTCTTGAATGCATTAATTGACCCAGCCACCACTATTTTTCCATAACAATGAATTCCAAGCATTCACCACACTCGTGACTAAAAACATATTTCCTGGTATATAATTTATACCTTTGTTTAATTAATTTGTGGCTGTGCCCTGTTCTTTAAGTTGGCTTTTTTGTTTTTTTTAAACTTGTTAAAGTCTAATTTATCCTTTCTGTTGATTATCATATAAACCTGTATTAAATTCCCTTGTCTTGTTGATAAACTTCCTCCAGAAATCCTGTTAGTTTGATAGTTGTTTTTTAAATTGGAATATATTGAAGATAGGTGGCACTGACAAATGCACGTGCGGTACTGGGAAAATGACCGCTGAACATCTGCTGCAAAACTGCCCGACATACGAGGATCAGAGAAAGCAGATGTGGCCATCACCAGTGGCAACACTAGACAAGCTTTATGGCAGTATCGACAGCCTCAGGATGACCGCTGCTTTTTTCGAAAAAATAAAGGTTGACGTCTGACAGCGTACGAAGAAGAAGAAGAAATTGGAAAGTAGGAAAATATTTTCAAGCACTAGTCATTTTGAGCGTGGCTTAGGGATTGGGAACTTGGTTTACAATCCCAATGTACCAGGTTCAAATCACGTCACATTCGTAGGTTGTTTCATGGTATGACCTCTTCTCACAGTTGAGCCAGCTGCAAATGGGTACCTGACAAAGTTGGGGAAAACTTAAAGAGTTGCAACAGGAGCTGCGGAGTTTGTGCTCTAACATTGGTACTATCAGTAGTGAAAGGGACCAAGTTTATATTTTATCGCCCTTGCACAGTGAAGTCTGTTCTATGAGCCATTTTATTTTTAGATAAAAATGTGAACAGCTAATATTATTTTAAATTTGCCCGTCCACAGGCTGTCAGTTGACAGTGACTCAATGATTTGTAAATGGAAACACATATCTTTACAAAGCGCGTAGGAACATGTCTGAACTACACGTGAAGAGCATTTTGAATTTGTCATGAACATATTGAATTTATTTATAACCTCCTTTAAGCAGATATATCTGCTTTACGAACTTATACAATTTGCACCAGTATATTGGCTTTCGAATTGAATCAGTTAAGGAGTATATCAGAGATAAAGACTTTTACTTTAATAAAAATTTGTTTACATTTTGTGACAGTGTTTTACACCTTCTAGGACATATCTAAGAGAAAAAGACATCAAAAATGTATTGAATGTTCTTCTTTGTTTCAGGGAGGCTTTGCTGAAAGCCAACACGTTGCTCACTCAGAAACACGGAATTGTAAGACTTGATAATATCTGGGGTACAGGTGGAGGCATTAGACCTGTCAAATACCTCGTCAGACAGGTCAGTTCATTTCTTCTCCACCTTCTTGTTCTTAATCCTTAAGACATCATTAACATATATCCTTATCCACTTCGGTACATACTTCACTTAATGTTTTTGCACTGTTTTAGAAAACTGCAGAGTCTGTATACAACCGTTTCTTTGCATATTCACTTGATCTAAAAAATCCCTATGCGCATCCAATCTATTCTTGAGTGCATTAATTGACCCTCCCTCGTCTATTTCCTATGTTAGTGCATTCCAAGCCTTCACCATTCTCTAAATAAAAAAATATTTCTTGGTATCTAATCTGTAATTTCCTTTAATTCATTTGTGGCTGTGCCCTCTTGTTTTGTTGGGAGTACTGTATTTTGAAAAACTTATTAAAGTCTAATTTATCCTTTCTGTTGATTATCTAATAAACCTGTATTAAATCATCTTGCTTATCAATAGGCTGGAGGACAGCCCTAGCTTCTATTCTAGAACATGGCATACCACCTCTACTCCAGACTTGGCCTTTTCCACTGTGGATATTCACCACAACATAGACCGCCAGGTGCTCAACCAATTGGCAGGTAGCGACCACAGGCCAATTAGGCTAGAGATTGATATGGAAATAGGCCCACAGGAAATAAAACCGCTCCCACGTTGAAACTTAAATGAGCCAACTGGGACAGATTTGCAATGCTGACAGATGGGCTGTGTGAAACCATCAACACACGGAATAACAATATGAAACCTATGGTGGAAAGCCTAAGCAAAGCAATAATGCAAGCAGCCACCGAAACCATCCCAAGAGGGGCAAGGAAAAACTACAAGCAAGCCCTATTGGAATGATGAATTGCAGAAAGCGGAAGACGAAGTCTCAAATGCTAGGAACATGGCAGAGAGAGAACAATCTATGGAGGCAAATATCACCCTCAAAGCCATCACGGCGAAATACAAAAGAACACTAAACCAAATAAGAAGAGACAGCTGGAAAAACAAAACAGAAAGCCTCAATTTAGATAAAGAAGGGAACAAACTATGGAAGTTAGTCAGAGTCATGAATGACGAAACACCATCAAATAAACAAATTACCATCAAGCAGGGCAACAACATGCTTACTGGGAAAAAAGCAGCAAACGCCTTTATAGAACATTATGCCAGAGCAAACCACATTGATGTCCCTACAGACAGGCATACAGGCATTAGTGAAGAACAAAAGAGCCACGACAACATCAATATGACACCAGAGGAGAACATGATGGCAAAACTAACAATGAATGAAATGGAAGAGGCCATGAGAACTTTAAAGAAAAAGAAATCGCCCGGAAAAGATGGGGTAACAAACGAAATGCTGATGGGGTTGGGCCAAACAGCAAAGAGGAAGTTACTATGTCCTGAACTAAAGCTGGAAAAGGGGAATTGTACCGCAGGCATGGAAAGACGCTGTACTTATACCAGTACCAAAGAAAGAAAAGGATAGAACATCCAAATGGATACACTCTTTCAGTCTACTGAGCTGTGTAGGAAAACTGATGGAACGTATGATAAACACCAGACTGATGTGGCATCTGGAAGAACAACACATACTAATTCCACAGCAAGCAGGCTTTAGACAGCACAGATCCACTGAGGACCAGATCACTCTCATAGCCCAGGAAATAGAGGATGCTTACCAGTAGAAAAAACACACAGTAGCGGTTTGGGTGGATTTAGAGAAGGCATTTGACAAGCTGTGGAAAGAGGGACTTAAAGTCAAGCTACGAAGTAGTGAAGTTTGTGGGAAAATATACATATGGATCAGCCACTACCTCGAAAACAGAACAGCCAGAGTTCAAGTACAAGGGCACATGAGCAAAAAAGGTGACACTTGAGCAGGGAGTACCCCAAGGGGGGGTACTGTCACCCACACTTTTCCTGGTGTATATAAACAACATCACAGAGAATATACCAAGAAGATTCCACAGCTCTATGTTTGCAGACGATCTGGCTATGTGGACCTCTGAAAAAAAACTCACCATAGCAAGCAATCGGATGCAGCAGGCCCTAACATCATTGGAGGAGTGGGCGAACTCATGGCTGGTCAAAATAAATGAGGAAAAAACAACATGTACGATATTCTCGCTTTCAAATAAACCCCAGAACACCAAAATAAGTCTTAACGGTAAATATCTGCGGCCAAACGACAACCCAAACTACCTGGGAGTCACATTTGATCGGCTCATGACATGGAAAAGTCAGATCGAGAGAAACCGAATGAGAGCCAGAGAAAGAATGGCAATCATGAGAAAACTTGCTGGCACAAGCTGGGGAGCAGACGAAAGTATACTAAAGAAACTGTACACTGGAAGAGTGAGACCAGTTCTTGAGTATGGCATTGCGGCATGGACAACAGCAACTAAGGTGAACTTTGAAAAAATTAGCAAACTTCAAAACCAAGCCAAAAGAGTCATAACAGGAGGCATGAAGTCAACGCCAATTGTAGAACTTGAAAAGATTACAAATCTGCAATCCATGACCGACAGAAGAGACTGCAGAGCCCAGCAGCAAGCAGAGAAACTCAGAAGACTGACAGACCATCCAATGCATCAGAGACTAAATAGATTTGGAAATGGGAAACTAAAGTGGAGAAACTTTGCAGAAATAGCCAAAGCAAAGATGAGCGAAGACCCTATGAACACATTAACAACACCAAAGCCCATCCCTACTGTACGCAAACCTACCTGGAAGCAGCATATCATTCCGAAGGTGGTAGAAAATATACCAGGTATTGGAAACAAGAACAGCCAGACTGAAAAAGAAAGAAGAGACATAACCATGAGGTACATAATGAAAAACTACCCAAGCATGGACTGGACCCATGCATACACCGACGGATCTGTAACAAACACAACACAGAACGGAGGAGCAGGGGTATTCCTGAGCCTACCAAATGGTAGAAAAATAACACTGTCAGTGGCAACTGGAAAATTCTCAAGCAATTTCAGAGCGGAGGCAGAGGCACTGAGGGCTGCAGTAGAAGCAATGCTGACAGGCGGAAGCAATGAAAGCCAGATAGTCCTGTTTAAAGATGCCCTGGCTGAAGTCACAGCACTAAAAAGCCAGAAAAATAATGAACTTGATGATTTAAGAGCAGTACTCTGTCAACTATGCCAGCAGTCCGCACCAAAAAGAGTAGTGGTACAGTGGGTTCCATCCCACTGTAACATCCAAGGCAACGAGGAGGCAGACAGACTGGCAAAAGAAGGTGCAAGACTACCACAACCAGATTCTAGTGTGACCTACGAAGAGTCCAAAAGGCTTATTAGGGCCAGATACATGACCAAATGGGAAACAGAACATACTGGCTACACAAAAAATGATGCCTATTACTAGTTGAACAGAAGAGAGCAGGTCGTAGTCTTCAGACTCCGCACAGGCCACAACAGGCTGAGGTAACACCCATTCAATAAACTGAAGATAAGTGGCACTGGCGAATGCACTTGTGGTACCAGGAAAATGACCGCTGATCATCTGCTGCAAAACTGCCCAACATACGAGGACCAGAGAAAGCACATGTGGCCATCACCAGTGGCAACACTCGACAAGCTCTATGGCAGTGTCGACAGCCTCAGGATGACGGCTGCTTTTTTCGAAAAAATACAGGTTGACGTTTGACAGCGTACGAAGAAGAAGAAGAAAAAATCACCTTGAATTCTTCTCTTTCCTAGACACTGTAGGCCAGCTTTTCTGAGTGTTTCGTCATAGCTATAATTCTGGAATTCCACTATCAGCTTTGCTGCTCTTCTTTGTATCCTTTCCAGCATGTTTATTTAAGGGCTCCACACCTGTACTCAGTACACCAATCTAAGTCTTAACTAATACTTTATATAGTTTGACTATGACTTCCATACTCCTATGTTGGTACATATATGGGTTTATCATTCTGGTTGGCCTTCTTGCATGAAGCCTGTGTCTAAATATGTATATTCTCTTTAGAAGGTGGAATCTGTGGTGCTGTGTTTTACATGTTGGGATTGCCAACCCCAGTACAATTCTACTTCAATTATTCATCTTTCACTTCAATGTGAAACATAGGTCACCACTGCAGCAGACCCCTTTTACAGTAAGCCTGTATTGTCATCAATTCATCTTTTCACTGTGAGGCCTCGTGGCCTAGGGGTCATAATAAAAGGGCAATACAAGGTGTACACCATTGAAGCTGCATGAACCATCTGTGTCCGTACCCTTTGTCATATGCTGAAAGAAACTGAGAGCAGAGATGCAAATTCTGCATTACAGAGTATATGTCATTTAATGAATCTCGTGTGCTCATATATGAGTTCTGTTCAAAATGTATCAAACTATAATTTTTCTGGCAGGGAGATGGTGGTGACCTACATGCACAGAAAGCGTCAGTCTGTGAATGTAGTGAACACCCGTTGTAGTTTGCCGTGAAATGACGAAACGGCTTGAGCAGTGGTACTGCATCACATTCTACCAAAAGTATGGCAATATCCAAGTGGAAAATTCGTAACATTCAACAGGCTCTGGTAGGCCCTCAACAAGCTGAAATGATGAGGTCATTGACCATTCTTCGCATCTGATATAGATTTTCTTAGCCAAACATCATTCCTCTACTCTCCTGACATAACTCCTTGCATTTTTTGGTTGTTCCCCGAACTGGAAATACAGTAGAAAGGTACCCAATTTAAGTCACAAGAAGATATTATGCAGAATGCAATGGCTCAGCTGTACTCCATTCACAAAGAGGCCTTTTTGAAATGCTTCCAGCAAATGCCAAGAGCGCTGTGAGAAGTGTGTGCAGTCCCAAGAAGTGTACTTTAAAGGGGATTAGGATTTCAGTCCTGTATGTCAGTAATTATATTTTTTCCCTGCCAAAGGTCCGATACATTTTGAACACTTTGTATTTCAATAGGTTAGCACAAGTTGAGAATTCCGTAATCCGAGATCCAACTGTAATTATTTAAAAATAAGAAGTTCTTCTGCTTTCGTTCTTAATCTTCCGCTACCAAGCCCTGAACAGGTCTTTGCATGATGTAGATCGGAGAACGGAATACGTTGTGTCACTAGTTTACAGCTTGACAGCGATATTTGCACCTTTCGGTCCGCCACATCCGTCTTCAGCAGAAAATAAGTAGTTACGTTATAAATTTTATCACCTGTAACGCTACTTGAGAAGCTGTTCTGCAATATTTGTGCTACTGTTGCTTTTGTTTTGTTGGTGTGGATGGCTGATAACCATAGAGGAAGACAGAATACTCCTTTGTGTCCTTGCTACTGTCACGGGCAGTAATGTTGTTTTTGTATAATTTGTTTGTAGATGGTGATGCTACTTAAGGAATACTTGTCCTCTGGGGATCTGGAAGAGGCAACAAGATGTCTCATTGAGTTAGATGTTCCCCACTTCCATCATGAGCTGGTTTATGAGGTATGTTGTTCATCTTTGATTGTACTCAGATAACCACAATTTATCTCATAAAATTGGCCATTCATTGTAGGCTTCTCCAATTGATATGTAGTTTGCTCTGCTCCAAAGATGGATTAGGGAAGTCCTTATTACTTTACTTCTTCTGTGAAACACATAAGAGTAATATTCAGAGTTGTAAGATGTGGTGTGTGAGAAGTGCAGCCGGAAAGACAATCCGTAACCAAATCTGCAACACCACGCTGAGACAGACAGTGAGGACAAACCCAGTTAGTGCATACATTGACTCTCAACAAATCATGGGGTTTGATCATTTAGTCAGAATGTATTATGGCCAACCTGAAACAAGATCATGTCATATGCAGGTCTCTGGTCCACGTGCAAAGGACCAACCTCGACGTTGGTTGATCGAGGGTGTCTTTGACATACTCAGGAAGTTACACTTAATGACAGCACAAGCCTCCCACCTAGTGATATCAAGAAATCTACGCATCCCGCCTCTTATCTGCAACGCCTCATGAAAAGGACAAAAGAAGAAGCACAGTCCATTTTCTAACATAATATCATAACTGAAATTATAATAGAAAATGGTGACAGTCAGATGTCCACAGCTCGTTCACGCGCTTGATCCTCTGTGCTGTACAGTTAGAGCAAAATTGATGTTATGAATCATGTCCATAGCTTGTTGAAGTGCTTGAACCTCTTCTATACACTTAGAGGAGAATTGATGTTATGAATCATGTTCAAGTGCTTGAACTTCTGTGCTGTACAGTTGTAGCAGAATTGATGTTATGAATCATGTCCACAGCTTGTTGAAGTGCTTGAACCTCTTCTATACACTTAGAGGAGAATTGCTGTTATGAATCATGTCCACAGCTTGTTGAAGTGCTTGAACCTCTTCTATACACTTAGAGGAGAATTGATGTTATGAATCATGTTCAAGTGCTTGAACCTCTGTGCTGTACAGTTGGAGCAGAATTGATGTTATGAATCATGTCCACAGCTTGTTGAAGTGCTTGAACCTCTTCTATACACTTAGAGGAGAATTGATGTTATGAATCATGTCCACAGCTTGTTGAAGTGCTTGAACCTCTTCTATACACTTAGAGGAGAATTGATGTTATGAATCATGTCCACAGCTTGTTGAAGTGCTTGAACCTCTTCTATACACTTAGAGGAGAATTGATGTTATGAATCATGTTCAAGTGCTTGAACCTCTGTGCTGTACAGTTGGAGCAGAATTGATGTTATGAATCATGTCCACAGCTTGTTCAAGTGCTTTCTTCTTCTTCTTCGTTCGTCTTCAGACCTCAACTTCAATGACTCTAACGAAGGCAGCAGTCGACTCAAGACTCCTTGGATTTCCGTACAGCATATCGTGGAAGGACATTGGCTGTTGCCAAATGCTACTTCTTTTGCTTGAACCTCTGCTGTATAGTTAGTGCAGAATTACCTGTGGGGAGACTCCTTGTCTCATAATGGTTTTCTGGCCATGATCCCAAAATACCAGCTTTTCCATTCTTGATAGCATATGTTACTGATCCTTCTTATTCTTCTTCGTACGCTGTCAGACGTCAACCTGTATTTGTTACTGATCCGATTGTGTAAATATGTATCCATAGTTATTGTGAGTAATTGTCTTTGATTATACTCAGTGTAGCAAGGTGCATTTGATTTTGTTTCACGTGAATAACAAGAATACCACTGTAGATGGCTCCCTACAAGAAACATGTGCCAATGTACTTGGTGCATTTTTGTACGTGGGATTTCTGTTTTGTTTTACATGATGAGGTTGCTAGCCACATGCACAAATCTCATATTGTGCAACATACATGAGGGGGCAGTGATCCAATTCCATTTCCTTCCCAGTAAGGGGTCTGGGGTCCTGGAATTCCTATGTGGATATGGCTGTCATTGCCAGCCTATAAAACATGAGTTTCAGATTTGGAATTATTTGCTGCATGACAAGTTAGATCCTGTATGATTTATTTCTGCACATTGTCCTTTATATAGGCTGTCAATATGGTGCTGGAGATATCAACAGACAGGGCAGCAGATATGATGGTCAGACTTCTCAAATCACTAGCAGCCAGCATTGTCATTTCACCTGATCAATTCACCCAGGTATTCAGTGTTTTTTTAATAATCAGTTTAGGTTTATGCTCGGTCTTGTTTTTGGTAGACATAGTTGCTGGTGTCTAAAGACATGTCTGGATGACAAAAGCTTAGTCACCATTTTATCGTGAATAGACATCGGGGTTAATGTTATAGAAACGGCTGAACATACAGGTATTTGAATTTAGAATAGTGTTTACTTCCTTCTTACCGACTCGATTTGCTTGCGGACAGCGTTTAATTTTTCTTCTTTGGTCATCCTCAGATGAAGGTTCATGTTTCTCTTATAAAGAATACCGTTGTTTGTAAGGCTGTTTTATCTCCATACAGCTTTTGTCTTATATCTGTCTCGAGAGGCCAATATTGTTCTCTCTCTTTCTGTGTGAGCATGCAGCTTTATAGAATGTGTTCCACGGTCAGAGTATGCTCCCCGTATGGACACCTGTTATCTGTCCCAATCCTCATTTTGTTGTAAAGATGACCTTTGAGTCTGTTAGGCCCAGTTCTCAGTCTGATGATGATGACTTGCTCTTCAATAGTTACATTTTAGTAACTCTTCGTTTTGGGAAGTGAGGTGTTAATCAGCGCTATTTTTCCTGAAGTTAGCTTTAATTATGTTCTTGGGCTCATTATATGTGATGTTCAAGTCTGTTTGTCGGGATGCCCCTCCACACTACTAGTTTGTCTGTAGCTTGATTGCCTTCTATATTGCAGTGGGATGGGATCCACCTCAATGTTCTGATGAGAGCAGTGTCAGGGAGTACATAATTGTTCGAGACCTTCACCGTTGCATTGTTTTAGCACTGATAATACTGATGAGGCATCAGTCAGGATTACTATATTTACTTGAAAGACATCTTCATTTTGGATTACAAGAATTTTTTTAAAGTAATTTTGTCTGCTATCTCGTATTCTTGCCCTGATCTCACATAACCTGGGTACATTGAGATATATATATATATACATATAGGGAACAGCATGGGTGAGAGTGGACCACCTTGTTCTATTTTTATCTATTTGCTGAGGTGTCCTTGGAGTTGTAGTCTTGCTGTTCTGTTTTCTAAGTATTCACTGATCTGTTTGTACATGTTGTTGGTTACACCCATTTGCAGTAGTTCAAATTTTAACCTGCTCTTCCATATTCTATCAAAATCTTTCTTTTAGATCTATCCAGACTGCCAGTGGTTTATTTTTTCTTGAAATGCATTTTCTCTCTTCTATGATCTTCCTGGTCTTTGATCGATCTGATAAACCTGTCTGCTTGGCAATAAGTAAATTTTGGGATTCTTATTTCAGGTTATTCTAGTGTTAATAATTAGTTCCATTAGTTTCCCCACACAGCTGAGTAGATTGCCTGGCTTCATGTTGCCCTTCTCATGTTTAATTTAAAATACAATTTGCCACAGAAAATTCACAACTGAAGTTCTTGCATTGGTTGGTCATTGATCCAGCGGCCTGTGGTCTCCTACCCTTTGGGCCAATGCCATATAGTGGTAGTATCTGCATGTGTTTGTGAGCTGTTGTTTAATTCCATACAAAGTGTTCCATTTGTCCAAGCACCAGACATTAAAAAAGATGGTGCTCAACAGTTTCATAGGGATGTGTGCACACCCGGCACTCTGGAGAATGTTCTGGTTGGATTCTGTTAAAGTGACTGTTAAGTTGTTTGTGTTGAATGTGAAGTCAGAAAATGGTGCTTTGATCTCTCCTTTTCAGGAGGTTGATGTTGTCTTTGGGATTTAGAATGGCCATATGTTTATAGATTTATCTCGCAGCTTTCCCCATCGCCCATATATTTGGCTATCTCTCTTTTTTTGCAGTCTACAGTAGTTGTTTGAATTGATCCCTTTTTAGCCAGTCTATCTGGCTATTCATTGCCAAGTGTATTTGAGTGACCAGGGATCCATTGCATAACTATTCTGACTTCATGAAATGTAAAAAGTTTATTGACACCTAGGGATATTTGGGCAAGTTCAGGCTTACAATGAACCACCTTCTTCCAAAGTAGACAATGAGTATGTCAAGATTATGATGCTTTGGACTTTTGATGGAAGTCCTGGTATTCAATCAGATAAATCATCATCTGATACTAGGTTGCTAGAAGCTAATCTTTTGTTCTGCAAATCCATCTGGTTGACTCTTAGAAGGTGTTGCCCATATTTTCCCTGGTTTACCTTCCATACTTTCATTTGTTTATTAATAGCATAATTGTGAATGGTCTTTGTCTTGTATCTTAATAAATCCGGTGAAGGTGCAGCTCAGGAGTTTCTAGCCTCTGGGGTTTTCTTCTTCTACGTTCATTCTCAATCTCCTGCTACCAAGTCCTGAACAGGGCTTTGCAAGTAGCAGGATGTAGTCCGGAGAATGGAATGTGTTGTGTCGCTAGTTTACAGCTTGACTGCGATATTTGCAACTTATGGTTCGACACATCCGTTTTTGGCAGAAAGGGTTTTCAATATTGACATATAGCTTACTAAATAATATAGGATCAGCACTACGCCTTTGGCAATGCTGGTAACCATTAAGCTGTTGTTGTGTGAGGTCTTGCTACTGGCCGTTTCTCAGCATCACCTCTAGGAGGTATATGTCAACATCGATGGTAAACACATATAAACATGCTTTTATACCGACTTCCTGTAAATGGTCAGCTGTAGGGATTTCCCTATACTTCATGGCAAGCTAAAAGGAGTTGAGCAGATGGCATATTACAGAGTTAGTTATGTTGCTAATATTGTGAACAATATTAAATTTTGATTGCATTTTCTGATACAGGGGTTCCAGCGCATCTTTGACAACATGGCAGACATTTGCTTGGATGTTCCAAACGCTTACATTCTACTGGATAAATTTGCCACATCATGTCACAGGGATGGCATTATTAGCACGGATATCCTTAATAATGTTCCTCAGAGGTGAGTATTAGAAGCGGTTTCAAGTCTTAAATGGAATATTGACCAGATAAAACTTCTTATTTTCATCATATACTCATACTTAATTATTAGGTACATTATTCGTGTTCTGGGTTTTTCTCAAACTTAAAGAATAATAAGTAAATTTGGGCAGGACGGCATCATTTTGTCAGTGTCACGATGGTTTGTGTCAAATGATCCTTAACATTTCTTTGACTGGCCATTTTTATTAATAACTTGTTAATATCTACATTTGATAAATAAAATAATAATACTGCGACTTCTTTTATTTTCAAATCATGATTAGGGGCCGCAAAAGGTTTGTGTCAGAAGGTGATGGTGGCAGGCTGAAGGACTCATGATCTCAAAGGAAATTATCAAAATGTAGATCAATTGCTGATAACGGACCGAAGTGGACAAAACATGACATTGAAGCTGCATTCAAGAACACCCAAGTGGCTCAGGAAGATTCTGTATTGTGTTATCAGGAATATTATGGAGCTTCATGATGTATTTTTTGTTTGTTTGTTTGTTTGCAGAATGGGTATATCAGTTGGTGTAGTGTCAGGAAGAAATTGTTTCAGATTATGTAATCTGATTATTATTATAATGTTGTTGAAGTAAAAATTGTGATGTTTAAAGCTAACAAAGCGTTCGGGAATTCATGACTTCACACACTTATTTCTTTGCCAAACTATTTTTGAAAATGTTTTAATTTTTCATGGTAACATATGACTTCAGTCTTAAATAATCTTAGTTATATAATTATTGCTTGTTTTTTACATAGCAAATCTATTTTCTGTGTGTGCTGATGTTTCTAAATCATGGTGGACAACTTTTTCAGCCTCAAGGACCACAAAAATGTTGAGTTAGCAGATTATTCTTGATACAAATCTATGTATAAACAAACACAATGATAAGTGCCAAAACATCTGATATCTGAGATTTTGTTGAAACTAAAGATGTAACAGGTAGTACAGTTTCGGTTAAGGACTGTATGCAATAGAACTTTTTTTTTATCAAAACTAAAAATATTAGTTATTTTGTTTTTTAAATGTGTATAAGTGTTCCACACACATATTTGGTGTAGGTCACATTTGCCGATCAGTTCTAAATGCATTTGTTTTATGGTTTGTGGTTAAAGAAGACATGACGTCTTGTTATTATTGCTTTTAATCTTCCATATTATGTTTGCTAGTTGAATCTTTCATCTTGTATGTATGTGTTCAGGTCAACTTTAGTTGAATTTGACATGTTGTGTGTGCTCAGGTTATCTTTAGTTGAATATTTCACATTATGTTTGTTCAGGTCATCTTAAGTTGAATCTTCCACATTGTGTGTGTTTATGTCATCTTTAGTTGAACCTTTCACTTTGTGTGTTCAGGTAATCTTTTGTTGAATTTTCCACATTGTGTTTGTTCAGATCATCTTTAGTTATCCCTGGAAACCGTGCATTTTCTCACAAATCGGCCAAAACATTTTTTATTGAAATACTAATGAACCACATTTATTGATGACTCATAATGTTTATGATTAAATTTTGATTGTTGTTCCTTGAGAAGGAAATTTACAACTTTCATTTTTAAGGTGCAAAAACGTACACATTTATTAACAGTTCAAATGAAATGGATTTTTTTTTTGGTGATTGTGAGAGCAATTTATTTGAATTTTTCATTCGCTCTTTCAAGTGATTTCTTCAGATAGTGTCTGAATTAAATATTTGTCAGATGAAGTGTAACTGTTTTTAAAATAGGTTCTCACTCTGTTGAAGAGATCTTTATAATATTGTTAACTGAAGTATGGTTGCTTTAAGTATAGTTTCATCTGCCTTTTGTTACTACAAATAAAGTTCTTATTGTAACGGAAAAAGATCTTAGCCGACCTGTACTTCTGCAGGGGCAGTTGCCCTGTGCAGGTCCAAACTTTTGTGTGAGCTTGATCTAGCCAGGAGGAGGATTTCCTGCTGGCTAGGCTCGAGCAGCTTATTATTCCGCTGCGTAGGATGGTTAATTGATTTGCAAGTCCATCTTAATAGACTCAAACACTAAAGCAAAGTAGACCTGTAGCCTGTTAGGTGCCATCTTTGCTACTTTTAACAAACCATCTAACCATGGGCAGTGTTATTCCACATCACAGTCGCCTCTTACCGTATGCTCTCTCTAGAGCAGTAGTGCTATTCTTGTCCTTGTCATAAACAAAGAGACCGGCAGACCACTCTGGACTTGGTGAGAAGTGTTTGTCGCCTAAAGCGATACATAACTTAAACCAATAAATTTTCTCAAGGATACTAACAAATTTTCTGTGGTGACAGTGTGCCTGGGTTCGAATCGCGTCTGGAGACTTATAAAAATCAGGATCGTGATTTTAGTTGGGACCGCTTCTCCAGTCAACCCAGCTGTAAATTGGTACCTGACGCATGAGTTAGGTAAAGTAAAAATAGCCAGGAAGGACACTGGCCACCCCACCTCTCACAGGCTGCGGCTTAGTACAATGTAGTCTTCAAAAACTCTCCAACCAGCGGTTAATTCTGCTGAATTTCCACTTTATTTACTTTTACTAACAAATTGTTGATGAAGCCCGCCCGGCCTGGTCATCCTGTTCAGATTACAGCAGAATCTTATTAGAAAATCACTATTTGTTAATTAAAGATAATGTGCTTATCTTTGCCGAAAAAACGCTGTTTGTTTATGCAATAAAAGCATTATTTCCTATTTACAAACAAAGATAATATTTGTTACTGAAAATATGGACTATTTGTTATTTATAAAGGCACCAATTGATACTCAGAAAATGTGCTAAATGTTACTGGAAAAAAGGATACCTTTTTCCCCTTCAGAATTGGTACTGTTTATTTTAGCAAAGAAGTCATTACTTGTTATTTGCAAGAAGAGAAAGTATTTGCTGCTGGATACAAAAGGTACTGTTTGTTAATAGAACAAGTATTACTTGCTTCTGAATACAAAAGGTACTGTTTGTAACTATAGAACAAGTATTATTTGCTACTGGATACAAAAGGTTTGTAACTATAGAACAAGTATTACTTGCTACTGGATACAAAAGGTACTGTTTGTTATTATAGAACAAGTATTACTTGCTACTGGATACAAAAGGTACTGTTTGTTATTATAGAACAAGTATTACTTGCTACTGGATACAAAAGGTACTGTTTGTTATTATAGAACAAGTATTACTTGCTACTGGATACAAAAGGTACTGTTTGTTATTATAGAACAAGTATTACTTGCTACTGGATACAAAAGGTACTGTTTGTTATTATAGAACAAGTATTACTTGCTACTGGATACAAAAGGTACTGTTTGTTATTATAGAACAAGTATTACTTGCTACTGGATACAAAAGGTACTGTTTGTTATTATAGAACAAGTATTACTTGCTACTGGATACAAAAGGTACTGTTTGTTATTATAGAACAAGTATTACTTGCTACTGGATACAAAAGGTACTGTTTGTTAATAGAACAAGTATTACTTGCTTCTGAATACAAAAGGTACTGTTTGTAACTATAGAACAAGTATTATTTGCTACTGGATACAAAAGGTTTGTAACTATAGAACAAGTATTACTTGCTACTGGATACAAAAGGTACTGTTTGTTATTATAGAACAAGTATTACTTGCTACTGGATACAAAAGGTACTGTTTGTTATTATAGAACAAGTATTACTTGCTACTGGATACAAAAGGTACTGTTTGTTATTATAGAACAAGTATTACTTGCTACTGGATACAAAAGGTACTGTTTGTTATTATAGAACAAGTATTACTTGCTACTGCAAACAAAAATATAATGACAAGTCACTTTTATCCTTTGCCACACACAATACAAAAAATGCCGCTATTTTCCCTGCTGCCACTGTATTATTTTTCAGCACTTCATGTTTTTTCTAGGTTGTTGATTTTGAGAGCCTGTATCTTTTTAATTTGATTGTCTATAGATATGATTGTGTTTGTGTGTAGAGACATAAATGGATAAAGAACTTGTTGGAGTTACTGTTTTTGGTTATGTATGTGTTAGTTTCTGAGATACAAGAAGATGAAGGTGAAAATGAAAAACAACACAAACATTTAGACTTACCAATTTTGGGGGGAATCTGGGCTTACAGAGTTAAAAAAATTGTCACAGAACACTGATATGGTTTCTTAAAAGATTGCCATATGTTAGTTTTCTTTACAAACTTATTTATTACTTCTTAATAAACAGATCTACCTCAGAAATATATATTGCAGCAACTTCTTCACTCTCAATAATGCAATAATCTTCCAGTCAAGAGTGAAAAAGAGAATCGTTTCAAAATTCTTTTTCAAACTAAACCAGCTATGTTTCTTGCTTACATCTACAATGACAAAAGTGTCTATTTTTAGATTCAAATACCCACATGTTCAACTGATGTAAGTACACAACAATGCTCTAGAATAGTGTTCTTATCGCTCTGCATCTTTGTAACATCATCATTAGAAGTCAAGCAGAAATTTGTTTGTGGCATGAAACATTGCGGTGCATGTGGTAAAGGTTAAGACCGCTAAATTTTATAAGAACAATTCAGTCAGCCAGCTATGCATGCATCGTGCCATGTAGTCTGCCAGCCTGGTTCTATAGTGTGATTGAAATTAATGTTTGTATTTCCTTTGAATTCAGTTCTATGCAGATGTTTACAATATTGTCACACATGGTTTGTTTGATTGTTTTTTTTTATTTGGTTAAATCCAGATTTAAAAAGAAAGGGCACTCATGTCTGTTCATAAAATAATACACATTGGAAAGCTCAAACTAAATTCTTCTGAAAAAGCAAAGAAGTCTGTATCACTGTGGATACTAGCATTTTGTAGCGTTTTTCTTCTTTTTTAAATCCTGTAAGAATCAGTACACCTTCTGTGTTCGTTCTCAATCTCCCGCTACCAAACCCTGAACAGGGCTTTGCAAGTAACAGGATGTAATCCGGAGAATGGAATATGTTGTGTCGCTAGTTTACAGCTTGACTGCGATATTTGCACATTTCGATCCTACGTCCATCTTTGGTGGCTGGCATTTTTTTAGTACCAGGTTAGCCTTCCCTCTTTGATCCTTTCTCCTTAGTCAGCCTGCTCTCTTGCAGCCTGTAATGCAGGATACCTTGTGAAGACGTAGAAGGGTGTTGGCATCTCTGGGTCGTAGGCCCTGATGTTAGCAGTCAGCCATGGGCTGCTGACCGCTGTAGCTCATGTGCTCCTCCAATAATCAGTACACTGAATGGTGCATTCTTTCTTCAAAGATATTAAACAGCAAACCAGACTTTTTCCTTAAAAATAAAAAAACTGTCTTTTTTAAAATTTTATTTTATATAATATGTAAAATAATAGACAATGAATAATATACTTGAATAAAAAGAATTTAATTTGAAAATAAATGTTTATAAATTTGTGAAAGTCTAGAATTTATCCTGTTGAAAATAAATGGGTTTATCTTATAAAGGTTCATTTTGTGACTGAATTTTTCAGTAACATATTTTCTTTGTTAAGTGAGACCCTTCTGCAAATAAACAAGTACTATTTGTTACTACTAAAAATAGTACTATTTCAAAATAAGTACTATTTGTTACTGCAAAAAAGGTCTGCAAATTTATAATTTTTGTTTTTTTTCTATTCCCCAAGGCGGTGTGCGTTACACTGTGGTTTTTATTTTGCGCCTGTCGGCCCAGTGCATCCGACTTCAGCATGCATTTTATGTAAGGGTCTGCTTCCTCCTGCATTTTCTAAGTTTTTGCTTCCCCGGGGTAACGGCCGGTGCTGTGATGGGGATCGAACCCAGCACCTCCTGGTTGTGAGCCGTGTCACTTAACCACTAGCCCACGCCGTCCCCAAATTTATTAATATAAAAATAGGTACTGTCTGTTAACTACGAAAAAAAGTCCTATTTTTTTTACTACAAAGAAAGATACTATTTTTGTTGCAAAAAAAAAAAAAAAGTTTTGATTGTTATAACAAAAATTGTACTACTCATTGCTACAGAAGCAGTACATTTATTGCCACATTAACATGTACTTTTGTTACTACATACTAAAATACCATCTTTATAGGCATTGTTAACGTATTGGTCAATTTATATACTGCCATGACATTTTACATGTTGACCTAGTCTTTTCATCTCATTTTGATTTGTCCCCTCGTCAAAGACAATCATAATTTAGTTGTAACTATGATTCAGCTTTGTTTAGTTTTCATTGATGGCATATAGGCTCTGTTGTTGCTTTATATCATTAATTTCTTTCCTTTATACTCCACTGGAAAATATGGTTGCAATGGTTATTTTCAGCTGATTCCTATTGTTGTTGTTCTAAGCTACTTGTGCTAAGTTGAGTTAACTCTTAACAATGTTTCATTGGTAGCGAGTTACAGTGGTTCTTCTTGTATCCCGAGGCGGTGTTTTTTAGAAGATTGGCTGGGTATAATGCAAGGCTCTTCAGTAAGTTCACCACTATGGAAATTAAAGTGTTGATTCCCATCTCATGAGATGGGGGGTCTTAATCCGTATATTTCACATGACCCTGATTTGTCTTTGTTCCCGCTTATTCCTATTAAATTTATGTATGGATAAGAAATGACTTTAGATTTTTGTGTTTCTTGATTGTCCATGATACTCTTCTTCTTGATGGTCTGTGATTGATGAAGCTGCAACTTTCAGGACAACAGCAAATTCAATCATTTCATTTCAGCTTGTAGTTCTCCACCACTTTATTTTATGTTCGTCTCTCTTTTGATTTCTTTCTTATGTCCATAACATACATTTCAGTTCTGTGAGACTCAAAATTTGTTCTTTAATTCGTTTGAAAATATAATGTCTGCATCTGCAATGTTGTATAAACTTGTCTTTTGTAGTTCACAGGTCCATAAAGTTTCTATTCTAGTGTTGTTTCTATGGACCAGTGGGCTTTCTCTTTACATCATATTTGGTGCAGTTCTCTAGTATGTGTAGCGCAGTGGTTGACGTCCTGGCTTCGCATCTGCGTGGTCCTGAGTTCATTCCCCAGTTGAAGCAGAAATGGTTTTTCAGACCGTAATGGCTTCCGGGTTGACCCAGCATTTAATTGGTACTGGTTCAGTCCGGTAAGTAACAGCGGCCAGCATGATGCTGATCACATCATCCACTAAGTGCAGTGATTTACAAAATAATATGGGCCTAACACCAATATTTCCTATGTGCCGCATGGCGTGACGGGATCCTTACTTTTTACTCTCTTCTATGTGCTTTGCAGTCTGGGGTACTTGTTCGCATATATACATGGCAGAGTTGAAAAATCTTCAGTTCTGTGGAATCGGTTGTACCCTGTTCTGAGGCGCAGCACAACAGTTTGCTTTTTCTTATTATAATCTTTGCGTGTTAATGTTGGTGGCTGTCTGTTTGAATTGATCATTATTTTCTTCTGTTAGTACGTAACTGGGACACCAGTTGCTCTTCTACAGCACCCTCCTTTGCCAGTTGATTGTCCTGTATCCACTGCATGGCAATCTTATGCTGATTGCTTAGTTCAGACAGTAGAACTTGTAGACCTGACAGTCTTCCAGACTTCAGTGAGAACTAATATTTGTTTTATAACATTCGTATGTTCTGTCCCAATTTTTTAATTAAATTCTTCTTGTCCACTAACCTTAGCCACCCTCCATTAAAAATGTTCATTTGCCATATGCGACAGCATTATTTTTCAGCATGTCATGTTTTACTATGGTTGCTGACTCTGAGAGCCTATAATCTTTTTTTTTCCTTTTTTTATTTTGGTTGGTCTATAGATATGATTTGTTTGTGTGTAGAGAATAAAGAACTTGTTGGTGTTTTTGTTGTTTGAGTGTTAGTTTATGGGACACAAGAAAATGAAGGTGAAAATGTTGAACAGCAGAATCATTTAGACTTGCATATTTTTGGGTACACCAGTTGTCCAATAAATTTGTGAAATTTCCACAAAGCACTGAAAGTGTTCTTAACAAGATCGATATATCTGTTAGTTTTCACTACAAATGTATTTATTACATCTACATAAACAAACTTAACGGATCCACCTCAGAAAAATCTGTTGCAACAACATAACTTCATCCCTCTCAATAATGCGATAATCTTTAAATCCAAGTGAAAAAGAGAATATATCATTTTAAAATAAAAATCCACAAGCACATCTCCCATTTGAAAAATTGACAAGAAGGAAGTGACGTCTATTTTAAATTCAAATACGCATATTCAACCATTTCCGTAGCATTAACTCAGTGGATATTTATGCAGGATACTTGTCACTGGCGTTTGGCATGCCCACAGCGAATTCTGTAAGGAAACTTATTTTCTTTATAAGTTGTGTTGGAGTTTACCACTGCATGATAAAGGTTAATACCCTGTTTCCTATTTTATTTTTATAACCAACAAAAATAATGTACAGGAAAAGTGAATGCCCTGTAAACTAACCTTTAGTATAAAAGACTACAACTCATGACATTGTACATCTTCACACTCAAAGGCTGATGGTGTAGAGTAGTCATCTAGGACAACCCTATCCAGTCCTGAATAATTTTGCCAATTTGTGTCTTTCAGTCAGCATATGTAAAGGTTGACCTTGACACATTCGAAACACATGTAAATGGAGCGGGTAAGCACATTGATCCTGTTGCACAATTTAATTTGTATTTGCAATTGAAATATAAAGGTTGCTTTCAGTAGAACTATTATTGCTACAGTTTTTCTAATGTTTTTGTCCGTCTAAAGAATAATTGGCTTGCCTCTACTGCTGCTGCACGATGTGCAGGCTGTTTTATTTCACACTCGTACATCCCTGTCACAATAGAGTAAACTTTAGTATTGAATGAGGTTGTAACCCATAAAGATATGTAAAACTTTGTGTTGGGGATAAACATTTTGTTTACTATAAACTCTTTATGAGAATTGGAACCAGAAAGACTTTATTTGACATGAGATGCGTGACTAACATAGACTTGATTTTTGTTTTCAAAATGTGTATTCGAAGCATTTATGTATGTCAGGCGAGATTCAGAATTCTTTTAAAGTGATTGCATTTATTTTTGCTGAGAAACTAACTATCCATTTAATGGGGATGAAGTTTCTATTACTTGGTTACCATGGTAATGGTGTTATTGCAATTTGATTTCCTATAAAATATAATCATATAAATTCCCCTCGGTAATATGTAAAATAAGATAATAAATAACAGTGACAACCTATCAATAAGGATGAAAGTCAATCAAAAACAATATATTTTGGAAATATTTTTTAAGTTTGCACTGGAGACCTAAGGATTTCAAAATTTTCCACTATGAAAATTGTGGGTATTGAAATGAGTTGATGCTGTGACCGACGTACAATACAAATGTCTGGAATTATGTTGTTTGGTGATTGTAGCATTATTTTCTTCCATTTGGTTTGTCTAACCAGAAGCTGCTGCCATTCAGTCACATTATTTTGATATTTTGTCGGAAACCCTATTAGTTTGTAATATGTGGCTTGTTTTTGTGTAGAAAGGTTCACCAGACTAGAAGTGAATTTATAAATTTAAGGTTTGATATGTCCTTTATAAATTATAGGCATTGAGGGAAATTACAAATTTCTTTTTAATGTTTGTTTTACTTGTGCAATTCATTTTCGGTATGTATTTTTAAAGAGGCCAAACAGACTTGTCATTCCAGGATGAGGTCTTAAAATTGAGTTAGTTACTTACTTCCCATGTCCATAGCACCATGTCATACAGCAGAGGTCCAGTGTTCTGCCACATTGACCGCCTTGTCGTTACTCTCTAGCAGGTCATCCACCGTACATATGTGTAGTAAATTTGAGCAGGTCATGAGGTGTTCCTGGTCTTGAACAGTGCCACATATACAGATATCATTGCTGTATCTCCATCTCATCAGGTTCTTTCTGTGTCAGGGGATCCAAGACCAAAGTTTTTTTTTAATGTTCACATAGTGGAAATGTAAGGTGTACTCCTGTCGCATCCATGGGGTCTGTTGTTTGTCGCGCCATTTCTCGATGCGATGCTGTGTTCTGTTGTTTGTAGAAAACTCTGTCTAGACTTGAGTCTTGTTTTCTGCAATTGGTGTCCATACATCAGGTGTCTTGGATCGTTGGTCTGTTTGTATCTCTTAACTTCTGCAGCAGCTCTCCTTCTGCTCCAGGAGGGTGCTATACCAAGTACGAAGAATAATTTTTCAAAAAGGGTTGGCTGCAGCCAGTCATGTAGGATGTGTGTGTCATTTCAATTTCATTCTTCCTTTCAATTATATAGAAACAGTACAACTGCAATAGTCACTCTACTGATTCATAGGTCACATCTCTTTCAATTCCACAGAAACATAGGATAGGGATGGAACAGTCACTCTCCCCTGGGATTCATACATTGTGATTGTCACTTGTCTTTCAATTTCATAGAATTAGTATATCCGTTACAGTCACTTTCAACTGATTCATGTAATGTGATTGTAACAGGTTTTTTATTTTGTCTGTCTCAGTGGGGAAAGAGTAGATGGGTATGCTTTGTAATCTCTGTCTGAAACTTTCAACATTTGAAATGTACCAATGGATGTGAAGCCTTGACAATTGAGATGAATCAGAAACTGTTTAAAGCAGTAAGCAGTTTACTGAATTTTCAATTGTGGGGCACTTGAATATTTCTTCTTAACCTTTTCCAATCTGGCCGAATTTAATGAATTTGTATCTCTGTGTGTTGTTGTTTTTTTTGTGTTTAAAAAAAAAAAATTTAATGAAAATTTTAAAAATTCAGCTAAAATAATGATTTTTATATCTAAAGACACTTAATTAAATTATCTATGACATGAAGTACTCTGTAACCCTAGTGTTCAATCGGACATTTCAAGTATCTGATGTCAGGTTGCCAAAAGTTGGTTAAACTCTATTCAGTTTTATGCTTTGCAGTACCATGTTGGACAAATGCTTTGCTCTGGCTATCTCTCCATCTCATTGGTCCTCGTGGGAACTTAAAGTTGTAGAATGTTACTTTTAGTGTCCATCTGTTGTCAGCCATGTGCACTACATTTTCTGAACAGTCGCAGTATCTACGATGTCATTGAAAGTGGTTTGATTTAGCTGTTGTGAATTCAGACTCAGAACAGTGTTCCCCAACCACCACTGTCCACGAAAAAGTGATGACGGCTAAAGTCACAAACTGCAGAGATCTGTTTGATGTCATCTAAGTTCTGACTGGCTAGTGTTTAAACTGAGATGACGTCAGCGACACAAGTATCCATACTTTTCTAACACAAGAGCTCATCTACATTTGGTGTGTTGGTTTATCAAGTAAGTGACAGTTGGGATGGGGGGGGGGTGCAGCATAATGCCTACAGATATCGTGATACATAAATTAGGCCATTAGAAAATTGATAGACAAGTTTTAGAGGTTAATTTATCTGCTAATGTCGTGTTGCTGTATTTTGGAAGGCAAATATTTTTTGGGGGTGTGTTATTCTGGATGGAAAATTTTAATCCTTGCAAGATGAAGAAGAAAAAGAAAATTAAACTGCAGCAACTTATCTTTCTTCAGATGTTTCCTATTTTAAACGGTCCACAAAAAATGTTTCCAAGTTTTATCAGTGTAAAAAGGTTGGTAAACACTGTTGAAGGAGGACTGTCAATATCATCTGCTCCATTGCTCTTTTAGCAAATCAAAGCTTCTAGGCGGCATCTGAATTTTGCAGGTTCAGTACTTGACAGTCATATACCATAGTTGATAAAATAATCATGCTGTTGAGTGTGTGAGCTCTGGTTTTGTCGTTTCTCATCTGTTTAAGTGTAGCTTTGATATGATTTAAGTTGAACCAACCAACCTGCTGCTTTCCTTCGTGAAATCTCAAGATTGTCTATGTGAGAGTTTGTCATTTCTTTCCCTAGGTAAATGAAAGGAATTCGTATTTTCTACAGGATAATTTCTTAATTGACATGGCATGGACATATTTCCCGATCGGTAGGGCTAACCAAGACCGTCCTAATGGCACTGTGATCTGGGAAGCGTGAGAGAGGGAGACCAAAAAAAGAGATGGGATCACAAAATAAAAGAATCGGCGGGAAGGTCTATAGCTGAAACTAATACCCTGGTGAAAAATCGAGACATATGGTAGGAACTGGTTCAACAAACTGCAATAACTGTGCCTCAATGACCTTCTATGTTACGGGACTGATGATGATGAATTTTTTAGTTGGAGTTCCTCTTATGTTCAGTATGTATTCAGTTTTCTTTATATTAGTTGTAAGGCCTACTGCCTCATTTGCATCGATGAGCTTTTTCAGGCATTACTCAGACTCTTATGGCTTGGCTTTGTTCGTTCTCAATCTCCCGCTACCAAATCCTGAAAGGGCTTAAGTAGCAGAATGTAATCCAGAGAACAGAATGCATTGTGTTGTAGTTTACAGCTTGACTGTGATATTTGCACCTTTCAGTCCAACACATCCAACTTCAGCAAGCATTTTTTTAGTACCGGGTTAGCATGCCCTCTTCGATCCCTTCTCCTTAGCCAGTCTGCCCTGCTGCAGCCTGTTATCCAGGATCACTGCGTGGAGGTGTAGAAGGGTCTTGGCAGCTCTGGTTCGCTGGCCCTGACGCTAACAGTTAGCTATGGGTTGCTGACCACTGCAGCTTATGCGCTGCTCAGCATATTGATCCCCCAGACTCTTATGATGATGGGACTGAGAATGACTGGCTTTCACATACCGTGAGTGGATGAGCATGTCTCTGCTTATGTTGATTCCTTAATTGTTCATAATAATAATATATATTTGTATGAAACATTAAATGTGAATAATTATGAGGGGAAAATACCACACAATTTAAATTTGTACTCACTTCATGTTTTGAGATGGTCGTATTCTCTCATCTAAAGCATTACCACTTTTGCTTCCATCTGTTTCAAAGTCTGAATCTAAATTGGATTTGTATTGCATATCCATGTGTAACCTAAATGCAAGATCATTGGCATGCTGAAATAAGTCACCATTTCTCAGCTCTTGAAGTCTACTTTGTGTCGAAATTCACAAGTTATAATATTTCTTGTACATGTAATTACCCACACATCCTCAAGAACTCTTCTATTTTTTGGCCACAGAGAAATAAGCATTATCCTAATATTGTAACAATTTGGACACTTAAAGCAACGGTGGTCTATTTTTGTTCCCATGGCTGTGCTTACATCTGGCATCTGCTACATCTTGTGGGGATTCTTCATTAACCTGACACTTGATCACTCTAATAGAAGCATGGAGCCGCCTTTCGGGAAGTCTGTGTCAAAACAATTGTATGCATCAGCAATGATGGTGTCTATAGCTCTTTATTTTATTTGATGAGGTTGCAAGCCTCATAAATAACCATCCTTAGTTGCCTTTTGCGACATACTTATTAGAATGCAATAAACCTAACTTTTCTCTCCAATAAGGGGAAGCAAGCCACGAATCTGACTTGAGGGATTCCAAATGTGTTGCTGCTTATATCCATTGCCCTCATCTTTTTACCTAAAAATGTGTCATGAATGACGTTCGTTGTCCTGTTTGTGGTGCACTCCCGATAAGAGTACTCCCATCAAAGGCAAGGTAATGGTTTTGTAAGCTACCATATGTATCACAGGTGTCACACATCCAAGTTTTAGGAAATTTGCAAGCTCTTCATCTTTGGTATTCATTTTGAAAAGGACGTTGTGTTGTAGTTTACAGCGTGGCTGTGATGTCTGCGACTTTTGGTCAGACACATCCAATTTCAGCTGGTTTTTCTGGATGCTGTTTTGCCTTCTCAATGTGATACCTATGCTCTTAGCCAGACAACACTATTGCAGTCTGTTTCCAGAGCAACCACTTGGAAGTGGAATAGTCTTGGTAGTCAGTTATGATTCGCTGCATCTTCGACCCCATGACTGTGGTCTGGAGACAACTAGAATTCTACCAGGATGGATAAGTAATCCAGACTCTCCCTCCTTTATTTATGTGTATCCGAGGACTAACTACAATAAGTAAAAACATGTGTAATTTCTGTTGGAAATTTCCGGACAAAGTTGGTTTGTTTGTTGGTAAATCATGTTCTCTAGGTGATGGTTTCATATTCTTTTTGCTCATGCTGATGGTATTGTGTAGCAAGGAAAGCATCATCTTTGGTTTTCATTGTAGGATGGGATACTCAGATAAGAGTATCCACCTTTGATTTTGTTTCTATGGTTATGGTCATTGAAGCTACATTTATTTTTTAACCAACTATCATATTTTACTTTGGTATTTGGTGATTTATTTTATGAATAAATAAACATAACAGTTGTTGCTGCTTTTTGTAATCTTCTATAAAGTGTGTGTGTGTATGTGTGCATTTTTTGTTCTTCAAATGTTTACTTCATATTTAAACTAAAATTTGTCAGATTCAGAAAAAAGTGTTTTATTTTATTCTCAAATAATATAGCATAAAATATGTGATACAAGAATAATACAGAGACTGTTATACAACCATTGGGGGACGGTATGGGCTAGTGGTTAAATGACACGGCTCACAACCGGAAGGTCCTGGGTTCAATCCCCAGAGGAACGCACAACCCTTGGAGAATAGAGAAATAAGGCGAACGCAACAACAACAACAAAAATCCAACCATTGTAACTGCAGTTCAAATTTTAATTAAAATAATACCAATATATTAACAATTCTTTATTGTAGGAAGAAAAGAAGTCACATTAGTATTTCTTTGTATGAATAATGAATGTGTTATATGTTCAATAGAATTAGCCCACAAAGATGTACTGTCTGAACCATTTGCAATTCGTGGAGTGTAGAAGTTCTTGCAAGAATATTTCAAGATTTTATGAATAGTCCTTAGATAGAAAATTAGGGATATAGAGTAGAGGTGTTTCAGTGTGTGATAAGGAATAATAAAGTTTAGGCAATAGTATATAGCATTATTTATCATATAGCAGGGGAAGGAAGACTAATGTCTGGTCAGGCAAAATATACTGATCATAAATGTTAGTCAGGTTCAGGCAAAACATACTGGACAAGACCCTCACCTTGGCTTCCTCGTAGCCCTTCCTGGAAACGGGCTGTTTCCCTGGCAACGTAGCTAACGAGGTGAGGGATCGGCGTGATCTCCGTAGTAGTGAGCAACATGCAGATTAAGCCAAGCATAGCACAACTGCCTGGAGGACCCCAGTCCACCTTCACCAGCACGCTCAGAATGTGAGGAAAGCTACAACCCACCACTTAACGTCCTTTTTTAGGGCACGCAGAACAGTAACCCTACCCATCGTGGGCATTCAGTAACAACCATATAGCAGAAGTTGAGTCTCACTAAAGATAAAACATAGATTAAATCTAGATTTGCATTTCAGGAGATATTAAAACAGGTGAAAACTCTCATAACAGAAGGTGTTCAATTTATAGATGAACTAATGATCTGGACTGTGCAACAGCACATGCCGAAGCAGACTTTCAGGAAAAAACAAACCATACTCAGAAATATTAATGGCACCCAAATAAACATGAAGAAAACATGTCTCATCTTAATCAACTAATATCCACTACAGCAGATTTTCATCAAAACATTGGCGCTTTTAATTCATCTCCACCAATACAATCCACCCACATTTTTCACAGATTTTAATCTCAGCTATCTTTTGTTGGGTTATTTGGTGGCAAATGAACATTCTGTTCTTCCTTGACAGCAGCTAACTTTATATTTGTTCATCTCATACTGTTTTAACATTGCTATGTTAACTGAGAGCAGCTTAGTAGCTGTGGTAGAAAGTTTGCTTTGTCAATGCAGATGTAAATTGGCACATAACTTATTATAAGGGAAGAAAAGGAAGAGACTTGACCACTTATGCAGACCAAAAAAGAAGCAGCTGAGGGGAGCAACCATGCTCGAAAAGCTGTATGGGACCGGTGAAGACCTGAAAGGCAGTCTCCTTCGTGAATCTCACCAGGCTAGAAGCATAGCATGAGTTGATATAAGAAGAAGAACTGAATTTTGTAGACTTCAAAAGACATTTTATAGCATAGGACACACACTATTACATAACATGCTGAGGCACTATGGAATATCAGAGAAATATAACAATTGAAAATGTGTGTGAACTGACCAAAGGCAGAATAGTTCACAAAGAATTCATGCCAGACTTGCTAATTATCTTTCTCATGAATTATCAACTGGGTGATGTGATAAACAACAGGAAACAGTAAAACAAGAACACTGAGAAAAAAGACACGTGGAAAACGGCAGATAAACAGCGGAAGCAGTTAAAGACATTACTATACACCATTTAGGACAATGCAAAATAGACAAAGTAGAAAGCGTAAATAAACATATCAAAATAAGAACACAAATGACAAGATAAAATGACAATCAAAAGTAATTAACTCCCAACACAAAAATAAAAATCTTCAACTCCAATGTGAGGTATGTTCTTTTTGATGACTGTAAAACAGAGGATAATAAATCAACGAAAAAGATATTCTTTCATAAATGGATGACTGCACAGAATAGACTCACTGAAATCGTATAATAAGATCATTAATTTGGAACCGTGGAAAAGAACCAGTTATATTTCAGAAGCATTGTTCAGCAGACTACTAGACGAAAGAATAAATTTTACCTGCATCCAGGAATCACACCTTAATCCCATGCACATATTTTGCATAGGAGGATATGAAACCCACAGACTGTATATGGGTGGGTATAAAGGTGGCGGGGTTATCCTCTCAAAAATATTGATTAAATATAGATCCCTTCAAAGGTGATCTCAGTGGAAACCAATGGAGAAGTCGAAACAATAGAGGTGGACATAACCTTACCGAATCAGAAAATAAGAATCTGCCATACATACTGCCATCCAACAATGGCCATAGAAGCCATGAATATTATGAACTAGCCAACCATTGTGATAGGAGATTTTAACAGCCAGTCTAAGACTAAGAGGCTACGCAAAGACCAATGCAAGGGAACACGAACTAGTGGAATAGTAGGTTGATTGCAACCTCTATCTGATCAACCTCCCGGACGACCATTTAACGTTCTATTCAAGGAGATGGTCATCAACATCATCTCCTGATCTTGCTTCTACCACCGGCGAGCTATGTCAAAAATCTAATAGAACAGTACTCACACCTCTAGCAGAAAGTGACCACCGACCCATCAAACTTAAGCCTGAGAAACATGCCCTCAGACCACAAGCCATTGCCCAGGTGGAACTATAATAAAGTAGTCTGACAGATGTTTGCCACAATTAGATATCTTTATTTCCAGTCCATCAACACTCACAGCAGGAAAGTAGGTAGAGGGTGGACAAATTAACTAGTGTCTCCTAAGGGCAGCAATTTAAAACATCCAAAGAGGAGCCAGGAGAAACTACAAAACGTATTCGCCACCGGAAGTGCAACTCATGGAACTTCAACTAACAGAGACAAGAGAAAGAGGGGAAATTAACCCAAATCAAGAAAGTAATAACATACTCAAGGCAGCTGCAGCAAGATACAGGAAAACAATCAACCAAGCATGTAAGAAAAGCTGACACTATCATACAGAAATGCTCAACTATGACAAAGAGAGCAAGAATTTCTGAAAACTAGCAAAGGCAAGCGATTAAAACAGCTGCAGTCCAACGGTTGCGATTGAAAATGAAGGAAAGGTTCTAACAAGGAAAATATCAGCAGATGTTCTGATCCAAAATTACACAGAAACAAATGGAAACAAAATGTTCGCAGACATGAAAAGATATATTAAGAGAGACATTAGCCACATGACGCACTCAATGCGAGTACCCGAGGAACATATGATAGTTAATATCACCAAGACAGAAATAGACCCAGTCATTGATAAATTCTAGAAGAGAAAAGCCCCAGGTAAGGACGGCATCAATAATGAAAAACTCTCTAACATGGAAAAAATAGCAAAAAATAAACTGCCACACATGTTTAACGCAAGCTGGAAATAAGGAACTGTTCCCACCGTGTGGAAGGAGGCAAAGAAGAATCCTTAAACATAGGAAGGACAACATGAAACCAGGTAGCTACAGGCCTATTAATCTACCTAGCTGTATGGGGAAACTAGTGGAACACATCGTTAACACTCGAATAACCTGGCATATGAAATTCACAAATTTAGTTATTTCCCAAACCCCAAGAAGTGATCCTAAAAGCAATTGGTAATACTCTCCCGAGTAGATATGTTTAACTTATCTAGAAATAACAATGGACCCAAGGCTGGCATGGAAAAACCGGATCCAAAAAGCCACTAACAAAGCTAAGAACATAATGGCCATAATGAGAAAAATATCGGGCTCAACATGGGGAGCACCCTAAAGAAACTGTAACCCAGTTTTGACATACGGGATAGCAGCATGGTCCACAGCAACAACAAAATAACTTTAAAAAAATTACTGTAACCCAAAACAAAGTTAAACGTACCATCACTAGAGCTATGAGAACAACACACAAAATGCAATGGGGGACGTCACAAGAATCTAAAGTATGGAAATCCACAAAGATTCAAAAACACTCCAGCTGGAGGAGGAGTTCGTAAGTATACCAGATAAAACAATATAAGACGGGATAAATCGCATGGGAAGATTGAGATTTATGAGAAATAACTTCATATCAATAACAAAGATCTTGCAAGAATCATAAGCCATTCAGTGGCTTTAGATATAAAACAAACATTCCAAATTCCACTTTTAAAAAATTTAAATCCTCTGAGATGGTAGAAACCGTAAAGGGAATAGGGAAGAAGTGAACTCATACAGAATTAGAAAATAAAATTTCACGGATGAATATATTGAGAGATTTTACCCGTCAGAATCATGGATACATGTACATACATATGGCTCAGCTACCAAAGCCACACCTATTACAGACAAAGGAACGGAGAAAAAACAACTCGATTAATAACAACAGGAACAAAAATGTGCAGATTTCGAGCAATATATGTACTTCCTGACACAACTCTCAGCAGAACACTCAAGGTTTATCATAGAGTGGATCCTCTCCCACTGCAATATTGAAGGCAATGAAGCTGCAGATAAACTAGCAAAGTGTGAAGAAGCATTCCCACAAATAGATCTGAGCATCACATATAATGAGGCCAAGACCATAATTAAAGCCAACTTCATTGGAAAAGGGGTTGATCAACACTCTTACTTCAAGAAAGAAGACAGCTACTATAATTTAACAAGAGAAGAGCAAACCATCTTCAGACTGAGAACTGGGCATAACAGACGCAATGGTCATCTTTGCAACAAAATGATAATTGGGATAGATGACAGGTGCCCATGTGGGAAGCATACATACCATGACCGTGGAACACATCTTACAAATCTCATGCAGGAAGAGAAAGAACAATTCTGGCTTCGTGAGATAGATATGAGACAAAAGCTGTATGAAAAAAACAGCCTTACAAAAAATGGTGTCCTTTGCAAGAGAAACCGGGACCTTGATCTGAGAATGAAGAAATAAGAAGAAGAGCTCAAACACTTTTGCCATGAGAAGTGAGCACTTCTTCCATCTGCTGTCAAGATGCTAATTGGCTGACTGTGATTTCTTAAAATAATAATGCAATGATTTGTGAACTTAGTTCTTCTTAGTCCTTAGTCGACCTGTAGATTTACAGGGGCAGATGCCCATTTGCAGGTCCCAGCTCTGGTATAAGTTGGATGTAGCCTGTAGAAGGGGTTCCTGCTTAGCGGGCTAGGCTCGAGCAATTTAATACTGCGCTGCGTTGGGACAAGCGCTTACGGAGGGTGGTTAACCGATGTGCGAGTCCATCTTAATAAACTCAAACACTACAGCAAAGTAGATCCGCAGCCTGCTAGGCGCCATCTATGCTGCTCTAAACAAACCACCTAACCATGGCCGGTGTTATGTCATGTCACACAGTTAGTCGCCTCTTACGACATGCTCTCTGTGAAGCAGTGGTACTATTCTTGTCCTTGTCATACACAAAGACCAGATATACCACTCCAACTTAGTTCTACAGGATCGTAAACTTTCTGAGCTCTTTGAGACATGAACTGTTGTGCGACAGCGATGTCTCTAATCATCATTTCTCTTTCTCCTGACTATTGATTGGATTATGCAAACAACAATATCAACCAACAAACATGGGATCTCTGTTAAATTAACTTGAAGATCTTGAGTTTTGCACGTTCTGTCTTAAAATGTACCCGCCTCCATGAACACCCTGATGGAGTTTGGAACCAGTGGAGGCGTTCACTGAAAACCAAGCTACGAATTTACATTACCCAAGTTATCCCCTTCCTGCTGTACGGTATAGAAACCTGGACCCGTCTGCAGAGCAATCATCAACCCAGTGAGGCCTCACGCATGCGCAGTCAGACACGTATTCTTGCAATACACTAATAAGACCGGGTTTGAAACGATGAAGTCACCCGATTGACAGGCCTCAAAGGCACACTCACCATGCTAAATTGCCGCCGTTTGGCACTATTTGGACATGTGACTCGCTTTGTCGAGGATGTCCACATCCACGATCTGTTGAAGCAGACTATGATCAACGCCGTTGGGAAATGACACTCTCCAGCATGGTACCGCCTCCGCCGCCCTTCCTGCATCACCTGGTTAGGTCAAATCGGAAAGATATCCTCATTGCATGCTCATAGATAGTTAGTGTAACCGGCTCTTAACTTAACTTCATTATACTGGCTTAGAAGGCTCTACAGACTCTGTATACAACCAGTTTATTTCATTCCACGGATACCGAAAATACTATGGGCATCCAATCTATTTTTGCATGCATTAACTGACCCTACTTCCACTACATCCTGTGGCAATGCATTCCAAGAATTCACCACTTGTTGACTAAAAAATACTTCCCAATATCTAATCTAGACCTGTCTTTAAACAACTTGTAGGGGGGGGGGGAGGGTAGGGCAGGAGCGTGTAAGGGATAGGGGTCCACCAAATGCTGCTGGTGGTCTCCTACCTCCGTGCCGTAGATCCAGGACATGGACAGCTAGGGAAAACACTTCTTACCAAAACACAAAGAGAAGGACTCTGAATATACTCCAATATAATGCAGATGGTGTCCTAAATAAGAAGCTAACGCTCGCTCACATGGTCCCTGAGGAAAGCATTGACATTGCTTGCATACAAGAGACCCACCTTATCCCAAATCATAGGATCCTGATACGAGGATTTGAAACCTTTCGGCTTGATAGAGAGGGCCACAAAGGTGGAGTGATCATGCTAATTAGAAACTCTCAACCATGCAGAGAAATCCCAAACCACACAAGCAATTCAGCTGAAATCATTGATGCTGATATCAGTGTAGATGAACAAACCATGAGAGTGATAAATCTGTACTCCCCCCCCCCCCCCCCCCGGACAGGTTTTGATGATGATGATTTTAATCACTCTTGAACTGAAGCATGCTAATTATTCATTGTTGCTGCAAGAAGACAACAAGAATTAAGTAAGGGATCGTTGACATGACATTATTGAGTTTGTTTTCCATTGTGTACCCTCTCCCCCATGCGTCACACTTTGCCACAAAAACGCAGGCTTCATCAACATAACGTCACAACTTTTTTAACATCTTTTCCAACCAAAATGTTATTTTTGTAGTCACACCAAATCATTCAGTATTCAGTTTAGATAGTCTGTAACGCTTGATATGCGTCTAAACATTGTAGTATATAGTGTGTGTTTTGGGGGTTTGTTTTCTTTCTTTCTGGCAAGTACATCTGTCTCCTCGTTTCCCCTGTATTTTAACGATGTCTAAATTATATCCATTCTCGGTAAGTGCTTCCATTAGTCTGTCAGTTTTTAAAAAATAATTACGACAAAGAGTTATGAGAACTACTCTGCAACATAATCTGTGAGAGATATCCTTTCTTTCAATGATAGCGATATCGGTTGCTTGTATTGCTTCTGTCAACAACATAATTGACAAACAACACAAAGTTCAAGAAATTTGAGATATATATGAAAGCCTAAGCCAGCTGTTTTAAAGAGGAAGAATAATTACAATTTTCTAAGCGTCGGATGTTTAGTTCAACAAGTGGTGCAAAACGGAAGTAATACTAGTAACCTTTGTCAAACGAATTGTTCGGGAGATTCCGTAAATTTCCGTGAGAAGGAAGTGGACGGAATAGTCATCGACACAGTTGGAGAACAAGTCACACACTGAGGGAAGAATGTGATTTTTTTTAATGTTTGTATTTCGCTATTTTATCGATGCTTCTCGTGAAATAGTTTTCGTAAGTTTTATAGCCTGATGACTTTTTTCTAGAAGGATGGCGGCCTTGATACGCTTTTTTAGCAGGCGTCGAACGCGACGAACACAGCAGCAAGACAACAACGCCAACGGGGATGGAGTTGGGGGCTACAAACAGGCGACGATCAAGAAGAAAAATGCCCTTGTTTGTACTATAATGCTGTTAGATGGGACAGATATAACTGTAGATGTGAATGTAAGTAATTAGAAGCAGAATGCCAATAAATAATTTCACTTTTAATAACTTCAGAGCATTTATCAATATCAGTTCTCGTTACTACTACTAGAATAGTAATAAAGACTTAACGTTTAGTATTAAGTAATAGTAATTATTATATTTATAATACTACTTACTACTACTACTACTAGTAACTAGTAAGTTAGTAATTAATAATACATTTAATAGTATTAGTAGACTAGTTACACTCAGTTGAGTTGAGTCAGACGTTTAGCATAGCAGATACTGGATAGCTATTTTAGTATTTTGTCTGTGAATGTCTGCCACTCTCTGTGTGAGTGTCTGTCTCGCGACTCACGTATTATTATAACTATATAAATATTGATTGCTTGCTTTTACCAGGTGCTGAAAATGGTTATACAGAAAGGATGAATCATACCTAACCAATATTAACATATATATTTATGTTGCAAATACTATACTATACTATAGTAAAGCACTAGTAGTGCGTACTAGTTACTACAATACTAGTCTATTCAAAACTTAAGTAAACAGAGAGTATCATTCAATATTCATTTTAAAGGCTATACTTTTTCCTTAGAACTTTGATATAATTTCTTAATCATACTTAATGACTGTTTCTTCCATGCGTTAAAAGGATGTTGCTGCTCTCCAGCTGCTTGATTTTACTCATTTATTTGTCTGCTTATTTCTTTACTAGCTTATCATGCTATAGACCCCATTCACCCCGTTGCAATATATTTCATATATATAACATTAACTTACAAGATGAAAATCTGTAGCATGCTAGTGCACATCTGACCACTGGAAACCGTCAACATCATGTAGCATGTCCTTTGTAGAACGTCGCTCCCATCACAGTCTGTCTGAAAGAAACTCGTTCCCTTGCCAAAACACCAGCTTCCGCCACTGTCATACTCAGGCACTTCTGGATATCTTGGTGCCATCGTCTTCTTGGTCTACCCCTTCCTCTTTTGCCTGGCACCATACCCTCCATCACCGTTCTCTCAAGACCGGTGTGTCTCTTGATGTGACCAAAGTATTTGCATTTTCTAGCTGGAATTGATAAACCAGTTCTCCTCTATGCTCAAATCTTGCCGAATGTCTACATTTGTTCTTTTCTCTGTCCACGGTATTCTGAGGATCTTTCTGTAACATTTTGACTCGAAGGATTCGATTCTTTGTCTAGAAGTTTTGGTAATCGTCCATGCTTCACAGCCATAAGCTGCCACAGGAAAAACACAGGCTCTCAAGACTTTTACCGTTTTGTTGGTGCCCTGCCATAATTTGTTCAGGCTGTTCAGTCTCTGCATTGCCATAGCTAGTCTTCTTCTGATTTCTTTCAAGCAGTCACCATTTTTGTCAATTCTGGAGCCCAGATATTCAAAATGTGTAACCTGATCTATTTCCTCACCACCCACTGTAAATTTATGCTGACATTGTGTTTTATCGGTGGTCATTATCTTTGTTTCGTTTATGTTTATAAACAGGTTTTGATCTTTACTGTGTCCATTTGCAGATGAAATTCGCTTCTCTAGCCCTTCTGCACTTCTTGATAGTATCACTGTGTCATCTGCGTATCGTAACTCTGGAATCTCATACCCCCAATCGTAAATGGGTCGAAACTTTCAATGTTCTCATCTTCTCGTACATTTCTCATATACATTCCGCATATATGTTGTACAGATAAGATGAGAGGATACATCCCTGTCTGACTCCCTTTTGTACTGCAAACCAATCTGATGTTTGCCCAGATACTCGGACAGCGGCTTGTTGATCTTGGTATAATGTTTCAATGAGATGGACTATATGCAAAGGAAACCCCATTTCCTTCATGATTCTCCACAGATTTTGATATTTTACCGTGTCGAAGGCCTTAGTGTAATCAATGAAACATGTGTACAGGTCTACATTAAACTCTCTACATTTTTCATAGATATTCCTTAAATTGAAAATGTGGTCCCGGGTCCCTCTGTCTTTCCTAAAACATGCCTGGACTACGTGAATTTCAGATTCAAACCTTTTCTCTATCCTTCTTAAGAGGATTCGCAAGAGTATCTTGCTAGCATGGCTGATCAGTGCGATAGTTCGGTAGTTCGTGCACAGCTTCAGGTTGCCTTTTTTGGGGAGGAGAATATAAATTGATTTCTTCCATGCTTCTGGCCACTCTGCACTGTCCCATATCTGTTTACACAGCTTGTGATAGACTCGAGCACATGCCTCTCCTCCTGCTTTTATTAGCTCTGCTGGGATATCATCGCATCTTGGGGACTTTCCCTTTTTCAGGCTTTTAATTGCAGAGCTTACTTCTCCCAATGTTGGTTCAGGTTCTTTCTCATCCTTTGGTAGGATTGTAACTGAGCGCTTTGTGCTATCTCCATACATGATTCTGCAGTACTCTTTCCATCTATTCAGTATGTCTTTGGTTTCTGTTAATGTGTTATCCTCTTTGTCATTTATGACATGTGGAACCGGACGGAATTCCCTTGCCAGTGTTCTTATTGCTTTGAATGCATCTCTTTGTCTGCCTTGTTGTTGTAGGTTTTCTATATCCTTACATGTTTCTACTATGTATCTTCTTTTATCTTTTCTTATTTCTCTTCCAACTTTTCTTGCGCAGTTTTTAAATGCTGTGTTGGTCCCCCTACTTCCCATTTGTTTTAATTGTTGCCTTTCTGCAATGAGTTTCTGTGTTTCCTCTGTTTTATAGCTCTGTGTCTTGTGCAATATCTTTGGAATCATTTCTTTTGCTATCGAGATCAAAATCTCCATTGTGTACAATGTCAACTCATCAGATGTCATCTCTTCCTGTATAGCAAGCAACGCCTCAAATTTGTTTTCTACTTTGATGTTGTATTCAGTAGGTATTGCTGATACATCGAAGCGTATTGGCTGGCAACCTTTGTTGATCCTACGTAGTCTTGTTTAGAAAACTGCAAACAGTAATTCCTGGTCCGTATTGCAGTCTGCTCCTGTCAGCGTTTTTGTCGCCAGGACATTTGATCTCCATCTTTGTTGCACTAGGATGTAGTCTATTTGGTTTCTGCTGTTGCCATCAGGGGAGGTCCACGTGTACAGTCTTCGTGGCTGTTGTTTAAGAAGGTGTTGGCAATGGAGAGGTTGTTTTCCGTGCAGAATTCAACCAGTCTTTCTCCTCGCTCATTTCTGTGTCCCAAACCAAAAGGTCCTCGAACACTTCTCTCCTCTTTGGCTCTTTCCTCTCCGACTTTCGCATTAAAATCTCCAATGATGACCAAGATGTCTCTTTTTTCAACTTTTTCCATCGCTTCTTGTAAGGTGTTATAGAAATCATCCATTTCACAATCGTCTGCTGCTGATGTTGTTGCATACACTTAAATATTGTTAAATTTCTAGTCTTTTTCTTTAGTCTGATTACAATTATTCGGTCGTTGACTGGATTGTAACCGAGTAGTGAAGGTGCTGTCTTCTTTGACAGAATAAAGCCGACCCTGCTTTTTCCACCCTTGTCCGTCCCAGAGTATATAAATGTTTCTCCTGAGGAGCTGGTACAGTGCCCTTGACAGACCCATCTATGCTCAGAGACTCCAAGAATCTCTATCTTAGTTCTCTTCATTTCTCTTCCGATCATGAACAACTTGCCCTGGTATAGGCTCCTGACGTTCCAGGTGCCTATTCTTAGTTTTGTTTTTAGTCCCATTTCAGAGTTGTCCACTGTAATGCAGTCAGGCTTTAGGCCGTCATCTCTATTACTTGTACTGACTCTGAAATTAACCTTTTCCCCAGTTGGCGTTGATGATCTGCCTGGCCTGAGGGCCTCACCATCAGATCTTTGAGTTTCGTTTCTCTCGACTGTCATAAGTTTCTTGGCATTTTACATCCAGTAGTTTGCCATTGCTTTCTGGACGTTGTTCTGGCCGCTTACCAACTATGATCTCTGGTGCGCCCTTAGCCCGATACCAGGCGTTTCCAGCTCCCGCTTTCAGAGTCGTTGTCGCACAGGTCGATCTTCCGCCTCTTCCACCAGTAGCTGTGTGTACTTGTCAGGGGTGGACTTCCCTTCTTGTCATTTCACCCACATAGTTTAGGGGGTAGGGCAGAAGTGTGTAAGGGATAGCACCTCACGGTGAGAGGCAGCCACATCCTTGAGGCCAGGATCCTATTTGGTTCCCCCGCTTCTGTCTAGCACACGTATGGCTCCTAGAGTCTGCCTGTGTACGGCAGCGCCACCCCCCGGGCAACGGCTTTGGCTGGCCGGCTAAACTGGAAACCGTACTGGGTCCAAAACATCCTGTTCATCAAATAGATGATCACAAAGTAAATTTGGGATTCTGGAAATTGTGATGATGTGCCATAGTTTACAGCAAGGCTGCATTTTCTTTTGGCCCGACACATCTGTTTCCAGCACTGCATTTTTTTAGACTGGGTTTGCCTTCCCTCTGGTATCCCTATTTTGTTAGCCAGACTACATTAGTGCAGTCTGTTTCTAGGTCATCCAGGGCCACCACTTGGAATCAGTAGCAAACAAGCAACCAACTATAATTTACTGGTTGCTGTCAGCTCATTCACTGTATTGCATCTTCAGCCTATAAATTTAGAATAAGTTGATTGATTGTTTTATTGGTGAACCCACATTTTGCAAAAAGAGACAATAAGACACCTGAGATAGGAAACAAGTTGATAGCAACATAAATAGGTAGGGCTTAGTTGCTGCACAGGTGTAGAAACAAAACAAAGTCTATGTAATGGCCATAATGCCCTCATAAGTGACAAATATGAAACAAGTAAATTTACAACGTTTGCATAAACACTTGGGAAATAGAACCTGTAAAAAAATTGTGTATGGTCGTATGTTAAAAGAAATAATACAATAATGTACAGATTATGAATACTTGTATAAATTGATATGCATGGTATTCAGACATGAGTTAGGGATCAAGATGCTGAGCAGTGCATGAGCTGCAGCGGTCAGCGACCAAAAGCTGACTGCTAGCATCAGGGCGATCAAACCAGAGCTCTCAAAATCCTTCTACGCCTCCACACGGTGATCCTGGATAACAGGCTGCAACAGAGTAGCCTGGCTACGGTGAAGGGATCAAAGAGGGAAGGCTAATCCGATATACAAAAATGTCTGCTGAAGTTGGTTGTGTTGGACCTAAAGGTGCAAATATCGCAGTCAAGCTGTAAACTATGACACATTCTGTTTTCTGGACAACATCCTATTTGCAAAGCCCTTTTCAGGGCTTGGTAGTAGGAGTGTGAGAATGAATGAAGAATAAGAATACATGAGTTTTATTTCTTATCTGTGCATTCTTGACTTGGAGAGCTGTATGAATGCTTATGGATACATAAATCATCCACACTATGTCCCTATTGACACAATTCATTCCCTACTTTATCAGTACATACTAAGTGCAAGTGGACTCTTTTAACTGCAGTAATTTTCTTTGTATTTGGCATCTTTCCAGATATTGTTCCTAGGTGCTATAACTGTTCAGTATTTCTCTAAATATTACTCTGTGTTCTTTAGTTATCTTGTTAGTTGTTCATTACTAACAATTCTTATTCATATGGCATTTAATAGTTCATAGACAAGTTCATGCATAGGATAGTGTCTTTTAGTTAAATCAGTTATTTTATGTTCTGTTCTGCTTTTCATTTCTGAGTTGCATCACATCTATTGTCATTAATTAGCTATCACATCAGTTTCTAAACATTTGTAGCTCTGAGACCTTCTTAGTATTTGTATTAATTCTTGTATACATGACAAATCCTGTGCTTAGGACACACTGATCTAAGATATTTAAATATTTTAAAATGTCTTAATTATCATATCATTTTATATAATTTTCTGGCCAAATACCATCAACTAACTGAGAGCTGCTTGCCTGGAGCAATCAATAAGAAAAGATCACCATCATAATAGGTTGACACTGGAATTGGATAGTCCATGTCCTAGTAAAAGAACCAGACACCAGCACTGGTTCCAATGGAAATAGTTTTATGTAATGAGGTTGCAAGTATCATGCACAACCATCTTTAGTTACCTTGTATGAGATACTTGGTAGATGATAGTGGACCTATTCTTTCCAATCATTTTGCCAATTTATTATTTAATTACATAGACTTGATGTAACATTTCTGGTTTCTTTTGTAATGAAAAGCTGCAATGGATGCACTTCATGATGTCTACTTTGGACCATATTTTTGAGATTCTTCCATGAGACTTTCTCTGCCCTGGCATTCTTATTAATTTGGGAGGTATTTGGGCCACCTTAATAATTTCATGCAGGGTTTTAACGTTTCCAGCCACAGAACATGCCGCTTTTACTTCCTATACTTGTTCTGGCACTCAATTTTAGAGGTTGGATCAATCCTGAAGTGCAATATCCCACACCAATTGGGAATTAAACCTAAATCACTCAGCTGGGCAACCAGTGCACTAACCACTGTGCTTCAGTGTAGCGAATATATAATGTTCTTTTCCTTAATCATGCCCTATGGGGTGATAAGACTAACGTCTGGGTTTGATGTAACATTCTGGTCAAGACCGCCACACATCAGGCACGCCCACATCATGCACTTGGAAGGGTTTAGTGTTTCAGCTGCTTGGCATCATGGTGGAGAACAACGTTGTGATCTCCACAGTGGTGAGCCTACTGAGAAGCCTTATATTGCACTATGGTCATAGATCCACCTTCTTCAGTATGCCACAGAATATAAAAAAGGGCCAATACAACCCACTTGACCAGAGGAAATGTGTCAAGAGTGACGGACTCTATATGAGTAGCTTCAGAAATAAGAACATTATATCCAATGCTGACTGGCATAAATGATTTTGTCTCTCTACGTGTGAAGGTTGCTGTAGCTGAGAGGTAAAGTGCTCACCTCTCAAATAGCAAACGAAAGCATGAAACTGTGTGGTGTTCTAATCCTGTAAGTTTCAGCATCCCCTGGTATCAAGGGAGGGGAGACTGGCATCCAGTCCTATTGGAGATGGGCAACAAAATACGGAGGTCTCGTGTATAAACTATACATGTAAAAAAAACTATTGTCTTATTTACTTGTGCCATACTTATCTACTTGTGCCATGAGGCGGCTTGAGGAGCCGTAGTTTTCTATCCAGGGCCAGATGCATTGATGAAGTAGTACAACCATTGACAGTTGAAAATTGAGATGAGCAGACTGTTAGTCATTGTTCAGACACAAATTCTAAAGGTAACTAAATTCGTTCTCAGTCGTGGCCTATATGAACGCCTATAGGAGGTGGCTCCCCAATCATGTAAATGCACAGCAGACTGATCACCCATTTGTCTGCACACTCTATTGCAAGTATATTACAAAAGAACTCTTCTGGGCAGAAGAAAAGTGTCTGAGTAAAGTATCACGTTGGAAGCCACTTGTACTGAGTTAATTTATATCTTGACAATGTTTCTTTGATGGCTGGTTACAGTGACTCTTCTTAAAACCTGAGGTAGACTTGGGTCCTCCTGGCTATAGTACAATGTGGGATTCTGCAGAAAGCTTGCCACATCAAGATTACAGTGTCAATCTCGACTGCGTTGGAAAGACTGCTGTGACACAACTTGCTTCGAGGAAATTGACGTGGGTCTTGATCAGCATGTGTCACTTGACACTGATGTTACTCTTCACCCCTTATCTCTAAGCAAGTGTGTGTCTCATGTGCTGTCCATATTTTGTGCACATGTAAACAATATTTCTGCTTATGTTTCAGAAAAAAGCTGATGGTGCTACATTAATTGAACAAGTATTTTACCATCTGGACATTATTGAAAAAGATTACTTTGGATTACAGTATACTGACCACTATAATGTAAATGTAAGTACACATGTTTTAGTATCAAATGTGCTGCAGAATATCATGAGTATAAGCTTGAAATGTTTGAAAGTTCTTCACAACAATGATGTCATTGGTGAAGGATGCATTTACTTATGCAGACAAGGTAAAAACATCTCTGGGCTGGTTATCTGCATTGGAGAACTGATTGCTATTGGAGCACAGCGACAGCAGTCTGACATCCATAAGACAGAAAAAGAACAGCAACATGCGGGGCCGACTCCCTCGAACTCAGAAACAAGATCCATGATAATGCAGGCGGGAAACTTACACCCACTGGTCCACCATGGCCCAAGACAAAAGACAACGGAAGCGAAGTTGGGACCCGCAGCTGCATAACCGCCTCTGAGGAATGGGTCGTCCAGTAATGCTTGCGCACATGCATCACCATCATTAATACATCATTTTTATTGTATCTGAAACAAAGGTCTGTCAATTTATATTTTTTTGCTTTAGCTTTGCTCATGACAGTCTGATTTCAATGGCTTCCTCTTCTACATTTCTTCAAATTCTCCTCACATTATCATGTTTACTTAGGTTCCAGTTAAAGAAGTTATACAGGCTTTGTGTTTTTTAGGTAAATGTTGTTTCGAATGCCCACAATGAGTAGGTTTACTTATTTGTGCGCCCTCAAAAAGATGTTAAGTGACGAGTTTCCACACATTCAGAACATGCTGATGAAGGTTGACCACCGGGGTCCTCCGGGTGGTTGTACAATGCTTGGCTTCATCTGCATGTTGCTCACTACTACAGGAATTATGTTGATCCCTCACCTCATTAGCCAGGCTGCCATGAAAATAGCCCGTTTCCAGGGAGGACTACTATGAAGCTGAGAGGATGGTCTTGTCCAGTATGTTTTGCCTAACCCTGACTAACATGTCTTATTAGTATATCTTGCCTGACCCTGACTAACATATCTGATCAGTATATTTTGCCTGACCAGATGTTTGTCATCCTCTCCTAAGGTGTATGTGTATTTTAAATATATCCACACTTTCTCACTTGGTTGTTATTTTGTTATCCACTAAAAATATATGCTTGGTATTGCCATATACATACACTGTAACAACAGTTATGTAAATTCTGTGACAGTCTATCTGATCTTCTGGTCCCAAGCAAATTTAGTTACTCACTCTTTTTTTTACCTTTATCACATTTGGGGTATTGTATATAGGGTTGTCTCTCAGACCCAATAATACTACTCCATACTCAGTTGGCATTGGTCAATGACAGAGTCTGCAAGCCAATGAGTTGTATAGCCTTTGACTCTAGATGTAGTCTATTTAAGCACATTTCATGACAGTTGAAAACATACATTATCATGAACATTTATTAAACAACTGTCTGCTTAATCTACATGAGCCTTGTTAATTGTCTTTTTAAATCACAGATTACTGTAAACAGTATTACTCTACTTAAACAATGTTTTGGGGGCCGAAGATGATGCACAGTGAATGAATCAGCTGACAGCCGTCAGCGACTCATAACTGACTGCTTGCATCAGAATCTGTGAACCAGAGCTGACTAAGCCCTGTTCTGCCTCCAAGCGATGGCCCTGGAAACAGGCTGCATTAGTGTAGACTGACTAAGAGAATATGGATCACAATGAAAAGGCAAAATTGATACTAAAAAATTCCAGCTTTAACCGGATGTATCAACTAAAAGATACAGATATCGTTGCTACAGTCCTTTTCAGGACGGACGCCGAAGAAGAAGAAGAAACAATATATAACACCTCAGACCTAATAATTATCTGTTTCTTCTTCTTCATCGTACGCTGTTTACAGCGATATTTACGTTGCGCTGATTTAATTTGTTAGCCAGTGGCTCAGTGCATCCGATTTCAACAGGCGTTTCTGTAGGGTTGCTCTCCTTAGCCTTTGGCTGTCCCCAGCCTAACTGCAAGGCAGCAGTTGTTTTTGGTCAGAGTTGTCTCTCTTGGAAAGTTGTCTTGCAGGACTATCGAGTCTTCCCTACTCGTGTCTATAGCGTTTGGCAATGATATGATGGACTATGTACTAGTTTGTACTATCCCGGAAGAGAGGCAGTCCAGTGTGACTTTTTCCCAGGATCGTCACGTCCTGCCAGAAACGTAGCATATGCATATGAGTGAGGTATCTTTTTGCTCGCTCTATTTTCTCGGCTCATCTGCAGTGATGGTACGCCTAGCATTCCCCGCCACCCGGGAGCTTGCCACCATAGGACAGGAGGTGCAGTGTCCGCTGGACTGCATCTCTTCTGCATCCATTGGAATGACTGATAGCAGACAGATGCAAAGAGCGAGGAAGGAGTGCATTTTACCAGGTGCATTCCTGCGGCTCGATCGGGCCGGGACACAAGCCCCAGCCATGTCGTAGCCTCCCATCTCAGCGGTGCTGAGATTTTGGGCGGGATTCTAGCTTAGAGGCGTTCGGCCGTAATCCCTCAGATGGTAGCTTATCAGCCAAGCACGTGGACCAAATGTCAGCGACCTGTGATTCCTCTCGAAATAGTGCATTTGACCAGGTGACAAGCCTAGTCTTGCACGGAGATGTTGTCCGCCTAGGGAGCGGACATGGTCAAGGGTTGAGTCTCAGCAGTTCGCAGTGAGGTAGCTGATCTACTGCTTAGGGCACCCGACCGAGAACTAAGTCTTCTACAAATGATTTCATTCCATCGCCGTATGGGGTGAATATCGAGCAGCTTCCCGCCCGCTTTTATCAGCGGACGGCAGAGACCTCATTCTGCGGCTTGACCGGGCGGGGCTGGAGCGTGACCCCGAGGTCCCCACCATGTCGAAGCCTCCCTTTGCATTCGTGCTGGGCTGCTTTTGGGCGGGATTTTTGGCTTAGAGGCGTTCGGCCGTAATCCCTCACCTCGAACCGTTGGCTTATCCGCCTAGTACGTGGACCAAAATGTCTGCGGCTCCTCTCGGGCTTAGCAGAATTACCGTAGCAGAGCATTGTCATTTGTAGGGTAAAGCTGACCTGTCTTCAGAGGGTCTATTTCCAGCACCCGTTCAATATTAGCCAGACCGTATCAATAGAGGGCTTTTAGTTTGTCAATGGCCCAGTTTCTGGAGCCTGCGATTTCTGCAGGGTGAAGACCAGATTACCGTAGCAGGCGCTCTTTCATTTAGGGGTTTGGAGACTGACCTGTCTTCCATGCGTCTAATACCAGCACATGTTCACTATTAGACCCCCCCGAAGGTGCTCTCTTTTGACAGTCATTCTACACTATTGGCGTGTTTAGTCAATTTTAGCCTCAGGCTCCACTCCTGATAGTGCTCTTCCGTCAATTCCTTTATCAAACACTGGATGCAGACCAACCGAGCCACAGAGGGCATAACCCCAGATTTCTGAGGGTCTAAATCCAGCACCAGTTCCATATTAGACCCCAGAAAAGTGGTCTCGGCATGTCAGTCATTTCAGTGTTGGCCGTGTTGAGTCAAATTAAGCCGCAGGCTCCACTCCTGGTGGTGCCCTTCCGTCAATTCCTTTAAGTTTCAGCTTTGCAACCATACTTCCCCCGGAACCCAAACACTTTGGTTTTCCGGAAGCTGCCCGCAGAGTCATCGAAGCAACTCCTGCGGATCGCTAGTCGGCATCGTTTATGGTCAGAACTACGACGGTATCTGATCGTCTTCGCGCCTCTGACTTACGTTCTTGATTAATGAAAACATTCTTGACAAATGCTTTCGCAGTAGCTCGTCTTGCGGCGATCCAAGAATTTCACCTCTAACGCCGCAATACGAATGCCCCCGTTTGTCCCTGTTAATCATTACCTCCAGTTCCGAAAACCAACAAAATAGAACCGAGGTCCTATTCCATTATTCAGTCAGCCGAGGCCTGCTTTGAACACTCTAATTTTTTCAAAGTAAACGCGCCGGCCACCCAGGACGCTCAGCGAAGAGCACCCGTGGGAGAGAGCCGGCAGACAGTAGGGCAGGAGACAACGGGCAGTGAACCGGGGCGAGCCGGACCGCCCGCCTGCGCCTGAGATCCAACTACGAGCTTTTTAACTGCAACAACTTTAATATACGCTATTGGAGCTGGAATTACCGCGGCTGCTGGCACCAGACTTGCCCTCCAGTAGATCCTCGTTAAAGGGTTTAAAGTGTACTCATTCCAATTACGGGGCCTCGAAAGAGTCCCGTATTGTTATTTTTCGTCACTACCTCCCCGTGCCGGGAGTGGGTAAGCTGCTGCCTTCCTTGGATGTGGTAGCCGTTTCTCATGCTCCCTCTCCGGAATCGAACCCTGATTCCCCGTTACCCGTTACAAACATGGTAGGCATGTCACGTACCATCGACATTTGATAGGGCAGACATTTGAAAGATGCGTCGCCGGCACATGAGGCCATGCGATCAGCACAAAGTTATCCAGAGTCACCAGTGGGGACGCCGCAACCCCGCGAGGGGAAACGACGATTGGTTTTGAACTAATAAAAGCGCTCTTTCCGCGAGGGTCGAAGCATGTATTAGCTCTAGAATTGCCACAGTTATCCAAGTAGGATCGTGTCATCTAAGGAACCTCGACTGATTTAATGAGCCATTCGCGGTTTCACCGTGAGACAGTGTGAACTTAGACATGCATGGCTTAATCTTTGAGACAAGCATATGACTACTGGCAGGATCAACCAGATATCTGTCAGAGACGTACGTACAGCACACACCGGTCGGCGGAGGAAGGGTGTGTAAAAATCCTCACTGGGACGACGGCCGCAGGGACCGACTGACGGGACGGACGGATGGTTGTTCCACCCGTCCCTCACTCCGTCGACCTAGGACCGCCTGACAGGGGCCTCCCACACGCACCAGACGACCGACCGACCGGGCTCGCTCGAGGAGGGATGGCAGCGCTCTGTGCGGAACGGATCCCAACGACCTCGGCGATGAATTTCACTGGGACTAGAGACAATTTGGCCTGCCGGCCTGCCCTTCTCCGTAGGAGAACGCAGGGCCTCGAGGCACGATTCCTGCTTTCCATTTGCCGGTCACAAGCTCTTTGCGAGAGTCGGACCACCAGCGAGACGTACTGTCGAGCTCTGCTATAAGCCTTAGATAAATCACCACGGACGGACCACGTTTCCTGATACGGACCAGACGAGCGCACCTCGGTGGAGGAGCCACTACAACAAACCGCACCCAATTCGCTCTACGGGGAAAGGCAGGCGAGCGTTTTCCGCAAGCCCGCGCTATCGCTCCGCCTGGCGGGACTGAGATCGCTTTACGAACACTGGTTGAAATTGAGTCGCTGCGGCGAGATAACTACCCCAGATAATTATCTGTTTCAAAACACAATCTTTTAAGAGTATTGTCATAAATAGCTCTTAAGATTTTGTTTAAATCACACATTTCTTTAAACTTTTATTGGTCTGTTCAAACCACGTGTGTCATAATCAGTTCTAAAGTTGTCTGAATCAGTGTTTCTCAATCATTCTACACCTGCAGAGTCGTAAAAATCACTTTTTCGCAGACCAGCAGGAAATTTCTGCGACCCGGTGGATGGGGAACCCTGGTCTAAATCACACATGTCTAAAGATTTATTGTAATTGTCATAGTCATTACCAGTGTTTGTCTATTGAAATAACACATTCTATACAGAGTATTCACCATCCTTCCATTTTTTTTCACTTCAGCAAAAGAGTATTGGTCTACCGCTGAAGTAGGTCTTCTTGCTCCAAAATAAATGTACTAGCCCACTTAAGCCATACATTTTTAATCACAGATAAACCATTTTATTCTATATGTACGAGCTATTGAAAAAACATTGGCTGTTTCATCACGGCTGTTTTATGAAGTTTCAGTTAAACTTCCCTCACTCATAGTGATTTTTAAAAAAAAAACCCAGGAAGAGATAAAGTGACATTCATGCTGAGAGATGTCCACGGCATGTTCAATATAGCATGTATAAACAGATACTTCTTCTTCTTCGTTCATCCGCAGATCCTCTTACAAAGGACACCGTTGTTTGTAAGGCTGTTTCATCTCCATACAGCTTTTGTCTCATATCTGTCTCACGCGGCCATTATTGTTCTCTTTTCCTGAGTGAGCGTGCAGCTTTGCAAGATGTGTTCCACGGTCATGATATGCTCCCCACGTGGGCATCTGTCCCAATCCTCATTTTGTTGTAAAGATGACCCTTGAGTCTGTTATGCCCAGTTCTCAGTCTGAAGATGATGACTTGCTCTTCTCTAGTTAAGTTACAAAATCTGAGACATGTGCGAATGTTAGGAGAATAAATGCTTTCCAAGTGTGTTCGGTCCTGAAAGTAGCTCTGTGACAGAAGTTCATTTGAACTTCTGCAACACATTTCATGGATAACCGGTACATCAATCGAGATCAAGATACGGAGTGGTGCATGAGTTCAACCATCATTGACCTGAAGCTGACTGCTAGCGTCAGGGTCAGAGCTGCCAAGACTCTTCTCCACCTCCATGTGGTGATCCTAGATAACAGACTGCAACAGGGTAGACTTGCTAAGGTGAAGGGATCAAAGAGGAAAGGCTAAGCCAGAACCAAAAGATGCCATGCTGAAGACGGTTGTGTCAGACTAAAAGGTGCAAATATCAGTCAAGCTGTAAACTACGACACATTCCATTCTTTGGGCTACTTCCTGCTAATTGCAAAGCCTTTTTCAGGGCTTGGTAGTGGGATTTTGAGAATGAAAAAAGAAGAAGAAGCAATACAGTAATTATTTGAATATAGACCACTGGTTATTTGAGAGCAAGTAAAGAAGTAGATTCAAATGATAGAAAATGTGGCAATGTAGAAAGGTAGAATCTTTCATTGAGATAATTGTCTAGTAATTTGAAGAATTGAATGACATATTTGCCAATTGATTATTATTGTATTATTTCAGCATTGGTTAGATCCCACAAAACAAGTGAGGAAGCAAGTCAAAAGTAAGCTACTAAGAATGTCATTACTTAATGTGTAATGGTTACAAAGGTCATTATTATCAGTTGTTGAAATGCTTCTTTTGCCCACTGACCAGATACAGACACTCCTTCAGCTCGTTATACATTAGTTGTTTGGGGATGTGATTGTTTGGCATGCACATGACAATACCGGCCCACCTAATCTGGGTATTCTGCAATTAGTGTGTGGATGCTTGACATTTTGGCTTTTAAAGACTCACACAGAATATCTCTGACACATTTCAGCATCGATGTTGTTATTTGCGAATGCCCACAATGAGTAGGTTACTCTTTTGTGCGTCCTGAAAAGGACGTTAAGTGGCAGGTTGCAGTAGCTTTCCTCACATTCCAAGCGTGCTGATGAAGGTGGGCCGGGGTCCTCCAGGCGGTTGTGCTATGCTTGTTTTCATCTGCGTGTCACTCACTACTACGGGGATCACATCAATTCCTCACCTTGTTAGCCAGGCTGCCATGAAAACAGCCGTTTCCAGGGAGAGCTACTAGACCAATATGTTTTGCCTGACTCTGACTAAAATGTCTGATCAGTATATTTTGCCTGATCATACGCTAGTCTTCCTCCCCTCTGCATCAATGTGTAAACTCATGGATGTACTTGGCACAAGACCGTTAGACTTAGCCTAGATCCACAGTCAGAGGCGCCAGCATTGCTGAAGAACGTCAGATCTCCGTGGACCAGAGAAAATTTTCTGTTCTGAAAGTCAAAACAACTGCCAACTCACATGTCCAACTCTGACCTTATATGTTACGCATGTGGAAGGGGACTCTATGTTAAAATTAGACTATGTAGCAACCTCACAACTCATCAGTTAGGTACAACACCGCATGTCTGACTACTGTTGTCATCACTGCTTGTGATAAATGGCTATTATTCTCAGCAGTCAAGACCCAGCAGTCAGGTCTGAATTCCTAGAACTGTTGATGTACATAAGAATGGAATGTTTCATGTAGTAAGATACAGTCTTTGAAAAACTGAGAATAACAATGTAAAACAATAAAGTTATCACAATTACTAAGTATATACCTCTTGATGAAACCTAACAGTATAGCCAGATAAGCACTAAATTTGAACTCACAAAGGAAGAGATTAGCGAGACAATGGACAATTACAGCTGACCTGCAGTTGAGGATACAGGCCTTGGAGATATGTTATTGAAGACATCTAAACATCATTTACAAAGATCGAGGTAATGAGAAAATATGAGAAAGAATTACAACAGCAATAGGGTCTTTTGAAGACCTCTTGGCAACTGTCAAAAGAAGGAAACTCGCTTGGTACGGTCACATATTGAGATCAAATGGTCTTGCAAATTCGATGCTGCACGGGAAGGTGCAAAGCAGACGATGAAGAGGTTGTCTCAAAAAGAGGTGGGAAGACAACATAAAAGAATGGACCAATCTCCGACCAGAAGAGGCACAGGGAGTGACCGCTGATAGAGAGGGATGACGTGGGGTTGTGAGAATGTCTTCATGTGTGCCCCAATGACATCACTGGTTACGGGATGACCTGACCTGTAGAATTTTATCTTGAAGGATTCAATCTTCTTTCGAAGGGTTTGTGTGGTTGACCATATCTCGCATCCATTTGCTACCACCGGGAAGATGCAAGTCCTAAGGATCTATATTTGTTGTTACTTTGTTAGTGCTCTGTAATAGGTTTTTCATTTTAGTTAACCTGTAGTGCCATGACCATTCTTATCTTTATTTCTGTTTAGCAATCTCTGCTGTTGCTTATAGTTGATGTGATGGGTTGAATTTTTCATACTCGTCATTCTAGACATTTCTCATTTGGTTTTTTGCATAGATATTACACAGATAAGGGGAGATTATGCATTCTTGTCATACTCCTTTGTGCACCTCGAATCAGTCCAATGTCTCTCCAGCTATTCTGACTGTAGCTTGTTGTCCTTATGTAATGATTCAATTAGTCAAATCACATCCACCGTAAACCCCATGTCTGTCATGATTTTCCATAGCTTTTCATGTCACACATAGTCAAAAGCTGTGGTATAGTCTATGAAACAGGCGTGTAAGTTGACATTGAACTCTCTACGCTATTATTTTGCATGTTGAGGATGTGATCCCTCTGCCCTATTGAAATCCTACCTGAGCCATATGTACTTCCTTGTTGATTTTGTTTTCTAACCTTTTCGTGGTTTTTCTGACAGAGAACAGAAAGAATAAGCATATCTGAAGAAACAAATATTTGGAATATAGACATAAGAAATGGATGAAAAGTAGAGTATCAAAGAATGCCATTAAGAGACATGCGTATCAGTTACATTCTTCTGCTGAGGATGGATATGTCAGACCGAAAGGTGCAAATATCGCAGTTAAGCTGTAAATTAGCAACACAGCGCATTTCCATTGTCCGGACTACATCCTGCTACTTGCAAAGCCCTGTTCATGGCTTGGTAGCGGGAGATTTAGAATGAATGCAGAAGAAGAAGAAGTTACAGTCTGTCTTTGAACGAGTGATTGGTCTTGATCTGTCTTAATCTCTGTTCATTATTGCTGTGAAGGTTCTGCTATTGCTTTGCCTTATTTAGCTGTACCAGAAGTCTATGGTATACTCACCTCATATAAAATGAGGTTTGTGGAAAAGAAGAGCAGATAACCAAGAAGTTTGGATGCTGCTCTCTTGACCAATGTGGTATGAGCCTAAAAAACCCATTGTAGGTTTGGAATATGTTTCCATTGGGGCAGGGGGAAATAATAACATAGCCCGCACACTGTGTGGCTTCTGCAGGAGCAAGTTTCACCTTTATTCCTCAGCTCATTAAAGCCTCTGGTGAACAGCATCAATAGTTTTTTAAAGATTCATGAAGAAGTTGGGTTTTGTCATTAACGGAACAAAGTACATTACTACAAAAAAGTATGAAATAAAATACATTTAAAGTGAGAGGCAAATGTGCTGTCAGTTTAGATAACTTTATCATATTTCACCTTCAATTAAAAGCTGTTTTCATTGTTTTATTTTCAGTTGGTCCGCCATACACATTTCGGTTTCGAGTTAAATTTTACTCTTCTGAGCCCAATAATCTGCATGAGGAGTTAACAAGGTAAGAAGTGCATTATTTGTGTTTTGGTATTGTTTTATTCTCTGATGGCATCTGAGTACTTGCCTCAGTCAGGATGCTAGTCTTGCATGGCAAAAAGTGACTGGTTATATATCATGATCAAACAACAAAAAAGATAGAACCTGCAGTAACTTCATACAATTAACTGTTACTGAATCATTGGTAAAAAAAATTTGAATTTCGTGGATTTACAAGACAACTGGTGTACCAAAAAATGGGTGTACGTCTAAATATTTGGGATGTAATAATAAAATTTGGAAACTGAATCCTTAGGAATAATATCAGATAAATTTAGCTGAACAGTAGTGGATGGGAACATCAGGTCGCAGTGTATTTTGTGAAATGTGACAGTACAAAAGTAATAATGACACAAATAGACTACAAAGCAGAGAACAAAGTCTTATCTTTCAGTTCCGGACAGGACACCTGTCAATAGCCACTTGAACTGCATCAACCCTCAACACTTACCCTTGTATAGATACTGCTATCACCCAGATGAAACAAATACATACTCATTGAGTGTTGTTTTTTCATTGAGTGCAGTGCTTACAGTCACAAGAACAAGATTTAAGTGCTGCTGGCAATTGCCAATAAACCCAGCATAGAACAGTGGGACAGCTGAAGACATGTATTTATATAAGAATGACATTGTGCTGCCAAGAGCTGGCTTGCTGAGTAGCTGTGGAATGGATAGTAATAACATATCTTTGTCGCGTTACACTTTTGCTTATCCAATTTTAGTCTAAATAACCCGAGCTTCTCAGAATTATTAGCTCTATACCCTGCATTATGCTATGCCAGATGTACATGCTTCCCCTGTGGTCGAGAAAGAGCCAGAAGGTTTCTGGTTTCTCCTCGGGGTGGGAAGGACTCGTCAGCATTGGTATCTAGATGGCGGGGCACCCCCCCCTCCCCTCCCCCCCGATTAAATCTCTGATTGACAACAAGGTATCAAGATACTGAGTAGTGCATTAACTGCAGCGATCGCTGACTGCTAGCATTAGGACCAGCGAACCAGAGCTGCTAAAACCCTTCTACACCTCTACGTGGTGATCCTGGATAACTGGGCAGACTGGCTAAGGAGAAAGGATCGAGGGAAGGCTAACCTGGTACTCAAAAATCCCTGCTGAAGTCGGATGTGTCGGACCGAAAGGTGCAGATGTCACAGTCAAGCTTTAACCTACGACACAACACATTTCATTCTCTTAAAGCCCTTTTCATGGCTTGGTAGCTCTGAGATTGAGAATGAACGAAGAAGAAGATTAACAATAACATTGTCTTTATTATTATGAGAGCTACTAGTTAGTGTAGTTGTTGTAGAGCACTCACCTTTTACAGCAAAGGCATAGGGTTCAACTTACACTTCAGTCAACCCATTTGTAAATGGACCCCTGACCTACAGTTCAGGACGGGAAGGAGCTGGCCACCCTCACCTCATACAAACTGGCTTAGTACAATGAACTTATTATATTGTTACAAGTCTGATTCTGTCGCTATCTTCAGATGCAATGGACAACTATTAGTCTGTCCAGTGGGGACGGCGTGGCTAAGTGGCACGGCTCACAACCGGAAGGTGCTGGGTTTTGTTTTTTTGTTTTTTTTGGTGTTCGCCTTATTTCTCTAATCCCCAAAGGCGGTGTGCGTTGCACTGTGGTTTTTATTTTTGCGCCTATCGGCCCAGTGCATCCGACTTCAGCATGCATTTTATGTAAGGGTCTGCTTCCTCCTGCATTTTCTGAGGGTTTGCTTCTCCGGGGTAACGGCCGGTGCTGTGATGGGGATCGAACCCAGCACGTTCGGGTCGTGAGCCATGCCACTTAACCACTAGGCCACGCCGGTGCTGGGTTTGATCCCCATCACAGCACCGGCCGTTACCCCGGGGAAGCAAACCCTTAGAAAATGCAGGAGGAAGCAGACCCTTACATAAAATGCATGCTGAAGTCGGATGCACTGGGCTGACAGGCGCAAAATAAAAACCACAGTGCAACGCACACAGCCTTGGGGATAAGAGAAATAAGGCGAACGCAAAAAAAAAAAAGTCTGTCCTGTCCAGTTCTAAATGGATACATGATTCTGGTCGGGTTAGGAAAAGGAAGGCAGACAGCAAGGTGGGAGGGAATTTGTCAGCCCACCTCACAGATGCAGAGATCATCTACCTTCTACAATGACGTCTCTAATGCTTCTAAATCTGCAAGGTCTACTTTTGGACTTAGTTTTACTCTTTTAGCTGAGAAGAGCAAATGGATTGGATGTGTTACTCAGCTGTGACACACTTCATTATACTCTGCTCTAGATTGGAGAAGGCAACAAAAAAAACTGGAGAAGATATAGCATAAAAAAGTCTTTAAACAGCAAAACAAATTATAGCTTCTAGAACTTTCTTTCAAATTTGAAAGTCTCCTTCACACTCTCCAAGCTTTTTGACCTGTGTAAATGTCAAAGTAAGCATTAAAAAAGGCTCCACAGGGCTAGCAACCTCGTCATGTAAAACTATTGCTACAAAAACAACTACCGCAGGTTTTCAATTACAGACTTCCTGTAGTGGAACCGCTTTAGTGATGATACTATACTTTATATGGAGCAAAAAGAGGAATTAATTAATACAAGCCATCAAAAGGTAGCCAGCATCCAGACCTGGACTTCCTTAGTCAACACTAACACCCATTTAGTCCTCTAGCACTTTGTTTTTGATAGACACATCATGAGTCATTGTTATTATGAATCATTGTATGTGCTGTTGCCGTGGAATACTTGCCCGTAGGTAACAGATGGAACATGACTGCAAAATCGATATTACACTCATGTGTGACCATTCATGCTAGATGCATACTAAATAGCCCGCAGCATTAAAACAGGGTTTGTCTCCAAACAGACTATAGGTAAATTGTCAATCTACTATTAGAATAAAATTAGTGTCATTTGTCAGGTTTGTTTTTCATGATGTAGTCCTAAAAATTGTTAGTTTAGAAAGTTAAAGGAATTGTACTTTATTAAAACAAACCAGGGAGTGAAGAGTAATCAGGGTCAGAGTAAACATACTGACAAAGATTACCATCCTCGATTGCGCTCCTGGAAACAAGTTACGCCACAGCAGTCTGACCAGTGAGGTGGGAATCAAGACTGTAATCCCCAATGGGGTGAGTTTCCTAAGGAGTCTTGCATTACGCTGCGGGATGTAAAGAGAGCCACTGTAACTCGCTATCACAAAAAGCTCAAGAGCTAACTTCTTCGGTGATCGTCCTGAAAAGGACGTTTTGTCATAGTTTACAGCGAGGCTCGCATTTTGGGTAAATGGTTTAAGTGATATAAGAATAGTTGGTAGTCAACAGATGAATCCTTGCATTTGAGATGACCCACGATAGCATGTTGCCCAAGTCCATTGTGCAATCGTCATCTGACAGTTCGGGGAACAACAAATTGCCCCATCTGGTTTCAGCTGGCTATTTTGGGCACCTTCTCACTGCGGTCCCAATTTTTTTATCCAACTGCAGCCTGTTTCCAGGGCCACCAAATGAAGGCAGAATGGGGTCAGTCAGCTCTGGTTCACTTATCCTGATGCAAGCAGCAAACTTTGAGTCACTAGTTGCTGTCAGCAGCTCATTCACTGTGCTGCATCTTTAGCCCCAGGAGTTAAATTAATTGAGTAAAGTAGCATCAAGCAACTTCATAAGACTTACTGATGTTGTTGATGAATGCCTAAAATCAGTAATTTTACTCTTTTGTGCGCCCTGAATAGGGTGTTGAGTGTCGGTTTACAGTAGTTTTCCTCACATCCCGAATGTGGTGACGATGGTGGACCGGAGTCCTCCAGGTCTTTTTGCTACGCTTGACTTCATCTGCAATGTCGTTCACTACTATGGGATTCCCCGACCTCATTAGCCAGGCTGTCATAGAACAGCCTGTTTCCATGGAGAACTGTGAGGAAGTGAGGTGGCTGTCTTGGTCAGTATATTTTGCCTTGCCCTGACTAACATTGTCCGATCAGTATGTTTTGTCTGACTAGACAAGTCCTTACTGATAACTTTTAGTCTTGAAGGTGTGTCCCTTGAAAGTTAAAAAAAAAAAAATAAACCGTTCTATAAATGGTTTAGAACAATGCTTTTATCTTTGTTGCTATATTGTTTAGTATTTACTGGCTTTCCATCATCTTGTGATTCCTAGGAAAATGAATAATTTATTCTTGTATCATATTTGGGTTATTGTTTCTAGAGGCTGCTTTCCAGATTGAAAGACTTCTTCATATTCTGCAAGCTTTTGACCTGTGTGAATGGCACAGGTCTCAATCTTACATTTGTGTCTCTCAGCTAGGGACCAGGTTTTACACTGATAACATAGCATAACATAATGTTAGACTTTGACACTCCCAACTACTTTCTCTTTTGGGCTGATTTATAGACTAAAAGTCATGCTGGAAAGAAATAACACAGCACAAGAAAATCTAGATAATGGTTTACATCTTCTTATTCGTGCACTTTGGATGTCAACTTGAATATATCTAAAGAAAGCAGCAGTCAGTCTGAGGCTATTGGTATCTCTATAGAGCCTGTCCAAGAATGGTGTCGTGTTGACCACACATGCTTTCTCTGTTCTTTGTATGTTGGACATTTTTGTAGTAGATGCTCAGCGGTCATTTTGTCAATGTAGCAGACACATTCATCTGTATGTCCTATTCTTAGTTTGTTTAACAGTCTGTTGTGGTCTGTGCGGAGTCAAAAGATTACTACCTGCTCACCTCTATTGAGCTAGTAATATGCGTCATTTGGTTGATGACCTGCATGCTCTGCTTCCCACTTGTTCCTGTATCTGCACCTGGTATACCTCTTGGTACTTCATAAGTTATACCAATACCAGATTGAGATAGCTTTCTACCTTCTCTAGACAGTCTGTCAGCATCTTTATTGCCAAACATTTTTAAATGTGATGGAATTGACTTTACCACAACTCTCTTGAACTGGTGATAAGGTGAATAGAGTATCACTCTTAGTTCCTTTAGGTCTGTATTCTTCTGGCTCCCCAGTGACGCAACCATTGACAGCGCATCTATGAAGAGTACAACTTGTCTCTCTATGTTTTCAAGTTCTCTGCTCTAAAGTTACTTAAAAATGTTTCAGTCGCTACTAAAAGCTGTCTTTGTGTATTGTTTTTTAGTTTTAGATAGATCCCTCCACCTTAACTTAACTTAATGTCTTTATACTGATTTAGAAGACTCCGCAGTCTGTACACAACCAGTTTCATTTGCATTACCTTGTTCTAAAAGCTATGCACATCCAATTTATTCTTAAATGCATTAATTGTCCCTGCCTCCACTATTTCCTGTGGTAATGCATTCCAAGTATTCACCACTCTCTGACTAAGAAAATATTTCCTAATATCTAATCTGCACCTTTCTTTAGTTAATTTGTAGCTATGCCCTCTTGTTCTTGTAGGTGGTTGCATTTTGAAAAACTTGTTATAGTCCAATTTATCCGTTCCTTTGATTATCTTATAAACCTGTATTGTCACTAATTCTTCTCTTTTCTAGACACCGTAGGCCGATTTTTCTGATTCTTTCCTCATAACTGGAATTCCACTATCAGCTTTGTCTCTCTTTTTTGTATTCTTTCCAGCATGTTTATATCCCCTCTATGATAAGGACTACACATCTGTACACAGTACTCCAATCTAGGTCTAACTAATGCTTTATACGGTTTGACTATAACTTCCTTGCTCCTATGTTTAATATTTCTTTTTATCGTACCTAACATTGCATTTGCCTTTTTCACTGCTACCTGGACTTGCTCACTCACCTATGATCTATTATAACCCCTAGGTACCTTTCCTTTTCTTTTCTTCTAATATTGTTCTCTCCCATTTGCAAATATGTTCCATATTGGATCTACCCATGTTGACGACTGTACATTTATCTACATTAAACTCCAATTCACATGTCTACATCTGACAAAATCCAGCTTCAGTATTTTTGGCCTTATTTATTTTCTGTCCAATCATGTGTTTCTATATTCAGTTACTTCTGGTTGACTCATTTCTGTCTACCTATAATGCCCTAGATTATCTGGCTGATTATTCTACTGTTTTTTAACTGTTTTTTTCTCAGTCCTCAATTCTCCTGTACAGATTATGTTAAAGAACATTCTGTTACATATTTTGAGGACATCTTCACTGAGAAAACAGGATCTAGTATACTTAGCAAAGTAGACAAGAAATCTGTTTTACAGATAAAGGTACATGATAAAACACTAGAAAAGGTCAAGAGCTTCTTGAAATCCTGGTATTCAATCAAACAAGTGTATCTGATGCGAAGTAACCAAATGTTGAGTAAACTCATTTAGCTCTTTTGCCTTGGTGTTTGAACCCAGGACCTCCTTTATGCCATCTCTCCACCTCATCCTCGATCGCTCGTGAGGGCGGCTAAAGTTGTATGGTCACCACAACATCACTTTACGTGTTTGTCTGTTATCTGGCATGTGCACCATATGGCCGGTCCGTCTGTATTTTCGTAACAGTGTGACTTCTATGATGTCAGAGAAGGAAGTTCCACTTCTGATTTCTGTGTTGTAGATATGGTCTTGAACGGAAATATTCAATGTTCTTTGCTACATCGATCGTTGGGCAACGCGTAGTCTATCTGCATCAGCTTTCCATGGGTTCCACACCTCGCAGCCATATGCCATGGCCGGAATAACCACACTGTTGAAGGTGTGAACCCTAGCATTCATATTTTGCATCTGTTGCATGTTTTGCATCTGTTTAAAACAGTTGAAGCTGAGCCAGCCAACTGTTATCATTCATAATATCACCCAGTTTATTAAATGGACGTTCATGATCTCTTGGCCCAAGTAGATAAACAAATTTACGTTTTCGATGGGACAATCTCCAAGATCCATATCTCCTTTTGGGCTGGAGGAGTTGAGCATGAACTAGGTTATCTTTTTATTGATTTGTAGGCCAACTGCAACACTTGCTGTGTAGCAGCAGAACTTATCTTATCTTGGAAATACAATAGATGAAGGGAAGTGAAATCAGGAAGATATTGGGAATTGCCAAATCTGTATTCACCAACATGAGTCATATTTTGAAATCCATACAAGTTACTCTAAAATTCAAAATGTGGAAAATCAAATGTTGTGTAGACGCATTACTGCTCTTTGGTGTACAAACGTAGACAATAAGCTGCTTCTTCTTCGTACGCTGTCAGGCGTTTGACTTTAATTTGTTCAAAGAAAGCAGCGGTCATCTTGTGGCTGTCAACACAGTCATAGAGTTTGTCTAGTGTTGGTACTGGTGATAGCCACATATGCTTTCTCTGGTCTTTGTATGTTGGACAATTTTACAGCAGATATTCAGGGGTAATATTTCCCAGTACCACAGGTGCATTCATCAGTAGTACCCTGTTTTCATTTTGTTGATGTACCTCAGTATGTTGTGACCTGCACAGTCTAAAGATCACCACCTGCTCTCTTCTGTTCAACTGGTAATGCGCATTATTTTTCTGTGTAGCCAGTATGCTCTGTTTCCTGTTTGTCCGTATGTTTGACCATAATAAACCTTTTATAATCTCTGTAGGTCACACTTGAATCTGGTTATGATAATCTTCCACATTCTTTCACCAGTCTGTCTGCGTCCTCGTTGCCTTGAATGTTACAGTGGGATGGGACCCTTTTGTGTTTGGACTACTGGCATAGTTGACAGGGACAGTGAACAAACAATTGGAGAAGAGAATTGATGCCATTGAATTGTGGATATCAAGAAAAATGAGGGGCATCTTTTGGAAGAAAAAAAAAATAAAGATGTCTTGGAGAAATTATGGGTGCAAAAGAGAACTGATGACAGCAAAGTTTAGATATTTTGGTCACATCAAAAGACAACACCTCGCTGAAGTACACTGGAAGGAAGGGTAGAGGGCAGATATGCCAGAGGTAAACGATGCTGTAGGTAGAAGGACAACATCAAGGGATGGATGGAGGAAAGCCTGGTAGATTGTATTATCAAGAGTCAACTGGCAGATATCACCATCAAGGCAAGAAACAGGATCTTGAAATATATTGCACCTGACATATGATGAGAATATGACACTTAAACTGAACTTCTTGAGTTTTACATATTGGATCATCATCTTGAGTTTTACCTAGGGGGGTCATCATCTTGAGTTTTACCTATGGGATCATCATCTTGAGTTTTACCTAGGGGGATCATCATCTTGAGTTTTACCTATGGGATCATCATCTTTACTTTTTTTTAAAACTCTGGTGCTAAATTCTTATATTCTTGAATTTTACCTATTGGCTTTAATCTTTAGTTTTACCTATAGTCCATATTCTTGAGTTTTACCAATGAACCCCTATATAATCTGGCTTACTCTTCCACTGTTCATTTAACACTATTTGAGTTGTGCTTCTTTTTCAGTCCCACATTCTATGTACTCAAACAAGGAAGTTTGAGATGAATTCAGCATTAATGATGTCATGGGGATGTAAAAAAATAATTGTTGCTGGACGGATATTCAGATTAATAATGGTTAATGCAGATGGTCAGAAGTTAGCACAGCGGTTCCCAGACTATGGCAGGCGTTTTTGTTTTGTTTTTGCATTTGCCTTTTTTCTCTAGACTCCAAGGCAGTGTGCATTGCACTATGTGTTTATTTTTCGTCTGTCAGCCGAGTGCATCCGACTTCGGTATGCATTTATGTAAGGATCTGCTTCCTCGTGCTTTTTCTAAGGGTTTGCTTCCCCGGGGTAACGGCCAGTGCTGTGATTAGTTAGCGAACCCAGCACCTTTGGGTTGTGAGTTGTGTTACTTAATCGCTAGCCCACACTGTACCGTTTTGTAGACTTGGAAAATCTTCACTAGTATCTAAGTTCATTCTTGTATCTCTGGTGACAAACTTCGTGACCTCAGTTTTTGTGCATCTCTGATTGAACATAAAATAACTCACCGAAGCCAATAACAATAAATCTGCATTAAACATTCCGTTGCAACCTCATTTGAGATAAATATACAAGGGACTGGTCATTAGACTTTACCCCATCAGTGAATTGAATATCATAGGGGATCAAGATGCTGAGCAGCGCATGAGCTGCAGTGGTCAGCGGCCCATAGCTGACTGCTAGCATCAGGGCCAGCGAACCATAGCTGCCAAGACCCTTCTACACCTCCACGCAGTGATCCTGGATAACAGGCTGCAGCAGGGCAGACTGGCTAACGAGAAGGGATCGAAGAGGGAATGCTAACCCGGTACTAAAAAAATGCTTGCTGAAGTCGGATGTGTTGGACCGAAAGGTGCAAATATTGCAGCCAAGCTGTAAACTACGACACAACGCATTCCGTTCTCTGGACTACATTCTGCTACTTAAGCCCTTTCAGGGTTTGATAGCGGGAGATTGAGAACGAACGAAGAAGAAGAATATCATAGAGAGCTGAAATTTTGGAAAGCATTTATTCTTTTCAATATTTAGCCACCATCTGAAGTGACATACTTCTGCCATGTCTGCATGATCTTGAAAAGACTTTGGGAATCAAAATGTCCCATTTTTCTCGAATTAAATGTCCTATTTTTCTAATTAAAACAGTTATCCCAGTATCTCATACCAGAATGACATCATCATCACCATCAAAATAATTTCCATTGAGCCATTTTTTAAGATTTTGTGAAAGAAAAAAGCCTGAATGAGCCAAATCCAGAGAATAGTTGATATGGAATTTGAATACTCACATCTTTTGCTGCAGTAGAAGAGAAGATGCATTGTCTTGAAGCAAAGGAATATTTTGACTGCGTGTTATCCCTCATTTTCTGGTCACGTCTTTCCTATAGTGAGGGGATTTGTCCATTAACCGTTTTGTCACGAGGAAGATAGTCTTTTAATAGGATACCACTGGCATCCTAAACATTGGCCAAAATCACTATTCTTGTAGATTTCAATGTTCTCGACTAGACATGTGTTGGGGAGCCTGAGGTTTTCTATTGCATGCTTTTATTTTTTTGTTATATCTCAGATGCTTGTTTTCTGGGTATGAAAGAGTAAGATGCTCATTATTGGGGTATGAACCAGCCAGATGTCTGTTGTTGTGGTGTGATAGAGCCAAATGTCTGTTGTTGTGGTGTGATAGAGCCAAATGCCTGTTGTTGTGGTATGATAGAGCCAAATGTCTGTTGTTGTGGTGTGATAGAGCCAAATGTCTGTTGTTGTGGTATGATAGAGCCAAATGTCTGTTGTTGTGATGTGATAGAGCCAAATGCCCATTGTCAGGACATGAAAGAACCAGATCCCCATTGTTGGAATATGAAAGAGCTTGAAAATATCAAATACTTTCTTAAATGTGGCTTGTTTTCGGTCTTGATTTTCAGGTATCAGTTCTTCTTACAGCTCAAGCAGGATATCTATGCTGGCAGACTACCCTGCCCAGAAGATGTTCTTAATGAACTGTGTGCCTTCGCCTTGCAGTGTAAGTGTTTGTTTGTGTACACCCCAACCACTTGCTATGGATCATACATTAGTTGTCGTTGTTCGAAGCTACTTGTGCTGAATTAACTTGTGATTTAGTTTTTATTGATAGTGTGTTGCAGTGACTCTTCTTGTATCCAGAGGCGCACTCGAAAAGATGGACCAGGGTCCTCCTGGCTGAGGTGCAATGCAAGGTTTGTCAGTAAGCTCACCAATATGGGTATTAAAGTGTCATTTCCACCTTGCTGTGAAACAGTCTTTTGAGAATGAACAAAGGGCATGAGGCAGGTGGACCAGGGTCTTCTTGGCTGTGCTGCAATGCGAGGTTCCTCAGTAAGCTCACCAATATGGGGATTAAAGTGTCATCTCCACTTTGCTGGCCAGACAGCTGTGAAACAGCCTGTTTCCTGGGGGATGAACAAGGACATGAGGCGGGGGTCTTGATCAGCATGTTACACCTGACCCTGATTACTCTTTGCTCCATTAGTTGTAAAAAGTGAAGTTAATTACCTGGTCATCTGTGTTTAAGCTGCGCCTTTGGAGTAGACACCTCCCCAACACATAGGCATCTATAATCTTATTCCTCATGTCATATGAATTTATTTTCCAGCTGAACTTGGTGACTATGACCCAGAAGTTCATACTCCAGGAACTGTTTCTGAGTTCAGATTTGTGCCGAACCAGACAGAGGAAATGGAGATTGCTGTTTTTGAAAAATACAAGGAGTTCGGGTAAATTCTTAGAGATTTTCATGGAAGTTTTTAAGAATTTTTCTGTAAACATTGTAGTGACAGTGATCAAAAGGACAAGAATTTTGTAAGTGCTTGTAATGAACACATATTAACTCATTCACTACTTGAAAAATCCTTTCAAATTTCCCTTTTCCCACTGACGAGTCTACAAAATTCTCTTGTTTTTCAGTTCAAAGTTTTAAAAAAAACTTAGAAATTTTGTTTATTCTGCAAGAACCACACTGCAATAAAGGGCAATTTCAAGTACTCTTCTTTTAGAATGTTCTTGCAGCTGAATCACTTTCTTTCTTTAAGATGCACTCAACACACGGGTGAACCATGTTTCATGCTGAAGTGTTTATCTCACTTTTTCTTTTTGGCTGCTGCAACCCCATAGCAACAGGACTTATTGTAGACGGCGATCATGCCAACTCCACTGACGATTTAATTTATCTGGTCATAAAACAAAATGCAAGATTATCTATGAATATCCTGGAACCAACAGAGGCTTTCACTGAAAACAAAGCTATGGATTTACATAACCTGTGTTGTCTCCATCCTTCTATATAGATCTGAAACCTAGACTGTTCTGCAGATTGATTAGAAGCACATTGAAGCCTTCTTGCGATCCACTGATATGTTCGGGTACCAAACAATGAAGTCATCTGGCGAACAGGCCTCGACAGCACATTCGCTACACTAGACCATCGCTGATCACCCTTATTTGGACATGTGGTCTGCCTTGCTGATATGTCTCTTCTCACCATCTCGTAAATTATGCTATGGTTATTAAGAATGGGGAAATGCCCCTCTCCATCTTGGTTCTGCCCCAGTGACTATCCATGAATCACCTGGTTAGGTAAAATCGGAAAGATATCATCCTCATTGCATGTAACTTGGGACTCAGCCACTCATTGTGTTCACTGGTGGTTGGCACAACAGGGCCTTGTTGCCTAAGTGGACTAGATAACTACCTGCCTTTTTCTGTTTCATATATAATCCTTAATCAAACTTTATGGGGGTCACTATAGCTGAATGGTAAGCTGCTCGCCTCTCCCCCCCAAAAAAAAAATACACGAAAGGGTGGGTGTTCAAATCCAGCAATTTTCAAGTGTCTGGTTGCAACGGAGGTGAGATTGACACTTAGTCCTATTGGAGATGGGTGATAAACTCAAGAGGTCCCATGTACACACTGTGCTTAAAGAACCATTGAAACTAGAAAAGAGCAGGCAATTAGCTGCTGCCAGGGCAACAAATCCTAAAGGTATTGAAATTCCTACCCAAAAGTAGCCCGCCTACAGAAAGTGTTTGACCTATTCTCTTACAAATGGAGCTCTCTGGGAAGTTAAGTTCATCCTTCCCCATGTTCTCATGGAAGCCAAAGGGAAGCAACCCCTCCCTCATGCAAAGAAACAACTTGCGGATCACCTGTTTGTGTGCACACTCTATTGCAAGTATATTTTTTTTTAAAAATGACCTCTACACTATCAAGAGAAGCAGAGAAGGGACTAAGAGAAAGAAGTATGCTTTAACTATATTGTTGTCAATTTATGATACTATTTCAGATTTAGTTATTTTTATTTCCGTTTATGATTCTCTTACAGTTATTAGCTGTTGTTTGTTGATGTTGTTTCTGTGTTAGATGTTTACCTTTACCAAACCTCATTAAAAATTGAATGCAAATTTATTGGCGCCGGCATCACTTTGAACACATCTCAATTTTCTGTGGTTTGTAATGTTTCTGTTTGTTGGTCAATAAATATGATTGTGTTGTGTGTAGAAAACATAAATGAATAAAGAACTTGTTGGTGTTATTGTTTTTATTGTGTGTGTGTTAGTTTCTGAGATACAAGAAGATAAAAGTGAAAATTTATAAAAACAAAGCACAAACATTTAGACTCTTAGATCAGGGAACGTCGCTCCTCAATAAATCTATTGAAATCACAATAAAGTATCGATACCGTTCTTTTATAATCTCAGCACAACTGTTAGTTTACACCAACAAAAATTTATTTAATTTCATCTACATAAACAAACTAAACAGATTTACCTCACAAAGATATTTTGCAATCTTAACTTCACTTTCTCCATAATGGACTGGCCCCAATCCATGTAAAAGAAGATAATAAAGCATTTCAAATGCATTTGTAATCTAACACAAAATACTTTGACTGGTTAAAAACCTGTGTAGATGGATGTGACGTATTCATCATAACAATCTATCTATTTCTATGGTAGCCGGTTTGATCTTTATATGATTAAAACAGCGTATGATAGGCAGTTTTACCAAGTTTTTGTTTTGGCGACATCGGATGGCAAACAAAAAATTGTTTCTGTCCCAATTTCGCAACTAAGGCATGATAAAGGTTGACTTTTCTGATATTGGTTGAAATGATCCGTAGCGCATATTATCCATCTGAATTTGGGACAGTGTAGCATAGTGGTTAGGGGCACAGCTCACAAACCGAACTTGCGTGTATTCAGACTCATGAAACAAACAAAGTTGTCTTCCTATTGGAAGTGAACCCATTTTAAAATGTATGCTGAAGTCGAATGCACTGAGCTGTTAGGCACAAAATACAATACAGCAATGTGAATTTAACAAAAAGTCTAATTGAATTTTTGTTGTGGTGTATGTACTTTAATGCATTAATGTAAATACTGTTGCAGTGGCCAGAATCCAGCTCAAGCAGAATTGCAGTTCCTACACAAGGCCAAGTGGTTGGAGATGTATGGAGTGGATATGCATTCAGTTTCAGTAAGTCAAATTATCACATGTGCTATCCCTAATGGCATAGGCAGTTTTTCCACAGATGATGTTCGTATCCATTTTCTATTTAAGCAGTGAAAGCAGTGCTTGCCTTTCCCTAGTAAACGGATCAATACCGTTTATTCATTTAATTAGCTCTTAGTGATTTTTGAAATTGTAGAAAAATGCACCAGAACTGAGGCCACAGATTGGGTCAAGCAGAAGAAATTTGTTGCTGTCCTGAAAGTCAACATCATCAGGCGTGACTCAGATAATGTACATTTTTATAGGAACACTATACATTTTTCATAGTCCTCATCTTGTAGCCGGGGGTACGGGGAGAGGAGACTTAATGCTTGGTCAGGCAAAACAAACTGATCAGACTATATAACAGACCAAGACACACCCCCCCCCCCCCCCCCCCCCCCCCCCCCATCCACCTCACTTCCATGCAGGTCTCCCTAGAAATGGGCTGTTCTTCTTGGCAGCATGACAAACGAGGTGGGGGATTGACATGATCCCCATATTAGTGAGTGCATTAGTCAAGCAAAGCACAGCTGCCTGAAGGACTCCGGTCCGCCTTTGTTGGAATGTGACGAAAGCTACTGCAATCCACCACTAAACGCCTTTTTCAGGGTGCACAAAAGAGTAAACTTGCTCATTGTGGACATTCACAACAGCATACCCTGGAGTGCAGAGATCCACAATTTATACTTGCAATCGATTTTGCAGACAAACGGATGATTGGCTCATTATGTCCTTTCATGGTAAAGGGTTTTCCTCCTTTTGTATTAACTTAACTTCCCATGTTGCTCCATTTGTAGGAGCACTGGTCCAATATTAAATTTGGTTCACCATATCAGTTTGTAGGAAAGCTTTATTCCAGTCACATGCAGTGCAGATCTGTAGAAATGGTTCACATGGTGAGATTGCCAACCCCATGTCCAACCTTTTTTTAGTTGCAAAAAAGGAAATAGAAGTCTGTTTTGTTTGCCACAGAAACCACTCGGAGGATTTACCTAGACAGTCATACACTGCTGGTTCGCGGGCGAAGGATTGTTATTTGTCCGCTTTGTGAACAGATCTTCAAGTCCAAAGTTGAGCCTCAACAGTTCGCAGTAAGGTTGCTGCTAGACTGCTTATGGCATGGAAGGAAACAGCAGATCAATGTTTCTTAAAGATATCTTAATTTCAGCTGTTTCAGATATTTCAGATATTATCATCAGGAGACTAATAGTGACTGACAAACAAAAAAGGTCAAGAGACAGTTTTAGGTTAGAACAATGACAGATTTAAGGAGACATTGCGATTCATACAGGTCTTGTCTCTAAAGAGTGATCTAAATAACTGCAACATGAAAGAAACCAATTAACTAATCCAAGATGTGAACAATAATTAAAGAAGCAGATTATTAACTATAACATTTTTTAATAAGTGACCTTTATTGATCTAAGTCTTAGCGTTTGTCTGTTACGTAATGCTGTTTTTGAACTATTTTGGTTTTTTAGTCACTGTAGTCTCAAGTTTTGATGCAGTTATTCTTCCTATAGTATATCTTCACTCATTTTGGCTCTCTGTGTTTTTGTAAATGTTTATAAAGATTTTGTTAACAATGTTATGTACTGATTTAATGTTCATCATTTTCTTTAACTGTCATGCTGTGTGTTGTTGATGATCAATTCCTTCCATTACCATCTATCCTTTTAACATTTCAGGTTTTCAGATCTTTTTTCTCATTCAGTTTGTCATGGATGGCATGATAATTTTTCGGGTTTTCTCTGCCTCTTAAAAATCTTTCCTGAAGATTTTCTACGTTCCTCCCTCGTGTTGCTGAGTTCAATGAACCTTGTTCATTTTCATTTAATTTTAGTTAGCAGTGATTTTTTGCTATTGTTTTCTTGTAATGAATCTTCATTGGATTTGAATGTTGAGAAATGTTATATTGCTTCTTACATTGGAATGTATTAGTAAACAGTAGCCTTGTTCTTTACATATTTGTGTACACTCATCATCTGGTTGGTCAGTTCCAAAGCTGGTTGTCAGGTTATCTGAATATGTCTCTCTATTTCTTATTTTTTTAGGCTTTCGTCCTGAAAAGGATATGTTATAGTTTACAGCAGTCTTGAGATATCTGCACGTTTTGGCTCGACACATCCGTTTTCAGATATGTTACTTTAAAATCAAAAGACAAATGTCAAATGGTATTCTTGAGCATATACATTCTGATATACTATTTTATAGATAAAAACACAGTAGTTACAAATCACACACTATCATGGATGAAGTAAGTATTGGAGACTTGCACTGAATATCACCTGATTCTGAGATGGGATGATCAGTTACAGTCCTTCCATAACTTAATGAGGTACCCATTTACAGCTGGGCAGACTGAAACATACCAAGATAGAGTCTAGATATTTTTCTCTGAGAGGCAAGAACTCTATTTGATAACTGATATATACAAATTGTAAAGCAGATTTTGATTCTTGTTTTAATTTGAATATTTTTGTTCTTGTGTGAAGGGTAGGGACCAGAACACATACAACTTAGGGCTTACACCAACTGGCATCCTAGTCTTTGAAGGTGGAGAGAAAATTGGCCTTTTTTTTTGGTAAGTCTGAATTGCATATGATTTTTCCATAGAGCATTAAAATATAAAGAAAATAGGTAGAACAATTTTAAAGAGAAATATTTCTTATTTGTGTAATGGCTATAAATAATATTGGCAGTTGTCAGTGATATTAACCATGATGACTAGGAAAGAATTGCCACCAATCCCACAGACTGGTGCATAACTATTGCTAAGGGTGTTCAGATAAATGAAACATCAAGAATAAATGAGGCTATACAGAGACGATTGCTCTGCAAATCAGCTCACATCAACCCTTCTTCAACCACGGTGGTAAAGGGTGTCTGATTTCCTTTTACTAATTAAATGCGACAAATAATTAATGGCTCCAATTGGCTTATTAAGCCATCTTCGAACTCATGCAAACAGTGAATGTCAACAAAGCGGTCTCCATCAATTATGATTAGTTTTATGAATAGTTTTTCTTGGAAATCTTCTCTAGCTTCATATAAAATTGGCCAGGATTTTTCTGATTAGATTTGGGGGGCACTAAATGACTGTTCTCTTTGTCTTCAATGTCTACGGATCCTAAAATTGGAATAGAATTAAAAATATTTTATTCTCTTCTCATTTTATAATGAATTTGTATTGGTCCATTTCTTCCTACTAACAGTGTATGCATCATCTTTATTGTATTGTTTATTTGCTTCAATGTTATTTATATCCGGTTAAGCACAACCCATCTCTTTCCTTACTCCCCATTCTCGCACCACACCCAATCATTGATGTTCTTACAGGTATATGCATTCTATAGCAGACACTACTGTCTGGGATGGAGTGTTAGGGACTTCATTGTACTAGGCTATAATTTGTTTATGAGGTGGCTTAACCAGTTCCCTTCCTCACTGCCTTTCCTTTCCATTTACTTTGGATCGACTGGAACATGCTGATAATTGAAACTGAACTTCATACCTTTGCTGTGAAAAGCGAGTGCTCTACCACTAAGCTAATCAGGTGCTCCAACAGATATCCTATAGGTAAACAATTTCTTTGTCAGCGCTGCTCCCAGGCAGACTGCCACCACATGCTCAATGTGGTAAATATGACCTGATATGAAAGCTTGGTCTTTGGTTGAATGTAGTGTGCCTTGCCAACAGGAGACACTACTCTAACATCAGAAATGAATCTGTTTCTAAGAATCAACGTCACTGCACTCTGGGGATACCCATAGGTGCTCAGTCTCTCTCAGCAAATGGCGCAGGGTATGGATGCTGATGGTCCCTGTAGCTCGCTGGTTATAAACTCTCTTTCTCCGTCCTCTCTATTGCCCTACTCGGCTCAAATCTCATTTAATATGATGGAGTGAACCTATTCTTAATATGCTGGAGTGAACCTTTTCTTAATATGCTGGAGTGAACCTATTATTAATATACAGGAGTGAACTTATTCTTAATATGCTGGAGTGAACCTATTAATATGCTTGAGTGAACTCTTAATATGCTGGAGTGAACCTACTCTTAATATACTGGAGTGAACCTACTCTTAATATGCTGGAGTGAACCTACTCTTAATATGTTGGAGTGAACCTACTCTTAATATGCTGGAGTGAACCTACTCTTAATATGCTGGAGTGAACCGAACCTACTCTTAATATGCTGGAGTGAACCGAACCTACTCTTAATATGCTGGAGTGAACCTACTCTTAATATGTTGGAGTGAACCTACTCTTAATATGCTGGAGTGATCCTATTCTTTCCTCCTTAAGGGGACCATGGTATCCACACATGGTAATCTCTGACCAAAGTAGATTGAGTCATCCTCACTATTATGCTAATAGTGAAATTATTGCAGATGAATTTTAAATTGGAGATGTTAATGTTCAACCATTACAAATTTGAACATTGAAAAATGTCATTTCAGGCCAAAAATGACAAAGCTGGACTTCAAAGGCAAGAAACTCTTGCTAGTTGCGGTTGAAGATGATGATAATGTAAGACTTTTATGTCTTTTCTGCAATTTTTAGTTATATTTAATTTTGTAACTCACTATACAAAATTATGATGTTCCATCATCATGTACCATGTGCTTTGTAGAATGTTGCTGCCATATCAGCTTATCTGAAAGATTCTCAAGCTTTTGCTAGTTCCCTTGCCTCTGTCACTGTCATCTTCATAACCAGAGCTTGACAAATTTTAGGATGGCTTACCAGTCATTCAAACATTTCACCAATCAGGATGGTTGGACCACAGTCATGCAATTTATGTTAACAAATTTAAACTAGGCACTAATTCACCTTTATTTCTACATAACAATGCGTACCAAACCAAAATATACTGTATTACTTACACGATATTAGTCTATTTCTTCTTAAGAAAAAATGCACTGCTGTCAGAGGCATGGTGTGTTTCCTTGAACATTCTTGGTAGTTTTAGCATTGTAGTACCATTTATATATTGCTTTAGCAAGTTTAAATTGTGGCGGTGGGGGTCCATTTAGATTCACCATTATAAGCTAGCTTATGTACAATCTAATCGAGCCAAAATAGCATTAATAATCATGTGTGAGTAGTTATGTAGTAACGATTAAAAACACATTTCTTTACTTGTCAAGCAAAAATGTTTGCTTGTCACAGACGAGTGCTTTTGTTAAGCCCTGCTCATAACCTCTTTAATGTCATTTGTCCATCTTCTCTTCAGTTTGCCTTGCTGGCCGGGTACCATACCCTCCATCACCATTTTTTAAAGACCATTGTGGCATTTGATATGATCAAATTATTTAATTTTTCTAGACGTTGTGTTGTCTGTTAGCCAATTTTGTTCTATATCCATGGTATTTTGAGCACAAAAATATTATCATTTTGGCTACAAGGATTAAACCTTTTTCCTTAGTGTTTGTGTGGTTGTCCACGTTTCACATTTATACATTGTCTCTGGGAAGATGCAAGTCCTGACGATCTTTATTTTTGTCATTTTGTGAGTTTTCTGTCATATGTTGTTCATATTAGTTAACTTCTATACGTTGTTCATATTAGTTAACTTCTGCAATGCCATGTTCATTCTTCTTACTTTTCTGGGGCAATTTCCATTGTTGCTTATAATCAAGTGAAGATATTTAAATATTGTGGCATTCATAACTTCTTGCTTATTTACAATAACTTTTTTGTCTTATCAGTGCTCATTATCTTGATCTCGCTAATTTTTAAGTGTAGATTCTGTTTCTCACCGTGTTGTTTAACTGACAGGGTTTCTGTATCAGCTCTGCAGCACTCTTCGAAAGTGCAGCTGTATCTTCTCATGTCCCTGATGTTCCTACACTAAATAATTTTACAGCATCTTATAATCCAGTAAAATAAATTATGATGTTCCTCCAGCTTTTGGTTTCATTATATGAATGCTCAAGTTTTTGGACATGTTATCAGAAGGGTTGTTGTTTGAAACTGCTCATGCTGAGCCTCATTAACCTTTACCACACCAAAAACTGGCGTAATTTCCCCCGCAGTCGCATTATTTTTGAGCACGTCATGTCATGTTGTGGTTATTGACTTTGAGAGATTCTAGCCTGTTTTTTAAATATATATATGATTTTGTTGTGTGTAGAAAAATATATTAATAAAGTACTTGTTAGTGTTATTGTTTTTATTGTGTGTATGTTAGTTTCTGAGATACAAGAAGTTGAAAATGTCCACAAATATATCACAAACACTTACACTCACCAATTAGGGTCTGCCAGGGTTCCACAAATATTTGTATTTGTCATAGAGCACTGCTACTGTTCTTCAATAATATATATCTGTTAGTTTCCACTTCAAACGTATTTATTACTTCTAAATAAACAAACATCTACCTAAGAAAAATATATTGCAAAACCTTAACTTTGTCACCCTAAATAATGGAATAACCTTCAAATCCGATTAAAAAGGCAAAGAAATTGTTTCAAAATTCTCTAACAAATCAAGAAGAAGCCAATATTTCACCAGAAACGAGCGGACAGAAGTTGCCTGGTTTTCAGTATTCAAATACCCATTTGTTCAGCCGTTTCTATGGCATTAACCTGAAAGTTTAAACATGATAAACCGATGACCCAGGAGCTGGCGACATGACAGTTGACACTGACGTAAATTTTGTCTGTTGCGATTTTGCGGTGGTGGCGTGGTAAAGGTTAACTATATACATATATTTCATAGCTGGTTGTAGTGGCTCTTCTTACATCCTGAAGCACACTTGAGGAGGTAGACCAGTGTCCTCCTACCTGCAGTGCAATGTGATGTTTTTCAGCAAACTCTCTACTATAAGGATTATCAAAAAGGTATAGTTAGAGCACATCGTTGTTGTACTTATCAGCTTTCCTGAGGGATTAGTTTTTGGCGGGAGCACATTAACGACAGTCAAAATTGTTAAGAGGAAACAGGATGACAAAGACAAGAAGATAGTTAGCCATCATTATATTATGAAATTAACTGAATTAATAAACCCCCCCAAGGACCGAATGCTGTGGAGATTCACGATTACCAATGTCAGTGAACATTGACACATGCACATAAGAAGGTTAATTTGACCATCAGAAATACTAATGTGCATATGGAATTTAGTTAAACATCATGAACCCTGGCGTAAAACATTTTTTTGGGCACAGTTTGCCGTGATAGTTTTGTGACTTTTTAATTGATTGTTATTGAATGTACAATTTGGAGCAACACTTTTTAATTTCCATTTATGTTTTAGTCAAGCAGATAAAAATTGTAAATAACGGTAATTCTTTTTGTTTGCAGTCAAATTTTGCATTTCATTGCATGTGGTGCCAGGGTATTATTAGCAAATATTTAATTCCTGAGTCAATCAAAGACAAAATGTTTGTGTTTTATTGTTGTTACAAGTAATAAAGGCCTGTTTAATTTCTTGTATAACCTTCAGAAAAAAATGAATATTAAAATGCAGAATGAAATGAAATAATTTGTGTCAGCATGGATACAGTACACCAACTGCAAGTGGCATCCAAGGAACAATCTTCACTCAAAAATGACTAGTTGTGAAATTTGGAGTACATTGGCTTTGTTTTCTTCAAGGCTGCACATCAGGCAGTTGAGAAAAAAACTAATTTTCTGGATACAATTTTAGTGATTTGGATGTTTTTTAGTTTCTCACCCTTTGTCGGTCAATCAATGTCTCCGGCTCCACACAGGACACAACAGATAAATTCAAGATTGGCACTACGGACCTTTGTGCCTGTGGCACAGCCCACATGACGGCAGAACACATTTTGCTGTCCTGGCTACTGTATACCGGCAAAAGAAGTAGCATCTGGCAACAGCTAGTGTTCTTTCACGAGAATCTGTACAGAAGTGTGCGGAGCCTCAAGTCGACTGCTGCCTTCGTTAGAGTGATTGAAGTCGAGGTCTGAAAATGAACGGGGAAGAATCTATTAATATCAGTGACTCCTTTCGTGACACGAGGCCACTGACAACATCCTCAAACAAGTTTGATCTTAAGCTGCCCTTTCTGCTTCTCTCCAGTTAAGGTCCAGGGACTAAAGATCATTATTGCATCTCTTCTCCAGGTGTTTACCTCCCTGTGGATTCTATGTCAGAGCCTGTGGGGTCACATTTGATAGTGCCTTCCATAGTGTATGTCTTATCCAACCTCATTTTCTATATTTGATTTGTTGCATTGCCGGTTGTTTTGGTTGGCTCCTTTCCCAGAGGTCTTTGTTCCTTTCCACGTCTTGCAAGCCTATACCCATTATCCTCCGTAGACTTATTGACAAACCTCACTCTTTCTGCATCCACCATAAACAATAAAATAAAATTGTGGTTTCCTTGTCTTAGGGCCAGAGCCAGGATCACTCCTTCCAGTTCCACTGCACTACAGCGAAAGCATGCAAGCACCTATGGAAGTGTGCTGTAGAACATCATTCTTTTTTCCGCCTTAAAGGACCGGTCAAGGGGCAGACAGGCAGGCAAAATTTCTTTCGTCTGGGATCCAGGTTTCGATATAGGTAAGTCCTCACATTCACACTCGGGAGGGAATCATTTCTACACATATGAATTCTTGACAATGTCTTAGTTTGTGTTTCAAATATTTAAATTGTTGTTTCCTAATATTCACATATACCTGAGGCAAGAAATAAATGCTAACCGCACTTTAGACCGGGGAAAATCTCTAGACAAGGAGTGGTAGCTTGGTCTAGCTTCAATGCCCTAAGGCCCATACTCTTGCAGGTGTAAGGCACCATGTCAAAGGCGCAGATTTTTAATTCTGTGGTCATCGCAGCTTTGATTTACTACTGATATATGAGAATTATGCAACGCGGGCGCAAAGATACGCCTCGTTACTCAGCGAGTGATGAAAAGATGGGATCTTGATCAGAGATTGAATCCACAATGTTGAAATTCTTATTACGCAACGTTGTGGAGGTCGTGTTGTCTCGTAAAAACCACCAACAAGAACACGATGGCACAGGTATAAATTAAATAAAGAAAGGTCCAGATTGGATAGTAGGAAGTATTTTTTTAGTCAGAGAGTGGTGAATGCTTAGAATGCATTTTCCCAGTAGGTTGTAGAGGCACGGTTAGTTATTGCATTTAAGAATAGATTGGATGCACATAGCTTTTAGAAGAGGGTAATGCAAATGTTAAGTAAATACCATTGGGCTGGTAAGGTGGACACCCAGAACTACGTTTTGGGCTACATGTCCTCAACCACCGCCCACCCATGCAATGGTGATATGGTTTGCGCAGAGACCTGTTTCCAAAATGATATGAGAATATTGTTACTGTATGAAAATTGACAGTTCCTGTTATTTGGTTAGTATGATAATAAAAAGGATATTTTATTTTTTTAATAAAAAGTATTTATGCTTTCAATGTTAAAAATTGTGTTTATTTTTACATTGTTTTATGAATATATTTGTCATGGGCAATACTGATATATTGATGATGATGTAGAATGCCTACAATGAGTAAGATTAAGGGCATCAGGGGGTGGGTTTCAGTAGTTTACCTCACATCTCGAGTGTGCTGATGATGATGGATTGGTGTTCTCTAGGTGGTTGTGCTATGGTTGTCTTTATCTGCATGCTGCTCACTACTACGGGATCATGTCGATCTCACACCTCGTCATGGAAACAGCCCATTTCCATGGAGACCTGCTTGGATGATAAAGTATACTGTACACTTGAAACAATGCCTGGAGCGTGTAGTCTAGTCGACAGTGAGCTGGCTTACTAGACTGGGATTACAGCACGCCAGGGGTTCAAGTTCACGGACAGACAAATAAAATGCGGCCATGGTTCATGCCTGGTGTGGCCACTCTTCCAATCGACCCAGCTGTAAATGGATACCTGATGAATGAGTTGGAGAAGGTAAAAAAATCAAGGAAGAGAACTGGCCTCACATAGGCTTTGCCTTAGTACATGAAGAGTTATCTTAATCCCCGACAGCAATTGTTGCCATGGGACTGACCTTTTACTATTGCACTAAATGAACCTTAAAGAGGGTATGGCAGCGAGGAAAGAGAACCTGTCTTCTCACCTAATAGAACTTAAGAACTAGCAAAATGAAATCTCTAATATTTCATCCCCAAGTCAGTTAACAGTAAATGCATTGAACTAAGCAAGAACAGTCTATTTGTTTTATGTTGGCGGGAAATTAGAAGCTTACTAATTATTTATTGAAAATGTAAAAATGTTTCTCTCTCTATTCTTTAGTGGGAGAACTGAGTACCAGACGGCTACAATGAACAGAGTGAGAAGAAGTGTAAAGTTTGAACGAAAGCCAAGTCACAGATATTCACGAAGACCAACATTTGAGAGAAAAGAAAGGGAAGAACAGTTGAAAACCGAGGCTGAAATGAAGAAACAAATGGAAGAGGAAAAGTATGGCTTAGCATGTATTTCTTTGCTGTCACTTTTTGGTTCATTCCACTGATTTCCGTTCCGGTATATCTTCTTTGTTTTAAGATTTGACTCTTACAATCTAAGGCTAAGCTGGGCAACTGTTTGTGATCACATTTATTTCTAAATAAAATTAATTAATTTTAAACAAATAGAGCTAAGATCAGTACTCTGTCAGGGTACAGCGTTGCCTAGTGGTTAAGTGTCATGGCTCACAACACAAAGGTGCTTGGTTCGATCCCTATCACAGCACTGGCCGTTACCGCGGGTAAGCAATCCCTTAGAAAAATGCAGGAGGAAGCAAACCCTTACATAAAATGCATGCCGAAGCCGGATGCACTGGCCGACAGGTGAAAAATAAAAACCGTAGTGCAACGCACTCAGCTTTGGGGAATAGAAAAATAAGGCAAACGCCAAATAAAAAATAAAAAATTTAGGACTCTATCAACTATGCCAGCAGTCCACACCACAAAAGAGTCGTGGTACAGTAGGTCCCATTCCACTGTAAAATTCAAGGCAATGAAGGCAGACAGACTAGTGAAAGAAAGTGAAAGGTTACCACAACCAGATTCAAGTGCTATAATTTTGCAGATTTAGTTTTTGTGAGGTAAGGTGTTCGCCTAGGGTGCTGGAGGTTGCGGATTGTTGTGTTGAATGCCCACAATAAGTAGGTTTACGCTTTTGTGCACCCTGAAATGGACATTAAGTGGTGGGTTGCAGTAGCTTTCCTCACATCCTGAGCATGCTGATGAAGGTGGGCCGGAGTCTTCCAGGCAGTTGTTCTATGCTTGACCTCATCTACGTATCGCTCTCTACTACGGAGATCATGTCGATCCCCCACCTCGTTAACCAGACTGCTTCTCTTTGGTTCATGTCAATAGTGGGGTGGCCATCTCTTAACTGCAGTTACGACATCATGTGCTTATCTGCATCCTGATTGCATAGAGAGGACACCTTTGACATCCTTAGCAACCATATTAACAAGTAACAAAACAAAGGCACGGTTTTTTTTCTAATTTCTCTGACTTTTAAGGTTTTCATTTGAAGCCACCTTGTAATTTGTTTGTTTGTCTTAGATACTTTCCAGCTGTTGTTCAATATTTTTCTAAGACATTTATTTTCTAATGCATTCAGCCTGTTAATCAGAATCTCTGTGCCTGTTTTCGTATCATCGTCTATACTTCTCCATATTTTTGTATTTTCAGAAGGTCTGTATCAGCCGCAACTAAAGCTTCTGTGGAGACGTCTGACGTCTTACCAGACAGTGCCCGGGCTTCTGTCAGTAGCACATCAGCGACAGCCACAGCTAGATCGAGCCGCAGAGGCAATGATAGTCCTCCACCTCGTCCACCAAAACCTGGCATCAGGAAGAGTATAAAGATATCATCATCAGAAGTGCCTGACAGTGCTTCTAAAGCGACACCATCTGCATCAACCCTGGATAAGCTGGACAACCTGATCAAATCATCAGCTTTGGAGAAAGGTTCTGTAGAAACTTCTGGAGCATCATCAGATGGACATAAATCTTCAACTGGCGATAGTAATATCAATTTGAAAGGTTGGTAAAAACCAGTAACATATTCATGTAAAAACCAGTAACATATTCATGTAAAAACCAGCTACATATTCATGTAACAACAAGTAACATATTCATTTATCAGAAGAAAGTATACATCATAATTTGTATATCATCATTTACCCATCAGCCCATCAGCCATTCTATTTGGCTAAATGAGACAGGTCGGATAGTATCAGGGTGCCTAAAACCCACCTCCATCAATAAAATATACCCCATAATTGGCATAGCACCACCCGAGATCCGAAGAAGCATCGCAGCAGAAATCGAACGAGAAAAACAGGAGCATGATCCAAGACACCGAATGTTTGGACCATTAGGTACAAAGCACAAGACTCAAATCCAGACATAGCTTCCTAAAATCAACAAAGCCGTTACAGACAAGCCCTGAAAGCCGCCGTATTTAGAGATGGCACAAATTTATGCAGGCCCCAGAGATGGAACTTCGGAAAGAACCTGCCCCTGGACATCATCTACCATGCACAACATGGAAGTCACTAAACAGACACCGAACTGGTGTATCACGGTGCAAAAGGAATATGAGATGATAGGGATACACAGATGATGACACATGTGACTGATGTGCAATACAGGACACTGACCACCTGATGACCTGCCCCAACCTCCAGAAAACATGCAATAGGTGCGAGATGCTGGAGGCACATGACAAGGCAATTCATGTTGCTGAATACTGGATGCATGAAGTATGACGTGGTGCTTGGACACGGATAATAAGTAAGTACCAACCTTTAGGTAAATCTTATTCTTATTTCTTGCAATGCAGTTTCAGTAGTTGTGGTATTTTATATAAGGAGGTTGCTAGCTCCATGCACAACTTTGCTCAGTCACCTGTCACAAACTATTGGGAAAGGAACATTTTTAAATGCAGCTGTATTAACTAAAAATGTATTTTACTTTCATGTCCTTGATCACCCCATTTAGAGCATAGGACCATCACTACAGTTGACCCCTCTCTTTTATAGATGGTTTCTGTGAAACTTTGTTCTGTGTGATGAAGTTGCCAGTCCCATGTCAAACCCTACATAGTTACCTTTTGCCATAGGTATAGTAGGGTTCAGAGGACCGATACCCACCTCCCACCTTGATACAAGGATCAGCATATCTAATTTTTGGTTCTAGCTGCTAGGTGTTTCAGTCATGACAGGGTGCTACTGTTGCTGTAAGTAAGTAGCATGCCCTTTGCAGAACTTTACTTCTTACAACCGCCACCAACCTATTTGGCTGTTTAAGTTTCTTGGCAAGTGTATAGTACGTTGCCATTTCTCTCTGAACGTGGAGGAGCGAAAAAAAACACACGTCTGCCAAACTGGACACGAGCGTGATTTTGATAATTATCTGCTAGTCTTCTATCTTTGGGTGTAGAGGTTAGCCAAGAAGACCACCTCTCTATCTTCTTCTTCGTTGTTCTCAATCTCCAGCTACCAAGCAGCAGAATGTAGTCCGGAGAACGGAATGCGTTGTTTCGTAGTTTATAGCTTGACTGCGATATTTGTACTTTGTCATCCAACACATCTGACTTCAGCAGGCATTTTCGAGTACCAGGTTGCCTTCCCTCTTCGATCCTTTCTATTTAGCTAGTCTGCTCTGTTGCAGCCTGTTGTCCAGGATCATCACATGGAGGTGTAGAAGGGTCTTGGCAGCTCTGTTTTGCTAGCCCTGATGATAGCAGTCAGCTAAAGGTCGCTGACCATTGCAGCTCATATGCTGTTCAGCGTCTTGATCCCATCACCTTTTCATTTCCTTGTACAAAAACTCAAAGCTAAGTATCAAATTCCAGTTCTTGTAAAAATAAAAATAAACTATTTATCATACCCTAGTCCTTGTGAAAATAAAATAAAAAGCTGTATATCATATATTAGTTTATGTAAAAATAAAAATTAAAAAAAAGAGTTGTAAAACATATATTCATCATCACCAGTCCCATAACTTAGAAGATCATTGAGGCACCGTTATTGCAGTTTGTAGTACCGGCTTCCACCATACAACAACTGTGTGTCTTAGGCCGCTACACACCTGATAGAGCCCATCTCTCATCAGGTGGCAGTTCATTATAGTTCTTCACGTTCCTCACTTCTACGGTCAGCTGGAGTTAATCTGCTGTTTTTTTTTCAAATTCTGCAGTTTGACTAGTGACAATTGTTCTGCGAGTTCTGTGCTAAATTCTGAAGTTTGGTATATAATTTGAGTTTTACATAGGCAAAAAATGCATCCAGAGGTCCAAAATATTCAGGAGTGAGCGAGTTAACACTGAGGTCATATTTAATTCCTTGGTCAAGCTCTTGACAATATTAACTGTAAATATTTCTTTCTTTTTTTTGTGCTCAGACCAAAGTGAGAAGGCCATCGTTAAAATGAAGAACTTGGATGAGTCTCTGCCAGTGCCAGTGAAACGCAAGGATGTGAACACTTTTCAGAACAACCAGGTCAAATTTGCAGGAGGTACCTCAGCCATCCCACCAGAGAACATGAAATGTAATATCCTCAAAGCCAAACTGGAAGAACACAAGAAAGGTATATAAGTTAATTCTATGTGTTGAAATCTGTGACTAGACCATGTTTGTGGCATGTGGGAACTAACTTTAGGAGTATTCTTGCTAACTCCTCTGTGCTTTTCTGTGATGTTTCAAGAACAAATCTTGCTGTTTGCTCTTTGTGTTTTGTGTTCCTTACAACTGGTACAGTTGGTAGAATGCTTGTCTCTTGAGTCAAGGAATTGAGTTCATGATAGCAAGCTTCAGTTTACTCAGCTGTAAATAACTTTGCTGAGTATGTTTTTCCCGGACTGTACTCTGTACATCCAGTTAAGGAAAATGCTCTTGACCAATGATTCAACACTGAACTTAAATCTGTATGGAGCTAAAGAAGAACTCCAGACAACGACAGAGTTCATCACTAGAAATCCAACTGTAATCATCAAAGCTGTTACAAGAAGGAGAAGGAACTTTACCGTGTTCTAAGTTTTACGGACCAAGTTACTTACTTTCGGTGTCCTGAGCACCACATTAGACATCATGTTTCCAATGTTTAGCCACATGGCCTGCCTTGTCATTCCCTCTCAATATGTCATCCATATTGCATGTTTCCAGAAGGTTTGGACAGATCATCAGGGGGGGGGGGTCTTGTATTGCTCCACATGCGCATGTCTGATTATATCTGTATCTCCATTGTGATAAACCAGTTCAGAGTCTATTTAGTGACTTCCATTAAGTGGTGTCCAGACACAAGTTTCTCGATCTAGTGGACCTGCGTCAGTTCATTCGATATTTTGATTTACACCTGGTATTCAAACATCGGGTGCCTTGCGTCGTTTGTCTGTCTCTTTATTTCAATTTCTGATGCAACAACTCTTCATGTCTCAGGTTGTGCTATGTCGATTATGGAGTATATTTTTTCAGTTAGAGCAGTCTTTAGTCAACCTGTAACTATCTAGCCAGTCTTATTTATTGCTGTATCAATCAGTTTGACATGGGCAGAGTTTTTCCAAACTGGCGTGGCGTACTCAGCTGCGGAGAAGCACAGGGCCCGCAATGATTTATGGAGGACATCTGGCTATGCTCGTCATGCTGTGCCAGTCAGTTTTCCTATATTATTTCTTGCATGAATTTTCTATTTTGTTTTCTGGCATGGGGTCATGTAGGACAGTGTGCAATCCAACTTTACATTAAGTTCATATTTTTTTGATAAAATTCTGGTTGAATGTAATTTTAAAATAAGCCTTTTCAATCAGAACACTATGAAACATTGCTCATCCAATATGGAAAGACAAGACAGGAAGGGTGTCCCTTATTCTATTTATTAAAACAGAGATCTCACTTCATCCTTTTCAGTCAGTTTCTGATATGAGACTACTTGTTTTCTTACCCTCAATCTTTACATATATATATATTATATCTTCTCTTTCTACTTTTCTTCATATCAGACCACTTACCATCTCCACATTAAAGCTCAGCTGTAAAGTATCTTCAAGATCACTTACCTTGATAATACAATCTGACAGACTTTTCCCTGTCTAACTCTTGCTGCTATCCTACCACTTATATTGTCTAGCTAGTCTACACAAGTGCAGTCTGTTTCTGGGGCTGCCACTTGGTTGGCAAAATAGGGTCTTGGTCAGCTATGATTCGCTGATGCTAGCAGCTAGCTATGAGTTGCTGTCAGCTCATTCACTGATGCATCTTCTCTTCCCCCCCCATCCAGATTTGTATGATATTTATACTCTTACACCTGTCTCTATCACATCCATATTTTTTGGGTATAGGACCACCATTGCAGTTGGCATCTTTACATGAAGCCTGTACCAAAGTATCTATGTGCTCTTTAAGTAATAGGATCTGTAGAACTTTGTTTTTCAGCCACACTCACAACCCTCGTATGGTAGTAGCTTATTGCATGCATGGGGAGCTGAAGTGGGCATATTCTTTCCTCTCCGAGAATGACCAAAATGAGGGATTGTTTAAAACATTCTCTTGTTATTTTTTCATTCTAATTGGAGTATAGGGTCACCATTACTGTTGACCTCCTTTGTTGTTTTTGTTGTTATGGATTCAGTGATATCCATGCTATCATCCTTTGGCCCAATGCCATGTAATGGTATCTGCACGTGTTTGTCAGTTGTCTAGTGCCATACAAAGTGTTCCATTTACCCGACCTTGAAAGAAGCATTTTCCTAACATCCTTTAATTCTGAACACTCAAAGAGATGGTTACATATGAGTGTTTACACAATGACCACTCTGGGGTGTTGTGGTGGTTGGATTCTGTTTGGGCGCTTGGTAAGTGGGATATGTTAGGTTCTCAACTGGAAAATGGTGTCCTGATTAATACTGTTATTTGAATTACGGCTTGTCATATGTCTGTAGACCTGCTTTGGCCTCTTTTTAAGAAACTTGTCGAAATTTCCTTTTTTTTTTGCTTTGTAAAAGCAACTGTAAATTGGTTTTTATAGTAATTTGTATTACACAATAAAGTTGATAACCCTATGCACAATTCTTGTTAGTAGCCTTGTATGACATACATGGATGTACAAATGCTGCCATTCTTTCCTCCCAAGTAAGAGGCTCGTGCATCCACTCAATTCTGTTAATATTTAACAAAAGTATTCCTGATTAACATTGAGCTTCTTTGATAGTTTTTAAAAATTTTTATTTAGATATCGGTAAGCAGCGACCCTTGGTTAGAAAAAAATCGCCCAAAATGTCGATTGCTACCATCAATGTATACCGTAATGGCTATATCTGTCACTTCGACTATAAATGTATTTATTGTATCTATGCAAACAAACTCAATAGATCTACCTCAGGAAAATCATTTCCAGATATTTCTCCCATTCTTAATAATGCGTGAATCTTCAAATCCAAGCGAAAAACAGAAAAAATTCTAAAACAAATTTCAAAATCACCATTGCTTTTATCTAACCATACATGACTGAAATCGGAACTTTCTACAATCAAAAGAGCAGTATGTTCAGCTGTTTCTATAACATTATCCAGGTAGTTTATATATGATAAAGTGATTACCCTGAATCTGTCGCAGAATTTTGACAGCGGTAAGGAACGAACAGGTTAACAGAAATATATTTGTTATATCAGCGAAATTCTCATGTGAAAGATTATTGTTTTATTAGCTACTAAAAAATGTTGATTTCTATTTTCTTAAAAATGAATTTAAGTTTATTGAGCATTACTTCATTGTGCTTGTCTTTAGTTCAAGCCATTTACAGCATGCTTTTTTTTGTTTTTTAAATCATATTGAATTTAGTGAATATTTAACAAAAATATTCTGTCAGTGAAGCTCTCATGTGATAGTATTTTTGTTTTAGAAACGTGTAAATGTTGAATTCTATTTTCTTGAAAATGTAATTTGAGTTAGCTATCTATTTCTCCATTGTGTTTGTCCCTTTTCTGATGCTGTTTACTGTATGAATATTTTTGTTTTGTTTTGTGTTTAGGCACCGATGTTGACAAAGCTTCTGAGGACAGGTAGGAGTATATTGAATTATTTTAAATATTACATCTGCAGGTTTTGTTTCGTTTATTATATTTTCTTGCAGCTTTTGTAACTTCTAAACCTTCATCAGCAGTTTCTATAATAATAATAAATATAGCGGTATTTTATAACTTGATAAATAATGAGAAAAAAGAAGTAAAACAAAGATTATGCTATATATAGTAACACGATAAATAATGAGATGAACCTAGTCTTGATTTGCGCATATCCTGCACGCATTAATTTAGCACGTGCTATTGTTACACATTGTATACAAACTGCTGGATGAGGTTAAGATATTATGTTAGTTTTCCTGTTTGGGAAATTATGTTTATCATTTAACTTTCAACATTGCCATTTTATAAATAAATAAATAAATATATATTTTAAACAATTATTTATTTACCATAAATTATTTTTATTTAAGCACAGATATTATTTAACAATTGGACGTTTGGTCACATTGATGGATTATGCACAAATATCGTGGGTCATTTATTTTTATTTGATTTGGCATCTTAATTATGGCTTCTTATGCTTTTGTTGAAATTTAAAACAAAATGTTGGTTAGTTAGTTAGTCGTCAGATCATCTTAATCACACTCTGGACAAATCCATATACGCTGAGATCTCATTCTCAGTATGTCTGTCAGCACGTGATGACTGACTGTTCTGGTCCTGTGCTGGTTAACCAGACATCTTTGGATCCCTGTGTGGTGTTCTTTCCTCGGCGCCCCTCGTTTCACTCCCAGTTCAACCAGTCGCGCCAAGGATGTAGGGTCTGGATCAACTTCCGAATCTTCTTTCCAGCCGATTTTCCTAGCGGTGTTTAGGATATCGGCTTGGTCCATTGATCTTCCGCCTGCCACTATAGCTGTCCTCGCCAACCTATCAGCTCTCTCGTTCCCTTCGACACCAGCATATCCCGGAACGAGTTTGAAAGTGACTCTCTGCAACCTTGACCACCCTAACTACTCCAACTACTGGCGCCACGCGCTACCTGATTCCACCTTCCTGAGCATCCTCATTGAATCATTGAGGCTGCACACATGTGTGCCACTCATTGTTTCAAACCAGACCATTGCCTTCGTCAACAGCCATGATCTCCATGGTCAGGCTGCTTGTGGTCACAGCAAAAGCCCCATACTCATCCTTGATCATTTTCCCACCCCTCTGAGCTGTGAATACCCATGCGCTTCTCAACCCACGGATAACGGATCCATCTGTGTAGATAATGATATCATCCGTGTAATTTTCACTGATAAACACTAACCTCCGACACCAAATCAACCGAATTCAACTATTCACTTGCTCTATTAAGTGGGTCAATCATACTGAACGTCTGCAGGAAATTCTCAAATATTTCATCCATTCTTCAACATTCGTTATGTCCCCCAAAGCACACGCCCTTTGCACCACAGTCTCAGCCTGACCCATCCATGATTGTCCCCTTACAAGTCTTGTGCCTTTTCTTCCGTAACCCCTCATGCAACGAATACTTTCGTTCGAGCTGATGTGGAAGTAAGCTAAAGCCTGACACATCTGCCGCCTAAACCCCACAGTTGGCAGGTCCAACAGAGACCTCATGGCGAAGCGGGGCGATGAGTGTTGGTGTCATAAATATATTAATTACTCCCTGCTGTGTCTTTTTGCATTGGTTTAAAATTAATAATTTAATTACTCCCTTTTACTGCCTGTTTTCCCAAATGTGGACTCCTGGACAATTTACTTGGGAGGAAAAATGAGGGGTCGTGCTCCCTGGTCTGCATATCATAAAAGGTGACTAACATGGATTGTGTAGGAGGGAATGTGTGACCTGTCCATGTAAACAAAAGCACCACAGACACCATCTACATAAATGCTTTGATATAGGCATCCTGCAAGGAGGCGAACATCAGTGTCGGTCCCATGCTCCTACTGGTGTGAAAAAGAACATTTGAAGATAGTTTTATTTCAAAATGGCTTGACATTGATAACTTAATTACTCTGCTGTTTTGTTTTATTTTGGTGCTTGCCATTGATGAAGATCTCCTCCTGTAACTTATTTTTATAGCAACTGTATTGATAACACAACCCAGTCACTTGTCATTTTTATAGCTTGTTATTAATAATTACTTTTGAATAGCTTGCCATTAATAGCTCATTTTTTAAAGCTTGTCATTGATAACTTAATTACCCCATCCCGAAGCTTTTTTTTAAAATAGCTTTTGTCATTGAAAGTTACCTCATCCCATGACTTTTTAGCCACCTTCCATTAAAAATTGATACAAATTTAATCTGTGACGACATTGTTTATCAGCACATTACATTTTTACTATGGTTGCTCACTTTGAGAGACTGTAGTCTTTTTATTTGTTGGTAAATAGATGGTGTACCCAGTGGTCTCGAGGTAATGTGTTCACCTTGGGTGCTGGAGGTCACGGGCTTAAATCACGGTGCAGACTGGGATTTTTTCACTTGGATCATCTGGGAAATATTTCCCCTGATCTCTGAGTAGTGAGATCAGACACCTGTATGCAGTGGGCGCGCACATTAAAAATACCGTAACAGTTAGAAATTGAACAGAGTAATCCTAACGGCTCCTGCTCGGACAAAATTAAGTTAAATATCTACTCAAATTATTCTAGGGATATTCGCCCCACAGAGAATATGTAGCAAAAAGGGAACTATGTGGCTATAACTTCAGGTCTTGGTTATGTGGTAAGTGGAGCGACTTAGATGGCACCTGACAGGCTGCAGGTCTACCTTCCTCTAATTTATGCTTCCACCTCCACCAGTCTCAAAAATTAGGCAATCGTATATTCCAGGGGCTAACAGATGCTGGGATTGACCTGAAAAGTCACCAGTGGATTTTCACCTGCCAAAAAATATAAAACAAAGAAGGTCGAACCTCCCCACAACGTTTAACGACGTGAGTGGACTGAAGATGGATGGATGGATGGACAGATATATGGATATGATTTATTTGTGTGTAGACACACAAATTAATAAAGAACATGTTGGTGTTATTGTTCTTGTTGTGCATTTGTTAGTTTCTGAGATAGATGAAGATGAAAATGTTGAAAAACAGCACAAACATACTTACTGATTTCTGAGTGCATCAGTTGTCTAATAAATTTGCCAAATTGCTACAAAGCACTGATAGTGTTTATAACAAGATCAGCATATCTTTTAGTTTCCACTACAAACATTTATTACATCTACATAAACAAACTAAAAGATCTACCTCAGAAAAATCCATTGCAACAACTTAACTTCATCCCCTCAATAATAGAAAGATCTTAAAATCCGAGTAAAAAAGAGAATATATCATTTATAATTTTAAAAATAAAATTCCACACACACATCTCCAATTTTTTTTTTTAGTTAACACCTTATTTTCTCTATTCTCCAAGGCTGTGTGCGTTGCACTTTGTTTTTATTTTGCGCGCCTGTCGGCCTAGAACATGCTTCAGCATGCATTTTATGTAAGGGTCTGCTTCCTCCTGGGATCGAACCCAGCACCTTCGGATTGTCAGCCATGTCACTTAACCACTAGCCCATGCCGTCCCCTATCTCCCATTTACAAATTTGGCAAGAAGAAATTGATGTCTATTTTCCCGTAAGTTCAAACATTTCCATAGCATTAAGCCGGATATGTATGCACGATACTACCGGTTGCTGGCGTTTGGCAGCCCACTGTGCCTTCCGAAGGGAAACATAGGTTTTTTATCGGCTTCACAGGAAGCCTAGCTTGTGGTAAAGGTTAATTACCCCAACCCTTGGTTTTTTTGTAACTTTATTTTGTGTAACTTGTCATTAGTAGCTTACCTCATTACATGTTTTTTTTTAATAGCTTGTCATTGATCACTTAATTACTCCATCCCATGGCTATTTATAGCTTGTCATTGATAACTTATCTCATCGCATGGTTTTGTATAGCTTGAAATTGACAACTTACTTACCCCATCCAATGGTTTTTTTGTAACTTGTTGTTGATATCCTAATTACCCCATCCTATGGTGTTTTATAGCTTGTAATTGACATATTACTTACCCCATCTCAGTGATTATTATAGCTTGTCATTGATAACTGAATTACTCCCTCCCATGACTTGTTTAATAGCATGTCATTGATTATTTGATTACCCCCTTGGCCGTGGCTTCCTTGCTTGCAGTGAAAGTAGTAGTGATGATGAGCCTACAGGGCATGAGGAGAACAACTTGCGTCCAGACCTCTCTGTTACTGCTAACAGTCTTGTTGAAGTTGTACAAAAGGAGAGGTAGTGGTTTTTTGCTTTACTTTGCAGATGTTTGTCATTTCTAATTTTTGCTTATTTAAGTTATTTTCCATTTTTTTTTCTTGAATATATGACTGGGGGTGTGCATATAGCTTAATTATATTTGTTCTTACACATTTATATTCTTATTTTCTATTATTGCTACGTAGGTGTCCAGTATATAAATTAGACTATAACAAGTTTTTCAGAATACAGCCACCTACAAGAACAAGAGGGCACAGTCACAGATTAATTAAAGAAAGGTCCACATTAGATACCGGGAAATATTTTTTTTAGCCAGAGAGTGGGGAATGCTTGGAATGCATTACCACAGGAAATAGTGGAGGCAGGGTTAATTAATGCATTCAAGAATATATTTGATGTGTAAAGGGATTATTAGAAACTTTTTGTATACAGACTCTGCAGAGTCTTCTAAACCAGTATAAAGATGTCAGGTTAAGTATATTATGCAGATGTAGTTCTAAACATGGGACCATGCAGGGGCTGATGCAGAAAGAAATTACCGATGGGGCACCATAACACAAATAATAAATTTGCTAGATTACATACATCCAACAGATTTCATACTTCTGCATGGGTTATTTAATAATTTTAAATAACAATATATGTTAGAAATCAAGTTTTTGAAAATGTATATGTTACTACATTTACATTTATTTGAACATGTATTTTTGTGTATCATTCAGACTGCAGGCCATGTGTTTCTGTCACATTAAACACACACCAGTTATGTTAGGTTTAATTCATTAGTTGCCCATCGCAAGTGATGATGGCGACATCAACAGACGATTTTTTCTTGGTGAGGTAACTTGCGCTGTATTTGGATTATAGTCAACCTCACTCTCTGGTCCTGAACTACCTTGGACCAGTGGCATGACATAAGTCAAAATGACTGGAGGCAACTCAGGGTGCAGGCACTCTGGTCCCACCTCCTGTGAGAATTTGTGGGATTCGTTAGTTCACCGTTTCTGTTCATCGATTTGGGGGACGAGTGCCTGATCTCCTGACCACAGCGACCCCAAAAAATTATTAAGACAATCAGTGTTACATTCCAGTTGTCTAGTTTCGTCACAAAGTGATCAGCGGACGATTGCAATGTTCATGCACTTGAAACCACAATGAACCGGTCAAAGAGAGCATGTTTGAAAAAGGTGGAAGAGGGTACCAAGACAGCTAGGTTCTCAAAGGCAGAGCTCAAGAAGATAGCCCAAAATATAAACAAGTATATAGCATCCATGTAGGAGTGACTGACCAAGTGGTTGGCTGTCGGTCTTTGACCACAAAGATATGCCTTTAAATACGCCGTTAGGCATATGTTTTTTTCTGTCAAAGATAAAATAAAAACCAATCTGTACAGTGCATGATGGCTGCAGAGGTCAACAGCCTTTATTCTTCAAGCCTATAAACCCTCTAGGTGGGCCTCAGCAATGGGAATAAACATTATAGGGACAGTTTAGTATTATATATAAAGTTCCATAAAGTTAAGTCAAGCAATCTGCCTTGGCAACCATTGTCCATCGTGCTGACTATCTAAGACCAGTTGATGGCAGAGCCCAAAACTGCATCTCAGGCAGCGGGCAGGACAGATGGAGTGGAGGTGATGGGTCTCAGCCAAGTGTTGCACAGAAAGCCCCGGGGATGACGCCATGAGGGGTATGGTATTTTCCTGCTTTTGATTTCCAGGGACAGGGGTAGAGGCTGTTGAAACGGGATGTCCTGAAACAGATGGGCCACATGGCCGAAGAAAGAAATGCACTGCTGATCCAGCATTGAGGAAATGCTCTGGAGTTTTGTCTGTTGGGAGACCTCGATATTTGTGACTAGGTCTTGCCAGCAAACTCAAAGGATTCGACATTGGTTGCACATGTAAAAGGCCTCTATTCGCTTTTGATCTCCCTGTAAGACCGTACAGACCTCAGAGAGAGAGCCTTTGCTGGGACCAAAGTCTGCGCATCAATTGCATTGCTCTATTCTAAGGAGAATCAGAAGGATTAAGTCTGTGGTTAGCAAGGAGCACATATCAAATCAATCTTTCATAACCCTTCAACTCCCTGTGGAGCAAAGGTCCTTAACAATTACTCCAAGTCTTCCTGTCGTGTGCCATCATTTCCAGCTACCCTATGTCTCCCCTGCCATTTTTAGATTTGTCTCGACTTCTTCTGTCCATAAGTTTTTATGTCTGCACCTTCTTCTTTTGCCCTGAGAATTTCAGAACAGTGACTGCCTTGTGATGCTATCAGCTGGGTTCCGTAACATATGTCCTATCCATTGCCAACACCTTCTCTTTATGTCCCACATGTATCTGTCCGGTTCTTTCCCACAGTTCTATATTAATGACTTTATCATACCATTTTTTTCAGTTCAGTTCTTCCCGTAACCCATCAGGTTGCTGGGGCACACACGAAGACACTCCCAAAATCCAACGCCATCCCTCTCTGTCTGTCGCCGCCTGACGTATCTCACCGGGACGAAGGCTTGACCACTCAGTGATGTTGTCCACCCATCTCTTCCTTGGACGTCCTCACCCTCTCTGTCCCGGTATGGAACCATTCCATACCGGTTCCATTATTTTACCTCAATTAAATTACATGCATCCATTGATGAAAGCTTAAAACCTATTCAGTTGTTAATTTTTATGTGTCCCATGTCACTGAATCATACAACAGCCTAGAATGTTTGTGTTTAATTTTAGGCCAAAATATATTTTCCATTCAGATCATTTTAAAATGTTCACAAATACTTTTTATTAACAGTTCCGCACAGGAAGTACCAAAACCTAGGAAGGAGCGTCTGTCAAAGACATTAGATCACACAATGAATAATGGGTAAGTCTTAATCTTGTGTGCATACAGTTTGTGTTAACACAGACAGAAAAATGCGTTTGAATGTTTACAATTTCCTAGAGCGCTCTGTGTGTCACAGCAATGTTGTTGTTGTTGAATACCTACAATGAGTAACTTTACTCTTTTGTGCGCCCTGAAAAGGGCTTTGGTGGCGGGTTGCAGTATTTTTCCTCACATCCTGAGTGTGCTGATGAAGGTGGACCGGAGTCCTCTATTGGCTTCATCTGCATGTCACTCACTCATAACTACTACGGGATCACGTTGATCCTCCACCATGTTAGCCAGATTACCATGAAACAGCCTATTTCCAGTGAGAACTACATAGAAGTGATGTGGGTTCTTGGTCAGTATATTTCACCTGACTCTGACTAACATTGTCTGATCATTGAAGGTCGCCACAGCAGATGTCCAACATTGTCCATCTGAGGATAGTTTTGGATACCATTTCCTTAAAGGCTCAAAACATTATTTTTTCAGACTACGTCTGGTCTTCAAACATTAAAAGATGCTGGACATTGTAGACCTGATCTTAAACAAATATCTCTGATGTTGACCACATTATTACCTCCCATGTCATCAAAATAGTTATGCAGTTATGCGCTGGACACTCAGACATACCTGACAATAACAAGGCAGAGAGACTAGCAGAGAAGGGATCATTACAAGAACATCTACAAACAGCTCATAAGAACAGCAAACATAAACTTTGTTGACCACATAAGCAATGGGAAACAACAGTGAGGGAGGTCTACAGACAGATGTCAGTCTACTCACAAGGAAGGATCAGAGCACCATTTTCTGGCTGAGAACCCCACGCATCCCACTTAACAAGAACATGAACAGAATCCAACCATAACACACTCTAGAGTGCCAGCTTTCTACATACCCATATGAAACTGTTGATCATCCCCTCTTTGAGTGCTAGTCACTCAGCCATGTTAGGAAAATGCTATTCCTCCGAGGCCAGATAAATGCAACATTTTGTATGGTACTAAACAACAACTAACAAATACGTACAAATACCATTACATGGCATTGGGCCAAAGGGCGAGAGCCTTGATGCTGATGGGTCTGTAAAAACAACAGCGTATGCTGTTGAAGATTGGCATGGCGGGGAGATTTAGAGACATTCATGTCATGACTAAACCATTGAATTCTTTCATCTGTCTGTATATGTCGAACATACCATTGTTTCCACTTTCAGTAAGATCTATTTATTTGTCATTCTCTATCTTATGGTGATCCTGACCAGTTTTAATCTAGAAACAGTACCCTCATTTACAAGAATTAGGATCAAAATGTTGAACAGTGCATGAGCTGTTCCAGTCAGCGACCTAAAGCTGACTGCTAGCGTCAGAGCCAGCAACCTATAGCTGCCAATACCATTGTCCACCTCCGTGTGGTGATCCTGGATAACAGACTAAGGAGAAAAGATTTAAGAGTGAAGGCTAACCTGGTACACAAAAATGCCAACAACACATTCTGTTCTGCGGACTACATTTTGCTACACGCAAAGCCCTTTGCAGGGTTTGGTAGCAGGAGTTTGAGAAATAATGATGAGGAAGAAGATCTACAAGAGGTGAAGTACATAAAATAATCATATGACATATTTTGTAAACGAAAAAAAATAAAATTATTTTGAACCCTGACTGCACAATTTGTAGAATCCCATTCTACTGTTCTCCTGAGAAAATGTGTACATTAAGGACATGTGTGAGATAAATTACATATAGTTACAATGACCAAATTATGTGCTTCATTTTGATTATTCTATCTCATATTGACTGACCTGATCATCTCTAATGTTCATACTTGTTATGCCAGTGGATTGGGGAAAATATTGAAGACCATACATTATCAAATTTACTTGATACATTTTGTGGGATCTCCATATTGTCCTGACCCGGCACTGCCTGATTTTTTTTCTTTTCCCATGCCTAAAATCAGTGCTGAATGGGCAGCGAATCAAGGATGCCAAGAACATAATCATCAATTTGACAAAGAAGCTGAGAATAGTGTCAAAGTATGGATTACAGGAATGTACACCTGTTAAAGGAACTATATTGAAGGAAATATAGTGTAAATATTTGTGTTATGACTATTTAAATACAATACACAAATTCCTGGAATTTGTTGGAGCTACCTCATAGAACTGCTGATCTGTCTCAGGCTTCTTACAATGTTTTTGTTTTATTTCTACATAGAGAGTGAAGAGTTATCATTGTCAGATGGAACATACTGATCAAGAACCCCATCTCATGCCCACGTTTGTGCTCCTGGAAACTAGTCCTCATTCGTCTTCAGATCTCGAATTCAATGACTAATGAAGGCAGCAGTCGACTTGAGGCTATGTGCACTTTCCTTCAGCTTCTCGTTGAAGGACACTGGCTGTTGTCAAATGCTACTTCTTTTGTTTGTATATGATGGGCAGGACTTCAAAATGTGTTCTGCTATCTTGGGGACTGTGCCGCAGGTACAAAGGTCCGTAGTGCCAATGTTGAACTTATTGTACAGATGACATCTCAGTCTGTTGTGTCCTGTGTGTAGGCAGAGAATGATCACCCTAACCTTGCCTAAATAGTTGGTGGTAGGCATTGTTTTCTATGTGGACAGGGTGGTCTTTTTTCTATTTTTCTCTGTGCGCAGCCCTGATGGCTGCTTTTGTCTCATTGTATGTGGTTGCCGTATCACTCTGCTACAGTTTTCATCCCTCTGTGGCGAGTCTGTCTGCCTCCTCATTACCTGGAAAGTTGCAGTGGGCAGGTATCCACAGGACTATTTTATGAACCACTGTTCGATTGAGGCATCTGGAAACAGGCTGAATCACAGCAGTCTGGCCAACAAGGTGGAGATTGACACTGTAATCTTCATAGTGGTGAGCTTACTGAAAAACTTTTCATCACTTTACAGTCAGGAGGACCATGGTCCATCTTCTCAAATACACCTCTGGATATAAGAAGAGCCACTGTAACCTGCTAAAAAGAAATATCAATAGTTAACTCAGTACAGTGGCTTTGAATAACAACATCCCACAAATAACCACATCTATGTCCCTCATTGTGGGTCTTATTAGTATAGTGGTAGAGCACACGCTTTTTAAGGCAAAGGTGCAGGGGCCAACATCCACTACTGGCACATCTCAGTCATCCTAGCTGTATAAGGGGGATCATTTTTAAATGGGTAACTGACCTTTGATTAAGGAAAGAAAGCCAGCGAGGAAGGGAATTGACCACTCCAACTCACACAAACTGTAGCTTAGTACAATGAAGTCTCTAACACTTCATCACCTATAGCAGTTTCTGCTATGGGACTTATTTATTTCGCTCATAGAATTGGCGGCCAGTTTGAGTCTGACCTCAAAGGTATAATTTTTGTTCCTCAAATGGGTAGAAGGAGGAACGTCTGTCATCCTACTCCTTGTTATTCCACTGAAACCTTCTGTATTCACATTTCAGTTTTGAAAGCCTGCCTACCGGAACTAGCACAGAGAACACTGATCTAGGCGCCAGCTCCAGAAACTCGTCCAGTCAGGATGCACTCCTTTCAAGAAGGATTGACCACAAGCCACATCATGCTGCCAACAGCACTGGCAGCATTGATAAGAAAGGTCAGCCTATAGCTGTTGATGAACCAGTTAAAGCTGAAATTAGACCTATCCCATCACGGAAATCCCCTGCACCACAGCCTGAGTATGGTAGTATGGAGAGAACTCCTCCCCCTCGCGTAACTTCTTCTAGCCATAACAAGAGTTTTGATGTAGCAGAGCTTCGACATGCAAGTGCAAAAAGCGATGTCTTTGTGCCATCTCGACAAAGCAAAATTGTTGGCATTCCTCAGGTATGTTCATTTTTCTATCCGCAAAATATTTATAATTTTGTTTCATGTTCTTCTTGTTCATTTTATTACTCTGTAAGTTTTGTGTTTTATTGTTGTCTGCAATTCATTGTATCAGTTTGTGATTTATGTTTTCAGAAGGATACAGTGATACAGAAAAATAGGAACATTTTTTGGCACAATACTACTAAAAGCAAATATAATATATTTATTACTCAATGATTCTTGTAAATATTAAAAAATCGATAAATTACAAAGAAAGATAAGGATTTATTGTTTGCAAAAAAATATATTTAGAAACATGTATGTTTTACAAGGATATATTACCATGATAAATTGAAGAGTATACATTATTAAGACCTTTTTGTTTGTACATTATATAAATCTTCTTTTTCTTCACACCCGTCGCTGGCACTAAAATTACCACATCTATTTTCTTAACTGTGACAGCCTGCCTGTCTTTTTCGTCGTTGAACAGCTTATTCCTAAATTGGGTTGCAGAGGGTGATGCTCTCACTCTGCTTCTCTTGTGGAGCTGACGGACTTGGGCAAATAATATGTTCTACTGTTTTGTTTGTCCTCATCCATGCAGTTGTCCACAATTATACTTCTTATGTCTTCATTGAGAGCTAAAAGCAATCAGGGTCATGTTAAACATGCTGATCAAGAATCCACTCTACATATCCTTATTTGAACTCCTGCAAACAGGCTGTGTCACACCGGTCTTGACAACGACATAGGGATAAACTTTCATTGCGCTACAGACGTCCGTGGTTCAAATCCTAGACGAGTCTTGTGATTTTTTGTCTTTGAATTTTCTGTTTAAATTCTCATTTAAACTTTTATCAATAGTAAAGTTTCACTGGCAGGCAAATATTCTGCTCGTTCGCGTCTACTAGTAGCGTTACTAGTGTTTACTGCGAAACTTCAGAACAATGTTGATCAGATAATGATAATCAAAGATGGAAATAATGGAAACAAATAACGTTAACAATAAGGTTATCCAAATGGTCTGCCGGGGTCTTTGTGTATGGCACAGAGAACATGTCTGTGACGTAGCATAACATCGGCAGGCCATTAGGTGGTTTGTTTAGAGCAGCATAGATAGCGTCTAACAGGCTGCAGGTCTACTTTGCTCTAGTGTTAGAGTCCATTAAGAGGAACTTGCACGTCGGTTAACCACCCTCTGTAAGCGATTGTCCCAGCGCAGTGGAGTAGTAAGCTGCTCGCGCCTAGCCCGCTAAGCAGTAAATGCTTCTACTGGCTACATCCAGCTCATACCAGATTTGCAACCTGTAGAAGTACAGGTCGACTAAGAATTGTAGGTTATGGCAATGTTTTTTTCAGGTCAGCCTGTAGGTCTCCGATTATTTTCTTTCTTTCTTTGTTTTTGGAGATGGGCCACAGTTTTCATCCTTGCTGTCTTTGCCAGGTCTATTTCTATTTCTAAGAATCAATGTCACTGCACTCCGGGCATACCCGTAGGTGTTCAGTCTCTCTCAGCAAATGGTGCAGAGTCTGGATGCTGATGGTTCCTGTAGCTTGCTGGTTGTACACTCTCCTGCTCATTCTCTCATATATCACACTCCGCTCGAACCTTGTTTGATGTCCACACTTTGCAGTCTGTGAATTGCTAATTCATCTATATCGGTGTCCTCATTCAATAGACGGTCATTGATTGATTTCAAAATATCTCTCCTATTTATCACTTACGTGCTTATGATGGGAGCTTGTGAAGCCAAGATGTCAGCTCTATTGTTGTCCTGAACCCCAGCCTGACCTGGACAGTAGTTCCATGTCAACCCCTGGAGATGGGAGATCTCAACAGCTGCTATCCATTCATACCTCAGCCATCTCTTCAGTATCTTCTGAAATATGACTTGCACGTCAGTCACGATGAATGCCCTTGTTAAAGGTGTCTCAGATAGCCATCTTAACGCTGAGGTCACTGCATCCATCTCCATTCTCAAAATGGAGGTTGGGACGGCATGGGATAGTGGTTAAGTGACATGGCTAACAACCTGAAGGTGCTGAGTTTGATCCTCAATCACACCACCGGCCGTTACCCTGGGGAAACAAGCCTTTAGAAAATGCAGGAGGAAGCAGACCTTTACATAAAATGCATGCCAAAGTTGAATGCACTAGGTCGACAGGCGCAAAATAAAAACATAGTGAAATAGAAAAACACACCGCCTTGAGGAATAGAAAAATAAGGTGAACGCAAAAAAACAATACAAACAAAATTGAGGTTATTGCCAGGTTTTCTATAACTAAGCCAGGTATTCAGTTACAGCTGGGTAAACTAAAAATGTTAAGAATAGAGATTGAAGCCAGCACTTAGCTAAGACACAAACACTAAAACTTCTCTTCTCTCTACAAGCACTGACACTTCTTGCCTCTCCACACGCACTATATCCTCACTACCGCTCAGATGGTGCAAGCTTCAGAATATGAAATATATAGAAGAATAGATATAAATATTTTAAAACATTGACTGTTTTATTACAATATTTATATATCCTAAAAGTAGAGCTTTGCATTTTCATTTTTAGAACATATTTTTGAAATACTTAATTGTTCTAAAATATTTTTTGTGGTTATAATTAACTTGTGCCAGATAAAATGATAGAAAAGTCACTGTATTTTTGCTGGAAAGCTTGTGCATTTATTGTGATGTTGTGTTTTCTTTGTGCGAGTCTAGACACATTCTGCCCCTCCTCTGTTACCTTTTACCTTCTTTATGCTTCAGGTTGATTTGTACCGTGGCCACCAAGTGCGTGGCGTGATACTTGTAGATATATACCACTGTGGAAACTATAATAAGAAAACTGATATAATTTAATTCCACGGCTTTCATCCACTTGTAATGTTGCTTTCAAATTGTCCCCCTCACATAATTATTGTTCACATATCCTAGTGCTTGGCTTCCTGTTTTGCTAAGGCTGTTTGAGAGATACAGAGAAATACAAGCAGCTTTCTTTTTCGTATATGTTTGCTTGAGAAATACATCACTATTCGGTTTACGGGATGGAGGGACATACCAACAGCTTTAAAAACCACAAAAAGATTCCGGTATTCAAAGGAATATAAAAAAAAACAAACATATTTAAACACAATATACATTTGGAGGATATTGCAATAAAATACAAAAAGACTGGGGAATTTTTAAAAAGACAAAAAATGGACGGAAATATGAGAAAATAAAGAAAAAATCATAAAAAATTGTGTTTAAAAATACAAGACTATAAAACTAGAATAAAATACATAAGACTTGGATATACAAGAAAATACAAAAGGTTAGGATATACAAGAAAATTAGAAACGGCTAGGATATGCAAGAAAATACAAAAGACTAGGATTTACAAGAGACAAAAAATGTTAGGATATACAAGAAAATAGAACGGCTGAGATATCGAAGAAAATAGAAAAGGCTGAAATATGCAAGAAAATAGAACATGCTGGGATATGTAAGAAAATAGAAAAGGCTGGGATATGCAAGAAAATATAAAAGGCTAGGATATGCTAGAAAATAGAAACTGCTAGGATATACGATAACATACACAAGGCTATTATATACAAAAAAATAAAAAAGGCTTGCAAATACTAATGGCTATTCAGTGTAAGTTTCAGAGGTACATAGAAATACAATAAGCTCAATTTAAATGCAAAACCTATTAAAAACAGTAGCAATATCTTCTGCTATATGCTTAGCATTCAGGCTTGACTTGTTTAAGGACAGAGCTAGCTCAATCACTAATTCAAAGCTTTAAGCATACCTTTTTAAGGGATATATGCTTTTCAGCAATGTAAGAGTTTAAACCTTCATGATTGATGACCTGGATGATTGATATTTTCTCCAAAAGCAAAGTTAGCTTTTGACTCAATAGCTTGGGACAGATGACAGGTGACCATGTGGGGAGCATGTCATGACCGCGGAACACATCCTGTAAAGCTGCACGCTCATGCAGGAAAAGAAAGAACAATACTGGCCTCGTGAGACAGTTATGAGACAAAAGCTATGAAACAGCCTTACAAACAATGGTGTCCTTTGTAAGAGAAACCGGAACTTTGATCTGAGGATGAACGAAGAAGAAGAAGAAGAAGACTCAACAGCTAGGGCTGTATTTTATTGTGAAAGTAATGTGGCACTTTCCCGAGTGTTACCGGAGTTCAAAAGGGGAACAAAGAATAGTAACTGTAGCCTAGAAGGCATGATGTTATTGTTGAATGTTCACAATGAGTAGGATTACTCTTTTGTGCGCCCTATAAAGGACGTTAATTGGCAGGTTTTTGTAGTTTTCCGCATATCCCGAGCATGCTGATGAAGGTGGACTGGAGTCCTCCAGGCGGTTGTGCTATGCTTGGCTTCATCTGCGTGTCGCTCACTACTATGAGGATCATGTCGATCCCTCACCTTGTTAGCCAGGCTGCCATGAAAACAGTGCATTTCCAGGGGGGACGAGGAAGCCGAGGTGAGGGTCTCGGCCAGTATATTTTGCCTGACCCTGACTAACATGTCTGATCAGTATGTTGTGCCCGACCAGATGTTATTCTTCCTTCCCAACCAGGCATGTCATAAGAAACAACTAAAGAGGGTTGAGCATGGTGCAGAAATCCTGTAGAAACTTTAAGCCACAAAAATATCAGTACATGTGGGCAGATCAACATTTGTTGACTTAGGACTTAGCAATGTATATGTTGAAGACGTATGCTCCACATGGAGCTGATAAGGTTTTGATTGATTGAATCTGGGTAAAATTTGTTTCCCTGTTTGTTAGCTGATTGAATCTGGGTAACATTTGTTTCCCTGTTTGTTAGCTGATTGAATATGGGTAACATTTGTTTCCCTGTTTGTTAGCTGATTGAATATGGTTAACATTTGTTTCCCTGCTTGTTAGCTGATTGAATATGGGTAACATTTGTTTCTCTGTTTGTTAGCAGGTCAAAAAGGTAACATAGAATCATAAAAAAAATAACCTGGCATATGTGTAACTAAGAAGGTTTAGACACCTCCAATCCTGTAGAAACTAAATGCCTAAGAAAAAATAAGACCACTACGAACCCAAAGTAGTAAAAGTGGAACTCATTTAGTATCAGTTTATCTTTAGACGTTGGCCTCGGATGCTGGAGAACGCGTGTTAAAATCTTGGTCGAGATCTGGATATTTTCACATGGTCTTTCTGGTATTTCCCTGGATCTCTGGGTAGTAGAGATCGGACTCCCGTGTGCAGTATCGAGCACATTAAAAATTCAAGAGTAGGCTTGACAGTCACTGCCCGGGAAAAATGATAAATCATGTTAAAAATCTACCCGATCTATTTCGGGATCCTCAACGGTGTTACAGAGTTTGAGCATTGTGCTGAGATTCTAAAAAAATTTAGAGAAAAACAGCACGTATGAGTTAAACTGTGTGCAATGGATGTTGATTCTTCGACTAAACTAACTACACTGTTTATAATTAGGAAGACCAGCATAATCTTAAGCAGCAAATTTTTTATTTTTCCGAAAGCAATAAAAAAATTTTTTAACTGTGAATTTGGTCTCTTTCTTAACATTTTTTTAAGCAGTAAATTTGTATCTTTGTTGAAGTGATATAACTAATTCATTCAAACATAATTTGCTGCTTAAATCATAATCTTGATATTATTTTTTTAATGTTTGTAAAAGTTGTGTAAATCTTTTATTTTACGCCCCCAACATCATCAACGTGAAGCATATATCTGCACTTTATGTTTGTCTTTACTGTTGCCTTATTTATTTACCATTGCAGTATGGACATTTGTCTACCATCCCTTCTTCTTATAGACCCTCTGCTTGCTTACTTGTTATTGCTCTGATAGTAATCCAGTAGACACATCTTTGTAGGTTCCTAAAGTAGTTTCATATTGGATAGTATCATAGGGATCACTTGTTGGAAACTTAATACATATTTGAGCAGCACCATTGTTACTTAAAGGGTCACAGAGGGAGATGTAAGGGCTAGGATTGGAAAGGCAAAAACAGCATTTCTGTTATTGAATAATATAAAGAAATCCATGAAAATAAAAACTAATACGAAGTAAAGATTGTGTGATTCCATTGTTGTCAGTACACTTGTACGAAGCAGAAACTTAGATAATGACAAAGGAAATACAGAGGAGACTCCAGTATTTTGTTCAATAAATGTATACGGAAGATATTGGCAAGACATGGTAAGGAATAAAGACCTATTGGAAAGAAGCCAACGACAACCATTTGAGCAACAGATCCACCGTAAAAAATGAGGTTGGATAGGACACACGCTACAGAAATCATCATCAGACAGGCCCTGACATGGATTCCACAGGGGAAGTGTGGTAGATCAAGAAACACCTGGATGAAAATGGTGAAAATGAAATTTGGTCCCTGGACATCAGCTAAAGAGAGGCAGAAAGGGCAGCTCAAGCCCAAACTTGCTAGAAGAGGGTTGTCAGTGACCTATGCTCTTAAATGAGTGACGGCATTGTTGATGAAAGAGTTAAATATTTTACGATCAACTAAACTACAGAATGACGAATGTTGCCCACGATCAAAAAAGTAGGATGACTGTCACTTCTAAGCATGATGTAAAGGTGGCTAAAGAGGGTTATGCTTGGAATTTCGTCATGTAAAAAATAAAATAAAATCCAATACCATTATAATCAGTCGCAGAAAAAGCTTGAATGCAGGATTCTTGTAAATGGACTATCTGCAGTTAAAACCCATGCTTCACATTAGAGAGAAACAGTGAATGATTGTAAATGCTTGGAAATAGGCTTATTTTAAAAGGGGCCAGTTGCTAGGGGAAGGGGCCTCATGTTTTACATTGGAGCGAATAGCTGAATGCATTCAAATAAATTAAATGAATGGACAAAATGATCATTACGTCATTTGTTCCCCATTGTCAAAGTACACTGAGAGAGCTTAGGATAGTAGTTTAAAAAAAATTCACTTATTTAAAAAAAGCCAGTGCCGTACGGAGGTATTGAAGGTGTGTCGTTATGGTCAGAAGAGTCGACATTGAAACCGCTCCGCAAGCTGCTTCCTGTTCTACTATTGTCATTATTGTTTAATGCCCACACTGAGTAAGTTACTCTTTTGTACGCCCTGAAAAGAACGTTGAGTGGCGGGTTGTAGTAGCTTTCCTCCTCACATCCGAGCATGCTGATGTAGGTGGGGTGTGGTCCTCCAGGTGGTTGTGCTGTCCTCGAGGTGGTTGTGCTGTCCTCCAGGTGGTTGTGCTATGCTTGGCTTTATCTGTGTGGTGCTCACTACTACCGGGATCACAACAATCCACATCTCATCAGCCAAGGTGCCTTGAAAACAGCATGTTTCCAGGGAAAACTACAAGGAAGAGATATTGTGGTCTTGGTCAGTGTATTGTGCCTGACCCTGACGCGACGTACTGGTCAGTATGTTGTGCCTAACTGGACTAGCGTCTCAGTTCACACTCCTGTTCTACTAAATGAAATAATCATAAACGTAATGAAAATCATAATTAAAATATTTTTCTCAGAGAGTAGACTTGACAGGGAAATTTAGACTAAGTGTCAGCAAGCATCTGCTGTGAATTATCAGATGTTGCCACTGCTTAGGCACACTAGTAGTAATTTGGCAACAAAGCAACAGCTGATTAACAATATATTTATGCCAACTCTGTGCTGCCAGTGTCGAACATGGCCCCTGTTCAAGGTGCGTGGGAGCAGAATTTCAACGTGTGAAATGAAGTGTTTGAGGAAGGTCATCAGTGTTACCAGAAAAGGCAGACTGCGAAACGATGACATTCGATGTATGCTCGTCACTATGTCTTGTGCAGAATAAATTTCCTGGCACAAAATACTCTGGTTCTATCATTTCATGAGAATGCACCCTCATCAACATTCCACACGGCTTACAACACGGGTAGATATGGCTACAGAGTAAATGGGCAGCCACGCAGCAGGTGGATAGATGACAGAGTGATTGTGCAGTGATACGGGCTCACAATGCTCAACACACTTGACACAGAACAGATGACTTGAGCTCCCCACGATGCTCAATGTGGAAATAAAACTGACTAACGAAAATCATTAATGGCAGAGGGGACAGCGTGGCCTAGCAGTTAAGTGGCACGGCTCACAATCCGAAAGTGCTGGGTTCGATCTCCATCACAGCACCGGCCGTTACCCTGGGGAAGCAAACCCTTAGAAAATGCAGGAGGAAGCAGACCCTTACATAAAATGCATGCTGAAGTCGGATGCACTGGGCCGACAGGCGCAAAATAAAAACCACAGTGCAACAACGCACACCGCCTTGGGGATTAGAGAAATAAGGCGAATGCAAAAAACATTGTTTTTTTAAAATTTATGGCAGATGATCAAAGTTTGAATCAGGACACATCAGGCTGTTAAAGATCTGAAGTTGTGCCATATCCATATTCCATCAAACAAAACCTGGAAATTTGTCCAATGTTATGATGTCATCACGTGAAATAACATGAAATAAAACTGCAGATGTTTGGATAGCTCGAACTAAGTACATTGCATAATTGGACCAGTTTTCAGCATAAGTCAACACATAAATTTGTTCATCTTTAATATTGAAGAGCCAGTTAAATTTGAGCCTGGTGAGTTGTAGGCAGTTATGTTGAGCTGCAATATAGACTTGTGCATTATGGTAGAAATAATGTGAATAGCTTTAACTTTATACAATTCATAAATACTCGTCATGTTAATCGATGTAAATCTGTTTGTTTTTTCTCTCTTTTTCTCCCAAACACCTTCCCATATCCCCCTTCCACCATTTCTTTCTGCTACATTTGGCAGGAGGCAACTGTCCCTTCACCTGCCTCCCCAGAAACTGCCACTATACAACCATCTGCCCCTTCACCGCCTCAATTGCGCAAGGTAAAGACATCTAGATTTGAGTCAAAGGAGAGTTCTGAGAATACGCTTTCGACATCTGAAACCTCGAAGACCTTATCTCTGACTAGACCAGCACCTCCACCACGACCCATCTCTCCTGCTCCAGTTCCAAAGCCTCGAACTTCTGGAATCATTGACAGCATTGAAGTCAATGCGGATTTTCAAACACGTTCAGGCTCCCTGAAAGCACCCCTGAATCCATTTTTGCCAGAGCGTCCCTCAAAGCCACCTCCACTAAGTTCAGCTAAATCAAGTTCCCTCCGGATGAAAGCAGAAGCAAAGCAGACAGAACCACAGCCTGAGAAAAATACTTCATCCAAGAGTGAAGATGATGATGCAGAGCGGAAATCCTTGAATCCTTTTCTCTCAGATGATGATAATGAAAGTGAGGATGAGTTTGAAGATGCTTCTAGTAATCCCTTCAAAAAGGAACAATCCAGTTCGCCCACACCTGAAGATAAGACCAAGATAAGTAATGCCCCACCAAAAGTGGCAGCTCCAAAGTTCCATTTTTCAGGTGTGTTGCCCTCAGCTGCATCTGAAAAACTGAAACCAGAAATCCCTCTAGGTCCACCAGCGAAACCCACTCTTAGTCTAAAAAAGAACCGCCCACCACCACCTCCTCCTTCTCCCCTCCCTCACCACGAAAACTCTCTGAACGCCAACCCAGCTGAAGATGGGACACCAACAACTAACCCCCAGGAGCCAGTGACGATTGTTGTAAGTGTCCCAAGCAGCTAACAAGATGTTCATCTCACAACTAACCATGTACCTTTCTTCGGCTTATAATAGAGGTGCTGTCTTGACTTTTACCTTTCGCATAACCTTGGCCCTGTCATTCTGAACAGAACGTTAACTTTGTTGAGTTTGTTTTGGAAAGCTTGTACAATTTTGCATGTGGAAGCTTTGAATGTATATAGCTTGTATTTTATATTGTTCATGTACAACAGGCTGCAGTTTGTACAGTTGTAGGATCATAATAATGAAATAGCTATTGATATTGTGACAAATCATTGTAAATTATTTTCACTTGTATTTGCACTGGCTTATACCATATTCTTTCAGGATCCTATAATTGAATAACTATGGATACTGTAACAGTTAATGTAGAGATACTGTAACAGTTATTATGAATTCTCTATGCTAATTTCATACATTGACCTACACTATACTTTGTCTTTGTCCTTTTAAGATGAAGAGACACGTTATATACAAAATGAAATATAACACATCATTAATAAATACTTGTTAGGTCAAGGATGCTTGACCACGCAGTTTAAAGTTTATCTGTTTTATTAATACATTCTGTTTTTGTATAACATATTGTTTAAATGTTAATACAGACTTTACATTTGTTAAAATCTGGCTCTTACTGCTGATATTCTTCATAACATTTCTTTCCAGTTCTTTCATTGTTTTTGTGTCAAGTCAATTTAGGGATTATATTGTGAGGTCGTTGATAATACAGACAAGGACTGCTATAAAACTGAATACCAATGGTTACTGAAGAACAAAAACAAAATGGTTTAAATGTAAAGTAGCGAAACAAACTCTATGGTTAGTAAATTAATAAAGTAGCGACAACAATCCCCAAGATAGGTATATTTTAAATACTTTGTAAACTTGTACACCACTAAATGTGTATGATTATATATCTGGTGTATATGTGCGAGGCCTCTTCGAAAAGTTGTAGAACATTTTTTGGTATAATTTTTGTGGACTTGCCTGGGTCAGCTTTGTCTCCTTCAGAATACTCCCCACCCTCTATTAATACATCACTCCCAACATCATTTCCACTTCTGGAGCAGTCTCGGTAAGCATTTTTGAGGATCAAGCGTAGCTCCACCTATGAATTCACCTTCATTTATTCAATAGTCTGAAATCATCGTCCTTCAAGCTGATTTTCAGGTTGGGAATTGGAAGAACAAAAGTAAACTGGAGCCAGTTTGATGAGTATGATGGCTGGCGAAACAAACTTGTCTTTCGTTTCTCAAAAATTCCTGAATGAGCAGTGATGTATAAGCTGGTGCATTGTCATAGTGGAGCAACCAATAGGTTTTCTCCAGATGTTTGTCTGTTAGAATGTTTGTCTGCACAATTCTATGGAGATGGTGTATTCTTCAGCAATTTTCCAAATTGCCAGGCGATTATTGTAATGCATCATCTCATTAAGCTGGACAACATGAGTGTCGTCATCTGGTAATTGCAGACCATCCTTAAATTACTTAAACACTATGTACGGCTTATGCATACCCCCATAAACTTGTTGAGCATGTCTCAGAATGTCTTCTGAAGCTTGAAGTAAAACTTGATGTTAATTTGTTGCTCATTAAATTTAAACACAATTTTCACAATCGTAAACAGTCAGCTACAGGATGGTAAACAGTCAGGACAGGAAGTGATTGGTAACTTAAGAAAGTCATCACTAGGCAGCACCACAGACCGTAAGTTCCTATGACATCTCATTTGATGTACAATTTCAAACATTCTTGAACTTTTTGAACAAACCTTATATCCCAAATTATGAAAATATACTCGTGTCTATGATTTTTGTCGCTACTTTTTTGTGATCTAGCATGTCAGTCAATTAAAAAAAATGGTTATCAAAAATTGAACAAATGGAATGAACAAATAAAAACAATTGAGCAGAAAATGTACTGTTTAAAATAATAGAAATGTATGAGAAATAAAAGCAACTAATAAGCATTCTGTAGGTCTCCAGTCGGCCAAAATGTAAAAGGGTACACCACGTATGAATTGGGGAAGGTAAAAACTCCAAGGAAGGGAACTGGCCACCCCACCTCACATTGGCTGTGGCTTAGTACATGAAGAGTTATCTTCATCCCTGATGGTAATTGTTGCAATGGGACTGACCTTTAGTCATTGAGAACAAAATTAGTATTATATAAAGTCAAGGCAAATCAGACGTGAATATTTCCGTGTCGAAGGTAGGGCAAGAACAGTGATTATTTCAACTGTTGTATTGTTAATAAGTAAATGTTAGTGTTTTTATAAAATTTTGATGCTAGCTTGGATTTTTAATGCTAATCAGTCCTGAAACGTCATTTTCTAAATTTTAGTTTGAATATGTTTGGTTTGCGTTATTATTTCATAATCTGTCGTATTGAAGTGAACAGTGATGCGGGTGATAACATATTTTAATGCCAGTTTATATTTTAATATCACTCAGGTCCTGTAATGTCATTTTCTAATTTTCTAGTCTTTAAGTTCTAATATTTTCAGCCTTGCCTTATAGTTTAATTTAATCTACTGTTGCACCAAAGTAATTAGTAAATGTTAGTGTGATTTTCAAATATTCTTGTTCAGCTGTTGTTCCCAATAAAAATAAACTGATGTGGATCTTCACTTCACTTAGTTACGTTTTGCCTATGTGATGGGGTAGAGGTACTTCTATACTTGCAATCAGGTGTGCAGACAAACATGTGATTGATCTGTTGTGTCCTTAACTTAATATTATTATACTGGTTTAGAAGACTCTATAGAGCCTGTATCAGGATGAAACGGCCGCCTCCTTTTTCTTGGCATTCATACCGGCCACTATTTTGTAGGAATTTAGTTACCTTCTGAATTCTTGCTCGGATGATAGCAAATAGCTTACTCTTATCATTTTCAACTTTCAAGTGTTCTTTTATGTACACAGGAGTTTATCGTTCATCACTGATAAAAGTATGTGTGAATATCACCTTCCTTTGACACCAGAATATGCTTTTTGGGGAATTCAAACCACCCACTGTTTCATTCTTTCATTTCTTTCTTGAGGGCCAAGCACCATACTTTTCAGCTATTGTGACCCTTGATGTGAGTTTTCACATTTTAAAATTCCAATTTAGACTGTTGTAAGTCCTGTGATGTTATTTTCTAACTTGAAATTTATATTTTCTGTTCTGCCTTTATAGTTTGATATACTCTGAAGTACTAATAATAAGTAAATGTTAGTATGAAAACTCTTTGTGGCACTAATAGTTATAATAAATAAATGTTAGTACGGTAATCCTCTGTGGCACTAATAATAATTATAAGTAAATATTAGTATGGCAATTCTCTGTTGCACTAATATTTATTATAAATAAATATTAGTGTGGTAATTCTCTGGCACTAACAATTATATAAGTAAATATTAGTATAGTAATTCTCTGGAGCATTTCTTCCATTTCTTCTTCTGTGTTAATTTTCAATCTCCAGCTACCAAGCCCTGATTAGGGCTTTGCAAGTAGCAAAATGCAGTCTGGAGAACAGAATGCATTGTGTCGCTAGTTTATAGCTTTACTGTGATATTTGCACCTTTCGATTTGACACATCCATCTTTGGCAGTATTTGTAGCACTAATAATTATAATAAGTAAATGTTAGTATGGTTTCAAATAATGCCAGGAACAGCATTTCTTCAGATTTACATTTCTAATGCATCTGGTTTGCCTTATTAGTTTACTAAAACTTTAGCACCTGGCTTTGCCTGGGAAAAATAACAATTTTTAATAATCACAATTCAGTATGACTTCAAATTGAAATAGCAACTTGAAATGATTTGCGTTGATTGCTACGACTTCGCGTGGTTGAAAGTTTACAATAAATGTAATTAGCATTAAATTGGCGGCATTACAATAGTCACTCTAAACAAAATATTCACTTAACACAGAAAACTACATCAGAACAACACTGCACTCAAGTGAGAGAGTGGAAGTTATGATACTGAAACCTCGCGGGTGGAACACATTGTCAACACGTCTCAATTTGACCATTGGTCAGGGTCAATGGACTGAGCTTTGCTTTGTACTGATCAGTTCTAAACATGGTCTGGTTCAGTATCTGACCCTAAGCGACCACATTAAAAAAATGTGCACTGTATGGTATACCTAAAGAATACATTCACTGTAAATAGTACTTTGTTAATATTAATAAGGAAGGGAGCGACGCAGTGAACTGAAAATATTTGTGTTGACCTAGGTATTTCAGACACATTTCAAATAGCTGGAGCTAACTGTTTGAGAGTATTTTCAAGACGGACAAACAGAAATATGTAATTTCTGTTTTATAGTTCTGATTTCTAGGCTGCTGTACAATGATCAGATTCTACTACTTGAATAGTAATTTTAATGCTGAGCCATCTTTCATACCATCATTTTCTATATTTTAATTTTGTATATTTACCTTGTAAAATTGTGGCGTAAATAAATATTGGGAATTTTCTCCACTATCGTATGGACAAATAGATGAGATATATCCTACAGTAGCTAAAGTATGTTAGATTTAAGATGCCATTGATTGTATATTGTTGCACGTTGGGTCAGATTTTGAGGTTGTGGCTTTATAGTTAATTTTCGACTTTTGTGAGATAACATTTATATCAATGCTGGGTCATGGCTTGGCATGCAACTAACTGTTTCTTATGTATCTCTAATGCAGACTTTTTCTTTCATTTTTTTCAGTTTGCGTACATAGATAATTGTAACTTATTTACATGATCAATTCTTGGCATTGGGCAAATTGATGTTCATATTCCTTTTTTAAATACTGTTTACATATATACTTTCTTTCTTTCTTGTCCGTTTAACTCTTCTCGTGGAGTAAAGGGCCATAATTACAATTGACCTCCTTTAGCGAGACCTCCAAAGCACTTCATGTGCTTTCATGGTATCTGTAGAAATTTGTTTTATGTGATGAGGTTGCTAGCTCCATACACAACTCTCTTTAGTCACCTTTTGCAACATTTATAGAGGTGAAATGGCTCTTATTTCTTCACCAGTAAGGAACCTACTAAAATGAGTTAATTTATTCACCTATGTGATCAAATGTGAATGATAGGCTACAATTGCAATTAGCCTTTTTAAAAGGAAACCTGTTTCCAAATAATCTGCAATCATTCTTTCCAATGTAAAGCATAGGTTTTAACTGCATCTGATCTCTTTATCATATATCAAAGCCTTTGCAGTGGTTGATTATATTGACAATGGTTTGTTTTTTACATGATGAGACTGTGAGCACAACCCTTTTTAGTTAGTTTTCTTTCCACTTATGCTGTTGAGAATTGTGGGGAGCTAAGGTCGTCTGTCAGGTGCCAAATGCGTTGCATTGATCATTGTCAGCTCATGTCATTGCACAAACACTCTGTTATCTATCCACCTACCTCTCGGTTGCCTTCTTGCCTTGTATGCAGATCTACCAGTGCCGTAAACCATTGGTGGAAGTAAAAGAGTGCATTCCCATGAGATGACTGATCCAGTGTATTTTTTTATAAATGGCACAAATCATAGTGCCAACCATTTTTCAAATGTCTTTCTCTCACAGTCTTTCCTGGTAACACAGGTGACCTTCCACAAACATTTCATTTCACATTTTGAAATTCTGCACTAACGCACCTTGGACAGGGGTCATGTTTGGCACTGATAGCACAGAGTCGGCATAAATATACTGTTTATCAGCTGTTGCATTGTTGCCAAACTAATACTCTGTAATGCTATCTAAGCAGCTAATAAGTCGCAGCAGATGCCCTCTGTCATCTTTAATCACCTTTTATGACATGTTTAGAAGGTGACAGTGGGCATGTTCTTCTCATTCTGAGTACCATTCAGTTATTTAAATGAGTGTCCTAACTAAAATTATTTGTATTATCTCATCCTAGTTATTAACTATCTCTGTTTCATTCACCTTTTCACTCGATATGTAGCATAGGGGCCACCACTGCATCTGGCGTCCTTACAGGCAAGTCCCTACCAAAGAAAATGGTAGTTTCCGCAGCATTAGATTTTATTTTGAGGCTGCTAGTCAAATGCACAAATGCTTCTTTACTTGGAATCCTGGTATTCAGACAGACAGGTTATGCCTGGTGCCAGGTAACTGAAGGCTATCCACAGTATGATCTTTATTTGCAATATTTATTAGGCCTAGGGTAAGGTAGATTGAGTATTGAGTAGGAATTGTATTAATTTATATAATTTTAGCTCGGATAGTGGCTAACTGCCTGCTATTATTGTTTTCAACTGACAATGGTTCTTTTATGTGCACAGCGTGTACATAGGATCTCCATGTTTTTCATCAATCTCCAATATAACTGAATGCTGGTCTCACCTCCCTTGAGACCAGGGGACACTTTTTAAACTTTTGGGATTTTAACCCCTACCATTTTGCACTTTATTTCTTGAGGTGCAAGCGTCTTTACCTCTTATCAATAGTTTCTTTATTTGTCCTTTATAACATGCTTGGATAGTTGCCATGGTTTCATCCATTTCTCTCCTGATGCCACACTGATGGATATGAACCATTTATCTGATCAATATTCTGGATGTAGGATAAACTGGATATGTTTAAATTGGATTAATGTTTTCTCTTTGCTGTGGGGGCTGTGAATGGAAAGTAGTCAGTCATCTCATGTAAAGCTGTGAAATAGAAAGCACCTATACAACAATAAAACAATGACTTCCTACAAGGAGGCTGACTGGTGTAGCTGCCCATGCCGCTGATAGAATGATAAATGGACATAAAATGTTAAATGTCTGCTGTCTTTATTTTGAATTGAAATTGTTTGCCTTGTGTCTTAAGGCAGAGTGCAATATACTGTGTTTTGCACATTTCTGCCCAGTGCATCCTACCTCTTATTTAGTTAGCCCAGTGAGATTCATGAAGGAGACTGCAATTCAGGTCTTCGCAACCCCCCCCTACAGGTTTTCAAGCATACTCGCTCTCCCGGACCAGACTGCCTCTCTTTGGTCTATATAAGTAGAGCAGTCCTGCAGGATATGTTCTTGGTGTTTGCGTGCTCCGCAATCCCACCTTTCGTTCTCTCTAAAACCCATTCTATGGAGGTGAGCCTTGAGTCTGCAATGTCCGGTTCTGAGTCTGAAGATATTTGCCAATGATGCCATTTTCTCACTTGTATTCTTTGTGCTGGTCTCTCCATTCTGTCCTTCGTGCATCTGAATTCAGCACATATTTAAAATAGTTTAAATCACAGTACTGTAGAAAATGCCTCAACAATAGTAAAACAATGATTTGGCTCAGGCTTCCTCTAGCAAGGCTAACTGTTGAGGCCATGGTTGAGTTTTTGAATGTGTATTCACTGCATTCCAAAATGATGGCATTTCTGGAATAAACTACATTCTTAAGATTTACAAAACTTGGAATTGACTTTTTGTATGCAAAACATAAGTGGGATCAGGACGATTTTTCAGGATTTTTCCAGAATCTGACTATTGAATCGGTTACGGGAGCCAGAAAGTTATTGTAATATTTTTATTAAGAGAATATGCCATATTGAAGTTATTTGTTGATCTCATTCTACATGCATTGGTACATGTTTACTATAAGGGGGCCAGACTGTAGTCATTGTCCCAGACTTTGTACGCTGTGAAAGGACTACATGATTTGGTACATGTTTACTGCAAGATGGGGCATGACTGTAGTCATTGTCCCAGACTTTGTACGGTGTGAAAGGACTACATGATTTGGTACATGTTTACTGCAAGATGGGGCATGACTGTAGTCATTGTCCCAGACTTTGTACGCTGTGAAAGGACTACATGATTTGGTACATGTTTACTGCAAGATGGGGCATGACTGTAGTCATTGTCCCAGACTTTGTACACTGTGAAAGGACTGCATGATTTGGTAGCTGTTTACTGCAAGGGGATCAGCTATAGCTGTTGCTCCAGACTTTTTATGGTGTGAAAGGACTCCTCATACATGATTTGGTGCATGTCTCCTGTAAAGAGGCCGAACTGTAGTCATTGCCCTTGACTTTGTATGCCGTGAAAGGGAGGCAAGAAGCAAATTTAGTCAACACATATACATATTTATTTGTTATGTATCCATAAATATGTTCATTTGTGTGTTATATTTTTCACAGTTGTATTTCAGTTATCCACAATTCTTATTACCAGGAAGCATGATCCAGCTAATTATATGCATGAAATAATCCATGTTGCATTGCAGTGTGTGATTGTAGCATGAACAATTTCTCACTAACAACTTACACATGCATTGTGCTGTTGTTTCTTGTGAAGCACTCTGTGATCTGCATTTGCAGTAAGTGTGTTCTATCATCATAGGCAGACCATCTTAAATGTGAAGCATTTTGTTTTAACTTACATGATGAAATGTATAGCATGAAAAATTTCCACTAACAACTCATGCATGTATTGTGCTGTGCTGTTTGTGCAGCCAAACTTTGTATGTTGCTCTGTGCACTGTATTTTGCATGAGATATGCTTTATTAAGGATGTCAGTTCATCTTGATTGAGAAGTATTTTGTTACAAGATACAATGTACATCTTTAATGTACGTTTTAATTAGGGTGGATAATTTAATATTTTACACTTGTAAAGATGACTTTCAAAGATATGATGATGCTGTACTTTAGTATGGATATTGTAATTCTTTATACTTTTTAAGGTGATACTTTCTTGTAATGTTTCACCTTATAAAAAATTATCCGGAGTAGCTAGAGGAAAATAGGAACAGATATTTACGAACTAATTAGTTCAGGAGCTAATTAACCGATTCCAAAGAACTAAACAGTAATGTGTAGAAATATGATTGCTCTTTAATTTGATACCATTTGTGTTGTGAAATTTCAAAAATCTAATTTTTTTGACATTCCCTGTTGGTATCTCTCCCTTAAATAAGAAAAATACATCATGGGAGAAAATGGATTCAGTTTAAACATTTCTTTAATTAGTATGAACATAATTTACATTTATATCTGAATTGCCAGAATAATAAGAAATACTATACCTTTATAGTTTACAAACCCCCCAAAAATCTTGTAAATTGATGGAAAATCGAGCAACACAAAAGATAATGTATTATACTTTTTAAGGTTTTTATTCTTTGGAAAGAATTTAGAAATGCATACAGTTAATCTATAAACCACTGACCCATCTCCGGATAATCTAGTGCATATAATACAATAAGCAGTCTTAAGTAGTCTTAATATGGCAAAGTAGTATGCTGTTTCCATGTATGTTCTTTTGTACAATACCTTTTATGATATCCTATATGATATTACACAGCATCTTGACATGAACAAGCCTTGTTGATTAGTTCTGTGTTTAGCAGTTTTTGGTTTGACTATTTGCTTAAAGAAAATGGAGGTCATGTACCAACCAGTTACAGGCAAAATCTATTGTGTAAACAACAAATACAGAGAGGTAGGTGACAGAAATTAAAAGCAGTGGAATAAATTGTTTACTCTGAAAGCACACTGTCGAGGTCTATGATTATTGCCGATGAGCTGGCCAATTGAACAGCACAGTTTTTGATAGAGTGTAAGTGACATGTGGGAACACAGAGAAATCAGCACAATGATTAAGCTGAAGGTCTACTGTGTCGGCGTTCTCCTCGCCCTGCCCTAAGCACATGAGAGCTTAACTGTCTAAGTGGGAAACGCCAAGGGATTACGTCACCTCCACATGATTTGTTTGAGGTGCATATCCACAGACAGGACTATATCACAGAAAATGAGGTCCTATCTAGAGACAGCACACCTGGTATTAATGTACTTCTACAGAAAGTTAATAATAGATAGATGGACTGGCCACTTTCCTTGCTCAAAAGTCAAGGGAAAGGCTCCCAAAGTAACTTCTGTAGGGTGAGCTGAGTGAAGGAAGGTGATCACTGAGACGCCCTAAAAAAGCGCTTCAAGGACAATCTGAAGGTGTATATAAAGTGATGTCAAATAGACACTACCATTTTGGGAAAACCTGGCCCAAAATTGTTCAATCTAGAAAGTACTGCGGACATCCCAGGAAAGTTTTGAGCAGAAGGAGTGCCAGTTGCAGACCATGTTTGTCAGTCACACAATAGAGCTTTCTGCACTTGTATTGACTTGGTCAGTTAAAAGTTCCCCCACCGTCTCAAGGATGTAGTATGACACAGGATAATATTGGCGGTAATCATTGGCAACAATGTGCAATTATTAATATTATAGCAGATTATCAAAAGAAGTTGTTTATTTTACCTCTCTATGCGATGCTGTGGTTGGTTCTGAATAGCAAAGAATAGTTAACCGAATTGCAGCAATAGTTACAGATAAAACAAATGTAGTATTAGACACCAGGAACCAAACCTGATTCGTCCAGGACACAAATGTACATTACAAGAAAGAGACAAATTGAGAGATCCAGTCAGCTGAACAACCCAAACAAGTGTTTCCACTGACAACCTTTTCACGTATCAACTTACAATTAGGGAACTATAGACAAAGCTCTATCTATCTAGACACTCTTATAGGTTCTATTTTTTCTTAACATTCTTATAACAAGTAGTATAGATAATCTTCTCTCGTAGATACTTGTTCATTGACTGTCACATGTTTAAGGGCATCCATCAAACTACCTACCATCTGTCTTATGGTGCCTTATATATGGTTCATGACTTCTACTTTGGCTTCTATGGTTCTTCATCTTCTGCTATCATTGCTCATTTAGACTGGGACTCCAGCAGATTCTTCAATAAAGTCTGCTGCCTTTGTCAGGGTCTCAGTACATACCCTACAGTTTCTGCTGTCTTTCTCCTGGCCTTGTTCCAGTTCTAATCTTAGGTCTTTATTATGTAGTTATCCCAGTGAGCTTTGGGTTGTCCTTGGGGTCTGGATCCCTAACTACGCATCTTCAACCTGTACGGACCACCAAACAAAGGCCTGTCGCTTTCGAGTATGGAAGTCAAAGACTCCAACTGCATAGTGGTTGGAGACTTCAACAGCCACTCGGAGAGATGGGGATACTCGGACACAGACAGCAGAGATGACGAAGTGGAAGATTGGGAGATAGACACAAATCTCCATCTTATCAATAGGCCGGAGGATAGCCCTAGCTTCTATTCTAGAACATGGCATACCACCTCTACTCCAGATTTGGCCTTTTCCACGGTGGATATTCACCACAAAATAGACCGCCAGGTACTGAACCAATTGGCAGGTAGCGACCACAGGCCAATTAGGCTAGAAGTTGATATGGAAGTAGGCCCACAGGAAACAAAACCGCTCCCACATTGGAACTATAAACGAGCCGACTGGGACAGATTTGCAATCCTGACAGATGTGCTATGCGAAACCATCAACACACGGAATAATAACCTGAAACCTATGGTGGAAAGCCTAAGCAAAGCAATAATGCAGGCAGTCACCGAAACCATCCCAAGAGGGGCAAGGAAAAACTACAAGCCCTATTGGAATGATGGACTGCAGAAAGCGGAAGACGAAGTCTCAAATGCTAGCAACATAGCAGAAAGAGAATAATCTATGGAGGCAAATATCGCCCTGAAAGCCATCATGGCGAAATACAAATACACTCTAAACCAAATAACAAGAGACAGCTGGAAAAACAAAACAGAAAGCCTAAATCTAGACAAAGACGGGAACAAACTATGGAAGTTAGTCAGAGCCATGAACGCCGAAACTCCAGCAAACAAACAAATTACCCTCAAGCAGGGCGATAACATGCTCACTGGAAAAAAGGCAGCAAACGCCTTTATAGAACATTATGCCAGAGCAAACCACATTGATGTTCCTACAAATAGGCACACAGACATTAATGAAGAACAAAAGGGGCACGACAACATCAAACTGGCACCTGAGGAACACATGATGGCAAAACTAACAATGAATGAAATGGAAGAGGCCATGAGAACTCTAAAGAAAAAGAAATCGCCCGGAAAAGTAGGCGTAACAAACGAAATGCTGATGGGGCTGGGCCAAACAGCAAAGAGGAAGTTACTATCAGTCCTGAACCAAAGCTTGAAAAGGGGAATTGTACCTCAGGCATGGAAAGGCACGGTAATTATACCAGTACCAAAGAAAGAGAAAGATAGAGCAGATCCAAATGGATACAGGCCTATCTGCCTACTGAGCTGTGTCGGCAAACTGATGGAGCGTATGATAAACACCAGACTGATGTGGCATCTGGAAGAAAAATACATACCAATTGCACAGCAAGCAGGCTTTAGACAGCACAGATCCACTGAGGATCAGATCACTCTCATAGCCCAAGAAATAGAGGATGCTTACCAGGAGAAAAAGCACACGGTAGCGGTTTGGGTGGACCTAGAAAAGGCATTTGACAAGGTCTGGAAAGAGGGACTTAAAGTCAAGCTACGAAGAAGTGAAGTTTGTGGGAAAATGTACAGATGGATCTGTCACTACCTCAAAAACAGAACAGCCAGAGTTCAAGTACAAGGGCACATGAGCAAAAAGGTGACACTCGAGCAGGGAGTACCCCAAGGGGGAGTACTGTCACCCACACTCTTCCTGGTGTATATAAATAACATTACAGAGAATATAACAAGAAGAGTCCACAGCTCCATGTTTGCAGACGATCTGGCTATGTGGACCTCTGAAAAGAACCTCACCATAGCAAGTAATTGATGCAGCAGGCCCTCACATCGCTGGAGGAGTGGGCGAACTCATGGCTGGTAAAAATAAATGAAGAAAAAACATGTTCAATATTCTCGCTTTCAAACAAACCCCAAAACACCAAAATAAGTCTCAACGGCAAATACCTGCAGCCAAACGACAACCCAAACTACCTGGGAGTCACATTTGATCGGCGCATGACATGGAAAAGTCAGATCGAGAGAAACCGAATGAGAGCCAGAGAAAGAATGGCAATCATGAGGAAACTTGCTGGCACAAGCTGGGGTGCAGACGAAAGTATACTAAAGAAACTGTACACTGGAAGAGTGAGACCAGTTCTTGAGTATGGCATTGCGGCATGGACAACAGCAGCAAAGGCGAACTTTGATAAAATTATCAAACATCAAAACCAAGCCATGAGAGTTATAACAGGAGGCATGAAGTCAACGCCAATTATAGAACTGGTAAAGATTACAAAGCTGCAGTCCATGACCGACAGAAGAGACTGCAGGGCCCAGCAGCAAGCGGAAAAACTCAGAAGACTGACTGACCATCCAATGCATAAGAGACTAAATAACTTTGGAAATGGGAAACTAAAGCGAAGAAACTTTGCAGAAATAGCAAAAGGAAAGATGAGCGAAGACCCTATGAACGCGCTAACAACATCAAAGCCCATCCCTACTGTACGCAAACCTACCTGGAGGCAGCATATATTTCCAGAGGTGGTAGAAAATATACCAGGTATTGGAAACAAAAACAGCCAGACTGAAAAAGAAAGAAGAGATACAACCCTGAGGTACATAACAGAAAACTACCCAAGCATGGGCTGGACCCATGCATACACCGACAGTTCTGTAACAAACACAGAACGGAGTGGCAGGGGTATTCCTGAGCCTACCAAATGGCAGAAAAGTAACACGGTCAGTGGCAACTGGAAAATACTCAAGCAATTTCAGAGCGCAGGCAGAGGCACTGAGGGCTGCAGTAGAAGAAATGGTGACAAGCAAGACAAATGAAAGCCATATAGTCCTGCTTACAGATGCCCTGGCCGTAGTCACAGCACTAAAAAGTCAGTAAAATACTGAACAATGATTTAAGAGCAGTACTCTGTCAAGTATGCCAGCAGTCCGCACCAAAAAGAGCAGTGGTACAGTGGGTTCCATCCCACTGTAACATCCAAGGCAACGAGGAGGCAGACAGACTGGCAAAAGAAGGTGCAAAACTACCACAACCAGATACTAGCATGACATATGAAGAGTCAAAAAGGCTTATTAGAGCTAGATACATGACCAAATGGGAAACAGAACATACTGGCTACACCAAAAACGATGCCTATTACCAGTTGAACAGAAGAGAGCAGGTCGTGGTCTTCAGACTTCGCACTGGCCACAATAGACTGAGGTACCACCTATTCAATAAACTGAAGATAGGCGGCACCGACGAATGCACGTGCGGTACTGGGAAGATGACCGCTGAACATTTGCTGCAAAACTGCCCGACATACGAGGATCAGAGAAAGCAGATGTGGCCATCACCAGTGGCAGCACTAGACAAGCTCTATGGCAGTGTCGACAGCCTCAGGATGACTACTGAAGAAGAAGAAGGATCCCTGACTCTTTGACTTCTCACATTTATCATGATGGCCAGTCTTTTTTCCTTCTTTAGAAACAAGATTGTTCATTATGACTGACAATATTCATACTGCAAACCAGCACCATCTGTTCAACAATTTATGAACACAAACATAAAATCATATTTAGGAAGACAGACAAATGCAATAGATGAGACAAATGCAATAGATGTTCACCAGGCTTATCGACTGCACTAGAAGAGGAGAATGACAGTATGGTCCTCTCTAATCCAGATATAGGGAAAACTGAATGGTGACAAGAGAAGCCTAAGACAGATCACACAGTTTATAAATGAAATAGATTGTGGTTATTTTATATTGACCAATGACGTAGAAAATGTAATACTCAACAGACTGTAGGTTGTCGCTACTTACTTCACTATTTCATAGTAATGTAGCTTTCTCCTTCTGTCCAGTAAAAACAGAAGTTATTACATAATTGTTGCATGTTAAGGTCTTTCAATAATACGCCTTTACTTTTGGCATGTAGTTGGCAGAGAGGTTGGAGAATTTTTCTCTTGCAGTAGAGGGACTAGGTTTGTCACCTGATTTATAGGCTGCTGCAGTTTACCAAATTGTAAAAATGACTTATGTCATGGCAGCTCTGAGGTTGTAAGACAAGGTAAAGTGACAAAAACACATTACTTCCATCTCATGAAGTCAGAGATCCAGCATAAAGAAATCTATATAATTCATCCCCTAAAGACCCAGCATGCAGAATGTATACAACCAGCTTCTTATAGTCAACTTGATCTGAAAATAACTAAATGCTTTCAGTATATTTTTTAATATATTAAAAGACCTGCACCGACTATTTCTTCATCCCTTACAGACCCAGCATGTCTCCACCACTATATCCACTGTAGACCAGCATAATAAACTATTACTTCATCCTTTACAGACCCAGCATAATAAACTATTACCTCATCCCTTACAGACCCAGCATAATAAACTATTACTTCATCCCTTACAGACCCATCATAATGAACTATTACTTCATCCCTTACAGACCCAGCATAATAAACTACATTACTTCATCCCTTACAGACCCAGCATAATAAACTATTACTTCATCCCTTACAGACCCAGCATAATCACTACATTACTTCATCCCTTACAGACCCAGCATAATAAACTATTACTTCATCCCTTACAGACCCAGCATAATAAACTACATTACTTCATCCCTTACAGACCCAGCATAATAAACTATTACTTCATCCCTTACAGACCCAGCATAATAAACTATTACTTCATCCCTTACAGACCCAGCATGATAAACTCCATTACTTCATCCCTTATTGACCCAGCATAATAAACTATTACTTCATCCATAGAATTGGATTTGGAGCCAACCACGTTCAGAATGTGGAGTCTTTCACATACCTTTGCAGCAATATAGACATATTAGGAAGTACAGAAAATGATGTTCAGTTAAGAATACAGTAGGTGAGAAGCGCTTTCATTGCACTGAGGAATTTATGGAAGTCAAAAGAAATTAAAATCACCACTAAAATTAAAATTTTCAACTCCAACGTAAAATCCGTTCCATTATATGGCTCTGGAACAGGGAGGACAACACAGGTTCTTATGAAAAAGGTACAGACTTTTGTAAATGGTTGCCTGCGCAAAATACAAGGGTGGAAATGGTACGACATAATCACCAACGTGGAACTGATGGGGAAAATAGGAAAACTAACAGTGAAGCATGAAATACAGAGGAGGCAATGGCCATGGATAGGCCACACATTACGGAAACTAGTGGATAGCATTACCAGACAAGCTCTATTCTGAAATCCATAGGCCAAGAGATATAGAGGAAGACCGAGACACTCATCGAAGAGGAAACTGAAAGCAAATGTAAAGCCAGGAAACAGGATGTGGACAGAATTGGCTGAGATGGCTCATGATATGAAGATTTGGAGAGTTTTTCTTGAGGACCTTTGCTCCACTGGGAGCTGGCAGGCTTTTGATTGATTGATTGATTGATAGGGATCAAGATGCTGAGCAGCGCATGAGCTGCAGTGGTCAGCGACCCATAGCTGACTGCTAGCGTCAGGGCCAGCGAACCATAGCTGCCAAGACCCTTCTACACCTCCATGCGGTGATCATGGATAACAGGCTGCAGCAGGGCAGAATGGCTAAGGAGAAGGGATCGAAGAGGGAATGCTAACCCGATACTCAAAAAATGCTTGCTGAAGTCAGATGTGTTGGACCGAATGGTGCAAATATCGCAGTTAAGCTGTAAACTATGACACAACGCATTCCGTTTTCTGGACTACATTCTGCTACTTACCCTTTCAGGGTTTTGTAGTGTTGTTAGTGGGAGATTGAGAACGAACGAAGAAGAAGAAGATTGATTGATATAGATATAACATAATGAACTCTATTACTCCATCCTCTATAGACCCAGCATAATGAAGTTCATTCCCTATAGACCCAGCATAATGAAATCTCTTATTTCATTCCCTATAGACCCAGCATAATGAAATCTCTTATTTCATCCCCTATAGACCCAGTATAATGAAATCTCTTATTTCATCCCCTATAGACCCAATATAATGAAATCTCTATTACTTAATCACTGTAGCAGAATCTGCTATAGAACAAACTACCGGACCTACTTGCACAAATGAGTTGCAATTTATCAAAATGTGTTTTCTGTTTGAAAATCTTTTCTTCTGTCACATGGAAATTAAACGAAAGCATTATGAGAAGAGAATCTTGGTAGAAATATAGACAAGTTAGGATGCACTGATAAATGAATAAAAATAAGAATAGAAGAGAAAAGTTTTCATTGCATTAGGGAACTTATGGAAAACAAAAGTAAATAAAGTCCAACACAACAAATACAAATCTTCTATCTGTAATGCAAAGTCTTATTTTATTGCATGGCTCTGAAATATGGAGAACAAACATAAGTAACAATGAAAAGGTAACAAACATTGTTAAGTGAATAGAGAAATTGATATGTTATGACATTATCAATAATGTGGAACTGTTGGAAAGAACCAGGCAGATATTATGTCAAAATGAGGTTAGGAGAAAGTGTTGGTTAGGACACCCAAGAATAAAATCAACAGTACAAGGCTGTCTCTGTTTTTGAGTCCCCGAGGCAAGGGAAGTAGAGGCAGACCAAAACACATGTTAAGAAGTGAGCTCCAGACAATCAAAGGAAACAAGTAGGATGTTGGTACTGTTGAAACAGATGACCCAAGACAGAAGGGGTTGGCGTGTATTTGGTTTAAACCTGTGATCAAGCTAAAAGGTTTTGAGATGATTATGTTAAGAAATCATCATTTAAAACATTAACTGTTTTCAGTATTATCATAGAACGTAGATTATTGAAAGACCTTTCTAATTCATGATAGAGTTTGGGAGTTAAATTCTTGTTACGGTCATATGTCTGAATTCCTCTTCACTTTTTCTAGGAAACTTCATTTACAAGAACTGAACCAGTCACAAGAAAGGTGTCAACATTATCAAGTGCCAAGATGTCAGCAGTAAGTCAGGTCATCACTGTGGAAAGGGCAAGGAACAGTAGCACATCGTCATCTCACAGTGCAAGTAGCTCACATATGTCACCCTGGAGTTCTGAAAAGAAGGTGGAGAGGAAGGTGACTTTAATGACAGAGTTGTGAAAGGTGCTCAATCACCCTGGATGACGAGAAGATGATTTTGACAGATATGATGAAATAATATAAATATGTTGTCATCTGACACCGTCACATATGTCACCCTGGATGTCTTTAAAAAAACTGAGAGAAAGGTGGCATTAATGATAGATTCATTTATCACTCTGGATGGCTAGGATAAGATCTTAATAAAAGTTGAGGAAAAATTACTCACTTGAAATCCTGCTTTTTAAAAACAGGTTATGCCTACTGCCAGGTAGCCAAAGACTATCCATGGTTCATTCTTTTATTTTGCAATTTTTTTTACTTCCTGCAGCTTACTAAGCCTGAGGGAAGGTAGATTGTGTATTGGGTAAGAGTTTCATTACTTTTTATTATATTACTTACGGCTAACAACTATTTCAGCTGCCAAGGGCTCTTTTACGTGAGCAGTGTGTTCACGAGATCTCCCAAGTTTTTTGTTAATCTCTAATATGACTAGAGTCTGGTCTCGTCTTCCTTGAGTGGTCTCGCCTCCCTTGAGTGGTCTCGCCTCCCTTGAGTGGTCTCGCCTACCTTGAGTGGTCTCGCCTCCCTTGAGCGGTCTCGCCTCCCTTGAGTGGTCTCGCCTCCTTTGAGTGGTCTCGTCTCCCTTGAGTGGTCTCGCCTCCCTTGAGTGGTCTAGCCTACCTTGAGTGGTCTCGCCTCCCTTGAGTGGTCTCGCCTCACTTGAGTGGTCTTGCCTCCCTTGAGTGGTCTCGCCTCCCTTGAGATGCTTAAACCTTGTGGGATTGGAAGCCCACCATTTCACACTTTCGTTACTTGACAGGCAAGCTCTTTCATTACTTGACAGACAAGCTCTTTCGTTACTTGACAGGAAAGCTCTTTCATTACTTGACAGGCAAGCTCTTTTGTTACTACTTGAGGCAAGCTCTTTTGTTACTACTTGAGGCAAGCTCTTTTGTTACTACTTGACAGGAAGTGCTTTTGTTACTTGACGGCAAGTGCTTTCGTTACTTGACGGCAAGTGCTTTCGTTACTTGACAGCAAGTGCTTTCGTTACTTTACAGGCAAGTGCTTTCGTTACTTTACAGGCAAGTGCTTTCGTTACTTTACAGGCAAGTGCTTTCGTTACTTTACAGGCAAGTGCTTTCGTTACTTTACAGGCAAGTGCTTTTATCTCTCAGTAGTTATAGCAACCCAAGAATAATTGGAAAAATGCATTATTACCTCACATTGCAAGTTAGTCATCTATGTCAGCTTGGAGGTTTTGAAAAACAGACACAAAACATGAGAAAATTCTGTTGCACTGTATGAAATTTGAGTAAAATACATCACATGAATAGATAGTGATAGAATCCTGACAATATTCTGTTTCATCACATATGACATGAAAGTGGAGATCTTAACGAGTATGGTTAGATTCATGAGAAAATTCTGCACTACCATCTCTGAGATCTGAGAGAAAGGAAACAATTTTGTTAGACATGATGAAATCAAGGGTAATTATGTTTTTCATTAAATAGCAACTGAGAAACAGAACTTGTCATAAATATGACGTCTTGAAAAATTATGTATCACCACAGATGACATCTGAGAAAAATGTGAACTGTGGCATTGTTAATTAACGAGGCATGAGAAGATAAGTTTCTGTATTTGCGACTATATTTTGATCCAGCAACATGTATAACTTAGTCCAGGGAATGATAAATTTGTTGAGGATGTAGGTGCCACATAAAAAAAATCGAAGGAGAAATGGGGAAATTATGCAAGTAATACAACAGAGGTCCTGAAATATTAGGCGTCACAGTAACATTTCTAGGCACAATGGTGGTCTGACACAAGGACTTTGTCATGTCCTTACTTAGCCTAAACTACATAACTCTAGGAAGAATCGTCCAGAAGGCATAGGATTAAAGAAACAGTGAGGTTCGGTGTGATCCCCATAGTAGTGAGCGACACGCAGATGAAGCTAAGCATATCACAACTGCCTGAATGACCCCGGTCCACCTTCATTATCACGCTTTGGATATGAGGAAAGCTACGACAACCCACCAATTAACGCCCTTTTTAGGGCTCACAAAAGAGTAACCTACTCATTGTGGGCATTCGCAAACAACAAACAACAAAGAAATCAATGACGCTTTTAGTGCAATTGAGACCAAAGAACTTTTTGTCTTTCCTTCTTTAGGTTCATTGCTGTTTGAAGTTCTTCTGCGTGATGTGTGAAGTTAAATTTACTCTTTTATTTTGTAATCAGTTTTTTGTTGTTGTTTCTATAACTACATTATGTAAACATATATAAGCTAGACGGATTTCCATTACTTTGTAAAGCAGCACAGCCAACAGAGCACAGAGTGCTACTGCCTTGAAAGATTTCTACAAAAACATATCTACAAATATTTATGACAGAGAATACTAAAGTGAGTTATAACTTACATTCTCCGAGTATTCACACTAAAATACATTTTTTAACCAAGAACAGGAAGTTTATATGTTAATATTGGTTTATAAGAGTATGTTTGTAAGCCTTATTTTGGACGTATATAGTCAGTTTGTAAGCCTTAATATGGACATATATAGTCTGTTTGTAAATATTATTATAATCCTGAGCAGCCTTCATGTCAGAAGGAGCATGTCATATCTGAATGGCCTCCCATGTTTATGTTGTCACAGCTACTTGTTACTGCATTATCAGATGTAACCATCACCTACATAGCATAACTGCTTGTTACCTGAGACGACTTTTGAGAAGAATGTGGGAGAGGATGCTGGTAGAAGCTACTAATTTATGCAAGTCATATGTATGTGTATGAAGCATGACTGAAAAATATTGGACAACTCATTGATATATGCTATCTCATCTCATTTGCCCACTTATGCAGCAAGCAGTAGCGAAGCTTGATGGTAATTTTAGGGTAAGCTGATTCATGAACATTAAGGGACACACTTAACGATGTCGAAAAAAAGTTTAAAAGTACTTTGTGTTTGTACTGAATGAGATAGTAGAAACCCATGCTGCGTGAGATAGTTGAAACCCATGCTGAATGAGATAGTAGAAACCCATGCTGCGTGAGATAGTTGAAACCCATGCTGAATGAGATAGTAGAAACCCATGCTGCGTGAGATAGTTGAAACCCATGCTGAATGATATAGTAGAAACCCATGCTGCGTGAGATAGTTGAAACCCATGCTGAATGATATAGTAGAAACCCATGCCGTGTGAGATAGTTGAAACCCATGCTGAATGAGATAGTAGAAACCCATGCTGAATGAGATAGTAGAAACCCATGCCGTGTGAGATAGTTGAAACCCATGCTGAATGAGATAGTAGAAACCCATGCTGCGTGAGATAGTTGAAACCCATGCTGAATGAGATAGTAGAAACCCATGCTGCGTGAGATAGTTGAAACCCATGCTGAATGAGATAGTAGAAACCCATGCTGCGTGAGATAGTTGAAACCCATGTTGTGAATGTAATTCTGCACAGTTGTCTACTAAAAATCCTGGAATTCAATCAGACACGTATGTCTGATGCCAGGTAGCCAAATGGTGAGTAAACTCATTTCGCTCTTTTGCCTTGGTATACCATGTTGTCCGCAGGGCCTCCGTTATGCCATCTCTCCACCTCATCGTTGGTCACCCACAAGGGCGGCTAAAGTTGTATGGCCACTACGATATCACTTGACATGTCCATCTGTTATCTGGCATGTGTAACATATGGCCGGCCCATCTGTATTTTTGTAACAGTGCGACATGTTTGATGTCAGAGAAGGAAGATCGACATCTGATCTCTGTCTTGCGGATTTAGTCTCGAATAGAAATCTTCAATGTTCTTCGCTCCATCGTTTGTTTGGCAACAGGTAGTATATCTGCATCAGTTTTCCATAGGTTCCGCACCTCGCAGCCAAATACTATAGCTGGAATAACCACACTGTTGAAGGTGTGAGACCTAGCATTGACTGTTATATACGTTTTCTTGTAAATCAGTTCTAAGCGTCTGTTTCATTTCTGAAAAATATATCTATCACCCTCTTCTTTAACATGTTATCAAATCACAAAACTACACTGAAATAACATTTGATACACACTTTGGAATGTAACACTCTGTCAGGGAAGGTCGGCCTAATTTGTGGCTGGTTGGCAATGAGGAAGAAGTAGCATGATAATGACTCTTCTAGCTACCAATTGATCTGATTCCTATGCTGTGTTAGCCGGGGCACAATCACCTTACCTTTCCAATAGTAACTGATAAATTCACTTTGCTAACATATCACTATGCTTAAACAAAAATGACCATTACAATTTCTAATTTATTTCACATTTTTCATGCAAAGGATGTCTTCTTTAATTCTTCAAAACTATCGTTTGGGATAGCTCTGTCTATTCTAACACTTCTCTACTGGTCACTAGACACTCTGGTAAGGTGCAATCTTCTTTTGTGTGCTATTCATGTGGTTGTCGTTATTTTCAATCCATGCCTCTATAGTGTTTCTTTAATACTATCAATCCATCTTGTTCTCGACCTTCATATTGCTCTAACACCTTGATATGCTATCTCAACTCGTCTGTCCACTAATATGACGAGACATTGTGGAAAGGTGCAATATTCTTCTTTGTGATACCTGTGTGTGGTTGTTATTTTCAATCCATGCCTCTATAGTGTTTCTTTAATACTATCAATCCATCTTGTTCTCGACCTTTATATTGCTCTAACACCTTGATATGCTATCTCAACTCGTCTGTCCACTAATATGACGAGACATTGTGGAAAGGTGCAATATTCTTCTTTGTGATACCTGTGTGTGGTTGTTATTTTCAATCCATGCCCCTTTAGTGTTTCTTTAATACTATCAATCCATCTTTGGCTTTGTTTTCTCTTTGTCTAACATCCGATGTCTGTCATTATAAGTTCGCACTGCAAGTAGCTTAGAATATATACTAACATCTGTATTTTAAAATATTTTTTCTTATAAACAAATAAGTAGATCACTGAAACATAAAGTGAACTGGTTTTCCAGAAAAATAAAGCCACTATGTAAAAGAAGTGCATTACATATATCAGAAATAAATAATACCTTTGTGTTTTTGCAGAACACTGTTAGAACTATTCAGAATTCAACAGAAATCTATAATGATTACAGAGAGTTTGATGTACAAAGGAAACTTATTACTTCGTCGCATATTTGATAGGAAGAATTTATATGTGATTTTACAGAAAACTGTTCAAAATCTCATAGAAAGCTATAAAGATTACTACAGAGAGTTAATGTACAACGGAAATTTATTATATCGTGACATATTGGATAGAAAGAATATAAACTGGGTTTTACAGAAAACTGTTCACAATCCCATAGAAAGCTGTGAAGATGTACCCCAAAAAAATCAATGTAAAAAGAAAATATATGTCTTCATTCTGCATGCATGCAGCGAATGCTGGTAATGACTTCTAACTGTTTAACAACATGTGTATCATCTTGAACGTCTTACACTATGTCCTACACTCTACACTATCTCAAAAGAAAAAAGGAAAATATAATTATATTGACCAAGTAATAATGGACAGGGGGTCAGAACTCCAAAGCACTTAGTATTATATCTCATGTAAAGCATATCTTAATATATATATATATATCTTATCATAACTTACATATCTGAACAAATATGTGATGTTATATCTTATATATGTTTTATAATATTGGTACATACCATTTACATACAAGCAGAAAGTTGTGAAGATGTTCCAGTCATTTTAATTTACTAAAATATTCTTGTTTTGGTTGTGTTGTATGTCATGTCTTTTTCAACCAGATTCTTTTTTGGTTGCATCAGCTTCTTTTGTACATAGATGAAGTCTGCATTTTGTTTTGTCAGGCCAGATATAAATAGGCAATGTTTAGAAAATATTTTGTTTAACCCTTTACAGTCCAGCCTAAATTGATTAGATTTCTGTCTGAACCCTTAACAGTCTGGCCTAAATTGGATTAGATTCGTGTTTTAACCTCTTACAGTCTGACCTAATTCATAAGATTTGTGTCTTAAGAAAAAAAATCTAATCATTTAGGATGGGCTGTAAAGAGTTAATTAGTCTTACAGAAGAAAATACTGAATGTGAGCCTGATAGTGTGAGGAAGTGGTGCTCAACCTGTTTGTGAGTGTGACCCCATTGAAGTTTTATCCCAGTCATCCACAACCAGTGGGAAATTTTATGATTTCATGAAGGATGATTGTGTTTCAGTTTAGCCTGTTCAAATTAGTTCTGACAAATAGTGAAAAGAGTGCATGGGGCAAGAAAAGGTTGAAGATTCCAGCTCTATTGTATTTAGAAAATCAAATGCTGTCATGTAAATAAAACAAATGATAAAAAAACATTCATATATGTTTTACTATTGTATTTTTCTAACATTCTCCAATATAGGTAATCTAGCTAGAATGTAGGATATTTTGAAGCCAAAAAGATATATTTTACATCCTCCAAAATGTTATCTAGCTAGAATGTAGGATATATTGACGCCAAAAACATATATTTTACATCCACCAATATTAGTAATCTAACTAGAATTTGGATATATTTGAAAGCCAACACCTTAGTAACCTGGGGTGGTTGAACAACACTGATGGTTGGAAATAATTTATATGTGTGAACAAAGGAGCTTCAGATTTGCTTTTAAATATATGGGAACAGTGTTTTAAAGAACAATATTGATCATTACACATCCACATTAATGATGTGTGTTGCTAGAATTGATCCATCACTCCCACATGAATAATGCGTGTGGCTTAAATTAATCCATCACCCCCACATAAATAATGCGTGTGGCTGGAATTCATCTATCACCCCCACAAGGCATGATACCTGATGATCATTATGAAGCTGTTGAACTTCTCCAAGTCTGCCGGTGCCACCAAGCGAGGATGCGGTAGCTGCCTGACCTTCTCCAAACCATCTGGGGGATAAACTTCATTTGTTCTGAACAGAACATTTTGTTACATTGTGTCGTAGTTTACAGCTGTGCTGCAATATTTGTGCCTTTCAGTCCAACACATCCATTTTCAGTACGGCACATTTTTGTGCCGGGTATGCCTTCTCCTTTTTGATCCATATTCTCTCAGCCAGGCAGTTCTGTTGCAGCCTGCTTCCAGAGCTGCCACTTTAAGGTGGAATAAGGTCTTGGACAGCTCTGGTTCACTGACAGTAGTGGCCAGCTATGTGTCACTGACTGCTGTTACCATGTTCACCATGTCTTTGACTTCCATGGGTAAACTGAAGGTGGTTAGAAAAACCTGAGAAAGGACACCATTTTTATGAGAATAATATATATTTTATCAAGCAAATAAAGAAGTATGGGATTGTATTTTTACTTGGACACAAGTGATATTTAGTATGTATGTATTTGCTGGTAAGAGAACTGATGTAGTAGTTACTATCGGAAGGTGGTATACCCTGTCCATATCTGGGATGGATGGGGCGAGTTGGTCGCATGTCAGATAAGTGCATTCCCGAGCAGTTGTTAAATGGTGAGCTTAAAACAGGCAGATGCTCACAGGAGGCAGAGAAATGTTACAGAAACTCCTTGAAAGGGTGTCTGTAATGCATCAATAGAATCACCAACGGCCCTCAGATTGCAGAAAGTAGAGCCATCTCGGACTCAGCGAAAGCATACTGCCTCAAAAAACAATACTCAACGATTCCACAGCCGGCTTCCTGTATGTGCATTTCCTGTATGTAGCAAGGTGTGGTGTTCGAGGATTGGTCTTTACAGCCATCAGAGAACACATTTTGCAGCAAAAGTCTGATGCTGTCACCATCTTCCTTTGCAATGGGCAACTTTTATTATTATTTGAAGAAGCAAAATATAGTGTGTGATGTAAGTTATTGTTTGTAGGTGAAATTGCCCATTTGACAAATATTGCTTGTACCAGAAATATTGGCAGTTACAAAATGTTGCTTGTAGGTGAAACATCGACTAAGTGCTATGGGATCCTTAAATTAGGGCAAAGAATAGTAACACTGAAACCTGCCAGACATGTCATATGAGGCAACTAAGAAGGGTTGAACATGGGGGTTTTCTACTCCATCCTGTAAAAACATTAATATATATGGGCATGTCAACATTTGTTGGTGTGGTGTGTATTTGTTGAAGACCTATGCTCCACAGAGAGCTAAAGGGTTTTGATTGTGATGAATGAAAAACATAGACAGTGACAAATATTGTTGGTATCAGAAACATTGCCCGGTTTGAAATATTTTGTCTATAAGATACTTTCTTCTTCGACGTTTGTCCTGATAAAGGATGTTTGTGACGTTGCATCTTACTTTACGGCGAGGCTGTGATATCTACACTTTACGGTCCAACACATCTGGTTTCAGCACTGCCTTTTTGGGACCGGGTTTGCCTTCCCTTTCAATCCCTAATCTTTTAGCTGGACTGCATGGTTGCAGCCTGTGTCCAGGAAATCCACTTGGAAGTGGAATTGGGTCTTAGTCAGTTATGGGTATCTTGCATCATAGACCGTGATGCAAGCAACCAGCTATGAGTCACTGGCTGCTGTCAGCTTATTCATTGCTGCTTCTTCTGCCCCATCTTATAAGATATCTATAGCAGTGCTCTTCAACCTGGCCACTACCACCCACTAGTGGCTGATTTTAGCTTTAGCAGAACAATTACATAATGCATTAAAAACATCCATATCACACACTCAGTGGACGATTGCAGAATTTTTTTCAATTTACATTTTAGGAGGATGGTAAGGAGATTTACCGTTATGAAAGTTATAAAAGTGGGTGCCAGGTGTAAAAAGGTCGAAGAGCACTGGGCTATAGTATGAAAATTGCTAGAAATGTTTATAAATAACTTGTACTTTTGAAACAGCATTTCTAATGTATCAGTTTGTTTGTTAGTTGCCTGCTTGTAGCAGAAACTTTGTCCATTTTGACAGTTTTCGATTGTACGATATTATTTTTAACTTCTTTGCTATTATTGCTTCAGTGTCTAGTAAACAGCCAATACCTGTCCAACAACATTTATAATGCAACACTTCTTACGTGTATGATATTAAGATTTTTGAAATAACTGATTACTGGAAATTCTGGCAAATATAAAGTGCTTTGAAATATCATTTCTAATGTGTTCATTCTGTTCTACTGGTGGACCAGACGGACTTTGAGACATTATAAAATATTTCTAAATATTTAACGTCTTTATACTAGTCTAGAAGACTTCTGTATACAACCAGTTTCTTTTACATTCACTTGATCTAAAAATACCTATGTGCATCCAATTTATTCTTGAATGCATTAGTTGATCCTACCCCCACTATTTCAAAGCATTCATCACTCTTTCACTAAAAAATAAATATTTCTTGGTATCCAATCTGGACTTCTCTTTAATTAATTTGTAGCTCTGCCCTCTTGTTCTCATAGGCAGCTATATTTTGAAAAAAATCTTGTTAAAGTCTAATTTATCCTTTCCATTGATTATCTTATAAACCTGTATTAAATCACCTTGAATTCTTCTCTTTTCTTGACATAGCAGGCCGGTTTTTATGAGTCTTTCCTCATAACTATAATTCTGGAATCCCACTATCAGTTTTGTTGCTGTTTGTTATATCCTTTCCAGCATGTTTATATCCCCTATATGATAAGGACTCCAAATGTTAATGCTTCTCTGTGCTTGCTGAAAGTGTGTTACCAAGTTCTGTATTATCACTTTACCCACTTAATCACTTATTTTCTACCCAAGGTGTGAAGGTAGTGTTTATCACTTATCAAAATAATATCTAGGAATATGGATATTTCATGTGCATATCTCGCTCCCCACAATCTAAAATATATGGAAATGTGCTGTCTTTGTTTACATGTGCTGTCTTCTTATTTGCTCTTATCACCTTGGGGTGCATACAGCATCAACCAATCGTCCTTTATGCCATTCTTTCAGGCTGTACAATATTTTCTCTCTCTGTTTCCCTCTTCTCTGCTATTTTACTTGTCACAGTATGTTCCAACCTGCCTCTTCTCATGACATGCTCGAAAAAGGATGGCTGCCTTGACCTGACTTTTTCAATGTGTTGTCTTTGTGTCTGTGCTTCTTCAAGTACATAGAATTTTTAACATTCTTCTGTAAACCACAACTTTGTCACCTCTAGTGATCTTTATACTAGTTTGCTGATTGTCTGTGATTCACTGCGGTATATCAGTACTGGTTCCATATAACATCCAAGACCTTTCTTTCCCAACTCCAGTGATAGGGTTTTGTTGCACAAGATTCCCTTCATGCTCTGGAAGACTGATTTCGCCTGGGCTATTCCGTTCCTTATATCATAACTGCATCTCCTATTAGATGTTATATGTGCCCAGGTATTTAAATGTGTGCACTTGTTTTAATTCTCTCTTGTTCACCTCGACACTCCATTTGGGTGAGTTGGTTCTTTGTTACTACCATTACTTAAGCTGAGACCTTTATTTTTGCTTTGATGAACTACCATGCTGACCATTTCTTACAAGTCTGACTCATTTACCGATATCAATACAATATCACCAGAATATCATACATCATTTATATTCTATCCACCAACTGATATTCCTGGCATTGCCTCTATATCTCGCAAGATAAATTAACTGTACAGAGAGAAAAGGTCAAGGGACCGGACATAATTAGAATATGAAGCATTTGACTACCTTAAGAGCATCATAGTTACTTTTACCTACTCTTGGTTGAAATTCTTCATATTGACATTCAGATCGCTGACCACAAATGGGGGGATTACATTGCATCACCAGGTGACAGCCAGCGCAATGCTTTGTTTTAATTAGAACGTTGGATTCCCAAGTTCTGAGTTAGCAGTTGAATTTCAGCTGACACAGACGCCACCAGGGAAGTTGCCTCCACATAGTTAGAATGATGATCATCATTATTTGATGAGGCTATCCATATGACAAGAATGAATCAACCATTTTGATTCTAGCATTTACAGTTTGACATCACATTAGGCACGGAAACAATCTCAGTGAATACTTCAATGAACTTCTCTTTGTTGATGACCAAGCACTAATAGCAACCTCAGAAAGACAATTGCAGGAACATATCAACAATCATAATGAGGTCTGTTATGACAATTGTAAGAAATGAAATAGAAACATTATTCATACAAAACCAAGAAGTAAAACAGGTGACAAATTATCACGTAAATGGGTAACATAATATCAGCAGATTGAAAATGGGACACCGAAATCCAAAACATATTTAGTAAAGAAAGTCAAATCATTGTACAAATATCCCCAATATTACTATGTAAGCACGTCACAATGGATACAAAAAGAACGTTATACAACACAATATTCCTACCCACATTGTGCTATCAGTGCCAGAATTGCACATTAAAAAAGATAAAAGAAACATTGTAACAACAGAGATAAAATATCTGCGCAGAATGCTTTGAGTAACAATAATGGATAGAATTTTTTTAAAAAGGCAAAGACAAAGGCCGCCTTCCATCGCAAACAATGATGGCATAATTTATTTTGCTAGCGCTATTTTATTAATTGCACTACATTTTATCCTCATTCTCATGTCGAACCGCCCGACCCCATTGGCAAGTCAAGGACAAGACGACTAAGAGGTGGCAACGAGATGCAGGGGACTCTGCATCAAGCACCCGTGAAAAAAACAGCGGAGTCCGGAGTCGAACCCACACCATCTGATCACGAGGCCGATGGCTTAACCACTTCGCCACGGAATGGATAGAATCAGACACAAAGATATTAGGAGACAACACCAGTTCTAGACCTCATCAAGAGACAGCAGACCAAATCGTTCGGCCACATGACACGACAAACACCAGATAGTATCCCTCAGAAAGCAATGCTTGCTATACAGATACAATGGCTACAAAGCCAAGGGCCGACCACAGAAAAGATGGTTAGCAGAAATAACAGAAGCAGTAGAGCTCCCCTAGTACAAAGCACATACTAGGGGCCGGTCAAAAAATCTCTTCATAACCTGACACTGAAAGACACAAGCAGGACAAAGTGAAAAGAAGAAATAAGTTTGATACGACTTCTTAAAGTATTGTCAAAACACTGAAACTTTCAAATGGTAAGGGCAAGCCAGCTTCAAAGCAACCACCAGCATAATTTTTGTGTTTAGTTCCTCTTGGAGCATAGGGCAACAACAGATATTTTCCATCTGCTCCTATAATGTCATCCTCTTGAGATCACACATGAGAATGAACTGGCTTCCTTTTCCTCTCCAGGTGAATCTTGCTCCCCACTTGTCTCTTCCATGTGTGTCTGCAGTATAGATGTGATAATATTAATCACAAGCCATGTCTTCAAGCCATATAGCAGGACCACTTTACATTTAAGATTAACAGCCTAATCTTGTTCTATATTGGAGAATGCTGTTGAGTTTCTGAGTTTCAGATTGGGTAATAGAGCTGAAAGCAAATCTGACCTTGCTAATTTTGATTTTACCATCTTGATTTGTTCCTAGTGCTATTTCCCAAGGTAGATTCTCCTTTGCCTTCTTTAGCATTTGTCTTAAAAAAGACATTGTTTCGTAGTTTACGATGAGACTGCAATATCTGTGCCTTTTGATCTGACACATCTGGTTTCAGTTGGCTTTGCCTTCCAGCTTGTGTCCTTTTTCTCTTAGCCAGACTACACTAGTACAGTCTATATCTAGGGCCGCCACCTGGAGTCGGAGTAGGGTCTTGGTCAGCTCTGGTTTGCTGACCATTATGACAGTAGTCAGCTTTGAGTTACTGTGCTGCATCTTTGGTACCTTCCTTCCCCATAGTAGATGATGAGCCCTGCCGGAGGCGGATGTGTCGGACTGAAACGTGCAAATGTCGCAGTAAAGCTGTAAACTAACGACACAACGCATTCCATTCTCTAGACTACACCCTGCAGTGCCTGTAGCTGAGGGTTGAGAACAAATGCAGAGGAAGAAGAAGATGGTTAGCATCCAAGTGTAAGTAAGCAAGCAATTGGCAGTTCACCCAGATTTGGACATTACAATACTATGAAAGTCATGTCAATATCTTCTCTGATTTTGTTAATGTTGTTGCTGTGAAACCTATGTTGCTTTCGATGACTAGTTGTTATGGTGTGTGACAGTCTATTGGGAAAAATAATTGATTCTTCTCATTGAAACTTGTTCTTCTTCTTCTTCTGCGTTTGTTCTCAATCTCATGCTACCAAGCCCTGAACATGATTTTGCAAGTAGCAGAATGTAGTCCTGAGAACAGAATGCATTGTGCCACTACTTTACAGCTTGACTGCAATATTTGCACGTTTCAGTCCGACACATCCGTCTTTGGCAGATAGAAACTTGTGTCTCTAGTCCATGGTGTCCATTAACAAACTGTCTGCTCTTTTGCTGTTTTCTCGAAGCTCAAATAATCTTGTTTTACTTTTTTCATAAGATATTTTCTTATATCATTTTTATTATATTGCCCAGACTGTAAGTGTGCACCATTATTTCCATAAGCTAAATAGTGTTAAATATTTCATATTTTGTTGTCTTTTTTTTTTTTTTTTTGCAACCATTATGTCTTGATTCATATATTTGAGCTATACAAAAATGGTTTTTGTGAAATGTATAATAAAAACATTTTTACTCTACAGTATTTTAAAGATGTTTGATATTTTAGTTATTTCACTAATTGGCACAGAAACGTGAAAACTGGAAACTTGTTATCCCAAGAACAAGACCAATCAAAGTCAAATGCAATTGATCAGCAATATTTAGAAATCTTTGTACAAATTTGGGTTCATTATTTTGTTTCGAAACATTTGTATTTTAAAATGATTTTACAAAAAATACAATACTTCTTGCACTTATGTCTCATTGTCATCAATTGATTTTATTTTGTTTTGTATATGCAATGTGTATTTTTAATAACTTCGGCTTTCTGGTCGCCAACCACTTCAATAGTCCAAGTTTAACTTCCTTATAGGATGTCTTATTGTTATTGTTTATGGGGAAGGAAGACTAACATCCTGTCAGGCAAAATGATCATGTTAGTAAGGTTCAGACAAAACATACTGGACAAGGCCCTAACCTTGAAGATAAAGCCAAGCATAGAACAACCGCCTGGAGCACCCCGGTCCACCTTCATCAGCACGTTCAGTGTGTGAGGAAAGCTACGACAACCCACCACTTAACGCCATTTTTTAACCTACTCATTGTGGGCATTCGCAAACAACAACGCAAACAACAACCCTGGTCAGTATGTTGGGCCTGACCTGACTAGCATCTCAGTTCCCATATGTGATGCCTTGGACCATATGGTTTGAATAGATTCCAAAAATATGTATACGGTGTATCTTGTACATTCCTCTTGTTCGCTGTCTCTTCTCCACCACCTCATTCCCTCTTCCACTTCACTTTCAGTATATCTCTCACTTATTAAATGTCTACATCCTTATATATCTGTCTGTATGTGCATATAGGTTTGTTTGTACATATGTGCGTCTTTTAATATATATGTATAGTTAAGTGATAATGTGTACACTCATTGTTTTATGTATAATACATATTTCTATTTGTGTTAACGCACTTATTCATTTGCACACATTTGATAATATGTATTTTATGTGGAGCGTGTTGCCTAGCCGACAGTGAGCTGGCTTGCTAAGACTGGAATATTACAGCAAGCCACGGTTTAAAATCAGACAGAAAACAATCTGGGCGTGGTTCGTTCCTGGTATCAACGCTTCCCCAGTCGACTCAGCTGTAAATGGGTACCTGACGCATGAGTTGGGGAAGGTATAAACAACAAGAAAGGAAACTGGCCACCCCACCTCACGTAGGCTGCGGCTTAGTACACATGTGTGTCGAAGACAACAGTAAAGAACTGGCTAATGATGTTTAATGAAGGACATGAGTTAACGAAAGATCTTCAGTAGTTCAGACGCATATCATTGCGTTAACTCAGGTCCTTTTTCAAAGATCGTTGTCCAGTTCTTTGTTGTTGGTTTGACACACTTTTGTCACCATACACTGCCTGCATTTTGCGATGAATGTCAACTGGTCGACGTTCTTCAACTTGTTAGAAACAGAATCACCGCTCGCTAATCAGTCTGGGCAGATTCCGTATCACACCCGCCATGTTTTCAACTGTCTGCTGGGGAAACTATGAGTCGGAGGATAATGCAATTTTGCAAACTTGACTGTTTGTATATGCTGTTTACGGCGACTGAAAGAATACACATATCTCCTATTCTGAAAAGCAGTAAATCTCCAGATGAGCTCAAAAGCTACCATCCCATCTCATTAACATCTTGCCTGGGCAAATAAATGGAAAGCAGGGTAAATGCACATCTTTACTTGTTCCTTGGGAGTCTAAATACCTCTTCCCATGAACAGGCAGGCTTTAGAAAGGGCAGTTGTACAGAAGACCAGAATTTCAGACTGACACAGATAATTTACTACGGGTTCCATCTTCTTCGACTTACAACAAATCTATGATCGAATAAGCAGAAAGGGTTTCTTGATGAAAATGATTGATGTAGGAATTACTGGACAGTTGTGCAACAGGCTAAAGTATTTCCTTATCGACTGAGCGATCGAGACAAAGATGATTGATGCTAATAATGAAGGTTTACCACAAGGTTCTGCTATGAGCTGCACTTCTTTTTAATTATCTAAATCAATGATCTGGGCAAGCAAAATACAGCTGAAAATTCTGTGAATGCTGATGATCTGACAATATATCAAAGCCATTATGATGTTGAAAGTGCAGCACAAACACTAAATAGAAAATTTCATGACTATTGCCAAATATGGAAGATAAAATTAGGCCGTGAAAAGACCGTTTATGCCATCTTTATCACAAGTCACAAAGTAGCCAAGCACAGTATCATTCTGAGATTCAACAGAAATTGCACAGAGAGGAAGAGCCTACATATCTTGGAGTCACTTTCAACTGACAGCTCAGCCTGAAAAAAAACATGTCTAAAATGTTAGAAACAAAGCGATGAGCCGGATACAGTTATTGAAGAGGTTTGCTGGCACAAAATGAGGATCAGACAAGAACACACTGAGAGGCTTTTATCTTGCCTTCATTCGCCCTGCTTTGGAATATAACAGTGCAAGCCTGACAACATGCTGACGAACTGAAGTAAATTCCGTGGACAGAGTGCAGAACATTGTCCTGCATCTTATTAATGGCACAATGAGGTCAACACCCACTGCTGCATGTGAAATACACGCGAATGTGGAACCCTTTGAGATGCGAAGAGACATGGCTACCATGGAAGCTTTTGAAGGAGAAATGAAATGAACGAAGAAGGGGACGCGTGGCCTAGTTGTTAAGTGGCACGGCTCACAACCGGAAGATGCTGGGTTCGATCCCCATCACAGCACCGGCCGTTACCCCGGGGAAGCAAACCCTTAGAAAATGTAGGAGGAAGCAGACCCTTGCATAAAATGCATGCTAAAGTCGGATGCACTGGGCCGACAGGCGCAAAATAAAAACCACAGTGCAACGCACACCGCCTTTGGGATAAGAGAAATAAGGCCAAAAAAATAAAAAAAATAACGAAGACCATCTTAATGAACATCTTGTAGAAAAACTGGCAACAGTAGCAAATAATAAAACAAAAGTCAGTCTTCTATCATTTGATTGGGATTAAAGACGGATATCGCCTCCCAGACAAAAGACAAGAAACACAAAGAGTAACAAAAAAATGTACCACTGCATACATGTCTAAAAATGCTAGAAATTGAAACATAACTAACAGATGATACAACTAAAAGTTCTGATCCAGTAAATCTTATGAGGGCATCACAGAGAACGACGGAGGCCAACCCAGAAGAATGGATATATATCTATAATGATGTGTCTTAAGGCCACCCTTAAAGCGGGATAATTGGTTTACGTACAGTATCCAGAGAAACTAACTTAATGTCTTTATACTGGTTTAGAACACCGCAGAGTCTGTCTACAACCAGTTTCATTTACATTTCCTTGCTCTAAAAGCTATGCGCATTCAATCTATTCTTAAATGCATTAATTGTCGCTGCCTCCACTACTTCCTGTAGCAATGCGTTCCAAGCATTCACCACTCTGACTGAAAACAAATTCCTAATTGTGACTTTTCTTTAGTAAATATGTAGCTATGCCCTCTTGTTCTTGTAGGTGGTTGTATTTTGAAGAAAAAAAATTGTTGTAGAGTCTAATTTATCCTTTCCTTTGATTATCGTATAAACCTGTATTAAGTCACCTCGAATTCTTCTCTTTTCTAGACACTGTAGGCCAGTTTCTCTTGAGTCTTTCTTTACAACTGTAATTTTGGAATCCCACTATCAGCTTTGTCGCTCTTTTGTGTATCCTTTCCAACATGTTTATATCTCATCTACGATAAGGACGTCAGACCTGTACACAGTACTCAATTCTAACCAATACTTTATGCAGTTTGACAATCACTTCCTTGCTCCTAATTTCCTATGAACATCTGGGACATAACAGAGATAATGTAACCTGCTACTAAAGAAACGCCGTTCAGAGTTACCTCAACCGGGCACGCATAACTTCGAACAGCGACATAGCTTTTCATAGCGTCAGGGCCAGTGGCCAGAGCTGACAAGACCCTTCTACACCTCCGCACGGTGATACTGCATAACAGGCTGCAACAGGAGCGACTGGCTAAGAAGAGGGAAGGCTAATCCGGTACCCATAAATACCATGCTGAAGTCGGATGTGTCGGACTGAAAAGTGCAAATTTCGCAGTCAAGCTGTAAACTACGACACAACGCATTCCGTTCTCTAGAATATATCTTGCTACTTGCAAAGCCCTTTTCATGACTTGATAGCGAGAGTTTGAGCATGAACGACAAAAATGACGAAGAAAAACATAATTAACATAACCAAAATGACTGTGCTTGATAGCCTCGAGGCATCCCCTCGTCAAAAGTAGGTCAAACTCTACAGAACAACAAACACGGTTTACAGTTAACAAACATCAAACAGACAACACATCGTGTCAACAAACATCAAACTCATATACTTTATTAGTTTACCCAAACTTGGACAACAATTTTATTTCACTTGACTCGAGTCTTGGCAATCAGAAGAAATGTTCATGGCTTAACCGTCCTGGTGTTTCATGAAGTCTCTATGTCATTCTCTTCATGATGTCTCATTTTGATCCCCAGTCTCTCTTTGGCTTCGCGTCTCTGTCAATAAACACATGATTACATATTAAATACTCATTATAAGGAAAGTGTTCACTCGAATGATGTTCGAGATAAAAAGAATAGGGCCACTGTAACCTCCTAAGCATATCGTTAAAGACGACTACAGAGGTTTGTGCACACTAACTTCCTCATGTAAAACCATTGCTATGAAACCGCCATTACAAATTCTCTGAAACAGGCATCATGAAAAGGGACAAGCTGTAGTGGCCGACCCATACTTCACTTGAAACGAAATGACCAATCATTTGATTAAAAAGGTGGATCTGACAAACGTGGGCGTCGTTTCACAAATTTAATATTAACATGTCATTACTTTGAAATAATTAATTATGACATGAAAAAGTCAGATCGAGAGAAACCGAATGAGAGCCAGAGAAAGAATGGCAATCATGAGGAAACTTTCTAGCACAAGCTGGGGAGCAGACGAAAGAATACTAAAGACTGTACACTGGAAGAGTGAGACCAGTTCTCGAGTATGGCATTGTGGCATGAACAACAGCAGCAAAGGCGAACTTTGATAAAATTAGCAAACTTCAAAACCAAGCCATGAGAGTTATAACAGGAGGCATGAAGTCAACGCCAATTGTAGAACTTGAAAAGATTATAAATCTGCAATCCATGGCCGACAGAAGTGACTGCAGAGCCCAGCAACAAGCAGAGAAACTAAGAAGACTGGCAGACCATCCAATGCATCAGAGACTAAATAGATTTGGAAAAGGGAAACTAAAGAGGAGAAACTTTGCAAAAATAGCCAAAGCAAAGATGAGCGAAGACCCTATAAACACCATAACAACACCAAAGCCCATCCCTACTGTACGCAAACCCACCTGGAAGCAGCATATAATTCCGGAGGTGGTAGAAAATATACCAGGTATTGGAAACAAGAACAGCCAGACTGAAAAAGAAAGAAGAGACATAATCCTGAGGTATATAGCGGAAAACTACCCAAGCATGGACTGGACCCATGCATACACCGACGGATCTGTAACAAACACAACACAGAACAGAGGAGCAGGGGTATTCCTGAGTCTAACAAATGGTAGAAAAATAACACTGTCAGTGGCAACTGGAAAATTCTCAAGCAATTTCAGAGAGGAGGCAGAGGCACTGAAGGCTGCAGTAAAAGCAATGCTGACAGGCGAAAGCAATGAAAGCCAGTTAGTCCTGTTTACAGATGCCCTGGCCGTGGTTACAGCACTAAAAAGCCAGAAAATACTGAACTAAATGATTTAAGAGCAGTACTCTGTCAAGTATGCCAGCAGTCCGCACCAAAAAGAGTAGTGGTACAGTGGGTTCCATCCAATTGTAACATCCAAGGCAACGAGGAGGCAGACAGACTGGCAAAAGAAGGTGCAAGACTACCACAACCAGATTCTAGTGTGACCTATGAAGAGTCCAAAAGGTTTATTAGGGCCAGATACATGGCCAAATGGGAAACAGAACATACTGGCTACACAAAAAATGATACCTATTACCAGTTGAACGGAAGAGAGCAGGTCGTGGTCTTCAGACTTCGCACAGGTCACAACAGACTGAGGTACCATCTATTCAATAAAGTGAAGATAGGTGGCACTGACGAATGCACATGTGGTACAGGGAAAATGACCGCTGAACATCTGCTGCAAAATTGCCCGACATACGAGGACTAGAGAAAGCACATGGGGTCATCACCAGTGGCAACACTAGACAAGCTCTATGGCAGTGTCGACAACCTCAGGATGACAGCTGCTTTCTTCGAACAAATTCAAGTTGACGTCGGACAGCGTACGAAGAAGAAGAAGAAGAAGAAGAAGAAGAAGAAATAATTAATTAACAATTCTGTTACCGGCTCTTGGAATGCGTTAGGTCCATTTGGATTCTGTCGTCACATAGGTGAACAATGACCAGGAATTTTCTTTTCTCAACGTAAGACAAAGAAAGTGTAAACAGACATCCACCACAAGAAAGACCAACAAACTACCAACGGAGAATACCCTCGATTTAGACTAATAATAATACTTTAGAAAAAATAATAACAATATTCGCTTAGACATCAGTGGCTCGTTGTGTCGATCACTGTAATGGCGACGTACTGCAGCAAAAAAGGACACTCCAAGCTGCAATTCTCATTGAACCTCCACTGTTATTGGATGAAGCCCTGGTGCCTTGTGGTTTCATGGTAAGGGTGTCGAGCGAGGCTCCTGCAGACTCCTTGAGGGGAGTTGAGTACTCCGCTGCCTTAGTACGGAGGCCGCAAAGATTAAAGTCATCACTCTACAATGAGCGATGTTTCTTGTGCATGTTGCTAAGGGCCCACTTTCTCACGGGCGATGTGTTAGTCCCTTAGTTGCTCACCAAAACCGACACTGTCAGCAAACAGGGAGAACAGATTGAGCTCTTAAAGGCTATAAGAACGCTGTCAGCGTTCTTCTTGGTGTCCGCTTGGTGTCAGAAAAACGCTCATTTTGTTAACAGCACATTGAACGAAATTTGTTTGGTTTTTTTCAGTGTTTATCAAATTTAATTTACCTTACATGGTAAGGAAAGTAATTCTTATATTTGAGTTTCAATTGTAAGAGCTTCGATTTGCATGTTGAGGAAAATCAAAGTTAGAACATATTTGTCATCATTCAAGTCAGTTTATCACAAAAATGTGTAGCGAACCAAGCACTTCAGGATTGTCTAATAGTAGGTTGTTTTTATCTGTAGAAAATGCTATTGAGTTGTGTACTATAGATGAATTTAGTGACAAGCATTCACATTTTTCTGATGTTGAATCGGAGTTAGACATAGAATATAATATTATTATTCAACCTACTCAGCCTACTGAATCGAATGCTAAAGACGAGGGGGCGTTGTCACAGCCAGGACCTAGTGCTGCTAAAAGACAAAAACGTTTGACTGCACCATCCACAGAAAAACGAAGTTGCAATATTTCTAAAGCAAATTTTAGAGATCATGATAGCGAATGGGTTTCAATACCAAATTCCATCCTCACTACTGACTGACTGAGACTCAGAACTCATTTAGATTCCTGCCAAAATGTGGTCGACAATGTGGAGTGAAGGGAGAACTGCAACTTAGTGACACATCAACTCCATTTGACTGCTACAAAAGTATTTTCTTCTAGATGTTATTCATATGTGGATTACTGTTATTCTGAAGTACACTCGACCAATGTGCATTACATCTCAGTGGTTATTCATGGATTTGTGACATTTTTATGTGTGAAAAATCGTTTTTATTACAAAAAATGACCATATAGTTATTAACAATTTCTTGTAATATTTTATGAAATTGTACAAGACCTTCATATTCTTACTGCATATTAATTTTATTTTATTTTGATACATAACATGTTTGTCTTCCTTGTGAAATAATTAAGAAAATTCAAGTTTTATGAAGAGACTGCTTTTATAGAAAAAAATCATTATGGCAATACTAGTGAAAGAGGTGTTAAAAAACTTTAAGAGGTGTTAGTCCCTTTTTTGCTCACCAAAATCGATACTGTCAGCAAACAGGTAGAAGGGATATAGACTGCTACCCATCAGATAAGATATAAATCCAAAAGGCCATATTGAAACTCAAGAAATGAAAAGCATCAGGCCCAGACGAAATAGCAGCAGAAACTACAAAGATATATATAGATAATGTCTCTTATACATTACAAGGATAATTAAAGGAGAGAGAGAGAGAGAGAGAGAGAGAGAGAGAGAGAGAGAGAGAGAGAGAAAGAGAAAGTGCCTACAGGATGGAATGATTAAGCTGCTCAAGAAGCGAGACCTTGGAGATTGCAGAAATTATAGATGGATTATGTTGTCTGTGTCATTCAAGATATTCAGCGGAATCATCTTGGACAGATTAAAAGAGGAAGTAGACAATGGGTTCAGACAGACTTTGTGGGACTGAGAGTGTGTTGTTGCCAATCGATCGTCGGTGTCAGGTCGGTGTTGTTGTGAGGAGCGGAGGTGTGGCGAGCGACCGGGGCGATACGGCTAGAACGCTTGGCCTGCGTTGATAGATGCCTGCGAAGGATGGTGGGCATATGGTCGTAGGACACGTTGATGTTGGAGAGTCATATCGACAGATCAAAACTGTCAGTGCAGATCAAGGATTCTATGAGCGTCTGGTCGACAGATCAAATCTGCCAGTGCGATAATTTTAGGAGCGTCATATCGACAGATCAAATCTGCCAGTGCGCGGATTTTAGGAGCGTCATTTCGACAGATCAAATCTGCCAGTGCGAGGATTTTAGGAGCGTCATATTGACAGATAAAAAATGTCAGTGTAAAACAAGGATTTTAGGAACGTCATATCGACAGATCAAAACTGTCAGTGTAGATCAATTCTCCACATTCCACGTTTAGTGGATCTCTCTCGAACGTGCTTTTTCTCGTGCAAAAATGATCCACCCTGTTCAGCCTTTCATGCCATTCTCTCTTTATAGTGTTGTCTTCCTTCTGCACATTCGCCATCTACGTTTCCCTCCAGTATTGGTCACCTTCTCCTTCTTCTTTTCCTTTGATCAACTGATGCTATGCTTCTAGTCCGGCGAGGTTCACGAAGGAGACTGCGTTTCAGGTTTTCGCCTGTCCCTCACAGCTTTTCGCCTGTCCCTCACAGCTTTTCTAGCATTGCCGCTCCCAGGTGTGATTGGTTCCATTAAAGTTTTATGTATTGCTTTTTAACCAACAATATTTTGCTGACTGATTGCGTTCTTTAATTCTCTGGTCACCCTAAACATCTGCACTACTTTCTTATTTAATAAAGATGTTTCTCTTTCCACAATTTATGCTCCGTGTTGCTGTATGTTCACATTGCAAATGTCTCAATTCTCTCTACCAACTATTTTGCTCTCTGTCTGATTTGATCCATACCAAATAACGACTAGTACACATACCAATTGATTACTCTAAATTTTGTAGACACGTTGAAAATCTCAGTAAGACATGGGGGTTTCTTTTCTCTCGATCACATGGCAAAAAGAAGGCGTATCATGTCGCCTCATGTCGCCCGACAAGCAGTCTATATCCCTCGGCCCTTGAATACTTAAGATGGACCCCAGGTATGAGAAAAAGGGTCCTAAAGATATTTCGTTTGAAAAAGAAATTTAAAACAAGTACTATGAAATAAACGAAATTACTTACCTTCAATGTCTGCAATATTCTTCTAACGGCCTCTGTAGGATATACAATGGAATCGTTATCTTTGTTAAATATTATCTTTTATTATCAGACTGTGGATATTTTTTGAGTTTTTATTATTATTTAAAAACCAACTGTGCACCGTAACATAGAACAGACGTGCCTAATTTAGATTCAAATTTTGCAATGCTATTATAAAAATTTTAAAAAAAAAGCTAAATTTCCAGATAAACAATCTACGTAGATAAGCATAAATCAAACACATAGAGAAGTTTTGCTTTCATAGTCAGTATTTTAATTACGAAAGTAGAGATATCAGCGGATGTGTTTCGTATATATTTTTTCAACTATTGCGGGCATGTGGTCAAAGGTCTACTCGTTAGAGTACATTAAGCCATCAGGGTTTGAAGATCTTAGACAATGGGGTATGAGAAGATTTCATTTTTTTTAAAAAGAGAGCAACGGGTTGTATAGAAAGCATTACTACAAAACCAAGTCGGCACAAGGAGGTTTTATAAAAACCAAATCGATACAAACCAAGTTCACTCAGCAAGGTTTGCTTAAAACCAAGTCAGGAGAGAAAGGTTTGCTTAAAACCAAGTCCACTCACTTAGGTTTGCTAAACCACGTTCACTCAGAAATGTTTGTTAATCCAAGTCGATATAGAAAGGGTTGCTAAAGCCACGTTCACTCAGGAATGTTTGTTAAGCCAAGTCAGTACAGGAAGGTTTGCTAAACCAAGTCGATACAGGAAGGTTTGCTAAAGCTATATCGATATAGGAAGGTTTGCTAAAATAAATATCGATACCGGAAGGTTTGCTAAAACCATATCGATACAGGAAGGTTTGCTAAAACCATATCGATAGAGGAAGGTTTGCTAAAACCATATCAGTACTGGCAAATAGGTCTGCTAAAGGGCAACAATCTACGGATAAATTTATTGAAAGGCACATTTTTGCTGGGAGGCTTACAAAAGAGGCAAACGTTTTAAGGGACTGACGAAGAAGTTAGCGACACGTAGAGGACGCCAACAATAATTCAACCACCTGGAGGATCCCAGTCCACTTTCATTGGGCACGCTCGGGATGTGAAGAAAGCTACAACAACTTAAAGCGCATTTCAGGGCGCACAAAAGCGTAAACTTACTCATTGTGGGCATTCAACAAACACAACAGCTACACGTTTAGGGGCACGCTAATGTTTACTAATAGGCATAATTCTATGAAAATGTTTATTGAAAGTTAAGGAGATACGGGGCGAATTATTCAAAGCCACTGGAAGACATTTTTTAATCAACAGGGTTCTACAAGTTTGACTAAGAACCAAATGGATAAGATCTTGTTGTTATAAGAATTCCCGTTATCTAAGGATGTATGTTAAACCATCATGGATTAATTGTGCTTTTGACAAGCCTTCCCTTGCCGTTTGACCATTTTAGTAAACCTTCCGGTATCCCCTGTACTTTTAGTACGCCTTCCCTTATTCCCTCTACTTTTAGTACGCCTTCCCGTATCCCCTCTACTTTTAGTACCCTTTCCCGTATCTCCTCTACTTTTAGTACGCCTTCCTGTAACCCCTGTACTTTTAGTAAACTTTCTTACATCCCATGAACTGTTAGTAAGCTTTGTCGTATTCCGTGTACTTTTAGTAATCCTTACCATACTCCATGTGCTTTTAGTAAACTTCACCGTATCTCGTGTAATTTAAGTACACCTTCCCATATACTTTTACATTTCAGTGAGCTTTGGTGTATTTCTATGTATTTAGTAAATCTTCCCATATCCTCTAGATTGTTAGTAAACCGTTCCTGTATCCAATCGATATGTAGTAAACCGTCGCGTATCCTCTGAAGTTGTAATAAATTCCAGTACCCCCTTTTATATTAGTACCTTCCTGTCTCTCTATACATATTTGTACATTTTTTCCTCAGTCACTTGGTTTTAGTCTTCCTGGATCTTCTTCACTTTTAGTAAACTTTCCCATGCATCATTGCTTGTTATTGTTGTTTAATATCCACAGTGAGTACGATTACTCTTGTGTGCGCCTTGAAAAATGTGTTACGTGGCGGATTGTAGTATGTTTTCTTACATCCCGAGCGTGCTGATGAAGGTGAACCGCGGTTGGGCTATGCTTGTCTTCATCTGCGTGATGCTCATTGCTATGGGGATCACGTCAATCCACATCTCGTCAGCCAGATTGTCTTGAAAACAGCCCATTTCCAGGAAACGCTACATGGAAGAGTAATAGTGGTCTTGGTCAGTATATTCTGCCTGACCCTGGCACGGCGTTCTGGTCATTATGATGTGCCTGCCCGGACTAACGCCCCAGTTCCCCTTGCTTTCTAT